>OZ010720.1:2421828-2518519 GCA_963932345.1 Ophion ventricosus
GGAAAAAAAAAAAACCTTCGTTCAATCACCAGTCAATGCTATTTCGAAGAAGCGTGCAAAATTTCAGCAAGATCGGTGCATTAGTTTTTGAGAAATCGTGTCCAACGACTTTAAAAATAGTGTTTTGAGAAAAATGCGTATACCTGCGTCGCTCCCGGCCGGTCTTTCCCAACGTGGCAAATTCCCAAAGGCTCTCTCTCTCTCTCTCTCTCCTAGACTTTGACTCCGATTGATTTGAAACTTTGGGAGAATATTCTAGACATATTGTACTATTAGATAATAAAATTTAAAAAAAAAATGGATTTTTTGACATTTTCAAAGCCACGTAACCCCTTAAGTAGCATCCGGCCTCAGCTCCGCCAGCGTGGAATTTGGCTCGTAGAATCTTCATTACCAGTTGCACCCCTTATTAGGGGTTGTTTAAAAAAAATCTTCATATATGCGTTTTATTATTTTGAAGAATATTTATACCAAGTTCCCAAATTGATTCACGCGAGGAATACAATTGTCCATACAAACTTTTACATCCCATTTCATCCTTCTAGGGGATGATTTTTTTTTTTTTAAATGGACAAATCGTGGATTTACAAGTCTAGATCATGTTTAGTCTTACAAATAGCTGATTATACAAACTTTTACGTCCCATTTCATCCTTCTGGGGGATGATTTTCTCTCTTAGACTTTAACTCCGATTGACTTAAACAATCTTAAACACGTAATGCACTAAGTTTTCTACTTGTTTTTTTTTTACAAATCCTTCACTTGTTATCAGTATATCCCTTATTCCCTTCGTTCCCTATATCCCCGGATCTTCATCTCGCCCAAGTTTCTTTTCCTTTGATCATTATATTTACATCCTCCCAATAATTCTCTATCTCTATGTTTATTATTTATTATTATTCTTATTTTTTCTGTCCTTCGATTATTCGGCTCAAGTTGTTTGGGTTTGGGTTCGACTGATCAGCAATGATCTAATCGTTACGACTTTTCTCCCCCCCCCCCCCCGCCCCCATGGTACCGAAGGCTGAATGCAGTGCCTCGAAGGAAAAGAGTCAGACTGGTCGAGCGATAATAAGGACAGAGAGCCGGAGAGAATAGAAGATAGACAATTATTTTTATACGAGCGTGATGATAATCGGCATGTTGCAATCGAGCAACGAGAATATAGCTACGTTGCTCTTTTCAAGTGAGTCTCCAAACAGGCGAGAAAAGCTGTCGAAAGGTCGCTAAATAATTCACTAAGCTTCGCCTTTTTACGTTACTTTTTTTTATCAGCCTTTTTTCACTCAAAGATCGGTGGAGGGAGGGGGGGGGCGCTCGAGCGTTTGAGGAAAGAAAAATTCATCGAAATAATTAGTATTTTTGTGAAGAATCACGAATCGAGATGGAATTTTTTTTCGTCAGAGAGCAGTCAATCTGTCAGTGGGAGATTTTAATTGCGGCTGAGTTTACGATTTTTCGTAATAGACTGCGCTGACTTGCTTCGATCTTAATTTCTTTTTTTTTTCGAATACAATGCAGTAAACGTTTCGAAAATTTGACTTTTATGTAACGCTCGAAAAAATTAATATCAATATTTAGGTTTGTTGTGTTTTTTTTTTAATATTTAAAAATTCGTTTTACGGATCGAGCTAAAGCGGATCATCAATAAGTCCAATGGAAGAAAAAATGACGATACTATTTGTAAAACGTACAAGCCGAGCAACGTGTTAGTTTGTTTTTTTTCCAATAAAAAAGGAATAAAAGAGCTAATCCTGATCCGATGTTATTTGAATACCAACCCAGGTACAATTGCGAAGACGTATGTCCAATGGATACACTCGATTACCAACCTTTCTTACGCTGAAACGATACGTTTCATCAGACACACGACACTTCGTTATTGAAAAGATGTTTTTTTTTTTTTTTTCGATAAAAGATACGAGATAAAAATCAACGTTCGTTGCAAATGACGAATTAGCGGCTGTCAAAAAACGACTCGTCTCATCGTGATCCGAGGAAGATCGCCCCGCACGATTTAAAAAGAAAGTTTGACCGTTCGATTATTGAATAAGATTTATTACTTTCTGATATTTTCTAATCAATTTTCGAGTCATGAAGGATTTGTCCTGTAAACTACTAGGCGAAAATACTCAGTCAATCTTTTTTTTTCCTTCAGAAATTTACAATTCGAATTTTAGAAATCTAATTTTAAATGACACTTTTAGAATGCGAATTTTAGACATTTGATTTTAAATGACATTTTTAGAATTCGAATTTTAAAAATCTAATTTCTTTTTAACATTTTTAGAATTCCAATTTTAGAAATCTAGTTTTTAATTCCAATTTTAGACATCTATTTCTTAATTCGAATTTTAGGAATTCAACTTTAAATTCGAATTTAAAAATCTAAGATTAAATGGCATTTTAGAATTTGAATTTTAGAAATCTAATTTTAAATGACATTTTTAGAATTCGAATTTCAGAAATATAATTTTTTAATGACATTTTTAGAATTCCAATTTTAGAAATCAAATTTTAAATTCGAATTTTAGAAATATAATTTTTAATTCCAATTTTAGACGTCTAATTTTCAATTCCAATTTTGGAAATATAATTTTAAATTCGAATTTTAGATATCTAATTTTGAATTCGAATTTTAGAAATCTAATTTTGTATTCGAATTTTAGATATCTAATTTTAAATTACAATTTCAGAAATTTAATTTTTAATTCGAATTTTAGAAAGCTAATTTTGAATTCCATTTTTAGACATCTAATTTTAAATTGCAATTTTAGAATTCTAATTTGGCATTATAATTTCAGAACTCTAATTTCAGAATTATAATTTTGCAAATCTAATTTATAATTCCAATTTTAGAAATCTAATTTGCAATTCCAATTACAGAATTTTAATTAGGAATTCTAATTTCAGAATTCCAATTTTAGGAATGTAATTTAGATTTACAAATTTAGAATTCCAATTTGGATTGCTAATGTCGATTTCGAAAATGAAGAATTAAATTTAGAATTCTAATGCGAAACAGTAAACTCTCCAATTATTCACGTACCCACGTAGACATCCATAAAAGTTATTTGTCATAAACGTTTTTTTGTTTTTCTGTACGACCGCGTTTTAATAAGTTTCCCTATTTTTTTTTTCTCAAAGCAAAAGAGCAATCCGAACATTATTTTTTCGCACGTACGGAGTGCCGAATACAAAGGCGAATACCGCAGCACTAAAATATAATGAAAAAAAATGTATCAAGCGCTCACTTGGCTGTACAGCAGAATAGTTGCCACAGTTTTGAACAGGAATGCGATGAAAAAGAAAGAAAAAAAAAAGTAGCTTCGATGCAGAAATAAAGAAACGTTTAGCTTCCAAAGGGTCGACGTCGAAAGCGGGCAAAAATTCCTGCGGCAGATAATTAGCCGCGAAAGCAAAGAATGAGAGCAAAAAAAATATATAAATAATAATGTTAACGATAATATTAATAACTAGGAATAAATAGAAGAAAGAAGGAGCATGACGGCGAGAGAGCGAGAGAGAGAGAGAGAGAGAGAGAGAGAGAGAGAGAGAGAGAGAGAGAGAGAGAGAGAGAGAGAGAGACAGAGAGAGAGAGAGAGAGTTACGTGTTTTTCCTTCGAGTGAGAAAATGCAAAGAGAGAGAGAGAGAGAGCAAGAGCCATAAAGAGAGAGAGAAAGAGAGATCAAGGGAAAATGGGGTGAGTTCCACCCCCGCGAAAGCCTGGCCAATGACGCGTGCATTTGACGCACAAAGAAAGAAAAGAAAAAAAAGAAAAAAAAAACCAAAACTCAACAAAATTATATACGTATAAGCGTTTGGCAAACAATTAAGCAAACTGGAGTCCACAGGATAATAAAAAAATAGTAATAATGTTAATACTAACGATAAAAATAAAAGCAAATTATAAATTAAAACAAATAAAAAAAAAAAAAGAACGTGGTTTAGGCCAGACGGATTTATTAGGGTGGAAGTAAAACGTCGCGACGTGTAAAATTCGTGTATCATTGTAAAGTAAAGTTTTTGGGTGTGCGTGTACGTGTCTATATACCTCTTGCGGTACGGTAATTGTAAGAATAATTCGCGACGATTCCGAGTTGAAGGATGGAAAAAAAGAAAATCAAGAAACTCTCGGTGCAAAATGAAGAGAAAATACGATTAATCGGACGAAACGTTAAACGAAAAAAGAAAAAAAAAAAAAAAAGAAATAATGAATCTCCGATAGCAAAAACATTGTTTTTAATGGCTTCTCGTTTTATTATTTTTAGAAACGTGGGGGCTGCGCGTATCTCGCGGTCTATCGATCTCCACGATTTTCGAAGCTCGATCGACGAACATTAAAAAAAAAATACATTTGTTATAAAATTAACGCGTGGATTGGCCGCGTGTATATTTTTTATGCATACACGCGTGACGCGTGTATACATAGCCGATTAAAAAAAAAACGTGGGGGAGTAAGAAACGAGAAGTTTGACGGTAAGAAAGTGGAAAAAAAAAAGTCTAATTGCGCAGCCCCTTGCTGGCAAGGGTGTAGCCTGGAGAAATACATATAGAGTCCGAAATAAGAAGAAAAAAAAATAATAATAACGAAAGATATATATATATATACGAGTACTACGCGTTAAAGTGAGACGACCTCTCTCTGTACACGAAACAAAATTGTAACATAGCTAGGTGTATATAATAATGCTGGAAAAAGAAGGAAAAAGAAAAAGAAAATGAAACGAGCGTCGAAATAAAAGGAATTTTACGGTTGATGTAAGAAGAGCGAGAGCGAGATAGGGAGAGAACAAACAAAAGGGCACTTTGTGTAAATTAACGATCTCGAAGAAAAAAAAAATGAAAAAGAAACAAGAAAAAGAGAATTTTTCGATCGAGAAACGCAAATTATGACGTCCAAGCTTCCATGGTTGGAACGCAACGATAGATTTTATTCCACTCGGTACGACAATGGACCTTTTAGGCATAATACGTAAAAGCCCCATTTTCACACCGCGTACAATAAAATTTCGTATAATACTCGACGAAAAAAAAACTTTTTCTAACCTCCTGTGATTGGAACACTCGTTAGAAAAAGTCTTTTTTTCGTCCTTGTGTCGTAATGTACTATTTTCATTTGTTCTTTATTTTTCATTGTCATCCAAGGCTTTGGATTTTTTTTTATAAATTAAGGTAGTAAATTTCTAATAACATTGCGTCAGAACGTTCGAGCAATTTTCACATTCTAAATCGATGGAAAAAAAAAATTTGATTAATTAATCAAATTTTATTTAAAGGATTTTAAAAAAGAAATTTTAAAATTTAAATAAATTTTACTTATTTCTTTAAATTTAAATATTTAAAGAAATTTTTTGCCTTAATTTAAAGAAAAGAAATTTTATTAAAAAGATTGAATCAAATTTAATTGAAAATACTGAATTATCGTTGCATTCCAACGATGCAAACTTCAACGTCATCGCAAATCGCGAATTTCATTGCCGAGAAAGTAAAAAAAAAAAAAAAATAGACTCAAGTCTCGCACGTTTTCGAAAAAAATCTCGGGATGAACTCTCGTGGTAATTTCGCGGGTCGACGCTCTCTCGAAACGTCGCCTTTGACCTGTAATTAAAAAAAAAAAAAGGATAAAAAAAGGAGCTTGAACTCGTAAGTGCTGCCGAATTGCCAAATGTAACAATCAAACTGTGTCTAGTCGAAGATCTGTAAATTATATAAATATATATATATATACATACACAAACACATATATATATAAATAAATATATATATATATATATAATTATTTAAAAAAATTAAAAAAGGAAAATAACGAAGTGCGTTTCGCCTGGCTGAACGAATGCTTGAATTTTGGATGATTTTCGTGAGTGCGTCGAGTGGAAAGTATGGTGAGAAGGTGAAAATGAGAATTGAAAAGTGACGTTGAGGGGATGAAAGTTGGGGTTGGTATTGTAGCGAAGTAGAAGTAAACAAAAGAGGGAGAGAGAGAGAGAGAGAAAAGGAATAAAGTGCGTGTGTATGTTGCATTGATAATCGGGCTCTGTGGCTTAGTTGGTTTGAAGGGCACTTGTAGGTCGCCCTGGACTAATTTGTCCGTTATGCCCTCTCAAGGTCAAACGAATGTCACCTTCGATCGTCATTCTTCGGAGAACTCTTCGACTCTTCGGAACTTTGTGCTCCAAAGTGCTATAAATCATTCTCGGAGTGGAAGAAAATCTTTTCGGCCCTTTACCAATATATGCATTTTTTTTTTTCGCTATCGATTCGATCTTGGGATCGAGGGTTTTTTTTCGGAAACTCCGTTTTTTTTGTAACGAAAAATGTCTCGAGCGGATATCGTTCGAAAAGCACAACTCGCCTGCTCAATAAATCATTTCGCGATGTTGAAAAAAAAAAAATAATCTAGAGAGGCTTCTCCGACGATTCAATCCCTTGGGCTCGACTGAGCAACCCTTACGACAGGATTCTCAGCGAACCACTTGGAGAGATGTTTTTCATTGGGGCGAAGATAAAAAAAGTGCCGAGTATGAAGTTTTTTTTTTTTTACAAATCTCTCGAGTACAAACTTCACGCCTGGTGGACCATGAGATCTTTGTGTTTCGTCGCTTCTTCTGAGAGAAATTGTTTGATATGCAAATCCATGCTTGGATGGAGAAGAACACTTTTTTCCACTAGGCACGAATCAACGCGATTATTATGCATGGTTTTTGAATTCTAATCTGAGAAATCCAATTGGGCATTACAATTCTCGACGTCTAATTTAGAATTTCAAATTTGGAAATTGTAATTTCAGAAATCTACTTTAGAATTGCAATTCTAGACATCTAATTAAGAATTCCAATTCTAGATATCCAATTTAGAATTCTTAATTCAGAACCCGTATTATCGAATTCCAATTCTAGACATCTAATTAAGAATTCCAATTCTAGATATCTAAGTTAGAATTCTAATTGCATAATTCTAAATTCAGAAACCTTATTTTCGAATTCCAATTTTCGAAATGTAATCTAGAATTCTTTATGAATATTCTTTATGAGAATATATTAGAAACCTAATTAAGAATTCCAATTTCAGACGTCTAATTTATAATTCCAAGTTTGAAATTCTAATTTAAAATTCTAATTTCAGAAATCTACTTTAGAATTCCAATTCTATACATCTAATTAAGAATTGCAATTCAAGGCATCTAATGCAGAATTCTAAATGCATTATTCTGAATTTCGAAACCTTATTTTCAAATTCCATTTTTAGAAATACAATCTAGAATTCTACTTTTAGAAGTGTGATTAAGAATTCCAATTCTAGACATCTAATTTAGAATTTCAATTTCAGACGTCTAATTTAGAATTCCAATTCTAGGCATCTAATATAGAAGTTCAATTTCCAAATTCTAATTGAAAATTCTAATTTCAGAAATTTAATTTATAATTTCAATTTTAGAAATCTAATTGAGAATTCCATTTCGAAATAGCAAATTCTACAACCATTCACGTACTCACTTTAGACATTGGTGAACTTGATGATAACGCTATTCTCAAATCCTCAAAAGTACAAGATTTAGATCGTTTGTCTTTTCTTTTTTTTTGCTAAATCACTTTGACTCGCTTTTCCCCATGTGAATCTTACATATACGAATGCCTCTCGTCTGTATAAATTGGTCAGTACATTGGAGTATATCCGAAACAATTATGCCAAATAGAGAATCCGATAAATTGACTGATTGACGAGCGAAAGCCAAACCACGCAACCGACTAAGCCATACAGCCGTGAACAAAAAAATGACGTAGTAGTGAAAATCTTTCGATCTCTTGACGATTTTTTTTTTCCTCTCTATTATTCTCTCTCAGAGATCGATCAACGGTAGAAAGAAAAGTTATTTCTCGGTGCCTTCTTCCTGTCGCACTTCTTCCACACGGATCTCGCGCGTTCGTTAGTCAAAAAGCAACAAAAAAAAATAGAAGGGAAAAAACAAAGCTCTCGTATTTCTTGCGCGAGAGAGAGAGAGAGAGAGAGAGAGAGAGAGAGAGAGAGAGAGAGAGAGAGAGAGAGAGAGAGAAAGAGAGAGAGAGAGAGAGATAGATAGAGGGGAGCCTCGATACACGTGCATTGCGTTTGTAATATTGTTTTGCGCAAAAAGCCATTGCGATTTATCGAAGTTTCGCATGTACCGGATTAACGGGGCCGGTATCCCGAACGACGAGTTTGCCAAACGTATTTTTGTCCTACGTATATATACATGCGTATACAGATATATGAGATTCGTTCACGAATTTCTAACGCTCTCCATCGAACCTCGCAATGTTCGATTTTACCGTTATCTCACGATTTCGTTATGGGGAATTAATCGAAATGGCTACGGATGGTAATGACTAGAGAATATTTTGACTTTTCATTCCAGCTGTTCAATCTTCATTCTACCGTTGTAAAATTTTTATACGATGGCGCATATTTCGGAACGTCATTTTTGATGATTTTTTTTTTTTCTTATGGCATTGACTCGTTCCGATCCATCATTATTTAAAAAATATAAAAATATGAACTTTTAATTTTTACATAAAAAAATTCCGTACACTATTCCCACGATAAAAAAACCAAATATTTAAAAAGCTTAACCCTAACCCCATGTCGTTGTTTTTAGCACCCGTAAACCTTGAACATGGGTCATTAGCGTTCGTCGCTTATTTATGTTATTCTGTAAGGAAAAGTCTGAAAAAATTCGTAGGTCTTCTGTGGACTTCTAACTATGCGATAGAATTGTTGCTAGCCCCGAAAATCCCTTTTTCAATAAACATTTTCATCAAAATTCCGAGGCATGTGGACTGTTTACAGTAGAATGTTTGACAATTCATATTTTCCGTTATTTTTCGTATAAATACAAAATTCCAACGCGAGTTAATAGTTAAAATCACATACTTTGTCGAAAAAAAAATATGAGAAATTTCGATCGTGAAGACAATATATTTATTTTGCAAACTGAAAAAGCCTAAATTTCAAGACCGGCATGTATACTCCGTATAGGTGGTTAACGATAGGAAAAATCAATAAGTCTACAAAATGATATTATTTCTGTTCATTTATTGTTTTATTACAAAAATATTGTTATGGCATTATTGTTCGGAGCATTATTGACCGGAGCATTGTCACGCTCCGATTCAGAGCACGAATCACTTCCATCGTCGTCAAAACCATCGCATTTCTCTTCGGACTCGAAATGGTCTTCTTCTTCAACGTCATCTTCATCTTCCGAAGCTTCGCCACCAAAATATTCGATTGGTTCTCGAGGCCGGAGCGAATATGCTAATTCTTCGCTCGTACGAACCGCAATTTTGCTTTAAAAAAATTAAAACCTTTACGGATAAGTTTCTTTCGTCCATCGGAAGTATTTTTCATTTAAAAAAAATAATAATTTTTTAGAAACTGAGATTTGACCTACCTAAACCGTGAACATGGGTCATTCGTTTCCGCTCCAAAGTTGCTTGCTCCGCTGTGTGTAAACTGAATGAGAGAAAACCAGCGGGCCACGGCACTTGTACTTACCCCTCCCTAAACTTTTTTTTCCCACCAGGGTCACAGGACCGTACCTACAAGGATCCAGTAACGCTCAACGTTGAAAGATTTGGCATGGACACAAAAGACCCATGTTCAAGGGATTAGGGTTAAGAAGCTTTAAAAAATTCTCATCAGTATCACGTGAAACCCTATTTGTGTATAATTGTTATGCAAAGCAAAAATGAAACTTGCGAGCATTATCATCGGTAGCCAATTATTTCGATGCCCCAATCAACGGTCCCGAAATTAAAGAAAAATACAAATCTTTGCGCATCGAAGAATCGAAATTCAACAAAATTTCCACATTTTTCACTTCACATCAACGTGTATTTAGCACTGATACGAATATCCGAATTCTCAATGACACTAAATTCTGCGCTCAAAATTGTTCCATTCGTATTTGCCAAAAAGATAATGAAAAAAAAAATCCCCAACGACACAAGTGCTGACTATTCTCGTGGTACAAATCGTAGCCATTAATTTTCCATTACGAGTCTATTTTGTATCGACGAAAAGAATAATCAGTGGGACGAAAAAACAAATGAGACAGAAATCATCGAATGACGTGGGTGTATGTGTATGCGTGTGTAGGTGTGCGTAACTCGTCGCCAGCGTTTTAGTCGAGGCTTCAATTGCGCACGGGTATTGCAATTAAATGGTCAGATGGAAAAAAAAAACAAACAAACAAACAAACAAACAAACATGGAAAAACAATATGGCCACGTGCGTTTACATCGCATTATCTCTCGCGTGAGCTTTAAAGAAAAGAAAAGAAAAAAAAACTAGACCTTCGTACTTTTATAATTTTTCTACTATTCGACGCTAGGGACTTTAAGAGTAATAAGGGAACTGTTGTTTAGATACACTCATCACGACATTAACGTTACGTGCACCTTTTGTATCTCGACACTGTGTGATTATTGATGAAACTCCAAGTTCCGATGGATTCAAAATAGCTCGCTTCTCGATATGTTTTTCCTGAGTTACGACGTGATAACCCTTGAAGGTTTTTTTGTTTTTTCGTATTACCTTTTCCAATCGAACACTTACCTAACACGTGGGCCATTAAGTCCCGAAACTAAGCAGTAAAAACACTTGTTTTTTTGCAAAATTCTACTTTATTCATCAACATAAGTCACCTTCCATAGCGATACAATCATGTCAACGTTTTTTTTCTAGACTTTCGATGCCTTTCTTTATAGAACGATTTGTCTTTTGCCACAAAATAGGCTCTCCTCTCCGCCCGGCTGACGCTCTTTTCGACTCCGGCGTATAGTCGATGAATCCATGTTTCATCCATTGTTACGTACCGATGCAAAAAAAAATCCTTTTTATCACGCGTAAACAGCTTCAAACGGCGCGTTCCGAGTCATCAATTCGTTGTTGTTTTTGTTCCACTGTGAGCAAAAACGCGGCGCCCGCTTGGACAAAAGTTTTTTTCATACCCAAATTTTCATGCACAATTTTGAACACCGGTGCCTTTTGATATCTTTAGGATGTCCAGCTATCTCTTGCAACTTCACTTTACGATCGGACATAAGAATTTTTCCGAATTCTTTGGATGTTTTCGGGCGTAGCCACATCAATTGGACGACCTGAGGGCTCCGCGTCTTCGGTGGTTTTTCGACCGCGTTTAAAATCCGCATATCATCGGCAAATGGTTGTTTTAGATGGGCACTTTACCCGGTAAGACTTTTCAAGCCATTGCTGAGCTTGAACGGTATTTTTTTCCCATTAAAAAACAGTGTTTGATTAACACACGAAACTCGTTTTTATCCATCGTTTAAGCAAAAATCGTAGCGTCACTTAACCGTAAATATCTCGCCAACGACTGAACCGAATGTCATGAAATTTTTACACGTATCTTTTGAAGGTTGGTACTACCGAGAAACAAAAGCGACATGACATTGGCGGCGCCATCTGTGTGTCAGTCCCGGGACTTAATGACCCATGAGTTATTACACTTCCTACACGCACTTTGCTGATCACGGCTAAGCGGCCACTGCTCAGAGTATCGGTTGTGCAAAACGCTGCTTAAATCGAAGGACCGCCGCAACCGAACCCTGACCACCCATCCACCAGTACTGGTTTACTCTCTTTATATTTTTCTTCTTTATTCCTGCGATACGTATATCTTACTGATACGTCACTTCTAAAACGATCATTTCTTGACCGATGCTGATCGGTAATTCTAATTTCGCTTCCATAATTATACATTTAGAAGCCTAAATTCGGAGTTCCACATTTAGAAATCTAATATTCAGATGTCCAATTGCAGGCATCAGGCTTAGAATTCCCACTTCAGAAATCTAATTTAGAATTTTAGCTTTAGAATTCTAAAATAAACATTCTAATTGCACAATTCTGAGTTTAGAAACCTAATTTTCGAATTCCGAACGTATAAATCGAATTTAAAATTCCGAATATTAACATCTAATTGAGAATTCCAATATCAGGAATGTAATTTAGAATTCCAACTTTAGAATTCTAAATTGAGAACTCTAATTGCAAAATTCTACTTCTAAAAGCCTAACTTTCGAGTTCCAAATTTATAAATCGAATTTAGAATTTAAAATCTAGACTTCTAATTCAGAATTCTAATTCGCGACATCTAATTTAGAATTTTAATGACGGAAATTTAATTTATAATTCCAACTTTATAACTCTAAATGCATAATTCTCAGTTTAGAAACCTAATTTTCGAGTTCCAAATTGATAAATCGAATTCAGAAATCCAAATCTAGCCTTTAATTTAGAATTCTAATTCTAGACATCCAATTCAGCATTTCAATGTCAGAAATCTAATTTAAAATTCCAAATTTACAGTTCTAAATTGAGAATACTAATTGCATAATTCTACGTTTTGAAACCTAATGTTCGAGTTCCAAATTTATAAATCAAATAAAATTAATTAAGAATTGCAATTTTAGAAATCTAATTTAGAATTCCAATTCTAGAAATCTAATTTAAAATTTCAAATCTGGAAATTTAATTTAGAATTCTAATTCTAGAAATCTAAGTTAGAATTCCTATTCTAGAAAACTAATTTAGAATTCCAAATCTAGAAATCTTATTCAGAATTCCACTTTTAGATTTCTAAATTGACGATTCTAATTTCATAATTTCAGTTTCAGCATTCTAAATTAACGATTCTAATTTCCTAATTCTAAATTCAGATAATTATCAATTCTCTATCTTGAGATTTCTAGTTAATTTCTATTCCAAAATTGCTACGAACTTTTATTTTCTCTCACAATTTCCAAATCAATTGAACCATTGGAACTATTTTCTAAAGTGACGAAAGTTTCAAGCGCATCTCAGGCCACTGCTGTACACGAATTCTAGGACTGTAGAACAAATTACCGATAAAACCCATCACAATTCGAGACTTTCCTTTCCACTCGTTTCACGAACTAAAAAGAAAAAAATACTCTTGCCTCTGTCCGCAGCTCGAGGCTTTGCAAGAGCGTGTAGGAAAATTTGTCTCGACGTCGCAGGAAAAACGCGTCGCGATACGTCTCGAGAATTGTTGCAGAGTGTTATCCGAGGAGGGGAAAAAAAAAAAACAAAATAATGCGCTGTAAAGAGTACAGACGTAGGACGCGATCAGGGTACAAATTTTGGCGAGAGCGAGTCAGAGGCAATGAAGAGGTGCAATTGTCGAGTATGCTCTTAAAAATACGTGCGAGTGCTGAGAGTGTGCCAGTAGAAAATGAGAAAGTGAGAATAAAAACGAAAAAAAAAAAACACACACACACACGTATGGCTGGACTTTTTGTGAGAGTACGTGACACGCCGTCGAACACACTATAAACGAGAAAACGTAAATAAACAAAAAAAAAAATTATGTGCAAAGAAGATCCCGTGAAAATCGTGTATATCAGGTGCAGCGAGAGTTTCGATTTAAGTGCGAACGTTGAGATCCCTTTTTGTAAATAATATCGAGTGGGAATCGACGAAAAGCGAGTATGAGAGAGCGAGAGACAGAGAGAGAGAGTGCGAGAAAATTAATACTAATAAATAATAGACGAGTCTGCCGAGGTTTCGATGCGACTCGCGTAATATTCGAGGGCCGAATATATAAGTGAGAAATAACAAAAAATCGATGAATCGAGAAATATGAATAAATATAATTAAAAAAAAAAAAAAAAAAAGCCATGACTAAGCAGTAATCGAAAGCGGCCTCATGAGTCGAGGATGAGAGTTTGATGGACGAGAACACGACCATTGACTAAACAGCCGTTTTTCGACCGTTATATTTGCGGACTAACGGAAATGCTCGTAACAATATACAGACATATATATATATATATACAGTGGGTAAAAAAAGTATTTGTATACCGCGTGTTTTTCAAATTGTCCTGCGTATAAAATTAACATATAAAATAACCTAATTTATAAAAAAATAAAATGCTAAAGCATTTTTCGACAAAAATATTCGAAAAAAAATAAAATGCTAAAGCATTTTATTTTTTTTCGAATATTTTTGTCGAACATTTTATTTTTCTTTGAAAAAAAAAATGGTAAAGTATTTTATTTTTCTTCGAAAAAAAAAATGGTAAAGTATTTTATTTTTCTTCGAAAAAAAAATGGTAATTTTATTTTTCTTCGAAAAAAAAATGGTAAATTATTTTATTTTTCTTCGGAAAAAAAATGGTAAAGTATTTTATTTTTCTTCGAAAAAAAAAATCGTATATTATTTTTTTTTTTTTTCGAAAAAAAAAATGGTAAATTATTTTATTTTTCTTCGCAAAAAAAATGGTAAAGTATTTTATTTTTCTTCGAAAAAAAAAATGGTAAATTATTTAATTTTTCTTCGAAAAAAAAATGGTAAAGTATTTTATTTTTTTTCGAAAAAAAAATGGTAAAGTATTTTATTTTCTTTCGCAGAATAATTTGAAAAACACACGGTGTACAAAATAAAATGTTTTAGCATTTTATTTTTTTTCGAACATTTTTTTAAACATTTTATTTTTCTTGGAAAAAAAAAAAATGGTAAAGTATTTTATTTTTGCTCGCAAGAAAATTTGAAAAACACGCAGTGTACAAAATAAAATGTTTTAGTATTTGATTTTTTTTTCGAACATTATTGTCGAACATTTTATTTTCCCTCGAAAAAAAAAAAATGATAAAGTATTTAATTTTTTCTCGCAGGATCATTTGAAAAACACGGGGTGTACAAAATAAAATGTTTTAGCATTTGATTTTTTTTTTTCGAACATTATTGTCGATCATTTTATTTTTCTTCGAAAAATACAAAAAATGGTTAAGTATTTTATTTTTTTTGCAGGATAATTTGAAAAACACGCAGTGTACAAAAACTTTTTTTTTCCACGGTATATATATATATATATATATATATGAATATATGAATATTACTCGATCAAATGTATTTACATTTTTACGAAAGCGTTAAACAAGCTCTTTATAGAATGAAATATATATTTTTATTCATTTCTATATTCACCGTAATATCGTGCTACGTTTTTTTTTGTTTTTTTTTTTTCGTTTTAATTATCCTTTGTCTTTCCTTTTGTTATTCTCATTCGTCTTTCCGACTCGAGCAGTACGGTCGTTCGTCCTCTCGATCGTTGAGTGTTCCGAGGGACAAAGGCCCCGTTCGATTCGCGATTGCCCACGCGCGATACGATCATTGTTACGTTAAAGCATTGTTTTTTCTACGTTCTTTTTTTTTCCTTTTTTGTTCGTTTGTTTTTTCTTTGTTTTCTACGCGAGAGCGCCGTTTCACGAACGATTCGATACGAGAAAACATTTTTGAACAAACCGAACGGTTACCGTGTACGAACGAAACGAACAAAAAGCACTATCGAACGGGACACGTTTGTCGCGCAATAACTACGATAAGTTATCCCAATGTTATTTGAGACGTTGAAGAAGTTTGAAGGTGAAAACAGAGAAGGAACAACAAAAACAAATACAACGGGGCGATAAAATTTTACACATGTACACGCGTATTTGCGAAAAACGAGTGACTAATGTTGCGGCGTCGAGTTGCGTGAAATTTAACAATCGAGTAAAGGAGAGAAATAGAGAGAGAGAGTGAGAGAGAGAGAGAGAGAGAGAGAGGGAGAGAGAGAGAGAGAGAGAGAGAGAGAGAGAGAGAGAGAGAGAGAGAGAGAGAGAGAGAGAGAGAGAGAGAGAGAGAGAGAGAGAGAGGCGAGAGAGAGAGAGAGCGGGAAAGAAAAATACGAAACATCACACACTCTCACAGACACAAGGTGTTAATAAATTGGAATAAATGTTACAAATATATTTAAATCTGGATGTCATGCTTCAACCACCCACGTAATCCAAATCCTTTTAGCAATGCATCAATATTACTGAAGGAGAGAACGGGAAGAATACAAGAGGAGGAGACAAGTTGGTCCTGGCAAGAACTGGTCTTGGACTCCCTACACTGACAGAAAAATTCTTTTGTTATTAACTAGATGCTTCTATTTGAATGCTTTTTTTTAAATTATTTTTTAATTTGAATTAACTAGGTTTTTCGTGAAATCAAATTTTTCCTATTGCATTCAATTATTACCCGAGTCGAAAACTAAGGCCGAAAACTTTATTCGATTCGGCCGAAATTGTAAAAGTTGGCCTACGGTTGGCGACTTAGACCGAAAAAACGACGAATCTTTTAAAATCGCAATAATTCAGGCGACTTATAAACCGGAACGTACCGAAAATGCGCCGGAAAAAAAAAACGCCGGAACTTAGTTCCGGCGTGTTGATCGGCCTAACGGGTTGCAGGCTGAAAGTACGCCGAAACTTGGGATTTCAGCTTAGATCAGTCAGCGTTCTGCTCAGGCCGAAAATATGCCGATACTCATTTTTTCGATCTACCGATCGACGTCGCAGGTTAAAGGCTCCTCATCATCAATCGAACTCACAATAACAGTTCAACAATTGGCAGAATTCAGCTAATCAAAGCTCAAATTTTACATCACTTTAACTCGTAATTTTACATCACTTTAACTCCCAACTAATTTACTCAACGCTCTGTATAAATTCATTATTTTGAATAAAAAAAAACACGGTGAAAAGGATCTTCTTTATTATCGTAGAGATTTAAGAGGAAGCAAGATCGAATTGCACTAATCATCACTCATTATATTACCAAATATTGATACTCGATGGGGAGACCGAAATTCCAGATTTCTGCGTCTTTTCGGCCCGAGCAAGCGGGCTGATGAAGAGGCCGAAATCGTAAGTTTCAGCGTGTTTTCGGCCCGAGAAAGCAGGCTGACGGAGAAACCGAAATCCAAAGTTCAGGCGTGTTTTCGGCCTGCAAAGCCTGGCCGGAATGGTTCGCTATTCCGGCCGGTTTTCGACGTGAATTCGGTCTAGACCGAAAACACGCCGGAAAATAAGACTTTTATTTTTCGACTCGGCTAACTCTTCGTGATAACACATTCAAATTTAATCGCGGTGGTCACGTCGATCGATTTTTCAAAAAGGTGCTCACTCGAAAGTATCCTTTGAGTGTCTACCCTGAAAATTTCATAAAGAAATTCGCAGTAATGACGATGTTATAGCCTTTTTTTTTAACCCTTAGTGTGCATCCAGGGTCAGCCTGACCGCAAAATTTTTTTTCTTACCTGAATAACGTTTACAAGTAAGCGTCCCCTTAAAATAGTTGTTGCAATCTCTCATTTTTCCCTCTTTCACGAAACCTGAAAACGGCCAACTTCATACACCAAAATAAATATACTTTTTGGAACGGCTGCAAAGCGAACTATTTTTTCCTTAAAACATGGACCCTTGTCTGTAAAAGCCTAAAAGGTTTTCTTTAAAAACTCAAAATTGAGAGATTTTACGAGAATTATTACCGAAACAGTGCTTTTTTCTTGCGTACCATCAACTTTAAGCACGTTTTTGAACAATTATAAAAGGTTTTTTTTTGGAAATCTAATTTCGCGGCCTTAAAGTTTGATCGATTCACTGCAAAGAGTGACTCAGCCTTTTTCCTGGGCGAAATTCAAGCTCTGCGAGCCAACTACAAGTTTTAGTCCGTTCATCAGCATTAGAAAGGGCTGATTTTCCTTCATTGAATAACGCAGTAGCCAAGAATGCTGCAACCACGATTACTTTCAGGCCTACAATGTAGGTGCTTTGGAGCCAATCGCCAAACGGTCGAATTGAAACTTTTCATTAGCATTCTCCGTATGATAGATCCCGTAGTACAGGGTTATTGAGCCAGGTAACTGAATGAGCCAGGGACCGGCTCCGTTCTAACTACCGCGCGCTTCGGCACTGAACCGACGGGCGTTCACTTTCCTTCCTCATAGCATCGTAACAAATCGGAATTTTGTTTTGAAACTTTGGCAACGTATTGTCACATCCGGAAGGGATGAGAGCACAATATTTTTGTTTCCCTCTTTGTTGCCTACGCCTAGCGCAATAGCACGGGATGAGGGTAAAAAGGGGATGTGTATGAGATAAGCGAGATTAGGAGAGTTTCGCGAATGGGTAGGTGTTCGAGGAATAATTCGACAGAGATTTATTCGGAAAAAGACCAACTCGGATAGAAGTCGATTGGAGACTTGATCGGATCGGGATCGATAGAAGACTTCGTCGGATGAGAAACGATAGAAGACTTCGTCGGGCAGAAAACGATAGAAGACTGACTTGGGCTTTTGGCGTACTGGCCCTTCTTGGTTCGCTTATAATTTTTAGCAGAGTGGGAGTAGGGAGTGATTCAATCTTTGATTTCCTTTCTTAGAAGCTATGGTACTGATGGAAGGGGAATTGCGCTCTTTATTCCCTTTGTTAACCATGAGCTCATGATGTGCGTAGCCAAAATTCGATGTTGCGGCGTTCGCGATAGCGCGGCGGCCGCTAGGTTCGTATGACACGGATATGCGCTGGATTTTTATCGCACTTCGCTCTGTTGTTGGGTCGACGCTCTGGCCTAAGATGTATATAATCGATTCATTATTTGGTTCTACGCGATACGGCCCTTCGTGGAATATCCGCTCAGAACCATGCTCTTGATGAAAGCTTGATGAGGTGATGAAGTTGGACGTTGCTCAGGGTTCTGTGTGGTTTTGTAATGTGACTCTTCGTGGAATATGCGCTCGGGACCATGTTCTTATTGGAAACTAGAACGGATACTTGACTTATTATTTACGTGTACGCTCGATCTCGTTTTTCGTTAAGACTCAACCGGACGAAGATCTTTGGACAGAGGGTATCGCACGCGTTTACGCTGTTATATGTTAGATTTCTTAATATATATAATACATTTGTGATGGCAAATGAGGATACTGAGAATAACCGAGGGAAGAGACATCCTGCATATTGGCTAGGATGTAACAGTATTCTTGAATAGTTTTACTAACAATTTACGGAATAAAAAGCAAGTCGATTTTTCGAACCGTCTAAACTGGTTTCCCGCCTTGAGGAATTACAGGGCGATAATTCCAAACTCGCTCAAAATGCCCCCTCCCTATACCCTATGTAAAGGAAATACGAGGCCTGAAAGAAGAACGCGGTCATCCTAGTTTACCGAGTCAAAGGTGTATCACTGAAAACAGAGCACATTGAACAATTGTCGCAACGTTAATTTCGCAATTAGCCACAAAGGCTATGAGACCCGAGCTCTTCCATAGACTTGGTTGGCGAAGCGTTGACGAAACTGATCAATTAACCGAACGGAGCACATTGCTCACACGTGTCGTCTATACAAATCCGTCAAAAAGACGCAAGTACGGGCGTCATACCCTCTCGTGGACATTCGAGGAAAGGGGGAGTCAACAATCAAATTGGCATCAGCGACGAAAATACATTAATTATATCAATCGCACATAGACGAATCAACATTGATGATAATAAGAATAAGTTGGACCAGCGGTGATTTTGTTGATGAACGATGTAGGTTGACCTTCCTATTTTTACTCGTATAAAAACTGAAGTGGCAATTCGTTATTTATTGCATCACACGCGTATCAGTGTTTGCACGTTGATATTTTTTTTTTTTTTTAATTGCCACTGCGTTAGATAGAGCTGCGGTGACGTGTGTAGATGGTGCAAACGATTGCGCTGATATTTTTAATCCGGAACTTCAAGTAATCATGACTCGAATCAAACTCGCAAAAATATATGTGTGTAAGATAAGGAGATACGTGAGGAGCTTGGGAGACTTTGATTGTTCTAGATAAATCTTATTCACGAGCAGACTAGAGTTTGAAAATATTGTTAAAAATGCACCTTATTCTTTTCCAATTGTATACAAGACCAGCAAAAAATCCATTGATCATCTACGAGACACGAATATAGTTACACGGAGAGAATTAAAAAGTAATTTTTGTCGTGAATTTCACGGTAAAAATTACCGTGATATATTTCAATGTGGTGACAAGTGAGAAAAGCATAATAATTCGTATGCGACAAGTTTTGTTTTAACTCGCGTTACAGAAAATTTCAAATACGTAGCGAAAATTTTACTATACAAGAAGGGTAGCGCGCACGATAATTTTTACCGAGAGCACAATACATTTTCCTATAACACTCATTAAATTTTATAATAAATCTTAAAACAACTGTTATAAAGACGATACGTTTTTTATAGACATTTTTGAAAGGCATAAAATAATAAAATGCACAGTAAAATTTCGCTGATATTATATATTTTTTAAATTTAAGTTTTGCATATTTTGTTACACGTGAAAATTTACTAGAAAATCTGGTAAAATGTTCTATCTGAAGAAGAAATTTTATTTTATTTTCGTGAAAATCTGTGTTTTACTCAGTAATAATAAGCGAAGTTTCAGGGTTGTCATCTGGTTACCGTTACTGCCCGAGCAGAAATTTGTTCAGGGTGAAATCCGGACCGGATCAGGCTGCCACAATAGCAAATCCGGGCCGGATCAGGCAAATTTAGTCCGGCCCTGATCAGGGATGTAACGCTTTTGCAAATTCAGGTCCGGATCAGGCACCTTATCAGGCTCTGATCAGGCGCTTTATCAGGCCCGGATCAGGCACCTTACCAGGCTCGGATTAGGCACTATATCTGGCTCGGATCAAGCAACTTATCTGGCCCGGATCAGGTGCCTCATCCTGCCTGAGACATGCGTGTCATCTGGCTCAATCATTTGATTAATTTTTTGTTTAAAAATAGATCAACATTTATTAAATTATTATCGCAGTTACACGTTATCAAGTTTACTAACGTTATTAAAAATATGAAACATATGAAAACATTTTTTTTAAGTTTAAGTTTTTATTTTACTTGACTTGATCGTTTAGTTTTTGTTCCGGTTTTGGCGATGACCGTCCCAATCTTTCCGGCCCAATCGGTCCGGCGCAAATCATGCGTGCCTGATCAGGGCGCCTTATTGATACCTGATGAGGCTTCTATACGGCGCAAATCAGGCGTGCCTGATCAGGGCGCCTTATTGATCCCTGCTCAGGCCCCTGTCTGGCACAAATCAGGCCTGCCTGATCAGGGCGCCTCATTGATCCCTGCTCAGGCCCCTGTTCGGCGCAAATCATGCGTGCCTGATCAGGGCACCTTATTGATCCCTGATCCGGCCCTGATGGATCCTCAGGCAGCCTGATTAGATTTCTGCTCGGGTGCACGGTAATTTTTAACATTTAATTCTCTCCGTCTACCAATTATTGTGGGATCGAGTTCTGGCTTCTCGGATTTTTTTCTTATGACAAAACAATAAATAGATTACCCAGAAATCAATGAGTTTCTAGAGATGAATTAGAAATCAATTCTGATTGTAAACAAAAAACGGAAACTTCTTACAATCGAATACAAAATGTATTAGGTGTGTGAATTTGTACAGATTTTTCTAGCAGGCTCGGAATCCTCTTTCAAGTTGAAATATTTCAACGTCCTTTTAGGATTTTAAAGTGTTGACATAGCCCTGGTCAAGACGCTGTATGAATTTATTGAGCGAGCAACATAACCTTAAAATAAAGTAGCAAGAACAATGGCAACCGATAAGCTGCACATTCGCCACTGCATCCTTTACGAATTCCAACAAGGAAAAAGTGCCACCAAAGCGTGGGAGTCAATTTGTTCTGTGTTCGGGAAGAGTATTTGTGTCATACGAAACATGCAATTATTTGGTTTAAACGTTTTAGAAACAATGATTTCGAACTCAGTGACCGTGCGCGTACTGGACAGCCTGAAAAATTTTCGGACGACGATTTGGAAACTTTATTGGTCCAAAATTCTTCATCAGACACAAGAAGAACTTGCAGCCCAGCTAGGAGTTGATCGATCAACCGTTGCCAAGAGGTTACACGCGATGGGAAAAATTCAGAAGCTCGGGAAATGGGTCCCACATGAACTTACCGAATATAACCTCGGACAACGGATGAACACGTGTCTTTGGTTGCTTGGCAAACGACGAACGAAGAACTTTCTCGGGAAATACGTGACGGGGGATGAAAAATAAATAATCAATAAATTAACGAAAGTTGCTACACAAGCACAGGGAATTCATGAATTCTTATTCTCAAATAAATGTTTGTGAAATGTCTCATGAGCGAATGTGAAATATAAATTAATATTCGAAATATAAATGGGAAAATTATTTATTTTCACTAAATAAATCACTAATTAAATAATCAATAATCTATAAATAAATAATCAATAATCATTATATAAATAATTCATAAATTAACCAAGGTAGGAATCAATAAATTCTGATTCTAAAAAAAAATATTCCTGAAACGCCTCATAAGCAAATATCAAATGTAAATTAATATTTGAATAATATGAGAAATATATATATACCACCAATAAATAAATAAATAAATCAAGAAATTACCCAAGAATCAGGAATAAATAAATTCTAATTGTAAAAAAAGATATTCATAAAAACGCCTCATAAGCGAATATGAAATATAAATTAATAATTATACAATATTAAAAATATATCACATGAATAAATATATATAATACACAATTATGGCTAAATATTAAACTATTTCGATCAGCAAAGTACACGAATCATAAATCAATAAAAACTCAACGAATTTTCTAGACAGAAATTGTGTTGGTGCCCCCCACCAAAAAAAAACTACGAAGAGAGTTAAAAAATAAAAAAAATTAATGCAGAAAAAGGTATTATTTAACATGGAATTAAAACATATTACCTCGAGTTCGAGCTAACAGCTTTGAAAAAATGCAGATAAGTGCTCTCAAAGCTATCAGGCTGGGCTATCATGTATGTCGAAGACAAAAAAAGGGGGAAGAGATAAGGGGAGCGACAAGAACGAGGCGTTCACTGTAGCAATATCCGTGTTTAATGTGAGATTCTATCTGAGAGCTTATTGGTACGTTGATGTCGTTGAAAACATTACGCGAGAGATATTGGATTCGCGTTCGCAGACGGCCCGTTGAATTGTTCATCATTGCACGTTAGTCTGACGCGAAGTATTTATCGCGACTGACCCACGCTCATGCCACGCTCTCGTCACAATCATCCGTTGGAATTTATTTCTTCGAATTTGTTGGAGACAAGTTGATTCCATCGCGTCACGAGAATCGAAAAGTGACACATTCTATACCGCAAAGGTAAAGAAAGTTCACGACCAGATTTGAAGATTTCTACCAATAAAACTTACAATCGACGACCATCATGGATTACACGAGATTCTTCGCTAAAAAAGTCGCCAGACGCCGTGAAAATTTGATTCGGAAATTCGGTGAGCAGTGATTTTTTTTTTTCATTATTTTAGACGATCGATCGGAATTACAATAAGGCTAAGCTGTGAACCGTGGTGTTGTCTTTTGCAACGTTGGAACGCAATGAAAATTCTTTATTTTTTAATTTCTTTATTTTTATTACTACATTGTGTAATTTTAATTTTTTAATTTTTATTTTTTAATTTTTCAAAATTATTTTGTTTATCTATCCAAACTTTTTTTAATACTTTTATCTATCTAAACCTTCATCTTTTTACCTTTGGAGTCCAATTTTTTTTTTTTTTACCTATCTAAACTTTTTTCTAATACTTTTATCTATCTAAACCCTTATCTTTTTACCTTTAGAGGCCAATTTTTTATTTTTTTATCTATCTAAACGTTTTTCTAATACTTTTATCTATCTAAACCTTTATCTTTTTACCTTCAGAGTCCAATTTTTCTTCTTTTTATCGTGTAATTGCAATAAACCGCCTTAAATAAATGTTGATGCGTTTGTATTCGCCAAAAAGCTGAAATGCAAACAACACGCCCGGAATCTATTACGTTCGCTGGCGGAATGCCCAACCCGGCGACCTTTCCAATCAACGCCATGTCGATTACTTATCGAGATGACGTACTCGAGAAGCTGACTGGCCTTGAATTGAATGCCTCTCTGCAGTACGGACCTTCCCAAGGGTAGGATTTTTTTGGTCGATTTAGAAAAAAAAAGCTACTCATTTCTATTCATTTCTATTAATTTATATTAATTTATATTAATTTCTATTAATTTCTATTAATTTCTATACATTTCTATTAATTTTCTTTAATTTCTATACATTTCTATGGAATTCTATTAATTTATATTAACTTCTATTAATTGATATGAATTTCTATTAATTTCTATAAAATTCTATGAATTTCTATTAACTTCTATTAATTTCTACGAATTTCTATGAATTTCTACGAATTTCTATGAATTTCTATGAATTTCTATTACCTTCTATTAATTTCTATTAATTTCTATTAATTTCTTTTAATTTATTCTAATTTTTCTTAATTTATATCAATTTCTATCAATTTCTATCAATTTCTATGATTTTCTATTAATTTCTATTAACTTCTATTAATTTCTATTAATTTCTATGAATTTCTATTAACTTCTATTGTTTCTATTAATTTCTATGAATTTCTATTAACTTCTATTAATTTCTATTAATTTCTACTATTTTCTATTAATTTCTATCAATTTCTATTAATTCCTATTAATTTCTATCAATTTCTATTAATTCCTATTAATTTCTTTCAATTCCTATTCATTTCTTCTAATTTCTCTTAATTTCTATTATTACTTGACATCACATTCTACAGTGGTGCAAACAATTTGTTTCATTGCATGAACATTGATACCATTTTTTTTTTTCTTCAACAAAGAGAAAGACGCGTTTGAAAAATAATTGAACTCGCCAATCTCCGTTATAGACACCACCCACTCTTACGGGCCTATCGAGAATTTCAACAGAGATATCACAAGCCACTCGTGAAAGACATGGATGTTATTTTTATGCCTGGCTCGCAAGAAGGTTTTTGCAAAATTCTGGACCTACTGATGAACGAAGGCGAGCCCATCATGGTGCAAATACCGACCTATACTGCGGCTCTCGGGGCGGTGAGTGTGGAAAGAATATATACATTTTTTTTTTCTAAATATTACCGATCACTTTTGAATTTTCAATTTTTCTAAACGAAAAATACAATTCTGACTCTCCCAATTGTTTGAAGACGAGGATTAATTAATTTAATTAGCAATCCATAATAAATCGATAGAATACAAATTTAATTCTATTAAATTAATTACATTAATTTATTGAATTTAATGAATTTTCTTGAATTAATTAATTTGAACTAAATTTATTTCGTAAGTATTAATTTCAGGAAAAATTCAGCAATGAAAAAGAATTATTTTCCATTGTATTTCAACGTCATCTTTATCTATCTAGGTTTCACCTGCGTGAAATAAATCAGTCACGAAACTCTTTTATATCTATTGATAATTTACAATTCTGAGTTTTTCCAAAAAAAGAAATACAATTGTAATTATATAAATTGATTGAAAATGAGGCATTTTCAATGAGTCTCATTTTTATCAAGTATGAAGTTTCACAATTCTAATCTTGCCATAACGATTGTATTCTACTTTTTCATCCACCACCGTTCCCTTGCTTCGCTCCATGTAGAAGTTAGCGTCTAGTCGACCGTTTGGCGATTAGCTCCAAAACATCACCATTCTGGGTACAAAATAATCGAGGTAGGGGCATTTCTTGATGCTATTTTATTCAATGAAGGAAATTCAGCCCTACTCATGGTTATGAATGAACAACAAATCGTAGTTGGCAGGCAAAGCTACGGATATGCCGAGCAAATGAATCAGTTGCGCGTGGCTCGGCAAAATAGAAAAAGTTTATTAGAGACAAAAGTAGCTCGAAAAGCTCGTAAAGAGGAAATGCAAGCTTCAAATGAGTTGCACGAGGAAGACGAAGCACTGCTGTGTAGTGCTGGAATCGCTGATTAATCGGTAAGACACTTTATCATTTCATTAAACACATTTGACTTTGACTTTTTCGTTTGTGAAACTTTAAACGTGTTTTTTCTCGAAACGACATTTTTTTCAATTTGCGGGAATCATAACTCAAAAACAAAATGATGGATCATCTTCAAATTTCGAACACATTTACATAATATAATTTATTAAAACATGAACCTAAAGTTGGAAAAATTAGATTGTTTAAAACATATTTATTATTGCAAAATGCCGGGAAAAAAATGCTAAAAATCGATCATTTTTTTTTCAAACACGTTCCAACATTCAATTCTCGATTTTTTTCTCAAAATTTAGGTTCATTTTCTTGAAAAAAAAAAACATCTCAAGAATGTATAAAAATTTGTTGGACAATTTCAGATGCGAATTGCGAGCTGCACAATTTCCTAAAATCGACAACGACGATGAGGACACGCCAAGGGACACAGCGGATTACACCTTAATTAATGCATGAAATAAATTGAAAAAATTACCAGAGATGTATGAAAATATGAATAAATTATTGTCAGAGTTGCGGAAATTTTCATATTTTTTTTCACAATAAAGAAAAAATAAAAAAAATCATCTAATTTTCGATCTCCTAAAGTGGTTGCCCGCCTTAAGTGTTACATCAATTAATCGTATGACGAGCGATCACCCATCGTAGTACAACGTGCCCCAAAGTATGACCACCTGGCACGTATCACTGATCGTTGAACAATTTTGATGTTCGTTCAACTAGTCAGTAATGGCAAAAAAAACAAATTATCGTTTATCACATCGATAATTATCGCGAGTACGGAGCCTTGAAGTTTAAATTGCCACGAAACAACTCGGGGTAACAGGCTTAAAATTTGTTCAACGTGCAAATATTATTTCCGTGGACTCGCAGCAACGACGAAACATGACACCGAGGTAGAGATAACACCTCGATACTTTGCGAAAATTTACTCCAACGCAAACTGTGAAAGAGGAAGCAAAAAAAAAAAAAATTGAAGACTCGTTGGAATCTTCCTAACGATTTATCGTTAAATCGAAATTCGGTAAAGAGAATTTCTTGATTGTTTTTCGATTCTCGTTCTCGTCGTGCAAGTGCCGATTTTAATATCGAGTGAAAGCGACGATCGACCTTTTTCGAAAATGGACTTTTCAAGATCGTTCAGTGATATTTGCCACAGGCGCAAAAGGATGCTCATCAATGTTATCGGTAAGCCGAATAACTTGAAGAATATCCAATTCTCAACATTGGATCGCATTTGATGCTGATGCTGATTAAAATTTGGCCACGAGGCAACGATCGCTCCTAAGAAGCTGTTTGGCACATCTCTAGTCTTTTAGTATTTTTCTAAAAGTAAAATTCCTAAAAGGTATTTTTCTAAAAGTAAAATTCCTAAAAGGTATTTTTCTAAAAGTAAAATTCCTAAAAGGTATTTTTCTAAAAGTAAAATTCCTAAAGGGTATTTTTCTAAAAGTAAAATTCCTAAAGGGTATTTTTCTAAAAGTAAAATTCCTAAAAGGTATTTTTCTAAAAGTAAAATTCCTAAAAGGTATTTTTCTAAAAGTAAAATTCCTAAAGGGTATTTTTCTAAAAGTAAAATTCCTAAAAGGTATTTTTCTAAAAGTAAAATTCCTAAAGGTATTTTTCGCAAAGTAAAATTCCTAAAAGGTATTTTTCTAAAAGTGAAATTCCTAAAAGGTATTTTTCTAAAAGTAAAATTCCTAAAAGGTATTTGTCTAAAAGTAAAATTCCAAAACTCTCAAAAAGTCCACTGCAGCTGTGACGCAATGTTTTACTAACACAAACCTTTAAATGTTTGTTTTAAGATTTCCTTTTTTTTTCGCGTATGCCTGAAGGAACCAATAGTAACTTTTCAAAACAATGTTTACTCATTTCTTTTTTTCCAAGTAAGCTTCATAGTTCCAAAAGTTCATTGAGCCTAACGTTGTTTTAATTCTCCCTTGAACCGATCATAAATCGATGGATTCAATGGAAGAATAATTGAGTCCCAAAAGCAACGATTGATAACAAGAGCAAAATGATTTGTAAAACGGAAGAAAAAAAAAAACGCGAATTTTCAGCAAGTGCCTACCGCCAAATACCAACATCCGATGGACGAATCCGCTGGGCGGAAGGCCAGAAGAATCCCGCAACGTTTCCGATCGTCGAAATATTATTTCGCCTGAACGACAACAGCGTGTGTACCCTAAGAGAGGCGGAATTGGATGTGGCGTTAAAAATGTCACCAGCCCAGGGGTGAATACTTCCCGAAATTACGTATATTATAAAAGTTTCGATGATGTGAATCGATCGTAATGTGGGACGGAAGCGTAAGATGGAAAATCAGATTTCTCTGATACGCAGGATTCCCAGGATGTTGGGAAAGTTGCGCGAGATGCAGGAACGTTGGCACTCGCCACCGAACAACCTTTGGGACGTAATTGTAGTGACCGGATCCCAGGATGGCTTGGTCAAGACTTTCGAGGCATTCGTCGACGTGGGTGATCCGGTCATGATTCAAGCACCGGTCTATTTCGGGGTAGCAGGAGCTGTCAGTACTTTTTTTTTTCCAAACCTATAATTCGTCCTTGGAAGAAGAAAGAAACAAGGGCTCGGACCTTGTAGAATAAAAATGCACATGCAGAGGTGCAGACGCTCTTTTGGAAACAGCTTCCTGATAAGCATCAAGACAGATCTTGATTCTCTTTTTCCTTCGTTATCAAGAGGTTTTCGTTCACTCGCGATTGAGGGCCTAAAGTCAAGCCATCGAGACAATCAAATAGGGCATTAAATTCACTTGATTCATCGATAGTAACCGTGCATTGTCATTGATACAGTCCGATTCGGTCATCACTTCGAGCATCTTCTGTAGGTAGACCAGCCCCCTGGCACTCGGCTCACTGGCTAGTCTCTCGATGACGCCAGCCGCTACGTGGCGCTGACAGTACTCCGCGCCGTCCGTGCTGTAGCATCAGACCCATCAGCCGCATCAGCCGGTTAACCTCCCATGGCCTTCATGGCCGGCGGGGGGTTCGGGCAGGGGAGTAGAGGCGCGGAAGCATGCCAGCGCCGCGCAGTGCGAACTAACTACGGCGCATAGAACAAAGAGAGGTTCCCTGTAGGAAATCATAGGAGTGTCAGGGGGCTGAGGTAGACCCAAACCAAGGTTAGTAGATCCTTGGAAAGTTATTATTCCGATATATTTCGATTTTTCGACTATTTTCATACTTTGCGTGACTAGAATGACCTTGTGTTGTAGGTCGCTGGATTCGTCTTAAAATCGGTAATAATGTCATCGAAAAAAAAAAGACATGGTTCAATTTAAAAAAGTGGAATTGACTTTGACGTAGCTTCAGCGCCTCCACCGATAAAAAAAAATAAGGTGGTCCAATATGACGGCCTTCTCAAACACTGAAACTTTTGTCTGCAACATTTTTGGATATGTTCAATAGTTTGGGTGCTATTGCTCTGTAACACTTTATGTGCCTCACCCTGTATAGACCTTGAAAGACTTATATTTTCTGGAGAAAAGTGATATAGGTCATTTATTCTAAGTAAACTTCATATTAATAAATGATATTTAGTAAAAGTAAATTATATTTGAATTAAATGAAGATCGTTCGAACTAAGAAAATATGTATTTAATATGCTAAGAAAAATGTATTTAATACGTATTTGAAATTCTTGCCACCACGTCTCCGCCTTGTGCTACGTAGTGGGCGCCAACTGGATTCCGATGAGGATATCCCTTCTCAGGAATCATATCATAGTATCATATCCCTATTGGAATCCGTTCGGAACTTAGGTCCGAACGGATCCCTAAGAAATTTCTGTACAGGAAGCGGATGAAGGATTTCCTGATGATTGCAAACCCAAACGAATCCACAAATCTTCTCGTTTTATCCTACCGAAGTTGAATGCAAATTAAATAATATTTTGTCATAGCACTGAATTAACCATATATCGATACTGTCAAGCCTTTTACGACAGTTAATAATTATCTCCGGGCTAATAGAGTCAAATAAGCCACCCAAATCGTGTGTTTAGATATACTTTTCGCTTATAATTGTGTTAACCTTATTATGATTGCGGTGTCAATGAACTATAGGGAATTTTACGATTTCCTATTTTACCATGGGCGTTTGTTGTAAATACCATGGACTATTCTCTATGTATGTCATGTAGGAATGCGTTAGTTTTTGGTCGAGCGAGAAATAAAAGAACATCCAATGCTTTCAGATTGATCCACTGGCGCCTGACTTCATTGGGATCAAGCAGGATGCGGACGGTATTATTCCCGAGGAGATTGAGAGAGCCTGCGAAAGTCGTGTCCGGAACAAACAACCACTTCCGAAGGTGAGTTTGGGTTTGGGCTTGGGGGAGGGGGGGGGCCTTGAAAGACTTTAAAGAGTTTCGATACCAAAATCGAAATGTTGGTAGGCGATTGAAATCTATATCACCGAGAGATTAATTTAGGATGCATTGACTGCCCAAAAATCAATCAGTTTTACAACATAGTTTCGGAGATTTTTAATGTTCAAGTTGAACCTTTGTCCATTTGGTGATACACACGACACTTCGTAAAAACCAGTTTTAGGGCTGTAGGCCCATAAATAGTGATAAGCCGATGATAAAACTGAGCAAACCGTGATTATAATGTTAGGAATATCGTGTTAAATAATCAAGTGATTTCTCTACTTCGTTGATTAATAATATTCGAAAAAAACGATGTGAATTTTGAGCTCGGTTTGAGCTTCGGACATTGAGGTAGTAGTCTCGCCAAGGCGTTTTTGTATAGATTTATAAATTCATTTTGAGAACTCATTCAGGACACTATTAAGGCCGTCTTCTAGTCTAGAGAGCCAAAATTTGGGGATTTTTCAACATGCGATTAAAAAAAAAAAACAAAAAATATTTCCGTATCTATCTTTTTACCACATATTTATTCATCCTTTGACATTGTATAAAAAAATTGGCGAAAAAAAAAATCCATAATTCTGGTAGATGCAGGCTGGTAAAGTGGGGATGGAAAAAAAAACGGCCTCTCCTGGTTGACACGATTCCAACCCTCCTGGTCATCTGAAAAAAAAAAAAATAGATTCTTAATTAGTAAAGATGTCATTATAGCCCCTACCTCAGGCAAAAAAAAAAAATTCGCAAAATGGCGGCTGTTTAAAAAAAAAGATCATTTTTTGCCGTTTTTTTTCACGATTGTTGATTTTTTTTAAATAATTAGTAACAAAATTTCGCGATAAATCTGGCAGGGGCGATAGAGGGGTGTATAGAGAAGGTCCACAAAAAATTTCAAGTAAATCGGTTCATTGCAACTTGAGATATCATGTCAACCGTCTCGAAAAAAGTAGTTTCGAGAAAAACCGCGTTTAAAGATTCGAGTACAGTTTCAGGCAGTCTAAGTCATATAATGGTGCATATACTTACATTTCGTTAATCGGCGATTCCTGGTCCATAAAATACTCCTTCTTCTTCAAACATCGAAGTCTTTTGATGTGAATATCACGAAGGGTAGAGGGCCTCAGGTAGTCGAGCAGACGGAACCGTCTATTGTTCGATTCGGTCCGGCAGCGCCGGTTAAGTTTTCACCTCACTAATTACAGCTGTAACTCCGTTAATATTTGGAATTTCCAAATTTCCTTTGGAGGGTATATTCTTGAAATACTAAACATTGAAAATATGCACAAAAAAAATCGATTTTTTTCAAAATTCTAGACTAGAAGACGGCCTTAAGTGATTACCTGCAAAATTTCCGAAGAATTCACGCTTGTGTATTCGAGATATTGGTAATCAAAGATTGCACAGTTTTGCACGTAATCTTATGGGGAGCAGTGGAAAATTTCACATTTCACGCAATAACTTCGAAACTTTTCAACAGATTTTTTTTTAATTCTCAATTACAGAGTAACATATGACGAAGTTGATAAACAAAATCATGGATTTTGACCGTCCAGTTTCAGAGATATCGCAATTTAAATTAACCCTTTGTGGTCAACCTGGGTAGAATCGACCCGTCGATCAATTTTTGGCGTAAATATGTAATAGTCCCGGCTTCGAATGGGACTGTATTCACCATCTTACCTGGCGTTTGAAGTATCCTCGTACCATAAAATTTACTCTCGTCACATGTTGGAATAAATATCTTTTTTGGAACGCGCACCATGCTACTATTTTTTTTCCCTCCCAAAAGTAGCATATCTAAGAAGCATCACGTCCAAATTTTAGGTAAAAATTTCAACTTCAAAGTTCGCTTCGTTGGAATTCAACAAGAAAAAAATTGTTTTTCACTTCTTTCTTAATTAGCAAGCAATTTTATTTTGCACGTGTCCCGCAGTTGCTGTACGTAAATCCAACGGGTGCGAATCCAACCGGGGCAGTGTTGACGAACGAGAGAAAACGGCGTGTTTACGAGCTCGCGCGTAAATACGATTTTTTGATAATCGAAGACGATCCTTATTACTTTTTGCACTTTTTGGACACTCAACCAGCCTCGTTTCTCTCGATGGACATCGAAGGTCGTGTCATACGACTCGACTCGTTCAGCAAAATAATAAGCGCGGGTATTCGTCTTGGTGTCGTAACGGCTCACAAAGATATCATCAACAAGCTGCTAACGCACGTCGAGAATTCCATTCTCCATTCGTCGAGTCTATCACAGGTTGGTTTATCGTGTTCTTATCCTTTCCACCACAACGATTCGTTACTTCTTTCGAAAATTTCACATTGCCGTTCGCAAGTTTTCATCGTAAGTTTTTTTTTTGTTTTTTTTTTTCGTTCACTTCTCGTGACCCGATCCTTTTGAAGATGCTGATATACAAACTCTTCGAGACTTGGAGCCCCGAGAGATTCGAGCAACACTTCAAAGAGATTCAAAGCTTCTACAGACAAAAGCGGGACATCATGCTGAAGGCTGTCGAGAAACATCTTACTGGTGAATCGATATTTTTCTTTGAGCAATTTCTTTCTCTTCCAATTGTCATAGGAAAATTGTGCCTAGTTGATAATATAATTGAGCAATATCAATTATTGTATCAGGAGAGAGCGAAGTTTGAACGAATTTTGTTCATTGATATTCCTCATTATTCATTATTATTTATTACTATGGATGAATGATACTTCGTATTAATATGTAATTATTACTATTAATATTTATTACTATTTTTAATATTTATTACTATTCATTAATATTTATTGCTATTTATCACTATTCATTGCTACTAATTGCTATTCGGCAATGGTACTAATAAAACTAAGTTTCAACTAATAGTAATTGCTGTATTAATTACTATTCGATTAGGAGAGATATCTACGAATTACTATTACTATTCATTGCTACTAATTACTATTGATTACCGGCGATTACTATTAATTATCTTTAATTGGTATCCATTGCTAACAATTGCTACTAATTACCATTGGTCACTGGCCATTACTATCAATTACTATTCGTCACTATTCATTGCTACTAATTACTACTGATTACCGGCGATTACTATTAATTGCCTTTGATATACATTGCTAACAATTGCTACTAATTATTATTGGTCACTGGCCATTACTATCAATTACTATTCGTCACTATTCATTGCTACTAATTACTACTGATTACCGGCGATTACTATTAATTGCCTTTGATATCCATTGCTAACAATTGCTACTAATTACTATTGGTCACTGGCCATTACTATCAATTACTATTCATCACTATTCGTTGCTACTAATTACTACTGATTACCGGCGATTACTATTAATTGCCTTTGATATCCATTGCTAACAATTGCTACTAATTACTATTGGTCACTGGCCATTACGATCAATTACTATTCGTCACTATTCATTGCTACTAATTACTACTGATTACCGGCGATTACTATTAATTGCCTTTGATATCCATTGCTAACAATTGCTACTAATTACTATTGGTCACTGGCCATTACTATCAATTACTATTCATCACTATTCATTGCTACTAATTACTATTGATTACCGGCGATTACTATTAATTACCTTTGATATCCATTGCTAATAATTGCTACTAATTACTATTGGTCACTGGCCATTACTATCAATTACTATTCGTCACTATTCATTGCTACTAATTACTATTGATTACCGGCGATTACTATTAATTACCTTTGATATCCATTGCTAACAATTGCTACTAATTACTATTGGTCACTGGCCATTACTATCAATTACTATTCATCACTATTCATTGCTACTAATTACTATTGGTCACTGGCCATTACTATCAATTACTATTCATCACTATTCATTGCTACTAATTACTATTGGTCACTGGCCATTACTATCAATTACTATTCATCACTATTCATTGCTACTAATTACTATTGATTACCGGCGATTATTATTAACTATCTTTAATTGGTATCCGTTGCTAACAATTGCTACTAATTACTATTGGTCATTGGCCATTACTATCAATTACTATTCGTCACTATTCATTGCTACTAATTGCTATTCGATAATACTACTAATAAAAACTATGTAAAACTAATACTAATTGCTATACTAGTTTACTATCCGGTGACCGGAAATATCTACTAATTACTATTGGTTACCGGCCATCACTGTCAATTACCATTCATCACTATGCATTGCTACTAATTACTATTCGATAATAGTACTAATAAAACAAATTAAACCTAATACTAATTACTATCCGGACCTGGTGTGTTGGTCTAGTGGTTAGCGTACTGGCCAGCGGATCGGGGGAGGTCGCGGGTTCGAATCCCAGTCGCGTTACTTTCTCGGCAAAAGGCGACTAGTTCCGTGACTGGAAGGCGAACTTTGGGACCGGCTGTATCGGTATAGGGTTTTCCGCAATTTTCCTATGCCCATGACAGACATGTAATTGTGAATACGATACAGAGGGGGAAGTCGTCTGCGACCGCAAGGTGGGGGAGAATTGTGGAATAAAAATATACAGTGTGGATAAGAGCGATGTTACAACAGTGGAATGAGGTATAAACAGTGAAGCCTTGTAAAAAGCTAAAGGCGATGCAAGTAAAACTAAAAAAAATTACTATCCGGTTACCGGAAAGATCTACTAATTACTATTCATTGCTACTAATTACGATTGATTACCGGCGATTACTATTAATTACCGTTGATTAATATACATTGCTACTAATTACTATTGGTCACCGGGCATTACTATCAATTACTATTCATCACTATTCATTGCTACTGAAGATAAAATGCGAATGTTGTTTTTTTTTGCCACTAATTTCTACTAATTACTATTCGATAATAGTACTAATAAAGCTGAGTAAAACTAATACTAATTACTATACCTATTGCGATCCGGTTGACGACAATTACTATTAATTACCATTACTATTAATGACTATTCATTGCCAATAATTACTGTTGCTTGCTGAAAATTAGCATTAATTACTATTTACTGTCACTCGTGATTATTCGTTAACTTTTTAATACTGCTCACTACGGTTTATTACTGCACATTACTATTCATTACTATTCCTGTTAATTAATTCCTACACATCCATAGATATTTCTGATCTACATTGTTATTAAATCTCATTCGTCACAATTAGTTTCTATTCGCTACTATTCATTACTACAACTACTTTACTTGACAACAATTTTATTATTTATCGAACATTATTAATTCAAGGACAAAAAAAATGTTCGATTCCAATTTAAAGTCAAATATTCCATTCCATTGTCCGACTCAAATCGTTCCCAAATTAATCTCTTCGATATAATTACGTAATATTTCGTTTTCGTAATGTTTGGTTTTCTTTGAAAAAAAAAAAAAAAAAAAAAAGGCATCGCCGAGTGGTCCGTACCAAAGGCCGGTATGTTCGTGTGGATAAGAGTCACGGCTATCGACAATGCCCTCGACTTGGCCATGAATAAATTAGTGCCTCAGGGGATTTTCGTAGTCCCGGGGAACGCGTTCAATTACGATGGCTCTCGGCCAGATCAACATTTGCGGCTCGCGTACAGTTTCGCAAACGCGGACGAGGTTGACAAGGTAAAGAAACAAAAGTTTCGTTTACACTGTAAAGAGGCATGCGCAAATTTAATTTTCTACCACGGTGAACAATTTCGACTCAACAAGTAAACGTGTCCGAAGAATTTTCATCGGAATTTATGAGAAAAATGAGCGACGCCAGCGCTCGTAACGGTGAAAAAAAAGAACTACGTATCGTACGAAAAATTCTCGTAACTGTGAGATTTCTTTCTTATCGTTTGCCGACAATACATTACTTTGCCTCATCGATCGTCGATAATACTTCTTTTTTTTATTTTCTGAATCTAATGAGCAGAAAAAATCTGAAAATAATGTGGCAATAATGGAATCCGCAAGCCTAACGGACAAATTAATTGGGCAAAAAGTTCTGGGACGTTGAGCGAAAGTTTTGAAATCCGTGAAGTAATATCGTCTTTTTTTTTCTTCTTTGTTTCAGGGCTTGTCAATAATAGCAAAAATAATACGCGACGAGGCATCTAAGACACGTGGTACTCGCGTCAACTAGATCCCGGTCGTGTTATTGTCATCGACAAACGTGCACGAAACACCAATACGTTCGAGGAAGACAAAAAAAGTTTATGACCCACAGCAAATGTAATAGCGATTGTTCGTCCGTAATTTGTTACCTTTACGTTTATGAGAATGTCAATAATAAAGTTGCGCTTACTACTTCGTCTTTGTGCCTGCGAGAAATCACGTGACCGACGTGCGGACGAAGAATACTTCGGTTGATGCTGCGTCGATACTTCCACTAAAAATATAAGAGTTACACAAAAATCAATCCTTGAAGCAACGGTTTTAAAAATGAATTCATTTTTGTTTGTTTATAAGTGAATTTTTTATAACGCTTTCTTTGTCGTTCGAAAAAGGCGTTTCATTGCAAATGTTTAATTGTGACTATTAATCAATAGGATAAATAGAAATCAACGCATTCGTTTGTTTGGGTTTACAATTGTTTGGGTTTGTTAGGATTTGCAATTGGTTGTTTTTGTTTGGGTTTGCAATTGGTTGTTTTTGTTTGGGTTTGCAATTGTTTGGGTTTGTTGGCTCTGCAATTGTTTGGGTTTATTTGGATTTGTATGGGTTTGCAATTGTTTAGGTTTGTTTGGATTTTTATGGGTTTGCAATTGTTTGGGTTTGTTTGGGTTTGTTTGGGTTTGCAAATGTTTGGGTTTGTTTAGGGGTTGCAATTGTTTGGGTTTGTTTGGGTCTGCAATTGTTTGGGTTTACAATTATTTGGGTTTGTTTGGTTTTGCAATTGTTTGGGTTTGTTTAGGGGTTGCAATTGTTTGGGTTTGTTTAGGGGTTGCAAATGTTTGGGTTTGTTTAGGGGTTGCAATTGTTTGGGTTTGTTTGGGTTTATAATTGTTTGGGTTTGTTTGGGTTTGCAATTGTTTGGGTTTCCAATATGTTCGGGAAAAGATATCGTGAAGTGTCGCTTATATAATGGCTGGCCATATTACCTTTTCTTTTTTTTTCGAGAACATTTGTCCAATGCGAATAATTTTTGAATACATATATATATATATATACATGTAGTTCAATTGAATAAGAATTGTATTAGTGTTTTACTAATATTAACGTCAGTAGTCGAGTCCATTTTGGAATCGCACCGGTCGCCATCTTGGATCGTTACGACCGTTACGATCTGCGAAATAACGTCGCCGACGAAACGTTGGATACTCTCGACTTGAACGCTTACACACTTATAACGCTCGCAAATGCCGAAAGCGTGTAAGCGCCCAAGTCGAATGCATCCGCAGATGTTTGAAAGTAAAGAATAAACGAACGGCACGGCTAAGATCTGTTGTACAACGAAATGTGAATCTTCCGATATTTTTTTTCGATTTATTAATCAGATTCGAAAGTACAATGTGCACGAGACGAATATGGAAGAATTTTCGCTACGCAATAAATGAGGAACTTAATTTCAACAAACTTCCAAAATACGTAATGTTCTGTCATGAATTATAAATTTGCTTTTCTTTTTCTTTTAGTACGTTGCAATTATTGAAAATATTCGTTATGGCGAAGTATACGTTTTTCCGTGATCGTAATGGCGTGAAGAAGAATGCAAAAACGCGTCGAGCTTTCGAGCGCGAAGGAAAATGGAGTACAGTGCTAGTACGGGAAATTGGTGAAAACCGATATCGTCAAACATGTACAAAATTTATGATACGTACGAAACAATGAAGCGAAGCATCAAAGTTCGTTTTCTTGGCATTTCCTTCCAGCCTCGATGTTTCACGGCCGAAGAAAACATTTGGACCGGTTACAACGTACTAAACGAGCGAGCCGAAAGAATTTAACGAAATCGTTGGAACTTCAAACAATCGAGAAAGTCGCGTCACGTATGCCAACGGAAATCTAGGTGGCGAAAAATCTAGAATTAATCGTAAGCGCAACTGGTGGCGAATTCGCGAACTACGCCGTCCAATGATACATGCGTATCGAAAAAAAATTGGACCATTTTTCTTCAGCTCCGTAAACTTGGCAATCTGACTTTGACTTTTCGATGTTTTTTTTTTTATATTCGTAATTGTTTGTGGTTGATTGTGAGATTAATTTTAAAAAACATCGAAAAGGAAAAGTCGAGTTGCTCACTCACCGATTGTCGGGTCGGTAACTTACCGACAATTGTCAATTCTCATTTTTCAAGCCGATAAAGCTCTCACAAACGTTTTAATTGATCTCACAATCAACCACAAACGATTATAAATTTAAGAAAATAAAACATCGAAAAGGCAAAGTCGAGTTGCTCACTCACCGATTGTCGGGTCGGTAACTTACCGACAATTGTCAATTCTCATTTTTCAAGTCGATAAAGCTCTTACAAACGTTTTTATTGATCTCACAATCAACAACAAACGATCCACAAACGATTATAAATTTAAAAAAACATTGGAAAGTCAGAGTCGAATGGCCAAGTTGTGATGCGTCTAGGGGAAAAATTGTCCGTAGGATTTTTACCGACCGGACATGTGAGCCACTTCCTTAAAAAACTGTCACAGTTTTCCCTCCGCGTTCGCACTTCTGTTATCACGGGTCTTCATTGTCAAAACAATATTTATTTGAAAGATCGCGAAGTCGAAACAGATTCAAAAATTGCAAATAAGAATAAAATACATTCTTTCTCTTGTTATTAACCGTTGTTAGTGTCGTAAATTCAATATATAAATCGAACCCTGTATTTTACGAAAAAAAAAACAACGTCCACGCGATACGCGGAGAACAAAAATTCAATGAAAAGGTTAAAAATTAAAAATACGCCTTCAGAATATTTCTAGTGCTCCTTGGGAATTAGCTCCGAGCATGGATGAGTTTTTGAGCATCGACTGGTAAGTTTCCAGTATACGAAAAATAATCCTACGCATTATCGTATCGCGTTTCCACTTGAGTGCGGGAAAAAACCGTTGAATGAATTTTCAGGAATCCTCCGCTGGAGGACATGCTGGAAGGCGACTTCATAAACATGCAAAGATTGCAAAAGGAAAGCGCCATGTACAAAGCGCTGAGAGGAAATCTGAACGATCCGTTCGTCGATACGCACGAAGATTTCGATCGGGCGGTTACCAAGGAGCTGTTGTCTCAAATCGACCTTGAGACGAAGGAAAACAAAAAGGCGATCGAAGTATCGGTGAGAACGGCGCAACAGGAACAAACGAGCGAAGTTTGCAGAGTAGAAATGACTTACGTGCCTGGAATAATAAAGAGTACGCTGAAGTTTCCGCGACCGTCGGAACTGAGCGCCGAGCAGCAAGCTTTGTCTCTGAAGGTTCTGCTGCGGTATTCGAGCTCGGAGAAGCCCACGCTGAGCGCAGCCAACAAGGAAGAGCTGCAAACTTATATGGTGAAGAAATCAATCGATCGACGAGCGTTTCCTTATCGGGAGATGAATCCTTGGGGATAGTAGGATATCCGAGGCGCCGAGTTTTGACCGTCGATTCTTGATATTTTAACCAAAGTAATGCGAATTTTAAGAATAAAGAATTTGCCGTTTCGACTTGCTTGAGGGGTTACTTGGGTTTTGAAGCCAAAAAAAGCATATTTTCTCTATTTTTAAAGATAATATATAAATTATTTTATTATTTAAGCACAAAAGAGCAACGTTTCAACAATATTTTTAAAAAATTTCATCCAAAAATTTGGGAAATTCTGCCGGTGGGAGCTGGTTTCCGGAGACCTTTAAAAAAAAAAAATTTCCTCGTGGTGGTCAGGATAACTCATGATAGCTTTATCTGAAATTTAAAAAACCAAATTTTTTCTGTTACTGGATAAGTATAGCTCGTGATTGAACGAAGGATTTTTTTAAATATTGAAATTCGAACTTTTGGCAGAGTTGTATGCAAAATAATACAATTTTTGGTACAATTTACACTACGTATAGCCTTGTAAAATTAGTTGTAATCGAAAGAAAAAAAAAACCTTCGCTCAATCACTAGCCAATGCTATTTTGAAGAAGTGTGCAAAATTTCAATAAGATCGGTGCGTTAGTTTTTGAGAAATCGTGTCCACCGACTTCAAAAATAGTGTTTTGAGAAAAATGCGTATACCTGCGTCGCTCCCAGGCGGTCTTTTCCAACGGGGGGAATTCCCAAAGGCTCTCTGGAGAATATTCTAGACATATTCTATTTTCTGAAATTTTCAAACCCACGTAACCTCTTAACGCAAAATAAGCGAAATATTAACTTTTACCACTCTTCATATTTTGCTTATTTTGAGTCGATAACTCCCTAAATTCACCGTTAAATCTTGGCGCCTCGGATATCGTACTCTCGCCGAATCCTTTCTTTGAGATCGTTCGAACGTTTTTTTTTCGGTTTCCAGAGCTTACTGCCCGTCATATCCAAAGAGCAAGAAGCTTTCATGGAGTTTGTCAAGAACAAATGGAATCCCTCGCCGTTCGCCGTAACAGAACCGGAGTTCGTGAATTTCCATTGGAAGCGAAAGGTCGAGCTGGTCGATAAACTGCCGCGTTATTACACGGAAGCGGAAAACATACCTTTCGTCTCGCCCAAAGAGATTGGCCTGAATTTTCATTCAACCTGCTTGGAAATGGTATTTACGATCGTTCCACAAAATATCAAAGTAACGAAACGTTTCGTTTGTTTTCGATTGCCATTGACGCGCGACGAAAATTCTCGCAGGGAATCGTGCCGAAGATTTTTCTGCCAAAATCGACGCGACGCGTATTGATGCTGCCCAACACGACGAAGATGAATCAGCGATTTTTCTTCGTCGACAAAAATCAGGATCCTAGCAAGAGCGTCGTTTTCAAAATCCCCGTTAGCCAAGATCCTAATTGTGACGTATTGGCGAAATTACACGATGTCGATTTGGTCATTTCTTCCAGCGGTTTGAATTGTCTCGCTCTCAATATCGATCCAAATATTATCACATCGTGGACATTGCCGGTCGTCGTTAAGCGCGTCAAAGAAAAAAACGTCGTTTACGTTGACAAGGCTCTGCCATCCACGGGACTCACGGTGTTGCAAAAAAACGCTTGGATGCAAAAATACAATGTTAAATCGCATCTGTCGCATCCTTATCACTGCGGCGCGGTCAGGTGAGCGTTAACACTCGGCATTATATTTCGTGGTATCCTTGCAATCGAGGGAGATTCATTTTGAAAACGATTAATTGGTCGGATGATACTTGATTCTAAATTGTGATCGAACGTTTTTTTTTTTTACTTTTTCAACATTTAATAATAATTGAAGTCAAATTCGACGATATTGGCGTGTGCGTGACTGAGATTTTTGTCAGTGACTGTACATCTGTTTCAACTGTCAAACAAAAAAAAAAGTTTCTCAATTTTTAAATTTAATTAATACGTTCGGATCATCTTATTTTTTATCTATAATTACCCAAAAATTCTAGGCGATTTGACAGAATTTTTTGCGAAAAATCGTGAATTTAGCGCGCTCATTAATAATGAAGTTCAAGAAGTTAAACTGTTATTGGGCATATCTACGTCTAAAAAAATCATCCGATAATTTCGTAAAGAAGGCTTCCTCTCCAAAAGAACAAACGTCAATGATGCAGAAGGGGAACAATTCTATCGCAGAGATTGTCACTTTCGTTAAAAAAAACTTTCGCGTTTGTGAGCGTAGAATAATAATTTCAGACTTGACGACGATCTCGACAAACCACCGGAAGAGCCTGATGAATGCTCGCAAAACGACAAAAGCGATGAGAACGCGTCATTCGAGAATGATACGAATGAAACTGCTGAGGATAAGAACAAATCGAACTTCGTACCACCGCCAATGGGCCAGAACCTTTTCTACAGACTCTTCAGCATCGGCTCCTCCGACGAGTCTCAGAACGAGCTCATGAAGAACAGAGTTGAGAGAGTTTATAAATTACTGGTTCGCTCGAAGACGGATGGAATATTGGTTAGTCGCCAAAAATCGTGTTTGGTAAATTTTCGGAAAGAATTAAAAAAATTCGACGCTCTTTTGAAATGTAGAAAGCGACCACGGGCGAGGAATGTCTGACAATGATCGCGGCTAAGGTCGAGCATCAACTGGCATTAGGGGCGGAAGCTGTATCCGTGGAGGAAGCCGTGAAGCAATGGATGTCGTTGACGTTCCGACCGGATACGAGTCTCGTTCGCGGTATGTAATCACTTCCAATCAGTTCCCACAATTTTGTAACAATGTTTTTGTAACATTTAAGATTGTTAATAATGTCGCGGATACTAACGACCCGTGTACGACATTGAAAGTTGCCGAAAAATAGTGTACAATTCCAGGGTTAAGATTCCGCACATAGTTATCGCATTGCCACGTTGTGTAAATATCTGTCTAAACATTGATCTTCACTGACAGTGAGAATGGAAGCGACGAGTATGGAATTCATACAGTACGAAAAGCGTACCGCGATGTCGATAAACAATGAAATTAAGAGATTGTACAGCCTCAAGACCGAGGCTGCTTTGACTCTGCTGTACAACGTTGCGGAAACAATGACCGCATTGAATCCCGGTCGTTACATCATCAGACATACACCGCGCAATGGCGCATTCGCATGTGTTTACAAAGAAGTCGATGGACCTGGGTAATTTCTACATCCGTTCATCGATGAAAATTCATTTCGAAAAATAAGCATTAGGAGTGTGCATTCATTTCAAGGGATTTTTCTTTTTCGGTAAAAATACGATTTTGTTGTGAAAACCTCGTTACAAATTGATCATTCGAAATATTGTCTATCGCTAGCCACTACTTTTTCCGATCTTTTTCCTAATATGTAGATTTTACGTCGATAGAAACGACACATCTTTGAAGGCTATCCACAAAACGAGTCATTTTTTTGCTACACGTAGAGAATTAAAAAGTAATTTTTGTCGTGAATTTCACGGTAAAAATTACCCTGATATATTTCAATGTGGTGACAAGTGAGAAAAGCATAATAATTCGTATGCGACAAGTTTTGTTTTAACTCACGTTACAGAAAATTTCAAATACGTAGCTAAAATTTTACTACACAAGAAGGGTAGCGCGCACGATAATTTTTACCGAGAGCACAATACATTTTCCTATAACACTCATTAAATTTTATAATAAAACTTAAAATAACTGTTATAAAGACGATACTTTTTTAATAGACATTTTTGCAAGGCATAAAATAATAAAATGCAAAGTAAAATTTCGCTGATATTATATATTTTTTAAATTTAAGTTTTGCAGTATTTTGTTACACATGAAAATTTACTAGAAAAACTGGTAAAATTTTCTATCTGAAGAAGAATTTTTATTTTATTTTCGTGAAAATCTGTGTTTTATTCAGTAATAATAAGCGAAGTTTCAGGGTTGTCATCTGGTTACCGTAACTGCACGGTAATTTTTAACATTTAATTCTCTCCGTGTATCCTTATAAGAATGGAAGCGTTGCTCGGACGAGCCATAAGTCCATCAAACGAAATCTAATATCTGGAGAATACAGCGAGAAAATCACTATGTCGTGTCTTTTCGCGTGATCCGGCCGTTTTTGCTTCAATGCTCGGCTCTATTGCACAAATTGCTTTTTGTTGGCACAAACTTCGACGTATTCAACGCTCAAAACGAAAATAATGTCGGCAAATAGTGTAAAAAAAAGTCGAAATAAATGCAAAAAAGTGTAAATTAAATCATTTACACTTCGGTCAAAAAAACAAATACTGAAAACTCAAAGTACGCGATGATGCTTCGACATAAAATTAATAACAATATGACCCGATGCGATATAGTACTAGTTACGTAATCCGTTGAAAAACCCTTAAAATTAATGCACACGCCTAATAAATACATACCCAGAAAATATGTCTAACATGTACAATTTTTTTTTTCACGTATTTTTAGAAAAAATGTCTTCGACCTACAGACGATTTACTGGGGCGACGAGTGCCCGACGATACCGAATCCACCGTGGCCACCGTTGGACAAAGTCGTCGTCACGCCAGCTCTGAAGCTCTTCAAGCGAATGCCCGCTATGTTTTACCCACCGCGACATTTCGACGGAAGGAAAACTGCGGGACACAAAAATCAACGAGGCAAGTTGAACCGTCTTCGGTTTCTCTACGAGGGGCGGGGGGAGGGGGGGTGGAGGGTTACTTGGTTACGCTAATTTAAGAATGTGCCCAAAAAGAATGCTCCTTCCGAAAAAATTACGTTGCCCCAATCGCAGTCCAAACTCTCTTTCGTTCAAGTTGGTCTTTTTTCGACGTTTTTTTTTTTTTTTTTTTCGGACGCAACCAAAAAGTTCGGCCATCTCGAAGCTCTCAGTCGTACGCCGTGTCATAGGACGTTTAATTTATCGTTAGGTGGGAAAAGCGGCAGAGGCAGCAAACGCGGCGGGCGTATGAAGAAAAACGCTGGTCGTGGCCAGAAGCCGGAAGTTCCCGTTCCCGAATGATATCGATCCATGTCGCGGAATGTACGCCCACGCTCTTGACAAAACAAACGTCGATCGAGTGTCAATAAAAAAAAAAAAAAAAAAAAAGAAAAGAAAGCAAGCAAAACAGCAGCTGGTTGCTGGACTGATCGAAACTAACCTGATACCTCGACATTGATCGTCACGAGGATCCGTTTTGCAATGTCGATGATGATTTTCGAGAAACTGGCCAAGCGCCGAAAAAATATCGATTCGGAGCTAGCCGCGATCGAGGAGTAGTAATGTTGGTTCTGGAGCAATACTTTCACACGGGTTTGCTCGTTTATCTTTGGTCGAAATACTTGTGGCAGCAGATATTGGAGAGAAGACAGGTTCAACGGACGATCGCCTTGATAATTATCCTCCGGTAAACAAGGATCACAATTCGCACTTTCTGTTTCAAACATTTAATTTTTCAGCGTAATACACTCAACGCGTATAAAGTTGCACCCGTGGAAATACGAGAGATAATTGACGAGGAGGAATATGAGAATCGACGAAAGGAAGCGCTCCATCGCTCGGCGTTCGAGATCTTCAAGGGCACACTCGACGTCGGTCTCGCCACGGTGAGTTCGATAATCCAGCGAGCAATGATATGTACTTGCTGATTGCTTCCTCGCGGCGAAAAATTCGTATCTTCGATATAAATTTGCAAAATTAATAGCATGAAGTGTGAGAAAAAAAAATGTGTCAAGGACACTCGGACTACCAAGCAAGACAGAGTTTTACTGATTTTCCGATGATAACACAAGTAAAACTTGGCGAAAAAATTGCCGCCTGTATCGAAATAGATTTTCCACAGTTTTCTTGTGCCTTGTGACTGACTGACGTATAGACAACGCACAGACTAAAACGCTGAAAATAGAAACATGACATTTGAAAGATATGTGCATCAGAAGATGCACTAAGGGGACGTCCATTAAATATGTGAGGTGTTTTTTTTTTCTTTCATTTGGAGCCCATTCATTTTCTTTTCTTTCATTTTGCTTCATACCATTAACCCTGGAACTACAAACCCATTTTTTCTACCTTTAAAGTACAAACTTTAAAGGTAGAAAACTTCTCGTTTGTAAAATCGTTCTGAAGGCAGCAATGAGACTCGTAAGTGCACGAATCTCTTCGTTTTTTTTTCATGCAGAAGAGAATGGTGAAAAACAAATTCAATTTCATTAAAGTTTAGTCGGTGAAAAATCGATTTAAATACCTGAAAGTGCTAAAAAAGACGGCCAAAACGTCATTTTGCAAAAAAAAAGTGTAAAAAACAATATTTTTGGTCGGTTTTACTTGAAACTTGGCGTAAACACTCTATAACGGAAATAATGAAACATGCACTTCGATATTCCCGAACATTCAAGCCTTAAAGTGTTGGCTTAAAATACGCTGGCGTAGATTTGAGGCAAGATTGTTTCTCCCACGGTCAATTTTACGTAGCTTGCTCACGTGTAAGTTCGCCCACGGGCCTGGTGATATTGGTGCCGTCCAATAAAAATAAAAAAATATTGTTTATAAGGAAATGCTCTGAAAAGGAATCAATAATTTTACACTCCCACGGCGTCATAAATTTCACGCGGAGCAAGTCACGAGTAATAACTATAACTTTAAATATTTTTGAAAAATAAATTTATTAAAAAAAGAGTCCCGCGTTAATTTAAGTTGGCGAAATCAGAAAAGTCATAGATAAACAGACCAACTTGACCTTCTCCGTTTAAAATCAAAGTTTATATTCGAAATTTACGCGGACGAATTTGCGAGTAAAAGCTAGTTTTTAATGTACATCAACACACTGTTTCAGACACTCGTCATGTTCCAAGGTTTTCGCAAAATTTGGGAAATATCGAGGGAGATCGTCGCTTACTTCAACATCGAGGATTCCGAGAAGATCGTGAAAAACGCATTGTTCCTCACGATACTGACATCGGGAACGTTTCTCGTTAGTTTGCCGTTCACGATGCTCGAGATTTATTGGCGACAACCGCAAAATAGCGAGAAGCAAACGAGTGTCGCGAGTATTCTGATCGATCACTGCGTAGCTCAGACTCTACTGTTCCCTTTCGTCTGCCTCTTCGTTCTTGCCTTCAAGCTGGGCGGTGACAAGACGATGCTTTGGGTTTTCTGCTTCGCCGAATTTCAGCTAATCAACGAATTGTTGCTCGACGGTGAACCGATAAAGCGCTTGGAGAACGACGATTTGCGTCGCGAGCTTGAAAAACTTGCGAAAAAATACGAATTCCCGTTGCAACATTTATTCGTGACGCAACAACGTTCGAGTCGCGAAAAATTGGTCACTTTGCGGGGCTTTCCAAAATCTCGTGACATTGTACTCGACAAAGAGCTAACTCTCGTTGAAAGTACGAGCGGACAGGCTTGTTTCAACGATCAGGAGATATGCGCCATTGTCGCGCGTGAAATGAGCCATTGGATTCGTAATCATCGCTTCGTGAACTTTATCATCGATCAAGTGAATGTTTTTTTTTTTAATTTTTACTTCGTATCAGGATAGTTCAGATGTAAACGAGACTTTATGTTTGAAAAAAATGTTTATTTTCGTGTAATAAAATAGCCAAGCACGTATTATTTTTCAACGTAATATCCTGCTTTGGAAATGCATTTTTACCAGCGGATCGGGAGGTTTTTTATCCCGACGATGCAAATGCAATTAATCTCTTTGGACTGCTTAAGAGGCTATTCTACTGCGAAGGCTAAAAAAATAAGGTATTTTTAATAATTTTTTTTTTGAAAACTGTTGCATTCATCGCTAAAAACTTTTTTTTCGCTTTAAGGTACACTCTTATAGAATAGAAAACAATTTTTTGTCGTTGCATATAAATGTATATTTAACAATTTATAATCGTGTAAAGGCATGAAAATAAAAGTATGTCGCTGGCGTTGATGATTTGCGCTCTCCAGGTAATCGGAAACAAAAAATTCAAAAAGATTCTTAATCTTTGTGCGTGTCGCTATCGTCCGAACTAGAATTATATCAAAAATATTAATTTTCTACTCATACTTTCACCCGAATTATGACGAAAAAATAACGTATTTTTCGAACACTTGCAAAAAAAGACGGCATTTTGTTATTTTGCAATATAAAATAATAATTCTAGTTCGGGCGATAGCGACACGCGTACAGATTAAGAATCTTTTTGAATTTTTTGTTTCAGATTACCTGAAGCCCGCCAATATTCAACGCCAGCGACATACTTTTTTTTTCATACCTTTACACGATTATCAATTGTTAACTATACATTTATATGCAACAACAAAAAAATTGTTTTCCATTCTGTAAGAGTGTACCTTTAAGCGAAAAAAAAGTTTGTACGGTTACATGCAACATTTTTCGAGAAAAAAAAATATTAAAAATAGCTTATTTTTTTATTAGACCCTCAAAGAAGCTGGCAATGATTCGAAAACGACGCGGGGGTGGAGGCCTTTGTGGGCTATTGGCCCCTGACACAACCCTCTTCATTTTATCAATCAATTTTATCAGCCGGGATCAATGAACTCCCAATACGCTGGGAAAAATGCATTTCAAAAGCAAAAGATTGTGTTGAAAATTCATATGTGCTTGGCTATTTTATTACACCAAATAAAAATGTTTCAAGCACCAAGTCTCGTTTATATTTTCATCCACCATCGTAATTCCAATCACTTGACTCTTCAACGGGTATTCGTTGGATTCCAGACTCACTTGTGCCTGCGTCTTTACACGATGCATCGATTTCTAAACTCCGAACGACTGTACGAGGCTTTCGGCTTTGAGAATAGAACCCTCGCGATCGGGTTGACTCTTCTTCAATACTGTCCATTGTTCGATGTGAGTGCCGATTCGAGAAATTTTCTTTTGCGCCAGTAATTTCCTCTAGAAGCCTAACTTTTGGACTTTTTTTTCGGGCTTAATAAGCAAAAGCAAGTCTTTTTAGTATCAATTTGTTACAGTCTTCATTGATGTTCCAAGAGCTTACAAAAAAGAATTTGTGCAAAAAAAAAGCGATTGACATGATTCCAAAGCTTACATTTATCTGAAGCAGAAGTAAAATCGATTTTATCACTAAGAATGTTATTATGGCAGGAGCCAAAGAGAAAAAAAAATTCATGGCGTTTATCTGAAAATAGTCTATTTTTCGGACTCTTTCAAAATTAACATTTTTTTTAAATAGTAATAATAATAATTTCGTAATTCCCGAGGTAGAGACTGGGAAATTTGGACACAACATTCTTGAGATTGGGAATATTGAAGAAAAAAACAAGGATTTTTTGTGAAGAATTTGAATGGAAGGGTTACGATTAATTAATTTCGATCGCTGCGCTTATTTTTATTTTTTTTTCCCTTTCCAATCAGTTGTACAACTTCGTTGCGAGAACAATTGGTCAAAGGCTCGAATTCGTTGCCGACCAAGACGCGAAGAGAATTCACGGTGACGCTACTACGCTCAAGAGTGCAATTGTCAAAATATGCGATAACGCGAAAACTTTTCCGATACACGATCCACTGTACTCGGCATGCTGGAACACCGAGGCCAGTTGTTACGAACGGATTATAGCACTGAATGACTAAAAACCCGTTATGAATATGCGTACACAGTTTATTTGTTAAATACTATACGAAGCGATTTACTTTTTGTTACGTTAACACTCAGTCCGAACGTTTGCTGTTCGTTTGTAATTAAATTCAGTATCAAATATTATGAAGACTGATTTTATTATCAGTCTGTGATTTGTTATTGTCGACGATAAAAAACAAATGACAATAGGCTGAATTATTACATTGTAAATGCACATAGGAGCGACAATGCGCTACGGATCGATATAATTTTTGAAAGCTTTGGTAATTAGGTTTTTTCGCGGATAAAACGTTTTCGGGAATTTTTCGAATGCACTATTTGTGCTGAGCCTGTAACGATTTATTGCTCCGAATGAAAAGACTAAATAAATTAGTTTAAAAAAAACAGTAACATCGGAGTTTTATTCTGTTAATTAGCTTTCGCCCGCGTGGAATTTGTGAATCACAAATTGCGTATTTTTCCTTTTAGCGGGTGGGTCGTTCTCGTTGGCGGGACGCTAATTATCTGGTCTTGAGGCGGGCAACCACTTTAGGAGACCGAAAATTCGATGATTTTTTGGATTCTTTTTATTGTGAAAAAAAACGGAAATTTCCGCAACTTTGACAATAATTAATTTGTATTTTCATACATCTCTGGTAATTTTTTCAAATTATTTCATGCATTAATTAAGGCATATACGCGAAAAATTTCAAAATTTTTCATTTTTTATTTATTTTTGATTCCATTAGCCTGAACGGTTAGGAATATTTTAAGCTTTACAGAATTGAAAAAATTCCATTAAATAAGACATTAAATTCCATTAAATAAAAATGCTATTAAATAAGGTAAGATTGCATTTATAATAGACAGCGCGCGGCGCGCCCGACCCCCAACTTCAAAGCCGTTTTTCCACGATTCACTTTTTTGAACGTTGTGAAAGTTCTAACTCTTGAACGAAGGTTCAGATCGTTTTGAAATTTTTACAACATATTCTTAGTATCATCACCTATCGTGTGAACCACAGAAACAAAACTTTCAATGACACAAAAAAATATAAAAAATAAAATACCGACAGAAAATTGAGTAAAAAAATTTTAAGTTTCGAATTTTTATGATAATAATTTTTTTTAAATAATATTTTTGGTTCACACTGAAGATACATTCATTATGCAATTATAAATATGTTCATTTTTTTTTTCAGACACCCACATCGATGCCGAGAACTTTCACCATCAACGCGCGCGCAAAAAAAATACATTGCTTTATTATGTTATACCTTCGCCATTTAATATTTTTGATTTTTTTTTTTACATATACTTAACCATGTGCATAAATGATCTGTAAAAAAAATGTCAATACATGCGTCATTTTTTTTCAACCGCGTCCAGAAAAGTACCTTCGAAAATCGCCGAAATCGCGTATATTTTTATCGCGGCTTTAAACCTAGAATGGTAACCTTTTTTTTGTCCTATTATGTTAACCTGGGGGTGATAAACCACCCCAATTTTGAAAAATTCATATCTCCGGTAAAATTTCACGAAAAGGGTTCAACTTGGGCTCATTCTTTTCGTTTTTTAATGCAGAATCACGTAGGCCTACGGCGATTTCGCTTAAAGTAGAAAAAGTTAGTAAAAAATTAGGTAAAAGGGTGAAAAACATGAAAAATTCGTAAAAATGACTTTTTTAAAAATTGAATTTGCAATATCTCCGTTGATTTTTAACGAAATTGAATAAATCCAACGGCATTATAAAGTGAAAATATACAGTTTTGAGACAGGATGGTGAGTTTTACTCGATTTTCGAAAAAGTCTATTCCGGTAATCGAAGTCTGGGAATTTAAAAGAAGTCACGAGGTACTAGTCTGGGAATTAAAAAGAAGTCAGTCGTAAACGTGAGGAAGGGAGAAAGGGCGCGAGATTTAAATTCGCCTGGGGTGGTTTTTTGCCCCAGGTTACCGTTCTAGGGTTAAGAACATGAACCGAAATTTTGAAAAAGAAAATCGAGAATTGAATGTTGGAACGTGTTTGGAAAAAAAAATGATCGATTTTTACCATCCCCCCCCCCCCCCCGGCATTTTGCAATAATAAATATGTTTTAAACAATCTAATCTTTTCAACTTTAGGTTCATGTATTAATAAATGATATTATGTAAACGTGTTCGAAATTTGAAGATGATCCATCAATTAGTTTTTGAATTATGATTCCCGCAAATTGGAAAAATTTCGTTTCGCGAAAAAACACGTTTAAAGTTTCACAAACGAAAAACTCAAAGTCAAATGTGTTTAATCAAATGATAAAGTGTCTTGCCGATTGATCAGCGATTCCAGCACTATACAGCAGTCCTTCCTCTTCCTCACGAGACTCGTATGAAGCTTGCATTTCCTCTTTACGCGCGGCCATGAGTGCGAGAGAAATAGCTGATTTGCAGATTCTCAATGATTTTCGAAACGGTTGATTTTTGGAGAAAAAAAAAGAAACACCTTTCGCTCGGTTGAACGACGAGCAACGTTATTCTCTTCGTTTGCCCGAAAAGTGATCCGTCTAGGAGAAAACTTGGCCGCAACATTTTTTACCGATCGGACCTGTGCACTTCACGACGTGGCTCAGTCGGTATTTCTCATCGTGTCTAGGGTTTCGACCAAGGAGGTTAGAGTAGAAGGAGTCCGATCTGTGGATTTCAAAGTGGCTACAAAAACATGCACAAACAGGGATGGCGCCACTATCTCTAAGAATGTGGCGTGCCGATCGCACCGCCATTTTACATACGTCACGTCGACCAATAAGAACGCTTCATTTCGGAGCCAATCAGCGAGCTCTCTTACCTTTCGGCGTTTCTCCCAGTTCCCTAGAACGAAGGAGGAAGACACTCTACCTGAAGCTCCACGACGTGCACGTGCTAAGCGAAAAGACTGACCGCGATACGCGGACTTGTACTCCATTTTGGAGATAGGAATAAAAGTTATATTTTTGTTGACCGTTATTTTAACAAGCGTTATCTTTCTTTTTATTCCAAAAACATTCCCTGCGGTTGGCAATTCCCCCGCAAGACCTCGAGAAGTAAGCTGAGCTTCAGCCCACATACAGCTCCTTCTCATAATTCATTTGTTTCGTCTCTGTCACACGCAGCTCACCTCTCAAGGTCTCAGCGATGGTAGCGCCATCCCTGTTTGTGCATGTTTTTGTAGCCACTTTTTTCAAGTCTCTCCATAAGAGTTCGGACTCCTACTCTAACCTCCTTGGTTTCGACGTACGTCGGTCTAGTAACTTTTTCTATCCCACTCGTCTACTCTCTACTTCACTACAGCCTCCAAGATCGAGAAAAGCTCGTCTGCTTCTTGTGCATGGTTGTTTTAGAACGAGGTTAATTCCGTTCGATTTGTTGATTGTGTTGCGATTCAAATTGCAAAACATATTTCTCTGAAAGACATTGAAGAAATGTCAACGAGATGGTGAGTTGGAGAATACGCTTGTCTTCCGAATATTTCATTTGACGCTAGTTATATTAAGAGCGAAATATTAATATTAACCCAAACAAATACATGTTTTTTTAACACAAGACAATGTTTTTCTTTCAGGTTAAGATTAATCGGAAAATATTTACTTAGTTCAATACTGTTACTTAGTAATATTTACAAGTTATCTTATGACTCGTGGCTTGATACATTATTAGATTACACTTTTTATATATTGCCTTTGTGACAATATGTATATTAGTTATAAACTTAATATATCGTTTTCGGTCTTGATATATCATTAGGCTTGAGGTTCGGGGAGGGCCGTATATTCCCTTCGGGGAGGGCCGTATATTGCGGACGCATGAGCCAGGGCTCTTCCGCGTCATTAGTAGATTATTGGCGCTTAATGAAAATAAGTTACGTTGAATCGATTACAATCAACTACAAACTGGAATAAAAGTTCTCGGCATCGATGTGGGTGTCTGAAAACAAAAAATGAACATATTTATAATTGCATAATGAATGTATCTTCAGTGTGAACCAACAATATTATTTTTTTTAAATTATAAAAATTCGAAACAAAATTTTTTTACTCAATTTTCTGTCGGTGTTTTATTTCTTATTTTTTTGTGTCATTGAAATTTTTGTTTCTGTGATTCACACGATGGGTGATGATACTAAGAATATGTTGTAAACATTTCAAAGCGATCTGAACCTTCGTGCAAGAGTTAGAACTTTCACAAGGTTCCAAAAAGTGAATCGTGGAAAAACGGCTTTGAAGTTGGCGATCGGGCGCGCCGCGCGGTATCTATTATAAATGCAATCTTACCTTATTTAATGTCGTTATTGAAATCACAATGATTTTTTTTTGTTCCTTTTTTGATGGAAAATCCTAGAGGAATTGTTGACAGCGATGAGGGCAATTTATGGTATCTTTGAATCTTCGAAATGGAAGATTAATATCGATTAATATCGAATGAAATAATCAAATGAAATAAACTTAATATATAGATCTTAGAGGATTACACCACTCTCAAATTTTCGAAAAATCGATTTTTTTCACATAGTTTGAACCTTGAAGAAAATTTTAAGCTGCATGCCAAGCGTGGGTTTGGGTTTGTTTGGGTTCGTTAGGATTTGTTTGGGTTTATTTAGGTTCGTTTGGGTTCGTTAGGGTTCATTTGAGTTTGTTTGGGTTGCATAATGAATAATGTATTCATTATGCATAATTGCATAATGAATGTAACTTCAGTGTGAACCAACAATATTATTTTTTTTTAATTATTATAAAAATTCGAAACTTGAAATTTTTTTACTCAATTTTCTGTCCGTGTTTTATTTTTTATGTTTTGTGTCATTGAAATTTTTGTTTCTGTGGTTCACACGATAGGTGATGATACGAAGAATATGTTGTAAAAATTTCAAAGCGATCTGAACCTTCGTTCAAGAGTTTGAACTTTCACAAGGTTCAAAAAAGTGAATCGTGGAAAAACGGCTTTGAAGTTGGCGGTCGGGTGCGCCGCGCGCTATCTATTACGCGCTCTAAATACTGTAAATTTAACAATTTTTGGAATTTTTCAATTCTGTAAAGCTTAAAATATTCCTAACCGTTCAGGCTAATGGAATCAAAAATTAAATTAATTAAATTAAATTAAATTTAATTTAATTAGATTTAATTAAATTAAATTAAAATTAAATTAATTTTGGCCTTAATAGCTTTTTCGACTTCGTTTCACCGTTTGGTCACGTTCCCGTTCTGCATTCCGCTCGCCTCTTCACCCGAGCATTTTTTTGGGCCGTTCCTCTTTCATTCCTTATACTCGGATGTATTTCCACTTAATTGTCGAAAAATTCAATTGTTGCAAAGTCAGGTTCACGAAAGAAATACCTCAAAACATTTTTATTTCCTGTCTATACGCCAGTCGGTCATTCGGCCAGTCACGCAAATATTTTGTATTTATAGATGAATTATTAAAAAATACAATGCCGCGCGTTGATCTATTATTCCTCAGGTATCCGTTGTACCAACGCGGAAATCCTCAACTACGGATATTTCTACCAAACTTCTGGATGAAACTCGTGAAACCTACGACAAAGACGCCCCCGAATATAGTTCAATTTCACTGTTCCATGGAAATGACTAGATTCGACGTGAAAAATTATCTGGAAAAAATATACAACGTGAAGACGGTGCACGTGCGCACGAGAATACAGATGGGAAGAATCAAGAAAGATTCGTTTATGCGTTGCGTCGTCAAAGAGGACGATGTTAAAGTCGCGTACGCCATTTTGGTAATTTGTGCAAATTTATTAATTTTTTTTTGTTTTCAACAATAAGCTCTCTGCTCTTCCGCGACACAGTCTGGCATTTATATTTCTTCATTAATCCAATCTTCAGGACAAAAACGAACACTTTGAGTTTCCGGCCCTCGTTGACGAGAAGGCGCAGGAGAAAGACAAAAAACTTGACAACGAGACGCAGGAAGAAATGAAATCAGCATACAAGAAGTTTCTCAAAGCCAACAACAAACCTGGCGCACCAGGTTGGTTCAGCATTTGATGGAACGGTTTTTGCTGATCGAGAGAGAAGAGAGGCTTGTCGATAAAAACTGTTGAATGGCATTGTTCCGCGTGAAAACGTAATTTATAGAAAATCTGATGAAAATGCGTTTGAAAAAAAATTAAAAAATCGAAATAAAGAATTGTAAATGGTACGTTTACTTTTATTTTAATGTTGTTACGAAAACTTCCTATCTGGGATAAGCTGGAAATTCGTTTCTTGGTCGATATCGATATACTCGAGCTTGATGGCGTTGAAGTTTGCATCTTTCGAACGGAACGGAAGTTCCGTATTTTTTTTAAATTCCTTCGTTCTCATAATCCAATTTTTTTTTTCATTAATTGACCTCGTAGATCTCTACGAAAGATAATAAAAGTTATTTGAGTGATTTTCGCACCCTGAATTAGCAAAAGAAAACTTAAGGAATTTAGGAAAAAATTATCCTTCATTGCGTTATAATGATGCAAATCACAACATTGAGCTTGTGCCTCTCCTCGTACAGGAGAAACGTCCCTTACGATCTAAAGTGCACAATTTGTAACAAAGTTTCATGACGTAACGCAAAGCTTTTTGAAAGCTTGTGGCTTGAAGGGCGTTGAGATGAACGTCAAACGGCTTTTCTTTACAAATACCGTTCGTGAACATCGAAAACATTTACCGAGGGGTCGAAGGTTTCACGGCTCAATGTTGAAGGATACAGATTTCTTTAATGTTGTACCATAAACGCTTAATTTCGACGTTTCAGTTGGACTACTTCGTTTTCGGAAAATAAAAACCTCCATCTAGATAATTCGATACGGATTCTTACGACGAATTTTTCATAAGAGAATGCGCCAAATTGCTTAGATTAATTCTTTTAGAACTTCATCATTCACAATCACATGGACCTTATTGAACTTTTCGAGTTGAAGTTGATCGTGGAATCTAGGTGTAAGAAAAAATCAGTACTCTGTGACGTTTGATCGAACAGCAAAACGCTCGATGACGTTGAAGTTTGCATCGTTGGAATGCAACGAAAATGAATTCTTTCTAATTCGGTTTTTAGATTTTTCTAATTTAGATTTTCTAATTAGGTTTTTGATCTTTTTTCTAATTTTGTCTAATTTTAATCTAATTTTTCCAATTCGGTTTTTCGCCGATTTTGTCTGTGAGAATCGCTCAAACGATTTTACGTATTCTTATTAGAGATCTGTGACCTCAACTTCCAAAAAAAAGCCTTTGGAAGATGATAAAAATAAAGAAAAATTGTTGTTTTCCAACGATATTTCGCAACTTCAACGGGATAACGCTCGAGTGTGTTAAAACAAAAATCCAACTCAAACACTTGTAGTTAGAGCGAATCGAGATATATCTCGAACTTGAAACTATCGAGTTTTTATTTGTCGCTTCTACATTGTACCGGATTTTACAAAGAAGTATTTTCTTTCGCATTGACACGATATTAATTACACTGTTAATATATCTCGGTCAATAGTTAAATCCCTGGCAGTGTCATCGCAGAATCCTTATACATTTATATATGTCTATCATAACGTTATAATGTTTTAACACAAGAATACTTTTAACGAACGTTAAATTATGATTTTTCAAATATTCTCGTACGTAAATAATAAGCAGACTTTTTTAGCTGAGCCAAAAAGTCTGGAACACGGCCACGCGCTGAAAAATTCGCGCCCAAGGCACCGAATCCCAATCTCCGTCGTATCTCTAACTCTCAGACCCTTAAAGAGTCACAATACCGCAGTGTCCGAAGACCCGAGTCGCGAATGTGTGCGAGTCGAAACGAACGTTCAACATACATTCTTGAAGCGCTCGGCGTTGATCGTTGCTGTGTTAATATTCGTTGAGACAGTAGCCCCTGCAGTAAGGACACTGAGGCCAATCGTGCAAGAAGCTCGTCTGTGGGGAAACGAAAAGAGCTTTATCTTTGTTGTATTTACGACGCGCGCGTTGAGCTAGAAGACTGACGAACCTCCGGATGCTTCGTGCATATGTAGCGAACGCGTCCCAACGACTTGAAGCCGCAATTTCTGCAGAGAACCAACCGACAAGGCCTGTAACACAAGCACTCCGTGGAATCCGGTATCGCGGCGAGCGTGCTCTGCATTCTGCCCACGCCCATCACGGAAGAACTCATTTCTTCTTTGGGTGGGGAAACTGAAAATGAGAAAATCGGATGAAGAAAACGGTGATGGAAGGTCGGAGATTTGATTTCTTCGAAGATTCGATTTCTTCGAAGATTTTATTTCTTCGAAGATTCAATTTCTTCGAAGATTCAATTTCTTCGAAGATTTAATTTCTTCGAAGATTTGATTTCTTCTAAAGATTTGAACAAAGGATTTCAACGGATAAGAACTTATTTGCGTCCTTTGTACAAAGATTTGATAGCGTATATCGGAATATTAAAATAGCCGACAATAGCGGCTTTGCGAGCGGTACGAAGCTTCGGCAATCTTCCATTTTGAGCAAGCTCGAGCCGTTACTCGGATGGGTGATAGCGTAGCTCGACGCAAAGACTATCGTGCGTAATTCAATTTTACAAAGACCTTAACTCTGAATTTTACCTTCTTCCGTGTCGAAATCCGTTTTGCAATTTTCTTCTCTGTTCCTCGAAGCCGCGTTGTTCTTCAGCTCGAAGTCACTTGGAATAATGCACACGAAATTGGTCATTGCACTGAATTTCTTTTTTTTTCCCCGTTACTCTTGTTCTCGCACCTTCGTGAATATCTTCTCCCTCAACAATGACAAAACCTCGTGTACTTTTCGTTCGCGAGGCGCTCAAAATTGTGCGCGACTTTGCGTTTTCGGGATGTTTTTGAACGAAGGAAAATTTTATTTTCGCAATAAAAACCCGTTTATTGTGACAGCTGTCTGAGATGCCGTGCACAAAATTTGTGGCACGCTGAGAAAAGAAGAGCGGATGATGAAAAAAAAAAAAAGAAAAAAAAAACGGAAAAAAGAGAACGACGAAAGTGATTAAAATTCGTAACGTAAACTCACACGCGCTTTATGGAGACTTCCCGGTGCGAGCGCGCGCTCTATTGTTTTATTACTTCGATATGAATTTGTACGTGTCGTACGTTCGCGTTTTATTGTACAATTTATTCGAGAGTTGCACTGAAATGTTCCAGTCGAGGCGTCTATGCTCGCGGTGAATGATCGTTAGCGGTGAACCGATACACGAGAAACTACGCTTTTGAATGCCTCGGCTACGCGTCCTTTGTTCACGACCTTCTCGAACGAATGACGATTGAGGTAAATGTAAACAAGAGCCGAAGGCGCGCGTTAACATGGCAGCCCTAAATCTTTTTTTTTTTCTCACACGATCAACCGAAAGTTTCACTATTTGGCCAGGCCGAATTTATTTGGAAATATATTTTTCCGAATTGTAAATTGTATGACAAGAATTTAATCAACGGTGAAAAGTTCTTTTGAAATAGATTTTTGTTATTTTCTTCAATAAGAATTTGTCTTACAGCCATTCGGTATATTGAGGCCTTAGGCCACTCTAGGATTTGCCAAAAATCGATTTTTTTTTGTTAAAAATCTACCTTAGTACCTATAAAATGATATTCCAAAAGATGATGGATGTGAAAAATGTCTAACTACTCGATTTTCGAATTCTAGCGCAACCCCTCTTCATGTTGTGACTTTCTACTAGCTTTGAACGGCGTTTATCTCAAAACTACATTTTTCAAGTCGGCCGGACGCATGACTCAAATTTCAACCGATTCACTTGAAATTTTAACTGTATATTTAGAATTACATTTTTTGAGGCACTGCGTAGGATTTTTTTTATTATATTGCATAGTTCCTTTTTTATAAACAATTTTCTGACGATTTTCTCATGGCATTTTATACTTTTTGTTTTTAAAAATGCGCCATTTTGACAAAAAACAATATATCAACAAAAATCCTACGTACTTCTATAGCTATTCTTATATATAGTCGAAAAAACTTTAGTGTCTCATCATAATTGAAAAATTATAGGAGCTGTTAGTCCAGCCGTTGACCTTCCAGAAATAAAGGCGTCATCGGAAAAATGCCGCACAGACGCCATTTTGACATGTATTGCTGTGAAGAAATAATTTTGTAGTCAATTACGTGTATAATAAAACCCCCATCTTGTAATTCCGATTTATTTTATAGTTTCGCTGAAAAAAATCACGAAATATGCCCTTTCTTTGGCCTCTAGAGTGGCCCAAGGACTTAATATTTGGAAAATTTACCGTTATTCATTGGTATCGTGATTATATAGTAATGGTGGACAATAGCTATTGCTGTATTGTCATCATTATTATTATTTTAATATTATAATTATATTATATTATATTATATTATATTATATTATATTATATTATATTATATTATAATATTATAATACTACTAGCTTTTGCCCGCAACTTCTTCTGCGTGGATCTCTAAATGTTTGTTGAAATTCTTCTCAACTCCTTAACGTATGATTTTTTTTAAGACTCACATACGCAATTCTGAATTTATATCCAATACTCTGAGGATCAATTTCAATCGTTTTTACTTAAAAAAAAAAAACTACCGAACTTCCATACAAAATGATATTAAATCTCGATGATCAGGCTTTCTGAACCTGGTATTAAAAGAGGCCAACACTTTTTTTTTAATTCCTGTATGTCTTTAAAGTTGAAAACAAATTTCGGAATGTTTTTTTTTTCGGCGTACTTTTTTGTCAGCTCTCTGACGGAAGCTCCAAAGAAAAAATCAATGCAAGCGGTTGTAAACTAGAGATTTCAAGCTTTAAAATACGTTCTTTTCCGTTTCTGTACGATCATTTGTCTAGAAGTCACAGCGATCCAAAAATGTCCCAAAAAATGTTAAAAATTGTTTGTTCCTTTAATTTTTTTCAGTAGTGTATTAACAATATAATAATATAATAATAGTATAATTATTATAATATTTTGTTATAATAATGATACAAAGACATTGTTATAATATTATTAAATAATAATACTTATAGTATGATTAATTAATAATGACATTATTACAATACTCCAAAAATGTCCCAAAAAATGTTAAAAATTGTTTGTTCCTTTAATTTTTTTCAGTAGTGTATTAAAAATATAATATAATAATAGTATCATTATTATAATATTTTGTTATAATAATGATACAAAGACATTGTTATAATATTATTAAATAATAATACTTATAGTATTATTAATTAACAATGACATTATTACAATACAATTAATATTATAATAATTTATTGATATATTATAATATTTATTATTATATTATTTTACATATACATGACATTTGTTTTTTTTCTTTTCGATTGATCGTTGCAGCAACCTAACCAAAGTTTTTTAATTCCTCCACAATGGGGTATATTAAAGTATCAAATGCTCGACGATGAAAACAAAATATCAAGCAGTTTTAATCTGCATTAAATTGTATCTTCCTATTCAAGCGCCCCCCCCCTCTTACAACGGTTTCCATAGAGCACGTGTACATACATACGTTAAATATGTATACATGAATATCGATCAAACATTTTTCTCTGATCCTTCGTAAATAATGGCGAGCACCGTGGGTCCTGATGTTAAACGAACCGGAAACACCAATTTGGCAACTATTTACGGAAGGTAAGTACCAGAACGATATTACGCTTCAATCAACGTACTTTCGAATACGCGTATGTACGGTATGCGCTTTATGAAAATCAGCTGCGATTATAACATTCCCGTTGAAATAAGAACTACCAGAAGAAATCGTTTGAAAGAAATGCTTCATCAATCGACAAAGTAAGCTCGTAATTGGCAAATGTTATTTTTATTTTCAACATATTACTGGCGCTGTGAGAGGCTAAAAGACGACGTTTTGTTTTTCTTCTTTTAGAGTTCCCACGATCGGAACGGACAGGATGAAAGTTACGTTCTGTACCGACATGGAAAAATCTGTGATCGTGTACAATTTCGAGAAGAGAGGATGGACTCAAGTTGGACCGGAAGATGATTGGAATTTTTACTGGTATTACGTTTTTTTTTTTTTTGCTCGTATTTTTAATGTCTCTTGTTTGGATGATTGAACGTTAATCGATTGCACAGGGCAGTGACGCAGTCGTGCAGAAATATATTTAGCGTCGAGACTGGCTACCGAATGGGCGATAATCAGTGAGTTTTTATTTTATTTTAACAACGTTGAAATGAGAAGAAACGGAAAGAATGACCGGCAATATCGTTTAGGATGATAAATCATTTTCCGAATCATTACGAGCTGACGAGAAAGGATTTGCTGGTGAAGAACATAAAGCGATACCGGAAGGATCTCGAGCGCGAAGGAAGTCCTCTTGCGGAGAGAGGCGAAGGCCCCGGAAAGTATCTTCATCTGGATTTCATTCCAGTTACTTTTGTACTGCCCGCAGGTTTGCAAAGCTCGATACGATCCACGAGCATGTCGAGTGCCGTATAATATCTTCACGAATTTAGCTTGCGTATTGTTGATAGCGCAGATTACAATATGTTCGTCGAGGAGTATCGAAAATCTCCGCAGAGCACGTGGATCATGAAGCCTTGCGGCAAGTCCCAGGGTGCTGGAATATTTCTTATAAACAAACTCAGCAAACTGAAGAAATGGTCGAGGGAAGCGAAAAATCCATTCAATCCCAATCTTTCCAAGGAATCCTACGTGATATCGAGGTATTTTCATATTTATTTTTCCTACTGATCGCAAATCAAAGGGGGGACCTCCACTCTGACGATCAGATAAATAAGCTTTTTTTAAAATTCACTTAAGTCGAAAATTATTCACCAAATGACAATGCGTCGAATTTTTGTGGCAAACAAGTAATAAAAAAAAAAAAACAATCGAATTACAATTCGTCAATTGAATTATAATTTGTCAAATGAATTCAGCGAAAAAAAAAAACAACACAACACAATTGACTAGAAAAAGAAACCGATTGAAAGATAAACTCTTGAAGTCTTTAATATTCTTTAAAGAAAATTGTCCATTATATAAAACTGAATGAGTTATTTTTTTTTTTTTTTTTTTGGGAAAGAATAATAAATAAAACTTTTTATCATTATAAAATCATTTGTTCATTTGTTGAGGCAAACATTGCTATTACGTGGAGATACATTTTCGTTTTTATTTTTATTATTGTACTCATTGTTCTTTGATTTAGTTAATTTTTTATTCGGTTTTGTTTAATAAATTATAAATGTATAGTGTAACTTCTGTCGTGTACTTATTTTGTCGTCTGTGGAAAATTATTTGTCAATTTGTGTTTAGTTTTGTATTGAAATACATAATTTTTATCGAGAAAAAAAAAACAATAGTTGAAGTACAATAAATGACAGAGTGAACGCCTCGGAAATTTCCCTCTTCCTGGTGGGATTGGAATCTCTTGTTTCATTCGTCTGAAACAAAAAGAATAAAATTTGCCCTTAATCTGCATTAATGTCGCTATTGTTAAGCGTAGCCGTTCTTGATTTTGTTTATTTTTCGAAATATGCCCACGTTACGAAATAAAAAGTATTATTTTCACCTAAAATATTTTCATTCAAGATGCTTTGAGAAATAGTAATTAAAAAAAAAAAACGGCTACGCTCAACGATAGATATTACAATTACAAAAAATTTCGTGCAAAAATTTTACACTGCCGACTATTATTGCTCGAGTTATCGTCCGCATCAGTTCAAAAAAAGTCACTTGTAGAAAAACGCTTTTTAAATGCTTCAAACGATTTAAAATAACGAAGAATCTACTGTATAAATTTGAATCAAACGTTAACATTTCGTCACTTGTCCCGAAACTCTTTAATAAACACTCGTCAATAGTTCTTCAATGAAAAACGAATCATCAGCTTTCTCAAAATAAATATTGGCTATGATTATCGATGACTCGCAATGTCGATCGAGTCAAGTAATATTGATACTATCTGTTTGGGTCACTTACGTACAATTGTCGTGATGATTTATTTCTTGCTTAGCAGACACTTTAATTTTTTAGGTACATCGACAATCCTCTCCTGATAGGAGGAAAAAAATTTGATCTTCGTCTTTACGTTTTAATAACGTCGTTCAGGCCTCTCAAGGCATATCTCTTCAAGCTCGGCTTCTGTCGTTTCTGCACAGTCAAGTACGATACAAGTATTCAAGAACTCGACAATATGTACGTTCATCTTACAAACGTTTCGGTGCAGAAACACGGTGTAAGTAATTGTTAAAAAACGTGAAAATTTGTTCACACTACTGGCGGAAAGTATGGAGACATTTCGTGTTTTTTTTAAAGCTCTCATAAAAAAAAAACATTATAAAAGCCTAATTGCTCTTCGATTAATAAGACCTTTTTCTTACTAGATATTTTGCTTGAAACTTCAATTTTTTTTTTTCAATAACAGCGCATTTTCGAAAGATGCACGACTTTGCGAAAGAAAACGAAATAACTTTGTGAGAAAAATAAGGAAAAAAATTATTTAGAGGCAAATTTGAAAGTAAATGTCATTCGAGTCCCTCCAAGAATAAATTTCTATAGACATTTTCCAAAAAGTAATACGCGAGTTTATGAGAGTAGGAAAATCGTAAAAAAAAAGCAATCATGTTCAAGGTCATTCAGTGAATAAAAAAAGGAGTACAAAAATAAAAAAAACTCGCACAAAATCGCTTATTTTTTAGATTTGGCGTAAATATGAATTAAATATTATTAGTATAATTAAATATTAATTAGAATAATTAAATATTATTAGAAATATTCCATTAAAATAAATACTCTACAAATATTCCATTTAAATAAACATTAATTGAATATTCTACAAATATTCCATTTAAATAAACATTAATTGAATATTCTACAAATTTTCCATTAAAATAAATATTAATTGAATATTTTACAAATATTCCATTTAAATAAACATTAACTAAATATTCTACAAATATTCCGTTTAAATAAACATCAATTAAATATTCTACAACTATTTCGTTTAAATAAACATAAATTAAATATTCTACAAATTGTAAAATTCAAAATTACTCGACGGCTGTTCCCCAGTAAAAATGTTCAATCCGTAAAATATCCATTGCCATTTTTCGATTCCACGTAGCAATATTTACGTATGTCCAGGAAGAATACAACAGTCTCCATGGTGGAAAGTGGAGCGTTCAGAATTTGCGTTTATATTTGGAGAGTACGCGTGGCAAGGCGGTGACCGAAAAATTATTCGCCAATATATCTTGGTGCATTGTGCATTCGTTGAAAGCCGTTGCTCCAGTTATGGCGAACGATCGACACTGTTTCGAGTGTTACGGTTACGACATCATTATTGACAACAAGTTGAAGCCCTGGTTAATCGAGGTCAGCAGTAACGAATAATTTACCGTTAAGAACTTTCGGAGTATCTGAATATTTTTTTTTCACATTTATTCTATTTATAGTTTATGACGATTTATCATTTATATAATAATATCGTTTATTATTATTTATAATTTATTTCTTTACTTGTAATTGCAGGTGAATGCATCGCCATCTCTGACCTCGACGACCGTCAACGATAGGATATTAAAGTACAAATTAATCGACAATATAGTATCCGTCGTTGTACCACCTGACGGAGTCCCCGAGTGAGTGGCGGTCTATTAGTAGTAGTAGTATTTTTTCCTTTGTAAACACCCTTTTAAGGGTGTTTACATTAGTGCCCTTTCCTTCATCTTTGCATACATGTTTACCTCGATTTTCTTATTATTTACATCGGTTTTATTATTATCTTACGTTTATCTTAATATTCTGATTACTCGAATTGCCTAATGTAGTCGCATAGTTGTTTTGCCAGTTGCTTTTTCAGTTGCGCCTCTATTTTACGGTCTATTTTTATACCCCTGCTCTTTTCCAACCATTGTTCCAATTCCTTTACTATCTCTTCATTGAGTTTCCCCTTCATCTCTGGACACTCGCAAATGTGTCTCAATTTTTCATTTGCCTCTTTGCAAATGCTGCATTTGGAGTCTGCACAGCCTTTTTTGCCGTCTCTTCCGCTATTCCCACATCTTATCCTTGTCCATGTTTCTTTTATTTCTCCGCTGATCGCCTCGTCTCCCCAGTATCTTTTCATGTGTATTCCTGTTTTCCTATGCTTGTATTCCTTGCAGTATGTGGACACGTCAACTTTACTCCAATCGTACTGAATTTCTTCAATTTTTGTTTTTGTGCCTCTTCCTATTTTTTTTTTGTCCAGCTCTCTTGTTTCCATTCCATATTGATTGCCAGATTTCTCCCTCACCTACGCTTTCCATGGCTTCGTTAATTTCTTTTTCCCATTTTGAAGAGTGGTGGCCTATTTTTTACACTAAATTCATTGGCGTATATCTTACTTAAGACACTTAAGCACCTTTCAAGCCAAAAAATGTTTTTTTTTTCTCGACTTTTCCAAAACTTGTAGAGTGACTCAACTCCTTAATTGCGAAAATTTAAATATCTAATTTACGTAATGAAATAGCTACTTTTTATACAAATTACAAATTTACGACGACGAAAATAGTTCAAGTTTTATTTAATTATTTATTTATTCTTGCCTGGGTGAAGCTGAAATAAAATTAATCGATTATTTGACATGAATTATTTTGGATCGATTTTCGTAAGTCGAGCCAGTAACTAAATTTCGCCGTTTGTTTTTTTTCATCACACTTGCAACAATCGAATAATCATTTGATTGTTATACGCTATCGAAGCGTAAGATGGAACAAATGTCCGAGTCCGGAGGCAATGGGAAATTTCGAGTTGCTCCTCGACGAAGAATTGTCGGCGCAGGAAGAGAGGGACAATCCGTCGGGAAAGTCACGTTCATCGAACAAATGGAAATAACACTTATTAATTTACAGATCTATCCTGCAATAAAGTATTCGACTTTTTTTTGTGAAATGGAAAACACAATGACGAGTCAACGAAAAGATTTATGTATCAATTTTTCGTTTTTTTTTCCTTTGTACAAATATGTTACATCATTGTTACTTAATAATTACGATATATTACGACACAGTGCACGTGTAAAAAAAAACAAAAAAAAAAAACAGCAGGAATCGAGTTATAATTTCGTATCTTTCAGTCTTCGACGCGAAACGAGGCGAGTTGTTTCAACGACGCGCACACCTTACCGACGAAGAAAAGTGAATTCGCACTTCCAATTTTCGATGGAGACGAAAAGTTACGGATTTCCGTTTAAAAGAAGGCGAAAGTTTGACTTTCTTCCGCTAATTAGGGGGAATCTTTCAAAATGTGACACGATAACACGGGCTTAAAAATAAAAACATCTAGAGGAAAAAAGAGAAGAAACGAGCATGTAAAAAAAAAAAAAAAGAGAAAATCGCCGGTAACGCGTGAAATGTGTGGGTGTGTTGTAGTCCTAGGCGATCCCAAAGTGGCAGTGCGAGAATACGTTCGCTGTTTGGTTTCTCCTATCTTTCGACATAAGTCATTTGTACGAGGCTCGGCAAACTGTCCGGATGTCGATTTGCATTTACATATAATACGGTTTACGACTATTATCATATTTACGACGATTATGGCACGGTTTCGTGGTTAATCTATAAATGAAGGGAGGAGACAAACAAAAAAAAAAAGAGAAAGAAATGCAGCAGGAACGTACGTGGGACTCTTCAATCGACGAAACTTCGCAGCTCCGCGAGTTGGTGGTCCGAAATATGGCTAAAACTCAATTTTCCCCGAATAACGTTGAAACTCAATAGAACTTGACTATCCAATTGGAATGATGTGCGTGTAGAATTACATCAGATAAAATGTTCACTCGCTTCGTATAAATTTGGTAAAAAAAAATGTATCTAAATGCTATGTTCTTAATTAATTACGTGTTTTAAACATTTCGTTGAGTGATGTTTTTTTGTTTGTGGCCTGCTCGGTCGGCATACCGATAAACGGAAAGCCGGCGACGCGAAAATTTTCAAAATTCGACTGTTAGACTCGCTCGAGCGTCAAACCGATGTCCATTAAAGTATACTCATTTTTTTGACTCTGCAAATATCTCTAAAAATTTCCATGAATTCCATTACATTCGAGAAGAAAGAAAATTATCAAAGCCGGCGATTCATGATGAAGTTTGCATCGTTGGGACGCAACGAAAATTGCAATTTTTTTTTTATTTCCAAAATGTCCTTTAGCAGATTTGACCTAAAATCACGCCAACATTTTATAGGATTTTTATTTAACGATCTACAACGTAAATCTGCAAAGTATAATTTTGATAATGAAAATAAGAAATTGAAAAGAATTTTCGTTGCGCTCGAACGATGCAAACTCAAAGCGCGTGGCGATTCAGCATTTTTTAAAAATGTTTTTGCAAAAAAAAAATCCTTCAACACTGGGCGGTGAAAAGTTTGAGACTCCAATGAAATTTTTTCTCGCACTCACGAAACATTAATTGGACAATTGACGCATTGGCACAGTTACACGGCTACTTGGTCGCGGGCTCTCCTTCTTACTCAAATCCGTACGACTACACAGAAATTATTATTGTTGGATAATGCATCGTTCGCGCTTCGCCGCTTGGTACATAACGATAAATAATCGACACCAGCGGTGGTACTGCGGCGCGTTGTTAAAATAAAATCGAAGCAGCCTTTGGTTAAACGCTACGTGTGTCACGGGTGGGAATCCTCGACGCTCCTCTTTACGGTAACTGGTATACCGATGTATGGGTCGGTGTGCATGTTTAATATATATACACACGTATACAGGGCAACTAGTTATTGGTCACGATCCTGCGAAAGGGTTTTAGGGCATGTTTTTCCGCAATCGAATAACCCAGCAATGCCATATGCAAAAGAGAACTATTTTCGAGATATTTTTTTTTCAATGAGGAATCGGCAACTTAAAAATTTGATTTAAAAAAAACGGTTGTATGGAATCAATCTTTATTATTTGTGGTTTGGGGAGACAGTAACAAAGAATTGTCAACAATAAAATAAGAATAATGCATCTTTTAGAATTATGGGTCCAAAAGTCTTTTTCGTAATTTTCTTTAAAGTAAATGCACGGTTTATTTTTTTAAAAATCACTAAGCTACTTAGCCTGCGGATCATTAAAACAATTGTTGTAATTTTGGACTCCTAATTCAAAAATCTTTGCAGATTATTCCTATTTTATTGTTGATAATTCTTTGTTACTGTGTCCTCCAACTACAAATGATTAAAAAAAAGTTTGACTCCAAACAACAGTTTTTTCAAATTAATTTTTAAAGTTGCCTACCCCTCACTAAAAAAATTAAAATAATGTTTCGAAAATGATTCACTTTTGTATGAAGTATTGATGGGTTCTTTGATAGCGGAATACATGTCCTACAACCCTTTCACGAGACCGTGACCAATAATCAGTAGCCCGGTATACACGAGTATACTTGTCTTACTGAAAAGCAAACAAAAAAAAATATATAGAAATTCGTCACGTAAGCGTCTCGTGTCTTGTGATCGGATTCCCACCTCAGTTGAGGAACAAATTATAAATACTTTTAATCGTCTTAGAAACTAGTCATATATATATTAAGGCGTTCCAAAAAACAAAATTCCAACACTTGCGTCTTCAAAGATCGGTACTAAAAAGAATGCATGCCAACTCTGAGCTCTCCAATTCGTGTCTCAAGGCTGGAAAATGTTTGCACCATTTCACTTGCACCGGAATTTTACTTTACGCGTACAAAGTTGAATTCAACTTGTACTTGATGTGTTTAAAATCCGATTCTAAAGCTGACAGCTTTGAAAACATTTTTTTTTTAATTTCGGATTTTTTACGCAATTTACAGTTATACGGAAAATGCTTTTTTTTTATAAGAAAAATTCTGCAAAGTTATCTTCTGATAAGAAAAATTCTGCAAAGCTATCTTCTGATAAGAAAAATTCTGCAAAGCTATCTTTTCGATGAGAAAAATTCTGCAAAGCAAACAATTCTGCAAAGATATCTTCAAACGGCTTTGACTAATATTAATACATTTTTTATTTGTTAGAATTAGACTTGAGTTAGATGCTCACATTTGGCATGTTTCCAATACCTGACACTATTCATTCAGGGGTAAGAGATGATTTTTTTTTTTTCCCGCCACACCCTAATATACATATGTACATATATATAATATTATGATATATGTTATATCACAATTAACAGAGTAATAGTTAAAATAACGAACAGACGCGTGTGTGGATAAAAATATCCATTCGCGTCCAAGTCGCACGTTCGCTCCCTTCCTTCTCTTCTTATCTTTCTTTTTAAAGATACTAATGTCATGTACAATTTTTACACGATTTCATGCCTCGGTTTTCTCCCGCTCAAGCTCTAATCGGGCTCTCTAACCCGTTGTCTTTGCAGACGTATTATACAATCTCTTAATTATATTTACAAGGTAACAGCTAGGGATCCTCGGTTGCCGGATACGTTGCGTAACGGCAGGATCGAGCTAGCCAGGCACGACCGGTATATATCTCATAAAATTTGTACACGAAGCAATAATTATCTATGTAAAAACGAATATTTGCACTTTCAGTGAACCGGAAAAACGCCGTTTCAGTGGCGGTAACGATAACATTATCATTAATCACACACACACACACACACACACACACACACATACATACATATATATGTATACATCATACATACACACACACATACGTTTTTCTTTTTGTTCGTTTGAATACGTCATCTTTTTTTTTTTGATATGCACATGATATAACGATGTATCTATCGGATGATATGTAGAAGAAAATTGTTTTCACGGCACGCGTGTTAAAGATGCATTGGCAGGTACAGTAATGGCCAAGTTTTGTTACCTTCGCGATTCCAGTGTCCCGAAAAGAAAAAAATCTAAAAGAAATCAGCCGCACCAAGGATGTCAAGAGCATCATTTTTCAATAAAAGTGAGAAGTTATCGATATACTCGTTGAAGTGTGTTCAACAATTGGGAAGACCTTTCCTCCGGCGTTACGAACAAAGCTGTTGATTTCACCGGATACTTATGAATTTTCAACCAAACCTTTTTGCTAATTTAGAGAGATGCTAATAAAATGCTGAATTGTTTTACTGATTAATGTTGAACGATACTGACTTTTCTCAAGACGCTGTAAAGCACTTCGCCAGATCTGGGTTTGTTTGGGTCCGAAGACTATGAATTGTAATCGTTCGAAATTGACTATTGATGTATCCGCAATGATATCCACGTCGTACAGGCTGGTGCAGGCGACGTTTCGTCTAATTGGCGAACGAATTCACGGCACCGGTGAAGGTGGCGGTGGCAACGGACTGAAGTAAGTTGATGATCGCGAGCTAGGCGAGGGAGGACAACTGAGAGCCGCGTCGCTGTGGTACACCGAACGTGGTGTCGGTGGGGGTGGAAAAGGCTCGATCTCGTAGCGATAACGTGCCGGATAAGTACTGTCGGACTCGTCGCATACGTCGGTGCTGCAAGGAGTCGGTGGTGGCGGCTGGTTTATACTCCTGTAGTGCCTGTAGGGGCGATAACGCGAGGCGCTGCTGCTCGAGCATCGCGTCGAGTTCGCGGTTGTCGCTGGACTCGGCGGTGGATTCAGCGTCTCTTGGGGATATCCGCACGCGGAACTACCTCTCGTCGAGCTTGAAGCGCCTGTTCAAACGGTTTATGTCATTTTTTTATTTATTTTTTCACAAATGAACTGCGATAAAATCAATTATTTGATAAGAATAATAAAATGGATAAATTTAAAACGATGTATAAGAAAATTTTCCAATTCGATTTTTTATCGCTTCTATTGTACTCGTTAAAATTCTTTAAATCAGCCTTTTTTTTCGAAGAGCTTGAGCTTCTGGAGTATTCTTTTAATTGTAAGTATTGCATAAAGTTCAAGGGAACAGTCTATTTTCGGAAATTTTCGATTTTGTAAAAACATCATTTTCGTATACTGCATACATGTAGAAATACAGTAGAGAACGTTATTTAGGTCGGAGTGACCGATAAAGGGCTAAAAAGAGTGATACACATCAAAAGCGTCTATGTGCGCTCACACGGAGAGAATTAAAAAGTCATTTTTGTCGTGAATTTCACGGTAAAAATTACCGTGACATATTTCAATGTGGTGACAAGTGAGAAAAGCATAATAATTCGTATGCGACAAGTTTTTTTTTTAACTTACGTTAGAGAAAATTTCAAATACGTAGCTAAAATTTTACTATACAAGAAGGGTAGCGCACACGATAATTTTTACCGAGAGCACAATACATTTTCCTATAACACTCATTAAATTTTATAATAAATCTTAAAATAGCTGTTATAAAGACGATACTTTTTTATAGACATTTTTGAAAGGCATAAAATAATAAAATGCACAGTAAAATTTCGCTGATATTATATATTTTTTAAATTTAAGTTTTGCGTATTTTGTTACACATGAAAATTTACTAGAAAATCTGGTAAAATTTTCTATCTGAAGAAGAAATTTTATTTTATTTTCGTGAAAATCTGTGTTTTACTCAGCAATAATAAGCGAAGTTTCAGGGTTGTCATCTGGTTACCGTTACTGCACGGTAATTTTTAATATTTAATTCTCTCCGTGCAGCGCGCAACCACCGTGTCGAGCGTCTAAAGCTCACAGAACAGAGATAACATTAGAACGGCAATTTATCGATCTCACCTGTAATATGACTGCGATCGTAGCTCGAGCCGATACTACTCCCCGTCAGAGTTGACATCCTCACGGTTTTTAATCCGGCTTTGAGATCTTTCGCGCTATTTTTTTGCATAATAGGTTTTCCGGAACGACTGGGTTTCGGTGAGAGAGGGTCGCCCGCTGAATCGTGAAGTATATCGGGCAATTCCTCGTTAGCTACCAATCTTCTGCGGCAATAGAAAAAGCCGAGTATCGCGACACCGGTCACACCGAGAACCACCAGTATAGCTATGACGTATGTGCTCTTGCCGGCGTCGCTCGGTGGACCGACGTCCTGACGGCGATTGTTCGCCGCGGCGCATACCGGCGTCTTTTCGTCGCTGCCGTCTTCGCAATGCTCCCAACCGTCGCACAGCGCTGTGCCTGAGATACAAACCCGCGTGCCTGTGCATCTGAACTGACCGGGCTGGCAGCAGTGCGCCTCGTCCAGACCGTCCTGACACTGAGCCGTTCCGTCGCACACCCACGACATGTCTGCAAACACGAGACACGCTCAAGCAAATACTTTTTCCTTCGAATAAAGAATTTTTAGATCCAAAATAAGATTAGTCTTCTCTCTCTCTCTCTCTCTCTCTCTCTCTCTCTCTATTTATTATACAGAGGTTTGAGTTGCATTAGAATGCCATTTTATATCTTTATATTTTTAAATATTTTTATTTTATTTATTCTTTATTTTGGATTTCAATTGAATTGTTATTTAATTTTTGTGTTTGATGTTATTTTGCGTTAACTTTGGGCTTGATTTTTTGTAGTGTATAGTTTAATTTTATGATTTGATGATTTCGCACTTAATTTTGCGTTGAAGTTTTGCTGGTTATATGCGTACGATTTGTTCGAATTTCACGATTTGTTTGATTCTTGCGTTTAAGGAGGTACGACTGACTAGTCCTTCAGGGTCAACAAAGAGACTAAATTTATGTTAGCCCACGGGTGTTCCGATTTATGTTAACTTATGTTGAATATTCGTATTGTCGATCGCAAAGTGCCAAATTTGTGGTAAATATTTTATTTATTGCATATTTACTTATAAAAACATAAAAAAATCGATTCTCAACGACTCTGGAGTAGTCTCCGTCATATTCACAATGACAGTTTCACCATAAAAACGGACTAAAAAAAAACGTTGCTCCAATTCTATCGGAATCTTATTTAAATAGCGCCGAATTACCTCAGCGGAATTAATATAATAGGTAAAATTTTTCGTTTTGTGGCGACTCGTTTTCGCGACGGTTTTCAAGCAGCGCTAGATCATGCTCGCTAAACGAATCAGCTTCACGCCCTACGTTGCGAAGTCTATAGGTGCTATTTCGTCATTATGATAATATTCAACAGAAATTTGAAACCGTTTTATAATGTGATTATATATAATAAAAATACTGCAAAAGATGGCTACGCTTTTTTTCCTCAAGCCCAAAAAAAGCGCCCAAACTTTAGGCCTCTAGACTAGAATAGCCCCTTAATACCAACGTTTCAAGCCAGATGTAGTGACAAGCCAATACGTTGAATGGTGAAAAGCGAGCGAGCGAAACTAACCGATACAGTGGCCGCTATGACACTTGAATTGATCGGGACCGCAGGCGGGACAGCCAAGCTCGTCGCTGCCGTCGGTGCAATCGGTGCGACGATCGCACTTCCACTCGGCTGGTATGCATTCCTTGGTGACGGCGGAGCTCGAATGAGCGCACGTGAAAGCGTCCGGGCCGCAGGCGGGTGCAGCGCGGCAGGTTCTCTCGTCGTCCGAAAGTACAAGATACTGAGGACACGAGCATCTCGATGTGGTAGTGCCGATGCAAAAATGCGAGCAACCGCCGTAATCGTGAAACGGGCTGCACACGTGTGACTCCATAAGACGATCTTCGGGTGTTATTACGGTGACGAGATCGGTGAGCGGACGATTCATCATGACTTTGCGTGCGTTACCGTTCGTTTTGTCGACACGAGCGACCGCTTGAGTCTCCCGATCGTACCAGTACACGTGATCGTTCAATATCGAGAGATGAGCTATGGTTGTTTGTTGCTCGAGCGAAACGAGAACACGTCGATTAGCTCCGCTCAAATCGGACGCCTCGATTTGATGAGAGTGAGCCCAAAAAATTGTATCGGTCATCGTGTCAATGGCCAAGCCACTTGGTTGATCGAGATCGCTAGCTATCACGATTCTTTCCTTTCCATCCATTTTACTCTGCATTATTCTCATTTTTCCACCAACGTCGCACCAAAATAACAATCTCTTTTCCGGATGAACCGCCAAATTACGAGGTTTCTCGCCGTCACCCTTAACCACGACACCCAATGACGAACCATTGTCGAGCCTCGTCACGTTTATCGCGTCGTTCTCGGCACACGACCAGAACAACAAACGACCGAGAGGATCGAGAGCCAGATCAAAGGGATGACCCGAACCACCGGACACAACGACCGAGGCGTGCGTACGATTCTCAAGTGCTTTGCGTATCGACATCGTACGACCGTCGATCCAGTATATGTGTTGAGTTATTGGATCGAATTCTATCGATCTTACGTTCTTGAGGCCTTGAACACGCAACACTATGTCCGGACAGTCGTTCACGTCCGGTAGAAAACGACCCATCACGTTTCTCAGACTGTACACCATAAAGTTTTTCGGAGCTGTTGAGAAAATGAAACAGGCGGGAATATCATATTTTGTACATATGTGTATTGATAACTTTAAGATTTTTTTTTTTTAAGATACGTCTTTGGCAAAAGCGCGTTTTACGCTCTTGCCAAACTATTGTCAATTAACGAAAACTTTCCAATTAACGAAAATCAGTTAATTGTTAAATATTCGGGTTTGTGAAAGGAATATCTTTAAAAAAAACTTTTTTCGAAGATGAGTATCTTCAAAAAAAAAGTACTTTTCCATATAAAAATATAAGAAAAATTTCATAAAAAATCACAATGTCTATTTAAAAATTGTACAATTCTTCCAATTTTTTATTTTTTACTTTTTTTTAGGCATACGGACGAACAATGAATGTTTTCAATAAAAATCTTCAACCGTATTGGTTTCAGATGAAAACAACGAGCACCAGAGTGCCATTTTCGAAGTCCCGAGTCGAGCTGCTCCAAAGCCAGCGAGATACCGCAGGCATTGTTTCTTTTTTTTTTTTGTAACTTAAAAAATACGCTTTCGTAGATCAAAGTACACCCTAATAAATGCTAAAGTTTCGAAAATATAAAATAATTATTTTCCTTTAAAAAAAAATTCCACAAAATCATCGATTTTTCTAGCCTTGTAAAGGTGTCTCCTTAATTCCCCTCCTTAATTAAACTAAATTTAACTTTTTTGCAGAAACTTCCTTCACTCATCAATGCAACTTTGCAGACAGTTTGCTTTACTCACCAATGCAAGTTTTATTGTCCGGCGCGAGGTTGTAGTGTGTCGGACACGCGCATCTGTGAGTCACGGAATTTCTACCGCCGGATTCGGGTAGAGCAATGCAAAGATGACTGCAGTCGCCGTTGCTCGTGGAGCAAGGATTACTGCCGGACTGTCGTGAGCCGTGAAATACGAGTAGATCCGTAACGGACTCGAGACGTTCGTGAATCTTCGTTCTGTTCGAACCGTTTGTTTTATTGGCTCTCTCGATATCGCCGGTATTCCAATCGGTCCAATATATGAAATCCTGATACTGCGTTATACTGAATGGATAAACGATGTCCTGGGTGACGATGGCTTTTCTCCTCATCGTACGAAGATCGTAACTGTCAATGGCCGGTGTGAATAGATCCGCCCAGTACAAAACACGAGCCGAATGATCGATCGTTAATCCGTTGGCATGACCGACGTTGGACAATATTATCTGCCTTCTCGAACCGTCGAGACCAGATCTCTCGATACTTCCGGTCTTTCCCCATTCGCTCCAGTACATGTGGCTGCAATCAACACCAGCTGTTTATTTATCGTCATCTACCGGAGTACTTTTTTGTTAAGGGGTTAGACCACTGTACAATTCTGGTAAACTCGAAAAAAAAAAAAATATGTAGCGTATGAGCTACATTTCGCCATTTTGTTATTAATCACTGAGAAAAAAATATTTTTTATGGTTCATTAGATAATATAATAATGACCCGTGCACGGAATTTGGATAAATTTGATTGTTTCGCTAAAATAAAAATTCGAAAAAAAAATTCCTATTTTGTCTTGCTCTAGAGTGGCCTAATTCCTTAAGAGGTAACACCGCCATGTTGGCCAAAGATTGATAAGGGAATATTTAAAATGAATTTCACGAATGATGTGAGTTATGACCAAAGATTGAATTGAAACATCGTTGAATGTTCCAAGTACGATAGAAAGATTACCCTCTCTCCGGATCAAGAGCAAGACATCTCGGTTCAACGAGATCTTGCCATATGAGCACTTTACGACTGCAGCCCTCCAATCTGACGACTTCGATCCTACGCGTGCCCGTATCGGTCCAATAAAGATTGTGAGCTATCCAATCGACCGCGAGACTCTCTGGTGTCTCGAGACCGAGATCAACGACCCTCTCCACGTCTGAACCGTTCATGAAGGCTCGGGTGATAGCTTTGACTTTTACGTCGGTCCAGTAAATATGATTGTGCATGTCAAAATCCAGAGCGCTGAAATCATGAGCAACAAGTGAATATCAAGATTTTTCCGTGATATCCCATAAACGAGAATCCGGTTCAGAACTTTCGTTCGCAAAACTTTGCAGTTCTCTTTTCATTTGCGTAACTCAATGGCTTGTTTTTACATTGAGGCAGTATTCTAGTCAGGAAATTGAAATAAAATCGATTGTTTTTCATTTTCTTTAAGTATCGTAAAGAGTATAGAACTGCTCGCACTTCTAAATTTAGAGGTATGTCAATTTCAATTTTTTGTTGTCTATTCTCGAACCATCAATAAAAAGATTGTCAAAAGATGGATACTAGAAAAATCTGTTTTTTTTTCCCATCAAGGCTGAAAAAACGTCCAAAATTTAGGCCTCTAGACTAAAATACTGCCGTAATTATCACGGTTATTGAATTCTTTTTTCTTAATTTTAAGGGATCATCACAGTGCAAAATTGTCAAAAAAAAAATCGATTTTTTTTTTGCATTACCCGATAGTATAGACGGTTATAAACAGGCTGTTCAATTTTTGCGGTGAAATTCGAATAATTTCGGTCGCTACAGCCTTTCTTGGAGAAAGTGATTCGACCAGCGGCGTGAGATAGTTTTCAAGCTATCCGTATCAAATTTTGACACAGCATTCTTCACGCCATTCTTTATTTTACTATGGCAGCTTTTTTTTTCGTGAAATCTTCATATTTTAACGAAAAACGGTCGATTAGTCTAAATTCGATACTTTTTTTCAAAACGCCGCCGTTTTGTCAGTTTTGATTTTAAAAAACCTTTATAGCAAGATAGCGGCTTTCATACTGATTAATAATCTTTATACAAATTTGGTTCAGATAATATTTACGGCCACAACCGTGTACACCGTGGGGACTCCTTTTTTTTCAGACATTTTCAACCGTTAAAAAAAATGTTAAAGAAATAAAAATAAACGTTTAAAAAATTATTTTCTGTTCTTCACGAGGGCTTTGATTTGACGTAAAAAAAAATCAGACTGATTAGCGTATTTTAACCGTCGAAACAAAAAAAAATCGCGAAAATCAGCGATTTTTCGAATCCGTTACACGGTGACGATCTCTTAATCGCTCGTGACGGGCTCGAGTTCCATCCAACAGACTCGAAGGGAAGATTGAAAGACTGACGAAAGAACCTAAATTACCTGGCATCTTTGACACCGGTGACCGGTATGATATTGTCGTTGTTTGGATTTTCGATGCTAATGCGTCCGATCTTGTCCTTGCGGGAGAAAAGCAAGAATGCGTCAGGCACGACGCAAGTTCTCTTGTCCCTGACGAGTTCGTAGCCGATTTGACAAGCGCAAACGTAATTATTTCCCGGTCTGTTGAGGCAAAGATGAGTACAGCCACCGTTGTTACGGGCGCACGGATTGGTGCCTCTAACGTGACCGAGATGTACAGCTTTGAGGCCCATAACGTTTGGCACTTGTTCGACGATAACTTCGCGCTCGGCACCGCTCAATTTGTGTGCTCGATCGATGCTTCGTCTCTGCCAATCGGTCCAATAGAGATAATCACCGAGCAAGCTCAGTCCAAATAGATGCGGAAGATTGTCAGTGATGACTTCACGACGATCCGTACCGTCCATATTGCACACTTCGATCTTGTCCATTTTCGCGTCGCACCAATAAATCTTTCTTCGATCAAGATCCAACGCAATGCCGTTTGGCCATATGATGTCTTTGGTGATGAGAAGAATTCTCTCGCTACCGTCGAGATTGCTGCGCTCGATTTTTGGCCTCTTCTCGTTCCAATCGGTCCAAAACATCCAGCCGAGTTCAGGCGCCAATGCGATTGCCCGTGGCTCGATGAGATCCTCGTTTATGAGAACTTTACGACTTGTCCCGTTCAATCGTGCGACTTCGATCCTATCGGTGCCGGTGTCCGACCAATAAATATTTCTCGCAATCCAATCGATCGCTATACCATCAGGATTTGAGACTTCTGTTGTTACGACGTCCTCCTGTCCGCTGCCGTCGAGGCGAGCTCTCCTTATCGCGCAAACCTTCTCGTCCGTCCAATAGAGCATCTCGTCGACCGGATCAAAATCAATGGCAATAGCGTATTTGATACCGCTCAACGGTATCACGAAATTCGTGTAATCCGGCGAGTCCAACGATATCTTGCATATAGCGTTGCGTTGAACGATCAGTAATAGCTCTTCGGGTCCTTTCGCGCAAGTGTAATCGTCCACGAGTTTTACACCGGTTGGACAAGCGCAAGTGTAGCCGGGCTCTTTGCTACTAAGCAAACAGAGATGCGAACAATTGCCGTTCGCGTGATTGCAGGGATTGTCGGCTTGTGGCTGTCTACGAGGATCCCATACCTCGATGTCACCGGGTATATATTCGCCGTGCAATAATTCGCGAGGATGCGTCGATTGGGAGCTCGAACGTACGTCGTGTGAGTGTATGCACCAGGTCTTCCAATCGGTCCAGTACAAACGTTGATCGTAAAACGATATTGCGAATGGATAATCGAGACCTTGGCTGACGACTTTGCGCCTGTTCTTACCGTTGTAATCCATCACTGCGATAAATCGTAATCTTCCATCAGCCCAATAGATCAATTCGTTCTCGTAATCGACCGTAATGCCGTTCGGCCAGAATATATCCTCCGAGACGATGACCTCTCGCGTACTCGGATCACCGTTCATCGAGGCTTTCTCGATTTTCGGCACGTCGCCCCAATCCGTCCAAAACATTATTCTTCTCATTGGCACGAGCGCTATTGCACGGGGCTCGTATATCTCCGTCCAGAATAATACCTTACGATCCTTGCCGTCTATACTCGTGACCTCGATACGATTCTTGTCACCGTCCGTCCAATACAATTTACCCGTGTACCAGTCACAGGCCAAACCGTCCGGTGATATCAATGACGAATTCACCACAGTCGTACGTTCTCCGACATGTGTACCGTTCGCATGGACACACTGGATCATCTCGAGATCACTGTCCGACCAGCACACCAAACGACGCTCCCAATAGAAATCCAACGCTGCACCCTGCGACAGATCTTTCACCAATGTCGTCACCTTGTTGCCACGTGATACGTTTGCCGCGCGGATGTCCTTGTGCGTCGCGAACAACAGCATCGGTGATCCTGAAAACGAAGAACAAAAAATATCAGATCCTCGTCATTATCACTTTTATAGGAGCGTGAACGAAAAATTGTGATGATCTTTTTGGCAAATTTGGACCGCGAAGATCACTCGAAAGTTTTGTTTAACGCTAGGGGCGCTAGGAAAAATAGGTATGAAAATAAAATTAAGTATGGAAAATCCAAGAAATATGAAGAATGAAAATAAAATAGGTATGAAATATAAATGAATAACGGTTTCTTTTTTTCATGCGACTATCAAGGAGGGTGCTCAGGATCTTTGCGGGACAGACGGCAAGAGGGGAACGCATATGCTTAAACACGGGTACCTGTAACGGTTGCAATGTTATTAATCATTTTTTTGTTTGTTGACATCGCGAATACGTTATTAACCAAGTTGAAATTCGGCAAACGCGTAATTTAGTTTTCAGTAACTGGTAGCACTGAGCTTAGTTTTTCGTGTATACATTATAGTTTTATTAACAAATAAAAAAAAAATTGAAAAATTCTTTTCAAGTTGCTGGTGGACAAAATATCTTGAGATGTACTCAACCGATATTGATGCAATTTCTACCACATATTCTCTACAATATTATCTAGGATGTAGCATAGGATTTTTTCAAATTGGATGCCGCGTTCATTTTTTTTATTAATTAAAAAAACTCGAACTATTGTTAAAAATCAGAGTTTTTTTTTTTTACAAACTGCTGAAACTTCTACAAAAAAATGTTTTAAATTTTATCCCTTTGCTACACTTTAGTTATTACCTTTCTTTACGAGAATTGTTTTTTGTGATTTTTCAGACGAATCCCGACAACAACAAAAATTCCACCGAAAATGTTTTTTTTTTCTTTCGTTTTTTAAAATTTCGTTCATAAAACTATGTAGTTGTGAAAAATAAAAATTATTTTATACATTTAATAGTCGCGTCGAAAAAAAAAAATGTATTTTTGAACCCAAATTTGCAGGATAAAATTTTGGATAATGAAGAAACCGAAGAAATGAAACGATAAAAAAGACTTTAACGTTGCGTTCCAACGATGCAAACTTCAACATCGTGGAATCTTTGTGTATCTTTTGCAAAGTGACCTCTAATTGTCAATTACGAGAACGTTCGATTCGACAATAAACTTCCTCTTTTGTTCGTAAGATGAGGAAGAACAAAAAAAAAAAGAAGGATTTGGGTTTGTTCGAGTTGGTTCTTGTTACTCGTAGGAAAGACTCTTTTCGACTTTTCCTCGCATTTTCCTCGCTTATCTACGTCACAGACGAGACCCTTTTTTCTTCTACTCCCTCGTTCTTTCTTTACTTTGAACTCGTGAACGAGAAAAGCCGAAGAGTTTCATCACCTCATTATGCACGTTAACGCATTATTATTCCCTTTGGTGGGCTCTCTCTCTCTCTCACTCCGCAGCGGAGAGCGAGTTGCCTCAAAGGCGAGAGAGCCCGCTTAAAATGATTTAACGCCGGACAAGGACCGTACTGACCCTTCGCTCGTATGATAGGCTCGAGCTGAGACTAAACCGGGAAAACAAGCGAGCAAAAGCCGGCCACTGTTGGCTCCTCGGTTCACCAACTCGTGAAACTTTGCCTATATGCGACCTCACCTAAGTAAAGCTCGAGCTTGCTCGATTTTGCCCTTCAGTGGCGCGAGCATTTGCGTGTGTATATATAGGGGAAGGTGGGGCACAGTGTGTCACCTTTTTTTTTTCTATCGAATTTTCACTCTTAACAAAGTAGTATGAAAAAAAAAAAAAAGGTCACAACCGATTTCATAGACCTTTGAACGTACAATAAAACTACCATATTTTTTGCAAAAAGTTTAAAAATCCTACAATAATGGGTTCGAAAAAAATTTGCGGATTGACTATACACAAAATTATTTTTTTCACAGCGATACATGTAAAAATGGCGACCGTGCAGCATTTTTCCAATGACGCCGTTATTTCTGGAAGGTCAACACGGCCGGATCAACACAGCTCCTATAATTTTTGACTTATGATGAGACACTAAAGTTTTTTCGATTATATATAAGAATAGCTATAGCAGTACGTAGGATTTTTTTGATATATTGTTTTTTTTGTCAAAATGGCACATTTCTAAAACGAAAAGTATAAAATGCCATGAGAAAATCGTCAGAAAATTGTTTATAAAAAAAAGGAACTGTGCAATATAATTTTAAAAAATCTTACGTAGTGCCTCGGAAAATGTAATTCTAAGTGTACAGTTAAAAATTTCAAGTGAAACGGTTGAAATTTGAGTTACGAGTCCGACCAACTTGAAAAATGTCGTTTTGAGATAAACGCGCGTTTAACCCTTTGAAGCATAGTGACATACTGGTATGTCACCTACTTCCACTCTGTTTTTCTTGAATAAAATTTTTTTTTAGCGCATAACGACGAATGCAAATGTATATTTAGGATGTTAGGAGATCAATTGTTACTACAATATCACTATTAAGGGCTTATGTTGCACTTAGTGGATGTTGATCATCACTACAGTACGAAAAAAAAAAAACACGTTTTTTAGACAATAAATGTAATTGTGCCTAATCCAGCAGGTAAACCATACACAAAAAATGAATTCAGAGACGTTTTTTTGGCTCGCTGATTACGAATTCGAGCTCAAAGTCCAGAAATTCAAAATTTTTAAATTATAAGCTCAGATTTTAGTATCAGTGACCAAGCCAAATTTGTGTTTCATTATCCTATATTGGTAACTGCCATTTTTATTGTTCAATTTTTAACTGAGATTCGAATTCAACGACTCAAAAAACCCCTGCATATGGAGTTTCATCTTCATCGAGCTACTTTGAGCATTTTGGTCCGTCATATTGGATTCGCCATCTTGAGTTTCCAAATTTTTAGTGCAGATTTCTAATCAGCGATCCCGAAAACTCCCGAGTACCAACTTTTGCTTTCGTCAAACAATTGTTGCATCTGTGCTCCGCCATATTGGATCCGCCATCTTGAATTTTCAAATTTTGAGCGCAGATTTGTAATCAGCGACCGCGAAAACTCCCGAGTACAAAGTTTTGGGCTTATTGCACGTAAGGAGAAATGTATGCTTCAAAGTGTTAACACTAGATTTACCACAGACCAGTCATTTTGACTGGTCGTGCAATTTCAATTCAAAATTCCTACTGCATGTAAATTTTCTTTCCGAAATGATGTTATGACTTTTGTAGCTATAAGTAGAGAATACATTTTATGAACTTAATGATACTTTATGTATATTCGTAACAAATATATTTTTTATTATTGACACTTATACCAGTACCTGGTCTGGTAAATCTAGTGTTAAAGTTAGTAGAAAGTCACGACATGAATCAAGCGGGGTTGCGCTAGAATTCGAAAATCGAGTACTTAGAGATTTTTCACACCCATCATCTTTTGGAATATAATTTTATAGGTACTAAGCTACACGGAGAGATGTTAAATGTTAAAAATTACCGTGCAGTAACGGTGACCAGATGACAAGCCTGAAACTTCGCTTATTATTACTGAGTAAACACACAGATTTTCACGAAAATAAAATAAAATTTCTTCTTCAGATAGAAACATTTTACCAGATTTTCTAGTAAATTTTCAATGTGTAACAAAATACGCAAAACTTAAATTTAACAAAAATATATAATATCAGTTAAATTTTACTGTGCATTTTATTATTTTATGCCTTTGAAAAATGTCTATAAAAAAACGTATCGTCTTTATAACAGTTATTTTAAGATTTATTATAAAATTTAATGAGTGTTAGAGGAAAATGTATTGTGCTCTCGGTAAAAATTATCGTGCCCGCTACCCTTCTTGTATAGTAACATTTTACCTACGTATTTGAAATTTTCTGTAACGTGAGTTAAAAAAAAAAACTTGTCGCGTACGAATTATTATGCTTTTCTCACTTTTCATCACATTGAAATATATCACGGCAATTTTTACCGTGAAATTCACCACAAAAATTACTTTTTAATTCGGATTTTTCGAGGAATTATTTTTGGGAAAAAAGAAATGTAAAGAAAAATGATCGGTTTGCCGAGACGCGTGCATCGAGACAGACATAATTATCGGCTGTATGAGAAACGGTACCGAAAACTTCGCGCGCGCGCGGACAGAAGGGAAAGAGAAACAAAGGAATGGAAAGAGGGTTCGTACTCGCGTAATATGACGCGTATACGTGTTCCGAAGGGGATATAGATTCGTGAATCGCTCTCTCGAATGCTGGAACAGAAGAGTTTGAATAGACGACCTAAATATCTTGCACTCAGGTTGAGTAGAATCCCGGGAGAGCTCGTACAAGGTACGAGCACAGACACACCCACGCGTACGCGCAAATGCACACGAACTTATTTTGTCTTGTATCTCTCATGGTATATCGATATTTTTTTCATCGGTGAAAACCGCGTTCATCGAGCAACGTACGTATACATGAGACGTCTCATTCAACAATGAACAGGCAATCATCAATAACATGCATATATTCACAATTGATTTTTTTTTTTCTCTGCAAGACGAGAGATGCTCCAATGAGCGAGAATTCTGCAAAGGGCGCGAGATCAAAGCGAAAATGTATTTTTACAATAGGGATAAAGTGAAAGCGTAGGAAGGAACGTTAGGAAGATAATAAAAAAAATATTGATTCGATAAATTTATAGATTTACGTACAGCATAAAAAAACTCGTATACAATTATTGTTTTACCTTTAAACAAAATAAACTGTCAAAATAAACATTGAATCAAAATGAACCTTTAAATAAAATAAACCCTTGAAATAAACATGTAAACATATTGAACCCTTAAAATAAACATTCAAACACGATAAAACCTTGAAATAAATATTTAAACATATTAAACGCTTAAAATAAACATTTGAACAAGATAAACTCCTAAAATAAACATTTATACAAAATAAAAACGTAAAATAAACATTTAAACCAAATAAACCCTCAAAATAAACGTTTAAACAAAATAAACCCTTAAAATAAATATTTAAACATATTAAACCCTTGAAATAAACATTTAAACAAATAAACCCTTAAAATAAACATTTAAACCAAATAAACCCTCAAAATAAACGTTTAAACAAAATAAACCCTTAAAATAAGCGTTTAAACAAAATAAACCCTTAAAATAAATATTTAAACATATTAAACCCTTGAAATAAACATTTAAACAAAACAAACCCTTAAAATAAACATTTAAACACAATAAACCACTAAAATAAATATTTGAACAAAATAAACCCTTAAAATAGACATTTGAACAAAATAAACCCTTAAAATAAACATTTAAACAAAATAAACCCTTAAAATAAACGGTTAAACAAAATAAACCCTTAAAACAAATATTTAAACAACATAAACCCTTAAAGTAAGCATTTACACAAAATAAACCGTTAAAATAAACATTCAAACAAAATAAACCCTTAAAATAAATAATCAAACATATTAAACCCTTGGAATAAACATTTAAACACAATCAACTCCTAAAATAAATATTTAAACATATTAAACCCTTGAAATAAACATTTAAATAAAATCAACCCCTAAAATAAGCATTTAAACAAAATACACCCTTAAAATAAACATTCAAGCAAAATAAACCCTCAAAATAAACATTTCAAGAAAATAAGCCCTTGAAATCAATATTTAAACAAAATAAACCCTCAAAATAAACATTTAAACATATTAAGCTCGTAAAGTAACCATTTAAACAAAATAAACCTTTACACATAATAAACCTTTAAGCAAACAACATTACATTCCCATTTGTTTCTTACTAGTGCAACTAGACAGGACATTGAAATGTTCGAGTTGCTCAATTAATCAACTTCCCGCTAATTTATTAAAAAAAAAATATTAATTTTCCACTGAACAATTATTGGGGAAGTCAGGAGCATCGACAATCTGAGTATTTGAGGCAATCAGCTCATTTCTTCGTGTCTCAATTCCCTTCGATTTTTAAACCAAATGTTCCACGAAAATGCCGAGTTTCGCAATCTTTAATGAAGATGAAAGCGATAAAAATAGATTTTTTTTTTTTGGGTACGTTGGAGATTCTATTTGTGGATGGCGTTGAATGTTTCCTAATGACGAAGCTCCAAAGCTTTTTAAACATTGTCCAGAAATTTGGCAGAAGCACAAAATTATCGGATACGGTCTCGGAAGTGTCCAATTTTTTTTTCTTACCACTGTCGTCGTCACCTTGAAGTTTGCATCGATGGATCGTAATGAAAATTAATTCTATTAATTGCTGAATTTTTTATCGATTTGGTCTGTGAAAATCACGTGTTTTCATTCGAGATTTATGGACTCAATTGGCAATAAAAAAAAAAAAAAGCTTTCGATAATGATCCCAATGCAGAAATGAAAAATGAAGAAGAAAAATCGTGTTGCAGTCGAACGATGCAAAAGTCATGTGATTCGAGTGTAAATTCCGCCTGAAGTGACCCATGCGTGGAAACTTTTGTACGAAGATACGTTAACAAATGTATATATATATATATATAAAAGAGAGAAAACGACGAGTCGGCTGTTGCGCTCTCGAATTCTCTTTAATCACCGAACGGTAGATTAAAGGCGTTCGCACAACATTTCTTCAAATTTCACGAATGCACACGTTGAACGAGATTTTATTGAGAATGCCTTCGAGTCTGCCTACCAAAACATACAATAAATCCTGACGAAATTTCCTGCGTACATGCAATATTGTTGCAAAAGAAAGAAGAAAAAAACAGTTACAATTTCTTTATTAAATCCAATCAATTTTAAATGATAAATGTCAAGTGTCAAAAATCAAATATATCACTTCTCTTTAAAAATGCTGACTTTTTCATTTACACAAATGTTAATAATTAATAAACGGTGTAGACGGATCATTTAATTTTTGGGCGACACGATTTGTCACAATGTAATGAGTGATTTGACAGTTTTTCATCAAATGCACCCGTGCACGGAATTTCGATTTATTTTATTGATTCGCTAAAAAAAAAAAATCCCAAAACATGCCTATTTTTTGTCTTGCTCGAAATTGGCCTAACATCCTTGAAGGTAAAAATGAATATTTCGCTTTTCTTTTATCACGATGCTGAAGACGCGAGCGGATATTTAACGCAGAATAATTGCGGCGCAAAAGTTTACTCGGAACTCCCTTCAATTACGACGTAACAATCTTCCAGTACAAATTGCGTTTACGCGCGCAGCTTGCGGAACGGAATACTCGAATTGATGAAGGGCCAAGAATGAATGTGCGTCAGGGAGTGCTGTCAACGCGAAGAAAGAAAGAAAAAAAAGTCAATGCTATTGAAGGGTTAAAAAAAAAGTTGAGATATAGTTCGCCAAGACTGTGAATGAGAGACACGACATGTCTCTCATTCAAGACTGAGAGAGGGAGAGAGAGAGAGAGAGAGAGAGAGAGAGAGAGAGAGAGAGAGAGAGAGAGAGAGAGAGAGAGAGAGAGAGAGAGTGGCATAAGGAGAGAAGGACAGGGGGAACACAGTGAAGAATAGAAGTAGGTGCTAATATTTGTTCTTCTTCGCGGCGTCGTTACCAGAAAGTAGGTACTTCGTCGTGTACGAGAAAAAAGAAGGAAAAAAAAACGCGAATAAGTGCACCTACGTAGGACAACGAAGAGTCGTGTACATACTTTGTATGTATGGGTATTAATATTCTCTTTTTCACTTCTTATTCGTGACAAAAAAAAGGAGCTTAATTTACACGTACAATAGAAGCTTGAAATTCACTTTTTATTTATTCCAGTGCGGTGAATAAAAGTCATTGAAATTCGCAACGTTGAAACGCAATGAAAAGATGTTTCTTTTCTGTAGCCTATTTTTTTTTTTTCTACTGATTTAGGTTAAGAAGGTCACTGAAAGATTTTTCGAAAAATCTCAGAGATTCATAATCTGCAAGAGCAAAAAAAGGATCTGTCATAGGGGTGAAAATAAAGAAATAAAAATATAAGTTGACTTTTTTTTATGATGTTGGAGTATGCATCGTTGGAGCGCAAGGAAAATTAATTTTTGTGCATTGCCACAAAATATTTTTTTCGCTGATCTAGGCTGGAAAAAGATCATCCAAACATTATTCAGGATCCTTATTCAAAAATTACAATATAAATTGCCAAAGAATTGTTTTCGATGATAACGAGAATAATGGATAAAGGAAGAAAAACGAGTTTTCGTTGCACTGCAAGGATGCAAACATCAACGCGCCGTCTCTTTTCACATCGGCGTTCACCGGAAGGCAAGCGTGAAAACACCATTGCGGCCTACAGAGAGTTCACGGTGATATTTGGCAGGTGGACTTTGGAGTCCCCGTCGCCCCTTGATTCCCTAGCGGAAGTCTATGAGAGCGAATTTCACGTACGCACGTTAGCCAACTGTACAAATTCACACGCGAATTCAGTTGAATTGTTCGTCATAGACCCGTCACACGCGAAAGGGGAGGAACCGACCGATTAACTCCACAAAAAATCACTTTATCTACCTTACTTGGTAGTTTGCTATTTTTAATGTTATTTTTTTTTTTTATTGAATTTTTTCATGTTGAATTGTTATTTTGTTATTTAAAATTCTTATTATCTTATTTTGAATTGTTATTTTGTCATTTTGACTTGTTATTTTGTTTCGAATTGTTATTTTGTCATTTTAAATTGTTATTTTGTTATTTGAAAGTGTTATTTTGTTATTTTGACTTGTTATTTTGTTATTTGAAAGTGTTATTTTGTTATTTTGACTTGCTATTTTGTTATTTGAAAGTATTATTTTGTTATTTTGACTTGTTATTTTGTTATTTGAAAGTGTTATTTTGTTATTTTGACTTGTTATTTTGTTGTTTCGAACTGTTAATTTGTTGCTTTGGTATTGGGTTATTTTGTCATTTTGAAGTATTATTTCGTTACTTCGACTTGTTATTTTGTTGTTTCGAATGGTTATTTTCTTGTTTTGAATCGTTTGTTTTATTTTGCCATTTTGTTATTTTGAAGAAAGAAAAAAAAAAACGCCGAACAATACCAAATGAAAGTACTTGCGTGAATGACTTTGAAGCTTGCATCATTGGAACGCAACGAAAGATAATTTCTCTTCAATTGCTCGCATCATCTTTCGCTAACTCAGAGTGCGAAAATCACTCGAACGATTTTTCCTATCTTCAGTAGAGATCTACAAGCTCGATCAACGAAAAAAAAAATTGGATTATAATAAGAATGAAGAAAGTTGAAAAGAAAAAATAAAAAGAAATTCCGTTGCATTCCAACGATGCAAATTTTAACGTCATAAAAGAAAATTTACGATTAGAAAAGAAGAAAAAAGAAAATTGCGTTGCATTCCAACGATGGAAACTTCAATATGTCGTGAGAAAATGAAACAATTGAAGAAAAAAAAGAAGAAAAAATGTTGCATTCCAACGACGCGTACTTTAACATTGTGTTACTACGTAACTGTTCTATGCTCGCTGTGTATTGGGCTAGACAGCTTTTGTAGCCACAATATTATATATATATATATATATATATATATATATATATATATATATATATATATATATATATATATATATAAATTCGCATGAGGGTAATACGATTCTCTCTGGGAGCTCGTTGGACCGAATGCACCGACAACAAGGAGGATGAACGGGGCTGGCAAAGGATAGAGCCGAGTTCTCTCCATGCATATGTATGGGTCACGGACGCTATTAGGGGAGGACTCGAAACGGCGCTCGACTTTGAGGTTTCCCGGCTTTGTGGAAGGAACAGTCGATCCGCTCGGCAAATGTATACATATACATATATATATATATATATATATATATATATATATATATCAAGAAGATCGTAATAGTCTCTTTTTTCTTGCAATATATATATATAGTTGTCTGGCGGCGGCTTTTCCAAAAGAACCCAAACATCCTATCGATATTCCGATTGCGCCGACGCGCGAAGAAGCACATCCGGATAATCCAAAATTCGCTCTCGCGAGGGTGCGGGGCCGCGATAAAAGCTGACGTTTCTCGTCGCATTATTCGTCTCAACGACGGTTTTGACATTTGGCGAAAAAGCTAAGTCTTAGAGACTGCGGGCTAGATCGTCGCAGGGCCTAAGACTTTGCTTTATTGCCGAGAGATTATTATAACACAGCAGCAGTCGGCAACAGGCGGAGTATAGAAAACTGGACCGCCATAAAATCTTTTAAAACTTTAATTAACGTTAATTCTGTGTGCGCTTCTAAAGTTGTCAAGTTGAATTTCAATCCTTCGTGGTCACACACATCCAAATTCAATAGCGATGATCACACTTTGGTCGATTCTATCCAGTCAGTTTTCAAAAAAGTATTGTGACCAAAGTAGCTCAAAATCGGAGATGTCATTTCTCACATTAATAAACTATGTATTGGGTGTACAAATTAATTCGGTCCGTTTTCAAGAGATGGCTCTGGCTGTTATTGAATGTTTCACAGTGACAGCTGATTTCGGTGGTTTCAGAGAGATTAGACATCTGTCGATAACATTCAGTTTATATCGCTTTGAGTTCCATTAAAAACCTTGTTTTTTTTACTGTGTTGAATATGTCAAATTTTGTGTTAACTAAGCAGCATTTGCGGCAAGTTTTACTTTTTTTGCTTTAAGGCCGGATCCTGAATTAGAAGGTCCAAAAAATCGATTTTTTTAAAATTGTTTAAATCTATTCCTGATGTATCTAAGAATGTCTAGACAAAGTTTTATAGCCCAATTCGATATATTTCCAAAGATACAGCACTGAACGTAGTGGAGTGTCGAGCAGGTATACGGGCGCTCGGGCAGTTAGGGCGCCCGTTTTCTCGAGTTTTCGTTTTTACGATTTTTCTAATTTGGCGTAGCTGATTACAAAAAAAACTAGAAGTCCAATCGAAACAAACCAAAGCTTGTTCGCTTCAGCATCGTTTTCTTTTCTATTTGAACTAAAAACATTGTCGAAAAAAAATTCTTAACAATTTTTTTAGCAAGTTGAAATAATTTTTTTTTCACAAAAAGCACATTTTCTACTTCAAACCCGAAAAAACATTCAAATTTCGAAAATTTCGAAAAAACGAAAATTTTTTTTCGTTTTTTTTTAGTTCATATAGAAGAAAAATATGTCACAATTAAAATGGTTTTTGGTTTTTTTGCTTCAGATGAAAATTACGAGCTCCATTTGTCACGCCGCATGGAAACAGCAGTGGCACGAATGTGCATAAAAATCGGTTGCCTGTTGATATTTTTCTTTAAAAAAAATTGTTTTCTTATGTTCAGACATGTAATAAAATAAACTGAAAATTTCGCTAAACTTGCTTTTTTTTTTACCCGAAAAAAATTCCTCAAAATATCGATTTTTCGAACCGGCTAATTCAGGATCCCGCCTTAATTGGAAGAAAAGTGCAGCTGAAGGGCATCGAATGCTTGTTGAAGTTTATGGTGATGATGCTCCAACTGATGAATCATGTAGGGAATGGTTTCGACGCTTTGAGAAGGGTGATTTCAGCGTTGAAGACAAGCCTCGCCCTGGACAGCCAAATGAGCCAATGAGCTGCTACAACCTGGCGATTCCATTACGGGCGATCGGTATAGACTACAATTGATTCGTTTGAGCCGTGCGTTACGAGAAAAGCAGCCGGCATACGAGCAAAAACACGACAAAGTTATTCTTCTGCATGACAACGCTCGGCCTCGTGTCGCAAAAGTCGTAAAAAAAATATTTGGAAACGCTCAAATGGGATGTTTTACCGCACCCGCCGTATTCTCCGGACATTGCTCCTTCCGATTACTGGATGTTCCGACGGATGCAGCAGGATTTAGCAGCTCACCGGTTCACTTATTTCGCAGAAATCGTAAATTGCCTCAAAACTTGAATCGCCTCAAAAGACGAGACTTTTCGTTCGAGATGGAGTTCGAAAATTGCCTGAGAGGTGGGAACAAGTAGTAGCCACCGGCGATGGACAATACTTTGAATCTATTCATACCTTTTATTTTGAAATAAATGCATTTTTTTACCACAAAAAAACGGACCGAATTAATTTGTACTCCCAATAAAAGTATTTTGTAAGAGAAAAATTAAAATAAAAACCAATACTGTGTCTTTTTATTCGCCACATTCTTTTTGCAATACAATAATAACCTGCTCGCTGTAATTGATATTTGAAGTTTTTTTTTTTTTTTTCTTCTCTGGACCTCAACACGCCGTAAACGCGTGTAGTCCGCGCGTAGAAAAAAATACACGCCGTGCGTGTGCACACACGCACTTAGACTATGCCTCCGATCACTCGTGTTCTCCAATGTACTCGTCGTCTCTTCCTTCGCAGCTCGTAATTTCCCCGGTCTTCATACACGCTCAACAAGTGTACGGCGTACAATCTCTGAGGTTATATTTTTTTTTTTTTTCTTTTTCTTTTTGCAAAGTTCAATGTCCGTTGATATTTTTTGCGCGACTCGATAACGCAAGCGTATATCAATCTATTATTCGTCGTAAGCAAGTATACACACACACACACGTGTGTGTGTGTGTGTGTGTGTACGAATCTCGTAAGTGAGCTCGAAACGAGGACGATAGCCTGGAGAGAACTGGTCGGTCCACTCGCCCAGCTCCCGAGAGACGCTTATAAAGTATATATAATTTATCAAACGCCTGTCGCGGCTCGTTAGTTATAACGGCGAGGAGGAGAAGGTGGGGGGGGGGGGGCGGGGGGGAGTCGATCGCGAACTGTCTCGCGTAAACACGCTGCCGCATTATAGACCAGTCAATAAGCACGAAAGTAAGAACTTTTATGTGCAAATACGCACAATTAATACAAGGGTAATTGGATAACGCTGAATCGAATGGCGATAATAATGTTTAAGGCGGGCAACCACTTTACACGGAGAGAATTAAAAAGTTATTTTTGTCGTGAATTTCACGATAAAAATTACCGTGATATATTTCAATGTAGTGACAAGTGAGAAAAGCGTAATAATTCGTATGCGACAAGTTTTGTTTTAACTGACGTTACAGAAAATTTCAAATACGTAGGTAAAATTTTACTATACAAGAAGGGTAGGGCGCACGATAATTTTTACCGAGAGCACAATACATTTTCCTATAACACTCATTAAATTTTATAATAAATCTTAAAATAACTGTTAATAAAGACGAGACGTTTTTTTATAGACATTTTTCAAAGGCATAAAATAATAAAATGCACAGTAAAATTTAGCTGATATTATATATTTTTTAAATTTAAGTTTTGCGTATTTTATTACACATGAAAATTTACTAGAAAATCTGGTAAAATGTTCTATATGAGGAAGAAATTTTATTTTATTTTCGTGAAAATCTGTGTGTTTACTCAGTAATAATAAGCGAAGTTTCAGGGTTGTCATCTGGTTACCGTTACTGCACGGTCATTTTTAACATTTAATTCTCTTCGTGTAGGAGACCGAAAATTCGATGATTTTTTTGGATTTTTTATTATTGCGAAGAAAAAAAAACGGAAATTTCCACAACTCTGAAAATAATTTGTTCATATTTTCATACATCTCTGGTAATTTTTTTCAAGTTATTTCATGCATTAATTAAGGTGTAATCCGCTGTGTTCCTTGGCGTGTCCTCATCGTCGTTGTCGATTTGCGGCAATCGTGCAGCTCGCAATTCGCATCTGAAAATAGTCCAACAAATTTTTACACATTCTTGAGATGTATTTTTAAGAACATGAACCTAAATTTTGAAAAAAAAAAAACATCGACAATTGAATGTTGGAACGTGTTTGAAAAAAAAAAATGATTGATTTTTAGCTTTTTTTCTCCGGAATTTTACAACAATAAATATGTTTTAAACAATCTAATCTTTCCAACTTTAGGTTCATGTTTTAATAAATTATATTGTTGCAACGTGTTTCAAATTTGAAGATGATCCATCGATTAGTTGTTGATTTATGATTCCCGCAAATTGAAAAAAAAATATGTCGTTTCGAGAAAAACACGTTTAAAGTTTCACAAACGAAAAAGTCAAAGTCAAATGTGTTTAATGAAATGATAAAGTGTCTTACCGATTAATCAGCGATTCCAGCACCATACAGCAGTCCTTCATCTTCCTCGTGCAACTCATTTGAAGCTTGCATTTTCTCTTTACGAGCTTTTCGAGCTTCTTTTGTCTCTAATAAACGTTTTTCTAATTTGCCGAGCCACGCGCGGTCTGATCCATTTGCTCGGCATATCCGTAGCTCTGCCTGCCAATTACGATTTGTACTTCATTCATAACCATGAGTAGGGCTGAATTTTCTTCATTGAATAAAATAGCAGCAAGAAATGTCGCTACCTCGATTATTTTGTACTCAGAATAGAGATGTTTTGGAGCTAATCGTCAAACTGTCGAGTTTGGGTTTGCTTGGGTTATGAAAACCCAAACAGACCCAAACAAACTACCCAACTGAGCGATCGTGGATACCTCAGCGCGCTTGGGAGTCGAGCGGAGAGTCTTTATCATTTATATACGTACCGTTAGAAGGAAACCGAATGTCGTTTTAAAATTTTCAGGCTGCATTCTTAAGATATTTTGCCAACGATTTATGAAATAAATAAAAAAAATTGTTTTTTTTTTTTTGAAGCATCTAAAGTGGTTCCCCGTCTTAAAACCCATTTCATTCGGAACATAATAATTTTATCGTAAAATATGTCGAACAAAAGTTCGGAATATAAAAATACGTAAAAAAAAAGTATCGAACGTACATCTTCGTATCTTCAAAAATAAGGGAGAAAAAAAAACGAAAAACCATTTAATTTGGAGGCGAAAACCTCGAAGTTTCAAAATATAAAAAAAAAATATCAAATTCTGATGTATCTCGGGGTTTTTTTTTGCTTACATATTGCTTTAGTAAGAGTTAATCTAACTTTCTAGATATTTATTATATTTTTATTTGTTGTATGAGTATTGAAAAATGACGACTGAACATTGACAAATGACTGGTTGAGGATCACTGTAGGAAAGAGACGCAGTATATGGCTATGCCGTTCTCACTCATAGGCGAGGTTCTTTTACTATCTGTTCCGTGCATGCGTCGTAAGACATAACTTGCGCGTCCCGTTTCAAGTGGTGCTATCGCGGCTGCAAAGCGAGCTTGTCTTGCAAATGAATTTTCATTCGTCTTTTTCTCCCTTATTTTTGAAGATACGAAGATGAACGTTCAATACTTTTTTACGTACTTTTATGTCCCGAACAACTTTTGTTTGACATCTTTCACGATAAAATTGTTAGATTCCGAATTAAACGGGTTTTAAACATTTTTTTTTAAACGTTTTTACACAATTTCTCGGGGCTTGATTGCAAAATTATTATTGTCATTCGATTCAGCGTCATCCAATTATCCTTATATTAATTTTGCGTATTTGCACCTAAATAGTTCTTACTTTCGAAATTTTTCCTGTCCCAATAATATTGCTCGGCTCGAAATCCTCGACGAGTTCGTTAGTACAAAAAAGAAAAGAAATAAAAAAAATTGCTCGTAAGTTAACGACGAAAAATCGTGACAAATTTACGAACAAGTAAACTGACTTGTAAAAGAATTTGTAAAAGAAATAAAGATCGTACGCGTCGAGTACACGTGGAATTTTGTTTCTTAAAAAAAAAAAAAAAAAAAAAAAAACTGTAGCACGGTAAAATATGCCGTTATGGAGTGAGAAAAATAAATTCACTTGAAGAATGAACGCGCGCAGCCGCAGTGTTAATTTGACGCGTAAACATCGGTGGTCGTAACAAGAAACGACTCTCTCTCTCTCTCTCTCTCTCTCTCTCTCGAGAGAGAGAGAGAGAGAGAGAGAGAGAGAGAGAGAGAGAGACAGACAGACAGACAGAGAGAGAGAGAGAGAGAGCTATATATAAATCATAGATCAAACGACTTTTCGTAAAGCTTGTGTAACGAGATTAATGTCTTTCCAGGAGCTCGATTCTCCGGGAAACGGAATCATAGTGAAGAAAAAAAAAAAACTTATCGAATTAGAAAAACTTAGAATTCGTATACACGTGTGGGCAACTCCTATGTCTATGCAATGTATCTTTTTTGAACCCGTAAAAATGACATTTGAAGTATTGTATTTTTTACGCGATTGTAAAATTGTATATCGTTTGATGTTTCGTGCAATACATCGTAAAGTGGATGAACTTGCAATTCGCTGTCTTCAAACTTTTTTCGGTGGCCTACCACGTTCTTCGTTTCTCACGTAAATATCGCTACTTTTGAATTTTTTTAAACCACTCAAAGCACTGTGATTAACCAAGAGCATGCTCACCGTAAGCTTCGACAAGCATTAGACGCGATTCTGCAGCACTTTTCTTCAAGGAGAGAATTGAATGTTAAAATTAGCGTGCAGTAACGATAACCAGATGACAACCCTGAAACTTCGCTCATTATTAATGAGTATAAAACACAGATTTTCACGAAAATAAAATAAAATTTCTTCTTCATATAGAACATTTTACCAGATTTTCTAGTAAATTTTCATGTCTAACAAAATACGCAAAACTTAAATTTAAAAAATATATAATATCAGCGAAATTTTACTGTTCATTTTATTATTTTATGCCTTTGAAAAATGTCTATAAAAAAAAGTATCGTCTTTATAACAGTTATTTTAAGATTTATTATAAAATTTAACGAGTGTTATAGGAAAATGTATTGTGCTCTCGGTAAAAATTATCGTGCGCCCTACCCTTCTTGTATAGTAAAATTTTAGCTACGTATTTGAAATTTTCTGTAACGTGAGTTAAAAAAAAAAACTTGTCGCATACGAATTATTATGCTTTTCTCACTTGTCATCACATTGATATATATCACGGTAATTTTTACCGTGAAATTCACGACAAAAATTATTTTTTAATTCTCTCCGTGTGTTTTTTTAATTCTCTCCGGATCTCTATAATTGGATTCCTATAAGATACTGGAAACAAGTATGTCAATCCAATTGGATCATTACGAGAATGTCTGCACGTGTATATTCAATCCCCCGAGCGTTTCGAAGCATACATCTCGTGTCACCCGAGATTCAC
>OZ010720.1:2518719-2636877 GCA_963932345.1 Ophion ventricosus
GCATTTTATACTTTTTTCTTTTAGACACGCGCCATTTTGACAAAAAACAATATATCAAAGAAATCCTACGTACTTCTATAGCTATTCTTGTATATAATCGAAAAAACTTTAGCGTCCTCATCATAACTCAAAGATTATAGGAGCTATTGATCCGGCCGTCGATCTTCCAGCAATAATTTTGTAATTTATTTTATGGTTTCGCTGAAAAAAAATCACAAAATATGCCCTTTGTTTTTGCCTCTGGAGTGGCCTAAGGCCTTAAAGTGCTGAAAAAAAAAAAAAAAAAAATTGTGGTTGAAATATTTGTAAAAATGAAGTTTCGTCAAAATTACGAGCTCGAGGAGATTCGTTTTCCGAAAGTACTCGTGTAATTTTAATTTCACTAAATATTCAACAACTTTTGTACTATTTTGTCGCGCGCTCATAAAAATCCAAGTTATTCGTAATGAGGCGGAATACGGCACGCGATTTTAACGTGTTTTATTTTCTACCTGTAAAACGCACGGTGGCAACGAGAAAACGAGTCTAGCGCTTGCGAAATCTTTTTTTTTTTTTGTAAAGGAAAGAAAAAATTAACAAACTTTACGTGTACATCGTGCTGAGAAAGAATCGTTGACGCCCCGGGGACGAGTTTATACAAAATAACACGCGTTTTGTCAGCATTTAATAAAACTTCAAATACCATGAAATAATTCATTAATTCATTTTTCTTCAAACACACTTTCTATTATTTCTTCTTTAATACGACTCTCAGTAATGTAAAAATTTACAATAAAAATTATCTGCAAATTGAATTAATCTATCGGACCATTGTTTTTAGTCATTAGAAGATGGAAATATAAATTCTACTGGTACTGAAGTTTGCATCGATGGAACGAAAAAAAAAAAGAATTTTTTTTTTTTGTGAGGTAAGAGCTCACTTCGCAATAACAAATAAAGAAATGAAAAAATACAGACGGATTTTCGATGCATTGAAACGAAATGAAAAAAAAAAAAATGACCTGCATCACTGCGTCAAAATGTTGTCTTCTTAAAAATGAAAAATTAAAAAATATTTCACCGTAAAATAAATTTTTTAAAGTTGCAATATTTTCTTATTTACTTAAGAAAATGTATTTATAGATAAAAAAAAAAAAATATCACGAAAAAACGCTACCAATCTCAACCCTGCGATAGAGAAAAAAAAAAAAAAAAAGATGCGTCACTTCTTGCGTAAGTCACTTCCAGTTTTCTACATTCCAGATGCATTTTTCCACGAGTTTACGAGTATCCGTGCAGTCGTGACCCCCGCCGCCTCCCCCCCCCCCCCCTCCCCGTAATGCACAAATACCTGACGCGGCAAGATTTTTATTTACGTATATGGGTATTCCTCTCGATGTTGTTTTTTTTTTTCCCCTCCATCACGTGTTTAACCGGCGTATTAAAGCGAGCGTGCAATCAATTAAGAAGCTGCTCGTGAGCTTCGTGCGGACACGATATTACGAGAGGGCACTCGAGAAAAAATTTTCATGTTATTTGCCACCTCTCGGTCACGCCGGAGACTTTCGAACCTGTGCTTTTACAATAATTCCTTGCCCCCGATCCCCTTGTAGCCCCATCATCTTTCCTCGTCAGCGCCCCCCCCCCCGCCCCCCGCGCCACGCAATGCGGCCATCCCACCAGCCAGACCGGCAATGGTTGAGGCCTCGCCGGTTCTCGAGTGTGCATGCACCTGGCTGTAACATTATTTATATTGTATCTTGTTAGGAGTCGGATATATAGCTATAGAATATCTACGGGTTATGTATCGCAACGATGAAGGACGAAGAAGTTATGTATAGGACGTTCCATGTCAGCTGGAGTGTCAACTTTTTTTTCTTCCTGTCTCGTATGAAGCTCGAAAGGCTTCTACGAATTTATATATAATTTGATGGAGAAATTATTATTATTATTATTATTATTATATACATATATATTAATATTAAAAACAGATAATAATTTTTATAATTATTGCGTCGTATAGTTTCGAACATTTTATTTATATTATAGAATAATTATAAGTTTTTTTCTTCATATTTTAGAATATTATAGAAAATATATTGTTTTCTTTTCTTAACCGGTGCAATGGTCTAGTGGTTAGGCGTGCTTGCCACTAAACCTGCGGACCGGGAGGTCCCGGGTTCGAATCCCAGTCGCGCGTACATTTCGTCGTGAAATGTTTTTCTTTCGGCATTTCGCGGCGAAATATAAGACTAGTTCCACGACTGGGGGGGGGGGGGGGGGGGGGGCGAACTTGATGACCGGGCTGTATTGTGGTATAGGTTTTCCGCAGTTTCCCTATACCCATGACAGAAATGTCATGATGAATATGATACAGAGGGGGAAGTCGGTTGCGGCCGCAAGGTGGGGTGGGGGGGGATGGAAGGTAGACGGGGGAATTGTGGAGGGGAGGTGGGAATTGTGGAATGAGGAAGATATAGAAGGGCGAACTGGAATGGGTGACAGACCGAAGTTTTGAGATAGGGGCTCGTAAAAAAGGGTAAGACCCCCCCCTGTACGACTGGAACAAACCAATAAAAAAATATATATATTGTTTTCTTTATATTAATTCGAAAAAAAATCATTGATATATTAGATGAAGTAAAAAGTTCTGAGCGTTTTTTCGCTTTATTTCGACGATGAAATTAACACAGTTTAGGATTATCCGATTTTTGAAGACGTCGGATGAATGTTTCTCTTGACCTTTCGAATAGTTTCTGGTGCGGCGCAGGTTATCACGACGGATACAATAATGTCAATAGTCGGAGATGTTTCTCATGTTTGTATATAAATACTGGTATTGTAACGTAGTAAAACTGCAGTAGAGTGAAGAATGTTTACCATCTACCAATATTACAATCAGTAGATAAGTGTATCCATCCAAAGTAACATGTAATAACCGTATTGAAAATGGTATTGTACAGTCAAGCTGAGAAAGTGGAGTTGCGCCGCTATCCACGCCAGAAAAAAAAAAATTGTTGACTGATTTGGCATGCAACAGCCCATATGTACGGCAGCGAGAGAGAGAGAGAGTGTGTGTGTGTGTGAGAGAGAGAGAGAGAGAGGGGTGGTCAGGTATAAACAGGAAGGGCGTCGAGAAGGGGAAAAGCAGGACGAGCGCCGACGATGGAGAAAAGGAGAGAGCCTACATTCCTGAGGTTTGGTTCAAGTCCAGCCCACACCCCTCAAACTTTCGTTCCTTTCCATCCGTACTCCCGCAGGCATACACACGCACGCACACACACATACACACATAAATATATATAAACACACGCACACACAGAGACCACTCAACATAACTTTTTTGAACCCCTTATATCTGTGTATAATGTTGACTACCAGCGAATCCGGCTGTTTCGAGAACGGCATTTGTTTAAACGTCGATTTGTTAACCAGGATAGTCCCTGAAATGACTCAATGTCGAATGTCTTCAAAATAACCGTGCAGTCCCGAGCATCTTTGCGAGAAAAAAAAATCGATCTTAATAAAAATAAAGAAATAAAACAAATAATACCAAATATCGTTGCATTCCAACACATTCAAACTTTTCTTATTGAAACTTATTCTTATTAAAAATTGACATCAATTTACGAGAAAAAAAAAAGGGTTTCGAACTTAATAAAAATGAAGAAATAAACCAAATAATGTCAAATATCGTTGCATTTCAACGACGCAAACTTTTCTTATTAAAAATTATTCTTATTAAAAGTTTAAAAAATTATTCTTATTAAAAAGACGACCTCAATTTACAAAAAAAAAAAAAAAAAAAAACATAGATTTCAAACAATAAAAATGAAGAAATAAAACAAAGAATACAAAAATCACTGCATTCCAACGATGCAAACTTTTCTTATAAAAAATTATTCGTATTAAAACTTAAAAAAATTATTCTCATTAAAACTCCAAAACATTATTCTTATTAAAAGTTAAAAAAATTATTATTATTAAAACTTTAAAAAATTATTCTTATTAAAACTCTAAAACATTATTCGGTAAATGTTTACAAAATAAACCCCACCCCCCTCTAGGGTGGGGGGATTTATAGAAAATGACCCCCTGAACACGATGATGAAGAGAAATCGCGGCGGTCACCCCCCCTCCCCATAAAAAGTTATGAGGTTTTGAAGTTCGCGGAAATCTGGAAACCCAAACAAACAAACCCAAACAAACCCACACAGACACCATTTTCGCCGATTTCCAGTCTCGTCTTTGAAATGATACATTTTGACAAACTTTCAACGAGGGCAGACGGGGAGGGGGGGGGAGTGACCGCGCCGTTTTTTCTTCGGCATCGTGCTCAGGAGAGCTTTTTTGACAAATCCCCCTACCTCCCACTTCCAGAGTGCATGTATGTGTGTGGGTGGGTGTGTGTTATTTTTATTCATTTAAAATCTAGTTTTTTCTGCATTGGTGGGGCTCCGCCCCCCCCCCCCGACCCCCGGCGGGCTTTGCCCCCTCCACCCCCACAAGGGGCTCTGCCCCTTCGCCCCCCTGGACCCCCCTGGACCCCTCCCCGGTCGCCGGGTCCGCTACTCTGCGACGCATTTTTTCAAACTTCAAAACCCCATAACTTTTTATGGGGGGGGGGGGGGGGGGTGACCGCCGCGATTTCTCTTCGCCATCGTGTTCAGGGGGTCATTTTCTATAAATCCCCCCACCTCCCACCCCCCTCCGCAATGGGGCTTATTTTGTAAACATTTACCCATTATTCTTATTAAAACTTAAAAAAATTATTCTTATTAAGGCAGTAGTCTGCTTTACAGGCTTCAAAAAATCGATTTTTCGTTTTTGTCTTAAATCTATTCCAAAACTATCCAAGTATATGTGTTCAAAATTTTAGAGGCCAATTCGACATATTTTCGAAGCTAGATCAGTTTTAGTGGCCGAGCGTCGAGCAGGTGCGAATGCTCGGGCAGAACTTTACAGCCCGTTTTCTCGAGTTTTCATTTTCACAAGTTTTGGAAAACGGTGCCGGCGATAGTAAAAACAATATATGTCCGATCGAAAAAAACCAAAGTGATCTAGCTTCAGTATTGAATTATCTTCTATTTGAACTAAAAAAGTTGGACAAAAGTACTATTTAAATTACTTGTTTTGCAACTTAAAGTGAATTTTTTTTTTCAAAAAAGTGAATTTTTTTTTCAAACTTCGAAAAAATTTGGTATTTCGTCATTTCTTCGGTATTTTTTTAGTTCATATAGAAAAGGAACTTATAAAAACTAAAAAAAAATTTGGTTCCACTGTTTCAGATGCATCGCACGACCTCCATCACCGGCACCGATTTACGAGTGCACACTCCAGGCGCCCCAGAAAAATCGTTACAACTTTGGCAAATTTCAATAATTTGTAATAATAAAAATTGTTTTTTAAAGCTTGAATATAATATACTATCGTCTCAAAATTTCGTTTACCGCAATCATTTCCTTCCCTTTCAAAAAAATTGTTGAAAAAACGCTTTTTTTTCGGCTCCTAAAGCAGACTACTGCCTTAAAACACGAAAAAACTATTCTTACTAAAACTTATTATTATTAAAAATTCACGACCTCAATTTACAAAAAGAAAAAGGGTTTGTTTGGTTTAACTTAAAAAAAAAATGAAGAAATAAAACAAATACGAAATATCGTTGCATTTCAACGATGAAAAACTTACAAACGTCACGAATCTGCGCAAAGCGAAGTATCTGCAACGAGACAGTAAAGACGAAAGATGTTTTTCTTTCATCCTCCTGAAATCCCCTCAGTTCGTACCGAGGGGGAATCACGCCGTAAATCTCAGTTTATACGTACACACACACGCACATATACACGAGTGTGTATTATACATGCATCTTCGAAAAGTCCGCAGCTGTACGTTTAAAGTGCACTCTTGCCTATGAATAAATATGCCGTTGAAGGTTTTCATCGTTGGAATGCAACGAAAATTCATTTTTTTCTTCTATTCCTCCCTTCTTTTCGCCAATTTAACATACGAAAAAAAAAAAGCCCCTAAAGCTTTTTCGCGTCTTTACTAGAGGTGCATGAGCCTGATAAAAAGAAATTATAGATCAAAGAAAACGAGGACACGAAAAAAAAAAAAGTATCTTCGTTGCGTTCGAAAACTTCAACTCCCCGTTTATAGAATAAGAAAAAATGTACGACACCACTTTGTGCCATCCACAATACGCGCGGGAATTTACAAAAGTATTCATAGGCACGCGAAGCCTAGAGACATTCCATCGACGAATCCGTCAGACTTCAAGCAAGAAAATATTTGCTCGTTTGTTTAGGAATTTTCCCGAACACGAGGCACATCGTTAATAACAATAATACGCACGAAGAAACGAGGAAAAAAGTTAACACAGTCGTAAGAAAAAAGAGAATTATTGCCAAACTTAGTAATAACGATGAAAAGAATTTTAACAAAATTATTATCGTACATCGAATATTCCACATTATTATTATTAACGCACGCATTTTTTCGATAAACGTGACAATCTTTAGAAATCAATTATCACATTTTTTCTATCTGTTGAAAAAAAAAAAAAAAAAAAACATCCTTTTTATTAGTAGATGAAAAAAAAAACCTCGGTTTCTTTGTTTTCCGAGATTGCGAGATGCGACGAAAAAAAAAAAAAAAAAAAACAAGGAGGAAAGACTCACCATAGCTGGCTGCGATACAGCAAAAGATGCAAGCAGCGAAGAAACTTGAAAATAGTCTAAATGCCATCCTAAGGATTACGGGGTAAATCGTTCGACCCGTACATTTCGTTTCGAAAAGGTAAAAAAAAAAGAAGAAGAAGAAGACACGTACTCCGTCTTCGCCCGTTTCCACTGGTACACTCTATTATCACGAATCTCGTTCTTTTTTTTTTTTTTTTTTTGCACACAACCCTTCCAGTCGCACACGGAAATCTTCGTAGGACGCGACGAAGCCGACGACGAAATAAGAGAGTCGAACGTTTTATACACACGGCAAAAATCACATGCACAAAACGGAGAGCTGAAGAAAAAAAAAATACAAGAAAAGAAAAAAAACCCACGCGCGGTTCTCGCAGGTCTATTCTCACGCACCGAGCGACCAAGCGTCGACACTCCGTGCCATGCTCAAGCGTATACTAAAGATGCCGACGCACCGGCTGTCGGAGAGGGGAGCGAACGAGTGCGCGCGCGAGCCGTGGACGCGTTACGCGGATATGCCGCGCCGCGTCAAGTGGCGCTGTCCGCGTGTGCAGCCTATGCGCGCGAGAATTCGAATTCAGCGAAGACGCGTCGTTGCTTGTGGAGTTTCGACGTTGTAATTGTAATGCTTTTGGACCGTTGGAATTTATATCGCTGAGAGATTAATTTAGGATGCATCAAGGCCTTATATACGGGAAAAATTTTATAAAATTTTTCATTTTATTTTTCATTCCATTAGCCCGAACGGTTAGGAATATTTGAAGCTTTACCGAATTGAAAAATTCCAAAAATTCTTAAATTTACAGCATTTAGAGCGCGTAAGCCAGGTAGCAATTTTCCAGATAGTTGCCCAGAAGTTGTCTAATTGGACACCAAACGTCCGCTTGGAAGTTACCTACAAGTTATCATTTTGGATTGCTGTTAACTTCGAGGTAACCTTCGGCCGGACATTTCGTACCCGTTTAGCTGACTGTTGGACAACTTTTTGAAAATTTGCTACTTGGGAATAGATACCGCGCGGCGCGCCCGACCGTCAACTTCAAAGCCGTTTTTCCACGATTCACTTTTTTGAACCTTGTGAAAGTTCTAACTCTTGAACGAAGGTTCAGATCGCTTTGAAATTTTTACAACATATTATTAGTATCATCGCCTATCGTGTGAACCACAGAAACAAAAATTTCAATGAGACAATAAAAAATATAAAAAATAAAATACCGACAGAAAATTGAGTAAAAAAATTTTATGTTTCGAATTTGTATTATAATAATTTTTTTAAAATAATATCGTTGGTTCACACTGAAGATACATTCATTATGCAATTATAAATATGTTCATTTTTTCTTTCAGACACCCACATCGATGCCGAGAACTTTCACCATCAACGCGCGCGCAAAAAAAACACATTGCTTTATTATGTTATATCTCCGCCATTTGTTAATATTTCTCATTTTTTTTTTTACATATACTTAACCATGTGCATAAATGATCTGTAAAAAAAATGTCATTTTTTTTAACCGCGTCTAGAAAAGTACCTTCGAAAATCGGCGAAATGGCGTATATGCGGCCTCAAGGGGCCAGTCCACTTTGAAGCCACGAAAAAAAAGGCTATTTTCGCGATTTTTTTTTGAGGATTTTATAAAAGATATGAATCCAAAAGTTGTTGGGCTTGATAAATAAAGTCTTGAAATACATTTAAAAAAAAAATTTATTTATTTTTATTCATTTTTAAGTACAAAAACTATAGTTTAACGTAGCGCCTCAAAAATAGGTGGGCTAGGTAGCTCCATCACAACTCGACAACGGCTTGTCGGAAACAAAAAAATCAAAGTCCATTAAATTCAGTATGACACCAGCTACAAAATGACCCTCGGATATAAAGTTTTATCAAAAAATAAAAAAATGCCAGATGAAAAACGAAAAAAGTAAAAAAAAAACGCGTTTTTTCCGCAGTTTTTCGCAACAAAAAAAGAGTAAAAATCAAAATTTTTAAACCATCGAGGGTCATCTTGTTGCGAATCATGTTTACAATATGTGGTTGAAATTTCAAGAGAATCGGTTTGTTAGTTTTAGAGATACGATGGAGCTAGATTTTGAAAACGTTGTTTCGAGGAAAAACGCGTTTGAAGTTTATACGATGAAAAACTCTTACCTAAACTCAATCGGCACTTCCTGCATCGTACAAAATCCCTTCTGATTGCTCGTCATCGTCGATTTCTTCAAGTCTTGCTTGCTTTCGATTTTTTGAAATTTTCAAAGTCGACTGGCCCCTTAAACGTGTCATTGTCTATTCGCCAATAGAGACCGAACATTTTGGAAACGTAAAGAATCGTAAAATGTGACAGGGGTCTTGTAGAGCGGCAAATATTTCACAATACTGATCGAATGGTGTAGATAAGTCTTTTATTTTCACATATATATATATATATATATATATATATATATATACACTTTTTTTTTAAAATACATCGAAATAATGCGATATCGTTGCAGCCGACGGCAACGTCGCATTCCCATCACGAATGTTTTTGCGATAAAAAAATTGTAGTGCAAACGCAGACTTGTAGATTTGTTTGGTGATAAGATCGTCGCTTCGCACACGTTCGAATGAAAAATGATTTATAATTATTATAAACCGTAAATGCTGTGAGGGTGTACAATAAAGGGGAAACCACATTATTTTTTCGGTCCATCTCGTCGACCATTGGAGAAATTAAACATTGCTACAAGATTTTGAAAGGAAAAAAAAAAAAAAAAAACAGATCGCGATAAAGGACACGCTTGAATACTGAATCAGTGACAATGACGCGCACACGCGCGCGCAGACTTTCAAATATATTAATTTATCCGTATATTCGTTAATATATTATTATTTATCATTTCTTAGGTGGTTTGAACATCGAACATTCTGACATCACGTTGATTATTAATGTATAATTTATCAACTAACTAACAGCCCGTCGCTCGCGCGGCTTTGTATATATATATATATATATTTATATTTATATATTCTCCGTAGGACATTCGAATTTTCTCGATAGATTATACCTCGTTATAATTAGTTTCATCGTAATGTATTTATCAAAATCGCGCGATGATGTATACGTTACACTGGCGGTTTTGTTTTTCTCCCTCGGACGAATATTTATTGTATCTATACGTATCGTCATTTTATACGCTCACGAACGCGTCCTAAAGTTGCACACGTATGAAAATTCGAAGTTTGAAAAATTATTTAAAAAAAAAAACGAAGAAAACGTACATTGACGGTAATTTTATATACATTTTCCGAAACGTCGAACCCTTGAATATCCATAATAGAGTGAACGAATGAAAATGTCAATTCTCTAATGGAATCACCTCGCCAATCGTATTAGGCGTTATCAAAATGTATGCTAAATTTGATCTTGAAATAAAAATCTTGACGATAGTGCTCGCATTTTTTTTTCTCTATTCGATTTACATGGAAAATTCACGATCTTGAAGTTTGCATCGTTGGAATGCAACGACAATTCTTTTCAATTTCTCAATTTTTTTTTTCGCTGACTTTTACTTTAAATGTCAAGCGGAAGATTTCAAGTATTTTTTTTTTTTATTGGAGATTTAGGAGCTCAATTCGTACTTTGAATTTAGATGATGATAAAAATGAAGAAATGAATAATGAAGGAATGAAAAATGAAGAAACGAAAAATGAAGAAATAAAAAATGGAGAAATGAAAGATGAAGAAATCAAAATTGAAGAAATAAAAAATGAAGGAATGAAAAATGACGAAATGAAAAATGAAAAAATGAAATTAGAGATTTATGAGCTCAATTCGCTCTTTGAATTTGGATGATGATAAAAATGAAGAAACGAAAAATGAAGAAACGAAAAATGAAGAAATGAAAAATGAAGAAATAAAAAAAGAATAAATGAAAAATGAAGAAATAAAAAAAGAATAAATGAAAAATGAAGAAATGAAAAATGAAAAAATGAAATTAGAGATTTATGAGCTCAATTCGCTCTTTGAATTTGGATGATGATAAAAATGAAGAAATGAAAAATGAAAAAATGAAATTAGAGATTTATAAGCTCAATTCGCTCTTTGAATTTGGATGACGATAAAAATGAAGAAATGCAAAATAAAGCAATGAAAAATGAAAAAATGAAAAATGAAGAAATCCAAAATGAAGAAATAAAAAATTAAGAAATGAAGAAATCAAAATAGAAAAAATGAAATTAGAGATTTATGAGCTCAATTCGCTCTTTGAATTTGGATGATGATAAAAATGAAGAAATGCAGTCGACCTCTCTCCGGTCGATGTCTAGCTCCAAAATTTCCCGATATTATCAAAGTCTTTTATTATTATTGACGCGCAATGTATTCCGCAGGTAATTAAAATAAAACACCCTGAGATACGAAGCATTTACACTGTGGAGTTTCGGCAAAAATGTTTTTGGCATCTCGAATTGTGCATCACGATAATTCAAAAGATTATTAAAAAAAAATAACTTTGTGCTCCTTTCAGATAATGAAAAAAAAAAAAATTCAATTATACGCTATTATTCGTATCGACATAACGTGAATCGTTTTTCTTTTACATTAAATTTACATTATACCTTTTTAATTGTTTATCGCAGTCACGCGTCATTCGTTCATTCCTACTCTTCGTTTTCTTTTTTTCGCTCACTTTACACAATTACCGTGAGCAATCGAACGTTTACAATTGTTTACAATTTTTTTTTTTCGTTTTTCAATATTCATGATTACAGTAGGAGGAGTACGGTTGTGTTTCACGTTTTATACAATGCAAAATAATTTTCAAATAAATTGAGATATGTCGTTGGAATTATTGATCTGGATGGTTCGTTGCGGTGGCTTTTAATTTTGAGTCTTAAAAATTGTCAGTAGAATAGGTTCAACGAATTAACAAACACGCGAGAGATATTGACGTGTCGTCACAATCGCAAAACAAATCTCTAGTCACGTTTTTTTTTCTTCTGTTTGTCAAGTCAGCTCAATTTAAATTCAGCGTTACGAGTCCACAGACGCTCGTGGATTATAATTCATACTTCGTTTGAGGGACTATTCTACTGTGATGGCTGAAACAAAAATAAGCTATTTTAATAATTTTTTTTTAAAACTGTTGCATTTATCGGTAGAAACTTTTTTTTTTAGCTCAAAGGTACAACTCTTGCAGAATAGAAAACAATTTTTTTTGTTGTCGCATATAAATGTATATTTAACAATTGATAATCGTGTGAAGGCGCGAAAAAAAAATATGTCGTTGAGAAGGTATACGCATTTTTCTCAAAACACTATTTTTGAAATCGGTGGACACGATTTCTCAAAAACTAACGCACCGATCCGAATGACAAATTGTACCAAAAATTGAACTATTTTGCATACAACTCTGCCAAAAATTGAAATTTCAATTTAAAAAAAAAATCCTTCGTTCAATCACGAGCTATACTTATCTACTAACAGAAAAAAATTGGTTTTTTAATTTCAGATAAATCTATCATGAGTTATCCTGACCACCACGAGGAAATTTTTTTTTTTTTTAAAGGTCTCCGTAAACCAGCTCCCACCGGCAGAATTTCCCAAATTTTTGGATGAAATTTTTTTTAAATATTACCGAAATGTTGCTCTTTTATGTGCTTAACATTTTAAATAAAATAATTTATATATTATATTTAACCCTTAGTGTGCATCCGGGGTCAGCCTGACCCCAACATTTTTTTCTTACCTGCAGCGCTTTTTTTGCCTACCATCAACTTTAAGCACGTTTTTTAAACAATTATAAAAGTTTTTTTTTGGAAATCTAACTTCGCGGCCTTGAAGTTTGATCGATTCACTGCAAAAAGGTGACTCAACCTTTTTTTTCCGAAAAGCGCATAGTTACCGAGATATTCGAGGTCAAAAATGGCCTGGGGTCAAATTGACCCCACGTGCACGAAATGATTCGCTGTGAAGGTGTGCACACTAAGGGTTAAAAAAAAATAGAGAAAATATGCTTTTTTTTGGCTTCGAAATCCACGTAACCCCTTAATGATTTGCACTCTCCAGGTAATCTGAAGAAAAAAAATTCAAAAAGATTCTTAATCCGTATGAGTGTCGCGATCGCCCGAACTAGAATGATTTTTTATTGCAAAATAACAAAATAGCATCGTTTTTTGCAAGTGTTCGAAAAACACGTTTTTTCCGTCACAATTCGGGTGAAAATATGAGTAAAAATTAATATTTTTAAAATAATTCTAGTTCAGGCGACGGCGACACTCATACAGATTGAAAATCTTTTTGAATTTTTTTGTTTCAGCTGGAGAGCGCAAATCATCGACGCCAGCGACCTACTTTTTTTCATGCCTTCACAATATTATAAATTGTTAAATAAATATACATTTATATGTAACAAAAAAAAATTGTTTTTCTATTCCGTAAGAGTGTACCTTTAAGCGACAAAAAAAATTTGTACCGATGCATGCAAGAGATTAAAAAATAGCTTATGAGCGATCGCGGTAGAATAGCCCCTTTAATCGTTGAAAAATAAAAGATTAGCCGAGTACACGTGACTATACGAGATAAAGTAATGAAATTGGATCGAGACAACGTGAGAATGGTGATTTTGGCACTGGTCTATTTTTTACTCCCTTTTTGTCATGGAACAAGAGCCTCTCTTTTATTATTATTATTATTATTATTATTAAGGTTCTGCTGTCGACAAAAAAAAACATTTAATAGAAATGAGTGTTGCGCAAATTAAAAAAAAAAATGTCTGTGTTCTGGCCACTGTCTAAAATTGGCAAACACGCATGTACAGTTTCTTATTTTCTCTCTCGCTAAAAGAAAAAGAAGGGCCTCGTGCCAGTAGGATTTTTTTTTCGCGCGATTAAAAAAAAAGTGGTGTGTTTAAGGAGCCAATATTTACGTGAATTGGCTGATAGGCGTTAACGGAGCAGTATCAACGAATCATAATTTATCCGTGGCAAGCAGATAAGATCCATTATTCGCCGTATCTTTGACAAACAATAGTGTGTTTACCGGATCGTATTATCCTAGCCTGATTAGCTGGCTTCTTCATTTCTGCACATAATTCAAGTTACTTGGTTTTATTGCGCTTCTTCTATCATTGAGTTCAACGTGAATTGAAGAATATGCGGATTAATATTGCATCGTTACGTATCGTGGAGTATGTCGATGATGGTTACGTATATCCGCGAGTTTGATAAAGACATGGAGCGAAATATATGTTTATATATATATATATATATACAGTGGGTGAAAAAAAAAGTATTTATTCCACTCGGTACGATAATGAATGTTTTACGCGCCGCGTACAATAAAATTTCGTATAATACTCGACGAAAAAGTTTTTTTCGTCCTCGTATCATAATGTATTATTGTACACCGCGTGTTTTTCAAATTATCCTGTCAAAAAAAAAAATATTTTAGCACTTTCTTTTTTTTCGAAGAAGAATAAAATATTCGAGAAAAAATGTTGAAAAAAAATGAAATGCTAAAGTATTTGATTTTTTTTAAGCGGATAATTAAATTAAATGCTAAAGGATTATATTTTTTTTTCAAAAAGTTTTGTCGAACATTTTATTTTTCTTCGAAAAAAAGAAAATGCTAAAGAATTTTATTTTTTTTTTGACAGGATAATTATATTAAATGCTAAAGGATTTTATTTTTTTTTTCTAAAATTTTTGTCGAATGTTTTATTTTACTTCGAAAAAAAGAAAATGCTAAAGTATTTTTTTTTTTTGACAGGATAATTAAATTAAATGCTAAAGCATTTTATTTTTTGTCGAAAATTTTTGTCGAACGTTTTATTTTACTTCGAAAGAAAGAAAATACTAAAGTATTTTATTTTTTTCGAAGAAAAATAAAACGTTCGACAAAAACGAACATTTTATTTTTCTTCGAAAAAAAGAAAATGCTAAAGCATTTTATTTTTTTTCGAAAATTTTTGTCGAACGTTTTATTTTACGAAAAAAAGGAAATACTAAAGTATTTTATTTTTTTCGAAGAAAAATAAAATGTTCATTTCATTTTTTTTCATTTTATTTTTTTCGTAGGACAATTTGGAAAACACTCGGTGTACAAATACTTTTTTTACCCACTGTATATATATATATATATCGCAGGGTGTCCCATTAAGATCGACTCATTTGAATATTTTCGAAACTTTTGGCGATACTGAATAATTTTTCACACAAAAGTTAAACGAGGTTAAGGGGGCGAATGGTCAATGTTAAGGGATCATCACAGTCTAAATTTTTTTTTAATTCGATATTTTTTTTTTGGAATTATCCGATAGTATGGCCGATTATAACCATGGACCTGGCATCGCCGATTGATCGTAAGTAGACAATTTATATGAAAATTTCGCACTCGAAACTTTAAACGCGTTTTTTTTTTCTCGTAATGTCATTTTTCCAAAACGGTGTACACTCTCAAAGGAAGAGTTTTCAAGCTATCCGTTTCAAATTTTGCCACAACATTCTTCACGCCATTCTTTATCTTGCCATGGAAACTTAACTTTTGTTGTTGTTGAAATTTTCATATTTTTTCGAAAATGTCGAAAAAAATAGGCTAAATTTGATACTTTTTATTCAAACCGCCGCCATTTTGTCAATTTTTATTTTAAAAAACCTCCATAGCAAGATAGCGGCTTTCACAATGATTAATAAACTTTTTACAAATATTGTTTCAGATAATATTTATGGCCACAACCGTGTACAACGTGAATTCTTTTTTTTCAAGCGTTAAAAAAAATGTAAAAAAAGAAATAAATAAACGTTTAAAAATGTATTTTCTGTTCTTCACGAGTGCTTTGATTTGATATTTAAAAAAAAACAGACTGAGAAAAAAAAATCGCGAAAATCAGCAATTTTTTCGACTCGTTACACTGTGATGGATCCCTTAATATAATCGACAGTTCGGAAGATATTTGTAATCGAGTCCACTCAAATTCGGTCACCTTCGTACACACCATACGCATATCGCTGTGTACGAGTGTAAATATGATATACGGCGATTGTTTTGAAATAAGATAGTATTAATATATGGATCATTGATTCTGGCATAAAGGAGTACCAAATCACATTCATTCACTGATTTCGGAAACTTTGGCATATATATATAGAGCATAGTATATAATTGTTTTTTTTTTTTGGACCATCGGTCATAAGCTCGTATCGTAATCGCGAATTTGAAGCATATTCGATTCCGCCACGTTTGCCTCATAGATCCCCAGAGTAGTAACAAGCGCGAATTCTTTTTTTTTCCCTCCTTATCACGCCGAGCCATTCAATATTGGTCACACGGAGAGAATTAAATGTTAAAAATTACCGTGCATTAACGGCAACCAGATGACAACCCTGAAACTTCGCTTATTATTACTGAGTAAAACACAGATTTTCACGAAAATAAAATAAAATTTCTTATTCAGATAGAAACATTTTACCAGATTTTCTAGTAAATTTTCATGTGTAACAAAATACGCAAAACTTAAATTTAAAAAATATATAATATCAGCGAAATTTTACTGTGCATTTTATTATTTTATGCCTTTCAAAAATGTCTATAAAAAAAAGGTATCGTCTTTATAACAGTTATTTTAAGATTTATTATAAAATTTAATGAGTGTTATAGGAAAATGTATTGTGCTCTCGGTAAAAATTATCGTTCGCGCTACCCTTCTTTCGTAGTAAAATTTTACCTGCGTATTTGAAATTTTCTGTAACGTGAGTTAAAAAAAAACTTGTCGCATACGAATTATTATGCTTTTCTCACTCGTCAGCACATTGAAATATATCACGGTAATTTTTACCGTGAAATTCACGACAAAAATTACTTTTTAATTCTCTCCGTGTACATTTAGAATTGTATTAACCGCTGTAGGGTGCGTGGATCAGTAAAGAATATAAATAAATCTATTGTGGCTTTTGTCTCGTTTCCGCGCTCGTACTTGAACGAAAAAATATCAAAATTCAATATTTCTGTCGAAAAATACAAAATAAGGGCTTTCGGATTGAACGTATAAAACAATATTTCGATACAATATTTATATGCTTCGCGGGCATACTGGCATCCGTCGTATTTACCATGTATGGTCCTGGCACGTTACTAAAAAAAAAAAAAGCAACGGGCCAACTAATCTTCTTACGAACTTAAATTCGTACTCGCGACTCGTCAAACTTCGCTAAAGTATTTTACATTAAAACGTAAAAAGATTCTAGTCCTCTTATAGTATCGCTCAAACTTTTTCGCTCTTATCCTCTCTCCCTCGAGAGAGAGGATATTTTGAGAGAGGGAGATCTCTCTCTCTCTCTCTCTCTCTCTCTCTCTCTCTCTCTCTCTCTCTCTCTCTCTCTCTCTCTCCCTCTCTCTCTCTTTCTCTCTCTCTCTCTTATATCCGACATTTGGCATATATTTTTGTTTCACTCGTTTCATCTTCACTTTCTTTCTCCTCGTAATTCAACAATTACTCGAAAACTTAAGCTACAGTAGAAATGAAATTTCCCGAGAGCCTGGGCTACGAATAAGCCTATCGTTTATTTACAAAAATTGTGGAAAATTCATAGAAACGTTAGAATTTCGTTTTTTTTTTTTTTTTTTTTTTTAACATCACAGAGATTCGGTGAGAAACAAAAGTTTGAATTGACAAAATCGAGGACTTTACGCAACCGCGCGATCATCGGATATCTTAAACGGAAAAATTACACGGGCAAGAAACATACGCGTAACGATAGGATGATGAACAATGTTTTTTTTTCTGCTTCTTCTTCTTCTTCTCTCTTTGTTTAATATCGACGATCGTTAAAGTCATAAAATCTAGTGATATGCGAAGCATTCGATACTCTCTAAATAATCGTATCATATACAGACACACACACACACATGTATACAATAATTTGTTAGACGTGTCGCCCTATACGCAGATTCGTACCGGTTGGACGAGTATCGAGGAAAAAATAATGTAACTGCGATCGTTCAACTAACATCCATTCATCAGAAGCTTTTTTTTTTACGGTGTTCTTCATTTCTTTTTTTTTTTTTAGTTTCGTCTCGTTTGATTCTTAAAAGTATATGTACAATGACTCTTTGGTGCAAGCTAAGATCCTTAAAATTAAAAAGGTGTTGGAGCTGTTGATAAACTCGAGATTCCGTCTCAAGTTTCGCACCAGCTGCATGGAAGGACAATTGACAGAAAAAAAAATCGTTTTTTCTTTATCCCCTAGATTGCCTTGTTCTTCGAGAGTTCTGATGTTGCGGGGGAAAAAAGAAAATCGCGCGTGTTGTGATGTTCGAATGAAATATTTACTGGAAAGAACAAACAGTCGTTTGTTCTTTCTAAAAGAGCGTCTCGAGAGTAGCAAACATTATAAACAAAAGTAGCAAATGTACTGTGACTATAGAAGAAAAAAATTGGCAATTTTAATAACTAGACTACAATTGTTGAAGTCTTGAATACGATTTTTTTAGAATGAAAAAATCCTCAACATTGGTCGGATATCTGTCAAAGGTGGCCAAAAGATTTTCGACGTATTTATCAAATGTTCGTAGCTTGAAAATAAGTAAAAAAATATATTTTTTTTTGTTCTACGAACATTAAGCGAGTATAAATAATAAATTTATGCGGGGGATCATTGAGATCGATCTGCTCGAATATCTTCGAAACTAGGATACGAAAAGTTGTTTCAGATAAAACGTTTATGACGTTGAAGTTTCGCATCGTTGAAATGCATCGAAAAAACATTTTTTTTTTAATTGCAGATTTTTTTTTGCCGATTTAGGCTGTGAAATTTGCTCAAACCTTTTAACGTGTTATTATTAGAGATTTATGACAACTATTCGCAAAAAAAGGCTTTGGACAATAAAAATGAAGAAATTAAGAAAAAAAAAATCCCTGCACTCCAACGATGCAAGCGTCAACGTCATAATTGTTTTTTTTTGGCGGCTTGTTATCTGGTCTCTTTTTTTTTCTTACGGACACGTGGAAACCGCACGGTGGTCACCTTTGTTTTTTTTTTTATATAGCACGATATATTTCTCAATGCGCCCAATCGTGCAGTACTTTTGTGCAGGAAATAACGACTCGCCTCGATCAGGACACCAATGTTGTATGATGCTATTTAAAAAATCCAAAATCCACCTTCCCGTGTCCTACTCGCGTCTGTATAAAAACTTACTCGTACCAAACAATGGACCTCCCGAGACTATTCAACTTTTGTCTGAAACATACTTCGGTATCGTCAGAAGTTTCGAAGATATTCGAGTACGGTGATTTGTATGGGACACTTGGTGTATATTTTATTGATTGAAAAAATGATTGTATTTTTTCAATAAATAAAATTGACGTTCAATAAAATCAATAAAATTGATCAATTTTATTGATTGAAAAAATGGTAAGATCGGTTTTTCGTCACTCGCTATTTTTTTTTTTTTTTTTTTTTTGCAAACGGTCGTGTACTTCCCATCCGCCCTTTGTTTCGCGCCAAAGTATCGTTTGCCCATAAAATCTAATAATTTTGGATGGCTCCATTTAGAATCACGGTAATTTTTATACTCTTGGCAAAATTGATCGACGCGATGGTGAATTATCCGTTAGGGTGACCGTTGTTTTCGTCGTCGGACGAAAAATCAAACCCAAACCAGCGTGATCCACAAATAATCGCGGCAATTTTGTTAGAATCACGATTTTTTTTTTTTTTTTTTTTTAAATAACGCACACGAAAAATCAAGCATGTACTCCGTAAACACGTAATTATTTATACAATTCTCTAAGAAAGTCTCGTTACTGCGTAACGAGAGAATGCCTTTGTGGCTTGTTGTTTTTTCTTCAATTTTTTTTTTGTTTCAACCTCCTCTTCGTTTCTCTTCAGGTCTCCCGTACAGACGTAAAACAAAGTTCAATAACTTACTTACAAATTACGATAATAGGCGTTAAAAAATAAACATTCAACGAAATATTGTAAAAAACGTTTTTTCGTCTTGACAAAGATTTCGTTTCTTTTTTTTTTTTTTTGTTTCTCTCGATAATACCTTTTGGCGTATAGCAGTGATGAAAATAAAAAATCTTTCGTATAAAACATCGAAAATTTGACAACTTTTCGTTTCAATGGGACCTACATTGTTTCGAGCCGTCGATGCGTTTTTCATTCCCTTCTAATGACGAATTTTAAATGTTTCGTTAACAAAAAAAAAAAAAAAAAACAAGAAATGTCTAACGCTCGCTCGACTCTGACACGTAAATATCTATATACAATTAATTTTCACGAATGATTCTACGAAATTGTGACAATAAATGCAATTGGAATGATAGCAGCGAATTTTCAACGCCGGCTGAAGAAAAAAAAAACATGAGTACGAATTTTAAAGTATTAACGTTTTCTTTTCTTTTTCTTTTTGTTATGGAATGAGCTCGATGCACGTAAAGAGCCGCACAGTGAAAACACTCACAGGATTGGTTGTCAATTCAAGCTCGGCCGTTTCAACGCCCCCCCCCCCCCCCAAACTCTGGTAAATTTTACCGAGACCGCGAATGCGGTGAAAAAAAAACTTTGATTTTTCCTTCGCTCATTTCTCTGACAATACGACACTCTCGTTATTCGAGAACGTAACGGCGAGCGAGTCTTTTTTGTTTTTACGTCAGCTCCGATTCAAAGGATCTCTCGACGTACCGGGGGGGGAGGGGGGGGGGTGGGAAAAAAATCTCTGAGACATGCATTACGGTATACGAAAGTCGGCGAATAATCACTTCGCCATGGATGGAATTAAAGCCGGAGTGTTTCTTGTGATTTTTTTTTCTCGTGCGTGCTTCGTTTAGTTTTTTTTTTGTTTTTAGAGAATTTTTAATAAGAGCTAGGCTCCAGAATAAATTCTCGTGTTCGTTTATCGTCTATGTTTAAATAAATTTGTACGTTCGACTAATGCGTGATCACTCGAGAGACGACCATCGTGCAATCTTTCTCTCATTGATTGAAGACGTAAAAAATATAAAAAAAAGAAAGGTTGAAAAAGAAAAAAGAATCTGATCCTTCCTTCTTAAATTTGTCCGGAGTTTTCATCGACGAAAAACTCACGCCGGTTACTTCATATTCTTGGCTTGTACGTGAGCGTTACGTGAATCGTTTGTACGTCCATTTCCGTACAATCCTGTGGTCCTATCGCTACGTCGGTGTGCGCATCGACAATGCAATTCTTCGAGTCCTCCTCTTCGTTCAAAACTTCGTCGCTGTTCTTGATTATTTTTTCAGTCGGTTGCTCGAGCGAGACACGCTTTATTTTCACCGCCTCCAATGATCGTGACTTTGTGCCGTCACTCGCGCGACACTTTGCACCGTTTTCCTTGTTACGGCGTGACGAGCTACGATGCAATCGTCCCTTCTCTCTCGACGCGGTGCGACGAAGACTCGGACGTTTCACGGATTCGGCACTCGCGCTTAAACCAGTGGCTGTTGAAACAAAATACATGAAACGACTGACACGTCGAATTACACGTTTCTTCACGATTGAAACTTCATATTTTCGCAACGAAGCGTCCCAGTTTTGGGAGAAGAAAAAATCATCATTTTTCAAACTTTGATACGTACTTAGGATCTTAAAAATAATTGGTCCGAATGTTAAAAATCGCTCACTCTAACGTTGAACTGAGAAATCAAGTTTTAACGGTTAAGCTTCAATTAAGGGGTTACGTGGGTTCGAAAATTTCAAAAAAATACATTTTTTAATTTTATTATCTAATAGTACAATATATCTAAATTGGAGTGGACAAAGGAAAAGTGTCTAGCGATTGTTACAGCGATTGAAAAAAAAAAAGAAACGTGAATATTCATCTCTTGGACATAAAAATCGTAATATTTACTTACCAATGTTACCAGAGGACGAACGATTCGAGCCTCTGAGTATGTGCATAGCGGTTGGATCGCTATCGGTCCCGGCCAATCGTTCCCCTACCGGCGTTAAGAACCATTCGGAGCGTGTTCGCATACGCGCGGTTTGTCTTTCGTGAACCTGAATATAAAAAAAAAAAAAAATTACGCGATTTACCCCCAGATCGTATCACCAAATGGTCTCAAAACGCTGCGATACTCAAAGCCGGGAATTTTCTCTTTTCCGTCCTACCGCAACATTTGTATCTAGGCAAGCATTGAAGAAAAGAAAGAAAAAAAGAAAACGTACACATGTGCACAGTGAATTTATTATGTACAGATGATAATAAAAAAAAACGAGTGTGGTATTGAATAGAAAAAAAAAAAAAAACGATCGCTACACATTCTTCAGATACATTATTGTACAAACAAAAAGAGACAAAAAAAAAATGCAGTACAGTCTAGCGTAAAAACTAGCAAGGGTAATAACGAACAAGTATGAATACCGCGGAACGAATCAAATATCCAACGATGCATTATTTTATCATTTTTATATATATATATATATGCACAAATGATCGATTATAGTTACTATACAAAATGAACGTAACACTTAAATAAATAATCAGACGTAACTCACATAGGCAACAGTCATATTTTTTTTTTTTTTCAGATCGCGCAATATTCTCAGCGCGCAGACTTGTATTCTTTGTTTCTTTTGTTTTTTGCACGTTCGAACTCTCGAGATCTCGAGTGTGTGTGTGTTTTTTTTTATTTGTCTTCTTCTTCTTCTTCTTCTTTTTTCTTGTTTTGCCAATAATCGCATACGATCGCGTCGGGAATGAACAAAGGAACGGGGAGCGAGACAAACGAAATCTTAAACGGTAAAGGGGGCCAATGTTAGACGCATATGCGAAACAAAAGTACGATGCGAGCGACGATCAGTGCGGACGATACTAATGGCTAAAAAAAAAAGAAAGAAAAAAAAAAACAAGAACACACAGGCAACGCGAATAATGTACAATTCGGTTTCGCTCTTTCCGTGCACGAGAAAACATGTGGTAATATTGAAAAGTAATGGTATTAATAAATTAATAATGGTAACACGCAGTAACTGACATTTAAGACGCGTATAAAGTGGATTGCGCGCTCTCTCTCTCTCTCTCTCTCTCTCTCTCACTCTCTCATTCTCGAACAGTGCAGATCTGTGTATCCTCGGAATCATCATTCCTTCTTATAGCATTGAGCAATGTCAAAAGTAACGTTTAATTCTGGCAGTGGTAGAGCTGTTACGAACTCTCTTGGTTTTCGTCGAACTAAATAAATGTACTAAAGGATGCAATAAAAGAAAGAAAAAAAAAAGAAACGAAACGAAAATTAAATACTAAGTGATGTTCGTCAACGCGAGCGCGTGGGGAAGGTGCGTGGCGTGGGTTGTTGTTATATCGTGAAAGCGAATCATCGTTAAAAAAAAAATGCATTTCAAGCCTCTCCCAAGCCTACCTGCGGCAGATAGCTGAGACTTTTGGTGCTTTCCGCGTATCGATTAACCGCTCTTAACTCGTCGAGCGTCATTGCTGCGTGACGAGAATGATAACTACCGTTGCTCGACGAACGGCTCGATGCCTGTGGGTTAACGGATAGAAGAACATTGTTACATTAGTATGAATGCACATTGCTTTATCGTACAACCTTGCAAGTATCAAGTGGAAACGCTTTCAAGGAGGAGGCGCGTTTCATCCGGTATTAACGAGGCAGCGCGTTTTTTTCTTCTTCTTCATTCGTAACGATCAAATGAAAATTGCAGTGTTCGCGAATCTTAAGGGGTTACACCTACTTGGCCAACGGAAAAATAGGTATAAAAATTACTTTTCTTTTTTTGACGCGACTGTTAAATGTATAAAATAATTTTTATTATTTACAAATACTTATAATATTTATTATTTACAAACAAAATTAGTTTTATGAACAGATAAAAAAAACGGATGAAACAAATTTTTAAACACCAACAAACTGGTGGACAAAATATCTCGAGATCTACTCAACTGATTTTAATGAAATTTGTACGACATATTCTTTATAATATTATCTAAGGTGTAGCATAGGAATTTTTTTTTACTGGATGCCCCGTTCATGTTTTATTAATTTTTAAAACTCAACATTTTGGTAAAAATCAGTTTTTTTTTCAAACAGCTGTCATTTCGACAAAAAAAATTGTTTCTTATTTTCTACACTGTACTACACTTTAGCTATTATCGTGATTTATAAGATTTTTTAATTTATTTTTCAGATGATGCCTGACAGAGAAATAAATTCCACCATCGGCATGGATTTTCAAGAGGTCCCTATTAGACGACTTATATCTCCGCCACTTTTTAATTTTCGTTTGTCCATAAAACTATAATGTATTCGTAAAAAATAAAAATTATTTTAGATATTTAATAGTCATGTTAATATTTTTTTTTAATTTTATACCTATTTTTTTCGAGCGCCAAGGTCGTGCAACCCCGTATTAGAATTTAATTATTATTTGGCTGCGAAAATTCAAAATATTTCTTCAATTAATTGACCATTGTTACATATTCATATATTTACGTGGAGAACGGGTCACGACAAATTAGTCACTCCAAAACAAGATGTTGCCTTTTTTCATTCAATTTATTCGATAAGTTGAAGATTTCTCTTTGAATTTTTCCAAGATTTTTATACGCAAATTATAACACGCTAATATGTAAATGTTCAAAAATCAACGTTAAAATAAGACATTTGGGAAATTTAGAAAAACGAAATTGTTCGTTTTTTTCACATTTAAATTGGCATTTTTCTGAAATGTTCTTATTGTTGTTTTCGTTCTTTCTGTGAGGTTCTTATTTCCACCACCAAAATCGTTCCAATAGGCATACATGAATGGAATTTTCGTCTTTCGTCTTTCAAATTGTCTTCGCATTCGGCGTTCAACGGAGGAGCAATTTTTGTTCGGATAGAAGTTGTTGCAAAGTGGTCGAAAAATTTAGGAAAAATCGTCGAATTTTCACAGTTGCCTCGTCCTTGAAGTGTTAAGGCGGGATATACATTTGCAACGATAAAAAAAAATGAATTAATGGAGAAAAATCAACTTTATGAAAAAAAACTGAAGCTAATTTTAATTACTTTTTCACGTGTCAAGACCTTAAACGTGTTTTTCGCAAAAGTGCATTTTCGAAATTGGCGTGCAGGATTACTCAAAAACTATGAAGTCGATTGAGTTGTAATTTGGTAGAAATATTCATAATTCCTTCTAGTTTGTGAGATTTGTTTTTGAAAATTTAGAAAAAAAAACTTGATCAAAATTTTACAGAAATTTGGCGTAAAATGTTTTTTTTCGTGCATTTAAAAAATTTTTAAAGAATAAAAAAAAAAGGTTTTAAAAAAATTGTTTTATATACTTGAATATACTATTAAAGTATACCAACAGTTTGATAAATGTAGAATAATTGTTTCTCAGTTTAAAAAATCCGTCAAAATTGCCTAATTTTTTTCCCGTCCAAACGTATATCCCGCCATAAATGTCTTTACGTGTTACGACTTGTCGCATACGATCGGTTACCTGAAACAATCCGTTTTCCTCGAGGCTAACGGACAGTCTGGTGTAACTTTCCAGCAGTGTGTTTTCCGGTATCATGCCAAGCGACGATGTGAGCTCTAATGTTTCCGGGACGTGTATCAGCGCCGGTGTCGACTGAGATTCTTCGTGATGTGACATTGCTGTAACGAGATATTATTCCCGTGTGAAAAAAAAAATCGGCCCAATCATATCGATCGTTCTCGTATCTTGCATCTTCAAAAAGGTTCTGTCGTTTTTTGTGGAATGAAAAATTCAATTAAATGAAATATTTGGGAATTTTGCAGAAAAGCCCGTTTTCTAAATATTTCCCAATAGTAGGAAGACTTTTTTTTTAATCATTAGCAACAAGAATTATACGAAAAAAAAGAATCCTCGTAAATGTTCTTTAAGCGCCACACCTTGACCATACGGTAATTACCGAATTGCTGTACGATTTCCACATTCGAAAGTTACAAAAAAAAAAAATGAGAGATATTTTTTCATGACTAATCTTCTCGATGGGTTGTCCCAGTCCCCTCGACGAGCTAAACGACGCGGGTCATTACTCACATTCCAAATTGAATTTGAGGCCCCATCTTTCGCACTCGTACTGCAGCCACGTTTTCTCCGCCTCCAATGATAATTGTCCTACAAGGAGGAGTATACGTAATTTGTAATTACGCCCGACCGTTTGACGATTCGTGACGCAACAATTCGTGACGTTCAAGCGTTGCGATAGGATTAACGGCAACACGACTCACTTGATACGAGGGTATCGGGTGGATAATGAAAGCTGAATATCCAATCCTCCTCGACTTTCAGTATTCGGCCAGTTATTCGGGCGTAAAATTCGTAATTCTCTCGGCCAAATAAATTCGACACGCCGAAGTTGTCGATCATGAATTTCATTACTCTCGTTGCCACCTGCGAAGAATGCGATCGATTTATAGACGTGCATCAATCGTCAATACAATTGTAACTGGACGATTGGAGTGTCGTATGTCTTGGGACATTCGACGCGTTCGTACATATATATATATATATATAGGGAATGTGATTTCGAAGGAATTTGACTTCGAGGACCGTGTCCAATGTCTACCGAAACAACTTTGAATAAATAAATAAAAAATTAACACTTCAATCAATTCGAGCCTGGAATCAACGATTCGTTTAAACAAAAATTTTAATGATCGTCCGGAACTGCCTGTTGGCCTTATAGACAACGTTACATGGATAAAAATGACGCTGAAGTTTGCATCGTTGATACGCAACGATTTTTTTCTTGTTCATTCTCCATTTATTTATTTTTATGCCTATCTTTCTTCTCTCGCAAATTGCGATCGTAAATCTCTAATGAAAGTACGTAAAAACGTTTGTGTGATTTCCACCGTCAAAAAAAAGTCGAACAATTAAAAAGAATTGATTTTCCTTGCATTCCAACGATGCAAACTTCAACAACATGGATAAGATTGATTCAAAGTGTCCTTTCTCCCATACGTATACTTCGAAATTCCGTGATGCATGCAACTGACGAGTTAAATGGGTGTTTGATATTACGAATGCGCGTCGTAAGAAACTTTTATTGAGTAGAGATGTCATGCAATTGAAAGACAACGTCTCATTCAGCCAGAACGAACGGAGAGACGCCGGAAACTATATTGAATTACACATGCCACAGACATTCCTTCTGCCGTTGCTCAGAAGCACAGTTGTACACGCGTTATTTCGTTTGTTTCTTTCACAAACGATACGAGGTTCATCCCCAAAGACGAATCAGTTGAACACGAACAAATTTGAAGGAAAAATAATAATAATAATAATAGGCGTAAGGATGCTGATGCAATATTTCGATAATTCTGAAATCTCAATGGAATTTCTATGCAACACTCGAATAAATCATCGATCTTTTCGAGAATATTACGAGGCGGGAAAGTTGGAATTTTAAGGCTTACCATTCAAAATCACTAAGTTTCGGCATGCGAATTTCTCAAATACGCATTAAAAAAAAAAAAAAAAAAAACAACGAGAGAAAAAGAAACACGTAACCAGGCAGATAGAGAATGAACTCGAGAAAGTTTCAGCAGTCATAGCGATACATCGAGTTAGTATTTTGAACTTACTGAGACCTCCGCCTGATGTCGAAAGTAGCGAGACACAAAGTTTAAGAACAAAATAAAGGAAACGGTCATTCGGCGTACCGATTGAAAGACCGAGAAAAACAATTTTGTGCACGGTATCACTCTCATACGTTAATTTATACCTCTCAACAATGAAAAATCGGCTATTTCTCTACTTTTTTTTTTGTCCTGCAGGAGCGCCGCGATTCTGGCATTTTTATATCCGAAATAAGAAAGAGCAAAAAATACTACGAGAACTTGCAACCCTCAATTCACGTAGAGTTTTCCGTTACAAAGATAATCTGATTTTCACAGCTGTTGAAGTTTGAATCGTTGGGATGCAACGAAAGTTCTTTATTTTTTAACTTTCATGTTTTTATCATAGAGAAACTTTTTTTTTTCGTAAATTTCCATTACAGATTGTCAAATATAGCAAAAAAAAAAAAATGTTGAGGGGTTTTTGTAAGGAAAATTAAATTTGAGGAATTTTTGTAAAGGAAATTAAATTTTAAGGAATTTTGTTTTTTTGTTAAGGAAATCAAATTTTAATGAATTTCGTTTTTTTGTTAAAGAAATTAAATTTTAAGGAATTTTGTTTTTTTTTGTTAAGAAAATGACATTAAAGCAATTTTTGTAAAGGAAAAGAGAAATTAAAGAAATTCAGAATTAATTTTCATTGCAATTCAACGATGCAAACTTCAAGCTTACAATTTTGTTGGAATATAATCCAAGTGAATACGGAGCAAGAGAACGAAGAATCACCTTGAACCTCAGGACGTCTTCCATCTTGGCGGTTTTGCCGTCGCTAACGCAGCTTTGGAAAAACGATGGTGCGACGGACACGCCAAGGGCCTCGCTCGTCATTCCCGTTCGGGCTCTTTCGCTGTTCACAGCCACGACTCTGAACGTACCGAATAGCAATACCAGCAAACGTTGCGTATAAATTGGTAGAGATGTGATCAAGCTGCGAAAAAAGAAAAAAAAAAGCTCTGTTCAAATGTTAAACGCGCCGATGATCCATTTCCATTTGAAACTTTCCACATTGGGCTTTATATTTGCGTTGGAAAAATGGATCACGGACGGCCAGTCTACAATAAAATTAATGCAACACGTATTTCAGCTTTTCCCAAAAATTTTACCCTCGAAGGCTTGCAGGGGGGTAGAAAAAAGTTTGTGTAGAAAACAAAATTTTTTTGGTCGGTTTTACTTGAAACTTGGCGTAAACACTCTATAATGGAAATAATGAAACATGCACTTCGGTATTCCCGAACATTCAATCCTTAAGGTGATGTTTTAAAATACGCTGGCGTAAATTTGAGCGAAGATGGTTTCTCTCCAATCGGTAATCGCGATTTTTCAGAGAAAACGTCAAAAAATCCTAAACCTACAAAATTTATACGAAATTTTTTTATTCCAGTCGATTATTCGGTATAATAATTCATTCTAAGTTATTTTCATTGAGCGCCACGATCATTTACTTTTAGTAAAAAAAAAAGAACGTACTTGTGAATCTGGTCCCTCTGTTGTTCCATACTGTCCAACCGGATGACCGTAAACAGTTGCTGTTCGCCCTCTCTACCGAAAATTCCCCCAGGTATTTTCCGCAGGAATTTCTTGAGCACGCTCGCTATCGTGTAAACGCTAAAATTGTCCATATTTACTAAACGTCCGGTTTGAAGGAAATGAATAAGCTTTTTCATGTTTCCCTGATGGCCGGGTGCTCTGAATACGTCCTTTTTCAGGGGTGCTTCTTTGTTGAGCTTCAATATCAGTACCTACAAAGTGAGCGGGAATTACAGCCGTCGTTCAAACTCGGGCTTACAGCTGTTGAATTCCCCAGTCACTGACAACTGATCTTGAAGTTTGAATCATTGAAGCGCAACGAAAATTCTTTTTTATTGATAAAATTTCTTCTCGGCCGATTCAGGCTAGACAATCGCTGGAATACTTTTAGATATTCTCACCAGAGATCGACAATCACAAGTCTCCAGTAAAAAAAAAAGGTTTTTGCAGGTAAAAAAATAATTGCTTTCCAACTATGCAAATTTCAATGTCGTAAAAAACAAATCAGAGATCATCGACCACAATTTTCTGAGAAAAAAAGTTTTCTGATACTAAAAAATCAAGAAATAACAAATAAAAAAAAGAATTTCTTTCCAACAATGAAAATTCCAATGTCGTGAAAACAAATCAGAGATCAACCATAAGTTTACAATTTAAAAAAAAATGCTTTCTAATAGTGAAAAAATCAAAAACAAATAAAAAAATCATTGCCCTCCAACAATGCAAATTTCAATGTCGCGAAAACAAATCAGAGATCAAAGACAATTTTCCGAAAAAAAAAGGGGAGGATACGATATCCGGGGCGCCAAATTTTTACCGTGCGACATTGATATTTCAGCAAAAAGAAACATTTTTTAAAGAATGATAGAAGTCGATTTTCGATCAAATAACGGAGCTATGGCGATTGAAAAAAAAACGAAAAAGTCGATTTTTTGCTCCATTTTGGAGCTACAGGAATATTTTTATGGTTTTCGCGTGCGGCGCGCGAGCGCATGTTTGTGTGGGATAAAGTTCCTAAAAGGTCCACCCTTCGATACAGCTGAAATTTTGCACAGACCTACCGGATTTTAGGAATTATTTATATTAATATCCACTACATCTATTCCTCATAGGCTCAATTCTGGCTAAACCCGTATACCCGTGGAAAAATTTGTTGGCGCGTCCCCAGATCGTCACAATGGTGAGGATCTGAGATGCATCGTTGGAATGCAACGAAAATTCTTTTTTATATTTTTTTTATTCTACCAAATCTTTTTTTGGATATTCACATTCTCGATTTCTAAGTGTCTTAAAAAATGATTATGAGATTTTCGTAACGAAGTATCACTAAAAGAAATTCGAATGGAAAACAATCATTTTTATTGCATTCCAACGATGCAAACTTCAATCTCATCTATCACACTCTCTTTTCAGTATTTAATAGAGACGCCGCACATAGAGAGTCCAGATTGGAATCCAAGTGGATTCCGCATGGCCCGATTCGACGAGATTGAAGTTTGCATCGTTCGAATGCAACGAAAATTATTATTTCACAATTGCTCGAATTTTTTGTGGCTGATCTTCGTTAAGAAAATTCATCCATTATTTTTTCAATCTCTTATTCAGAGATCTATAATTTTTATTTGCAAAAAAATCATTCGTAAAATAATTTAAACGAGGAAATAAAAATATGAGAAAGCATTTTTCGTTGCATTACAACGATGCGAACTTCAAGACCATCCGATTCGCGTTGTTTGAGTATTTTTTATTTGAAATTCTTAACTGGAATTTGCTGGATCCCAGGCAATCGAAAGGTTCCGGATTTGAATGCCAGCCCAAAAGCGCTCCGATTTTTTTTCGGCTAATTCTCCAGGGACCTTTCTCCGGAGTTACAGTGCACAGGAGTGAATTATGAAAAAAAAATGCCGTAGATCCGAGATGTCGCAAAAAAAATCATCTTTCTTTTTATTTCACTCGCCGTAGCTCCGTTATTTAACAGCAAATCGACTATTACTCTTGAAAAGAGTTTCTATTGGACGAAATATCAATATCGCACGTCTAAAATTTGCCGTCCCGGTTTCTAATGGCAAAATAAAAAAAAAAACAAAGCGGCGACTTACCAATAAAGGGCCAGGTATGTCGTTCTTGCATACTTCGTCCAGCGGTACGCCGAATTTCACTCTGAGACACATAAAAAAAGAAAGCGTTGTTATAATTCGACTGTCAGACAATATCGTAAAGTTAGTAAACAAAGCGACATTTGGAGTCGAAACGTCAGTTACGAAAGATTCTTCGTCGACTAACTTTTCCAAGCGTCTAGGATACGGCGAGACGGACGACGGATGTCCGCAGCTCGTCACGACGTTTCCCAGGGTAGCCGCCCTGCGATGCATTCTCTCCGTCCAGCTGCTCATCGTATCGACCTCTCTCGATACTCTCGGGCAAGAATCGATGCGCCGTGTCGAAATCTTTGCGAAGAACGTAAAAAAAAAAAAAAAAACAAGCAAAGCAGGAACGAGACCGGAATTTTCACCCTCGAGAGCCGATGCTCGGACAAGTGTTGAAAATTTCAAATAACAAGATTGTTATGTGAGAATGTGTTTTTTTTTCGCGCTGGGAATTGTCGTCGTCGGAGTTACGCCGATCTAAGGGGGATACGAAGTGCAAATGAGGAAGATTGTTGTGCAGGCGTGACAGATCGTCGCGTCTCAACAAGAACGAAAATTTTAACACGGTCATAACCTATCGATGTTCAATCGTGTATAACGAATAAGCACAAAGTTCTTCATAATTTCGTAAATGCTAAGGGTTTTTTTGTTTTCGTTATTTTGTCGCACAGCGACCACCATTAGTTGTGCTTCAGTGCGATCTCGTTGGCTCACAAACTACAAACGCCCGCATCTCTTTTATCCTGGGGCTCTCTCACTCTGGTTTGCTGCGACAAGGACGCTAAATTGGCTATGTACGAAAAAAAATTTCGCGGCCGATCCAGCCAGCGGCGATCTATGTGTGCGACGTGTGGGTGTCCATAGAGAGAGAGAGAGAGCGAGAGGGAGAGAGAGACGTATTGCAACTCGCGTGTGTGTTCGAACGTGTGTATACGATGCAGGCGACTATCGGCAGCTAATGCCACTTCTATCACAATCAACACACCACACCTCCGAATACATTGGCATCGCGCGCGACACCTTCACATTTTCACACTGAAAAAAAAATCAATATGTCCCTTTGAGCGACGAGCGGTGGTGGTGTGAGAGAGCGAGCGCAAGTGGCGCCGAACGTGCTGCGCGGATGGAGCTTGAACATGGTACGATGCGAGCGCGATACCGACGGATGGTAAGAGAGAAGACGGTTATTGCTGTAGAATTTTAGCCACGGTCTTATAGACAGGTCTGGAAACGAGGGCAAATTTCAGTGGTGAGGAATTCGTAGCTTTATTGAGCAAGTTTTTCATTCGCCTAAACGCCACTGCGCGTCGCTGCTATAGAGCGGTAAGACGAGGCCCGGTGCGTGACATAACCTCAGTAAACTCACTTTTAATATTTTTTATGCATTTTGTTTATTATGCGAAGAAAAGGTGTTAATTATTTTTGTGCCATTTTAATCATAGATTATCGTCAACATGGGTAGAGTATGTGCGGTACCGAAGTGCAAAACAGGATGCAAATCGATGAAAGAAAAGTGCTCACTTTTCACAGTGTCAAAAAAACATTGAACAATGTTGAACAATACAAACGCCGATTAGGGAATTGAACCCAAAATACTATGAGTGTAAGCGCGAAACGAATCCACTTGGCCAAATGAACTTTGTGACAGCGATAACGAAATATCATTAATTCTCATCAGAATCACCTAAATTTTGCAAGTCTTCAGTTTACTTTTTCACGTAAATCCGACGAAGCGTTAGTTAGTTATCTTTGATCGTGTAGAACGTGTAATTGTACTTTCTTCGTGCGTAAATTAAATATTGTTTTACGAAACACGGAATAAATGAGAGTAATGGATTACGGTTTACAGCGCATGCGTGACATGTGTTAGAAAAAGAGAATGCTACTCTTTCTCGTGCTCTGTCTTCGTTGCACATCGTACCGATCTATCGTCACGCACCTCGTGGCCATAGATCGAAACGAAAAAATCACGTTAAAGCCCGTTCTACAATAAGTCGGTTGTCGGCGTCGGATGTCGCGCGCATGCGCTTCTTACGACAGCGACAGAACTTCACGCCAACCGACATCGCAGAAGCGCATGCGCGCGACATCCGACGCCGACAACCGACTTAAGCCCATTCTACAATAAGTCGGTTGTCGGCACCGGATGTCGCGCGCATGCGCTTCTGCGATGTTTACGCTAGCTTTACGCCAACCGACATCGCAGAAGCGCATGCGCGCGACATCCGACGCCGACAACCGACTTATTGTAGAACGGGCTTAAGCGAACGTACCCCTGCCACTGGCGTTTCCAGACCTGTATGTGTAAGACCGTGCTTCAAAGTTCCTAATTAATTTGAATCGTGGATTCGAACAACGTTATCGAGCTTATAAATAATAAAATAATTTTAGCGTCGATACAACGCTCATCGTAGTCAATCACACAACGCGAGTGTAAAGAAAATTAGCGTCAACTGTTAAAACAAAATAAATTGCTCGTGGTTTTCTGTCGATTGACGACAAGTGCAGCATTAGATGCTGCAATGACTAACGATAAATCACAAAGTGAAGGCACTATATGCCCTTCGGATGATGCGGTCGAGCACACAATCGGTAGTTAAAACATTTAATCGACGACTTCCCGTCCGTGGCCGATAAAAAACGACGCTTTTATAATTCCACTATATACATATACATACATATATATAAATATATATATATATATATATCGTATTGTGAGCAACCACTGCACCATCGCGACAACGAAAAGTCCGGAGTCTTTTCCTAACCTCAAAATATCAATCCACGTTCACGAAAGAATAAACACGATCGAATCCACATACGCGAAAGTATTTTTTGAAAGATGGCATCGCTCAGCGGATTCGTTGATTTCTTCCAAAAAGGAAAGGTACGCGAGCTTCTTTTTTCATATTAAACACCGGAATATTCGCGCCCGCGTATATTTTACTTCGAGACTTATCGCGAAATCGTTTTCTCTGACGTTCTTCGAAATCAAATTCAATCAATTTCACGAGATATTTTTTGTTCCTGTATATTCGTGTACTTTTTTTCTTTCGTGCGAGTCACACACGTGTAATTGTTATTTCTTAATGATAAATGTTAGATTTTATTCCACATGTACACTGTTTTGATTTTTTAGACCTTCGGTCTGTTCTTCCCGTTTCACATCACTACAACATAATGCTATTTACATCTATTCCTTTCTTCTGGTTCTACTTTTTCGTATGATTTTTTCATCTTGCTAGTCTTCTCGCCCTCTCTTCTCTATACTCTTTCTTGCTAACTTCTCAAACTGTCGCCCTACCTCACACATCTCTTTGACAACTTCCTTACCTTCTAGAGCCCTGTTTCGTCCTGTCGCTATCCCGCCCTCCTGTTGGTCCGTCTACCATTGATATTTCTTTATTGCTTCGTCCTCCACTTGCGCCATTGCCTCTTCACGTTCCCATATGTGGACTAGTATTTCTTCTGCTCTATCGCACACACTGTATCCCGTATTCCTGAAGCCCTTTTCTTTTCCTTCTTCACGTTCCCACATCTCATCCTTGCCGATGTTTCTCTGATTTCTCCCTGCGTAGTTCCTTTCCTCCAGTATTCCTCCATAACTACCTCTTTCTTCCTATCTTTGTATTCTATGCAATATCCTGACCTCTCTATATCGCCCAGTATTTTTGTATTTCCCGATCTGTCATGTTTTGCACCGCCCTTTCCGTCTGAACGCAACGATCTGTCGGAATGCAACGATTTTTTTTATTCCTTCATTTTTCTCATTATCGAAAGGCCTTCTTTTTTCGCGAATTACAGTCTTAGATTTGTAATGAGAATACGTGAAAAAACGTTTGGGCAATTTTCTTACTCTAAATCGGCGAAGAAAACTTTTGAGAAACTAAAAAGAATTGACTTCCGTTGACATTCTAACGATGCAAACTTCAACGTCGTCTTCCTCGGCCCATTCTTTTTTGTTACACCTCCTTATTGTGTTTCCGATCTGTCCGTGCCCCGCCTGGTTCATAGCTTCGTCGACTTTTCTTTCTTATTCTGCAATCCTGGCGCCTCTTTCCTCAAGCTTTTTTCAGGCCGGAGTTCCTCGTCCATTCCCATGATCTTCCCTATATACACCGCTGCCCTCTTCTTCATCGCAATTCCTAATCCCTCTCGTCCTGCTTTCATTTTCGACGTATAAATAATCGTTATAAATAATTATAATAAACTTGCCAGACTTTCAGGCCAAAGAAAAAATTCACTCACGGGACGTTGCGTTACTCGCTTTACAAACACGCGCAAGCTTCCTTGAATTCGGGAATTAATCTCAGAACAGTCGTTAAGTTGCCGCCTGGAGAAGACCTCAACGATTGGATCGCCGTTCACGGTATTTTCCTCGGTCGATACTCATTTTCTATCTATCTATCTATCTATCTTCTATATATATATAAAAGGCAAAGTCCTGACTGACTGACTCATCATTGCCCAGGTTAAACCGCTAAAGGTAGAAACGTGAAATTTGGGGAGGGTGTGTTGATTTTATATTGGAGGCATCGTTTATGAAGGGATTTCTCGAAATTCAACTCCTAAAGGGGCGAAAGGGGATGGCAATGTTTTGTATGGGAAATAATATTTTTATGGTCGAATTTATAAATATAATATTTAAATATAATCATTGTCCTTTTGTCTTTTCAGTGGTAGACTTCTTCAATAGAATAAATCTCATATACGGCACAATATCCGAATATTGCGATTCCGCATCCTGTCCGACAATGAGCGGCGGTGCTCGCTTCGAGTATCTCTGGGCGGACGGTGAAAAGTACAAAAAACCGGCTGCTTTGCCGGCACCGCAGTACGTTAGTCTCTTGATGGATTGGATCGAGGCGCAGATCAACAACGAGACTGTTTTTCCCGTTTCTACAGGTTGGCCTTAATTTTTTACAAAACTTTTATTCGATTGGGACATTCTCGTCGTGGCGGAGCGAAGCTTATCAAGAGTCGTTGGCGTAGCCTGAAAAAAAAAAAAAAAAATGCTGGCTATACCAATGACGTGAGTAAAAAAATTGAAGTTAACGAGAACGATGAATCTTTCAGACGTACCGTTCCCAAAGACTTTTGTACCGTTGTGCAGGAAAATATTGACGCGACTGTTCCGTGTATTCGTACACGTCTACATCCATCACTTCGACCGTATCGTCGCAATCGGAGCTGTGAGTAACGAATAACGTTTTGAGGAAGAGCCCGTTGTGTTCTTCGCCCATGTCAAGGCAAAACGTTTATTTCCCCAATCATAACTTTCAGGAAGCTCACGTCAACACTTGCTACAAGCATTTTTACTACTTCGTGACGGAATTCGATCTGATTAATTCGAAAGAACTCGAACCTTTGTCCGAGATGACGTCAAAAGTTTGCAAAGATTCGCCATCCACGAACACTCAGACTTCCAATGTCGCAAACAATTCGAGATAATTGCTCGTGCGTGCGTTCACCAAAGAAAAATTGCTGTTTACATGGCACAAAAGTACTTCACAATGTTGATCGGGTATTTCGACAATACGCTCAAACGAGAAACTACCGTGAGTCGTTTTTCAAATGTGGACGAATTACCTATAGCTGGGATATGCGCGATGATATTATATTGCAAAAGAAAAAAAAAAGAGAGAATAACACGAGTCGCGTTGAGTTTGACGGCAAGAATGAAAGCGAAGGCGAGCGAATCAGCGAGATTTTTTTTTTTTTCCAGCTATTCGCCAAATCGATTCGACGCGACGATAGGGCATAATATTTTGTAACGCTTCGATGATGATGATGATGATGATATATACATGATTGTGCGCACGGTACGTTGCAACGTCCAGAATATTTCTATAACGCTCTAGTGGATCGTTTTCGTACCTTCAGACTTTGAGAAAACGTTCTTTTTTTAAATATTATTCTAGTCAACGTTACAATTAAGTTTGTCAATGCGCTGATTCATCACATTGTATGGATTGATATTATTAAAGCTTAAAAAAGAGATTGTGATAAAGAATTTGATTTTTTTTCGGCTGTGGACATTGTAAAGTGGAAGGTCCATTTGATTGTTGGATCGCGATGAATGTTATCCCTATTCGCGCTAGCTAATTGACTACGGGACCGATTGTGCTCACTAGGCGTTCGTTTCGAAAATAAGCGTGCTTTTAACGTTCACGCTTTTGCTTGCCCTCACAGTCTCAAGACCTTAGGCCAATCTAAGGGCATATTTTGTGATTTTTTTTCAGCAAAATCATAAAATAAATCGGAATTACAAAATAGCAGTTTTATTATACACATTTTCTCGGCACAAGGCGATTAGTTTCGTGACTGGGAAGTGAAGTTGGAACCGGCTGTATCGGTATAAGTTTTCCGCAGTTTCCCTGTGCCCATGACAGACATGTCATAGTACGATACAGAGGGGGAAGTCGGCTGCGACCGCAAGGGTGGGGGGGAATTGGGGAATAAGATAGTGTAGAAAAACAACAGTGGAAAGATATACCAGGTGTACAAGTATGAAATGCGGATTTGTTTCTAAAAAAAAACACGTTAAATTCGGAAGAATGATAAAAAGTGCTTTATTCAAAGTATGCTCCATCGCTTGTTATACATTTTTCCCATCTTTCGGGCAATTTGTGAATACTACGCCAGTAAAAATCTTTCCCTTTTGCTGCGAACCATTAATCGAGCCATTTTTTCACATCTTCGTACGAACCAAAGCCCCGCTCAGCAAGTGCGTGAGCCCATCGATGCAAACAAGTGGTAATCGGAAGGAGCCAAGTCTGGTGAGAGTAAGCCGCATGGGGTAGAACTTTCCAGCTGAGTGCTTCCAACGTGTCGCGAACGGGTTTTGCCGTATGCGATGGAGCATTGTCATGAAGAAAAATGACTTTGTGTTGCCTCTTTCGGTATTCTGGCCTTTTTTCAAGCAGCGAACGGTTCAAATCGGTCAATCGTTGTTGGTAACGTTTAGTATCAACCGTTTCCCCAGGTTTTAACACATCATAATATTTTTTTGGCGGTTTCCCATGTTTCTTGTCTGCAACATCGAAGTCACCACTTTTGAAACGCCGAAAGCATCGTTCACGCGTATCTTGCGATGGAGCATGTTCACCATAAGCTTCTCGAAGTAATCGGTATGATTCAGCAGCAGTTTTATTCAAATGAAAACAACAAATTAATGCTGTCCGCGAATACTCTTTGTTCGGTATAAATTTCGACATGTTGAACACAACAACGCAACACTATGCACACACTTTTCCAATTTATCACTCGTGCGCGTCTGACACTTGTTGATGACAAACAAAATGGCACAGTGTCAAATCTCTATAGCACAAACTGCATTGGTGCACCATCTGTTGTCTGAAATCCGCATTTCATACTTGTACACCTGGTATATAACAGTGGAGCCTTGTAAAAAGTAAAAAAAAAACTATGGAAGTAAAACTTAAAAAATCTTTCTAAGACCGTGATCCTAGCCACGCCCTCCAGGATTGGACACGGGGGAAATCGCTGTAATAAAAAAAAAGACTTTTTTTACGGCGATTTATATTGTACATCCGGTATATTTTACATTCTTACGTCTCGGCTCGCGACGGGTCGAGTCACACGTTGCAAAAATTCCTCTGCGTTCGGTGAATCTCCCGTTTACTTGTTCTCAAATTAACGCAGCTTTTTTCTTGTTTTTTTTTTCTCCCCCGTAAAAAGCTTATTAACATCGCGAGCACTTTCAACTACGATTTATTCCGCGAGACAATGCACGCTCGTACTAGCGTTACGCGTTTATTTTCTTTCTCGTCTCACTATGTGTGCAGCAGTAAAATTGCAATCGGCGAGACAAAGACAAACGTCGATGAGATTGCGACTTTACCGTGTTCTCATCTCGTTCGTGATTTTTGCTGTTTTTTCTTTTTTTGTTTTTTTGTTTTGGCGACTCGTATTCCTCTTTCGTACACTTAAACTCTTATCCGGTACATTCCGGCGCGTGCGGCATTGTAGTCTGTGAGGCTTTCAATTGGGCCGACAGCGGCGATTACCGGACAATGGTCGTATATGTATTTCATACCGACCTCGTGGATGTTCTTCGCAGTCACACTCTGCAAGCAAAACGGAAATCGTGGTAGAAACGGAACGTCGGTGGCGGAATAAAAAGGTTTTTAAGGGGCGGAGCTAGCCCTAAGAGTGAAGCATGTCAAGTATTTTTTGCCCCAGAATACGAATTCATCGTTCGTTTCCCCGATTTCCAATAAAAAATAGGCGATTGCGTATCCGAATAAGCATTTCGTCGAGGTAATTATGAGTTTTATCATTTAAAAACTCCGTGATATTCGTAATCGGCGGAAAACGTTCCGTCATTTGGGCTCCCGGAATATCGTAAGGGACGAAAAAAAAAAATATTTCGACTCTTTTGGCCACTTCTTCGGAATCGCCAAAATCCCGAAATTTCAAAAGACCTTGGCGTTGGTCCTATTTGATTGATATGAACTTATTGGGGGTGTTTTGAAAAGGATTTTTCAGAAATCTTAACTGCCAAAAAATCTTTTGAAACATTCAGTAACTCATTCTCCGTGCGATTCTAAAGGCGTTAAGTTAATTTTTTTACCGAGCTAAAGTTGAAAAAATAACAATTCGGAAGAAATAATCGACTTGCAAGAAGATGTTTCCTTGCAAAATGTACAAATCTCCACCCACTGAAGAATTTTGGGCTAAACATGTTTCAGAAAAGTATGCAAATTGCAAAAAATAGGCTCTTAACCTGCCACAACTATGTTTTGCTCGACATATATGTGTCAAGCGTCTTTCTCGAAAAGGAATTTTTTGAAAAATAAATGTCGTTCAAGCTTAACGGACGTCCATCTTGAAGACACGTTGGTCAAAAATACGAGGTTGATGTTTACATGGATTGCAACAAAAATAATCACAATTTTTGTTTTGTTTTTTTAAATCAAACTTCCGGCAAACATTTTAAAAAGATTTCCCCAGAGACCTACAAAACCAAATCGATCGAAAAAGATTTTGGATAACTATATAAATGGACTAAAGTGAAATTTAAAAAGATTTTTCATTGCATTCCAACGTCGTAAACTTCGAAAGCAGTAAAAAATGCGGATATTTAATGTTTTTTTATCCCTGAAAAAAGGCCCTACCGATGTATTTTTACCTCCTGAATACGAATTTGCTATTTATTTTCCCCCCTCAAACCTTCAATTTTCATTAAAAAATCGTCCAAAACGTATGGAATGTGGTTTACCTCCGTAAGCTTGCTATCCAGCAAAAATAAATGCTATCCACCCTTCAAAGTGTTACTCGTTTCATTCAATTTAAGAAATAACATGAGAAATAAAAATAAAGATTCATCCTCTAATTTTTGGTATTTTTCAATGTACCAATATTGGATTTCTGATAAGTTTTCCATCAGAAGAATATTCGTTTCAATTTGACTGAAGACGGTAAAAAATTCCTTGCGGGTGAAACTAATATTTTCAAAGATTAAAGAATTCTTGTAGCTGAACTTAATATCCTCGATATAATGAATTCTTTACTATCGCAATGACTCGCTGTGTCTGAAAGAAACCCAAAGCATTGAGAAAATAATTGTAAAGGAGGCTAAAAAGCCCCGAGTCGACTCACATCAATCCTCGCTTCGAGTTCGTGAAGAGGTATGCGGCGATTGTAGCATAGCATCTGACGTCCGATATCCTCGCAAATGGCAGTCGTTCCATCGAGTTGAAGCAGCATATTCGTTTTGAGGATATTTTTCGCCCGGACAATTTCCTTCTCCGTGACGGACAGGCACAATCTCATCCATTCCTTTTGAATGTTCCAAATCATGTCGTCGCACTGCATAGGATCGCAAACGAAGTAAATGCCCCAAAGCCCGGTGTCCTTGTAGCACGTGTTGAAGCTCTGATAAGTGTGGCAGAGATTGGATTCGGCCGACGCTTTGGCCAAACAGCTCGCGTTATTGACGCCACCACCTTGGCTACGATCCCACGCACCCATCAGCGTATTAGCGACCATGAGCGGAATGTTGTCCGCGTCGGTCCAGCCGGCTCCTAATAAATGATGTTTCGATAATTAAGAAAATTGTGGGTGATTGTCGTATTTGTTATTTTTGGAATACAGTATTGTACTGAATCTTGTGGAAATGAACGCGCATGTTCAAGAGCAATGAATTGTTGCAGACGAATGGAAAATACAGGTGTCCCGAAGCTCCTTAAGGCGTTTCGGGACACAACGAAATGTTACCATTTGATTTAAATTTATACAGTAAATTCTTTTTCATATACTGAATGTACCCTACAAATGTTTTTTCGATCGTCTACACCGTTTCTATAAAATTTACAATTGACGAAAAACTTTTTAACACAGTGCATTTAACATTGACACTGATGACGAATTTGTCATAATGTACTGAGTGTTCTGACAGTTTTTCATAACATTTTTTTCACACTATTTCGTGCGTAAAACTGCCATTCGGCGATAAGTGTAGGCAGTTAAAATATCTCCTTATGTTAAAATGGGTTTTTTTAATTGTAAATTCGATAGGAACGGTGTGGACGATCGATTAAAAATTTGGAAAGTGCATTCAGTATGTGAGAAAGAATTTACTGTATAAATTAAATGGTAACACTTCAATTGGGCCGAAATTCCTTAATCGTTTTTTGTTTATTTCCATCGGGAATACGTTATTAAGCAAGTTTAAATGTGACAAACGCGCAATTCAATTGAGTAACGAGAGCGAGGAGGAAGAGCTGGATGTGAAGGTCGAGCAAGGAACCATAGAGGAAACAGGGATACAAGAAATAGGGAAAATTATTATTACATGGATACGAATAGAAGTAGAGCTTTAAGACAGAGCTTTAAGATTACGATGATGTAATTATGATAGAAAAAAAGATAAGTTTTTTTTAAATGTAAAAAGGGCAAGGCATTGTACACTGGAAATAACTATAATGCAAATACCTAAAAGTCAATGGACTATTAGGCTTTTCCAGTTTCGTACGAAAGATCGTTATGACAATTGTTCGATTCCGAAATATTGGATCTTTACCTTCAATAGCGATAGCCACGTGAGCAAGAGGCATGGAATCGTCGCGAACGCGTATCTCCGAGCCGGTGTAACGACAGGGCTTCGGCAGTTCGGGAATCTCGTCGTAAATCGGTCCCTTCATTTTGCCGAAGTGTTTGTCAGCGAGTTCGACGAGTTGAGCGTGATCGACACCTCCGGCACCCGCTAGAACGAATCTGTGCAGCAACGAGACAACTTTTATCGCAATGGTATGAAAAGTTTCACGAATCAGTCGTTTATTCGATCGCTATCGATATTCGACGAGGGCATTTCTTTTTTTCTTTTTTCTTTTTTTCGTCTCCCTCAATTTGGTGGAACGAGCCTCACCTCGGCGGACCGTAATGTTCCCTGACGTAAGCAACGAGATCGTTACGCGAGATGGATTTGATGTTCTCCGTTGGACCGAGGATCGTCCTACCCAATGGAGTACCTTGATAAGCGGTCGCGTGCAAATGATCGAAAACAACCTCCTGAAGATTCGTCTCGACCTCTTGCATCTCGCGCAATATTACACCGCGCTCTCGCTCGATCTCGCTCTCGCCTAGCTTGGAATTTTGTATTATGTCGCTGAGGATCTCAATCGCTTTGGGCACATCCTGGGCCAAGCATTTCGCGTAGAAGACCGTTTGCTCTCGGCTCGTGTACGCGTTCAAATGGGCTCCCATGTTCTCGATCTCGAGCTCCAAATCGGTCTGGGAACGTTTCGCTGTGCCCTGTGGATATTGCAATTAACGGGTATGAAGCCACTGGAGGATTTTTCAAATTTATGGAAAAGAAAAAGAAGAGGATAATTTCGAGGAGTTTCGACACGTAAATTGAAATACTTGTAAACGGGTGAAATTTATATTGCCGAGAGATCAACTTAGGAATTAACTGTCCTAAAATCAAACGATTTTGCAACATTGTTTCAGAGATTTTTAATGTTCAAGTTTTTTTTTAATGTTCGTAAACACCAGTGGACGATGCTTTAGCGATAGTCAGTCGTGCCAATGGCAGAGAATGGCGCTGTTGCCAATTCTATCGGTTATTTTTTTTTCTTTAATAAAATTGCAATATATATTTAACTGGAAAAATGATAAGTATCAATATCATTTGCCGACTTGGAAATACATTTCAACAATATTACGAGTTGATAATTCCCTTTTTATTCCTCTATTCATTTTTACTTTCATTCTCTCTCCTTTGCAGCCTCTTTGCCACTTTTCCAAACGATCTACCACTTCCTTATTCATTTTTTTCTTTTATTTTCTCACATTCAAGGATGTGTTTCTTCGGTTCAAGGTTCAGGTATGCGCGTTGTGCGTTGTTTAGGTATGCGTGTAGTGTTAAAGATAAAACTCCATCCTTCCTGCGGCAAAGCGCATAATTAGATAATATCGAAACTAATGGAGTTTGGCAAAATGTACTTATTGGAGCACATCCCATTTTTCTCGAAACAGAATGGTTTTAGAGAAAAACTGTATAGAATATAAAAGATCAATATTTTTATAGGCTACAACTTTTGTAGGAAACAATTTTCTTCATAATCAATATTTATTTAAACAAAATAGAAAAACTTGTAAATTACTTTTTGCGCGATTTGACCTTGAAAATCAAATTTGCAATTTTTTTCACTATCGTGTTCGTGATCAGTGGGTCAAAATACATGGGTAGACGAAAATTCCAAATGAATTGGCGATATGGACTTTTCTAAACTACACCCAAATGCAGAAAAGAACTTTTTTTGCAATGCCTGCCCCGAAAGTGCGACTTTCGATTGGTGTTTAGCGTGCGGAAAGTGGCTTATTTCTCAACGATGCTTACTTTCCCGCACTAGCGCGGAAAAATATCTATAGCTCACTTTACCGCATTGATTCACGAAAAAACGGTTTCATTCACGGTTGATAATTTTTTGTTCTACGATTTTGGACCGATCGAACAAACTTGAATGTAGCGAAATTCATGTGATATGAAACGTCAACTTATCGCAGTCGTATTTTCTGACAAGGAAATTATCTCAACTGATCTGATAAATTTAAATATAATTGTTATTGGTTTTGTTGAATCTCAAATCCCACTTTCGAGACAATCATTGCAAAAAATAATGTATGGGACACATGCGAAAAAAACGAATTACGTCGCGCGTAATTTGCCGAATTCGCCTCGACTTATGGTGCATTTCTCACTCGTACTCGTATGAAATGCACCATAAGCCTTCGGCTCATGCGACAACTTCACGCGCGATGGAATTCGTTGTTTCCCGCACTTGTAGCACAAATTACTATCGTCGCGCTCAAACGTTGCTAACTTTCACACCACATAGCTTCGTTATTCGATGGAAAATCGACTTTTGTCACTCTTAAAGAAATGTTTCTTTTGGCAGAAATATCAATGTTGCATAGCCAAAATTTGACGCTCTGAATATCGTATTATCCCCTTTATTCAATATTATTTTTAATATACCGTTATTTTTTTTTCTCATGTGGAAAGTACCTTAAACGCCATGTGTTCCATAAAATGGGCCACGCCGTTGTTAGCGTCAGTCTCGTACCGACTTCCCGAATCGATCCAGAGTCCGACGGTTGCGGTAGCCGCTCCGCTATCCTCGCTAGCCACTCGCATACCGCTGTCCAGAGCCGTGACTCTCGTCGGCGGCTGATTGATCAGCGTCTCTTTGAGAGAAGCCGCCGTTGAGGCCCATTGTTTTCTAGCCTACGCCGGAAACCAAACAAACCCGAACGGAAAACTTTGAAAACTTTCTCGCAGTCTCGAGCGGAGCTGGCGAATCCGCTGGGCGGTGACACTTTAGCGAAGAATTTAGTTGTCCAAGAGAAAAGTGAGTCTGCGGAGCAGTCATCTCTCTCGCACTCATGTTCCCTCGATCTATGTCAACGAGCTCCAATGAGCAGCGAGAAAAAAGAACGTCACATCGAAAGTATACGACAAGAGAGAGAGAGAGAGAGAGAGAGAGACAGAGCGCAACCAAAGTGTTTTTAATTCACGAAACTCATAACTCGCGTTGACTTTTCGCGACGAAAAAGTTACGTAAGACTGCGACAATACAACGAAGCGATATATCGACTGGCAAAGATGGGACGACTGAGTGTTTTCCTTCCCGTGAATCCAAACGTTCCGGAAATCAACTTGTCTCCGGCAATGGAAAATGTGGTTGTCACGTTGTAGTCATGTTCGACGTCACACGACTTACCTTGATCAGACTCGTCCGGTCGGAATATGTTCGTAACGCGTTACCGATTCTCAGCATACGAGTCGCCATTTTTGCCTGGCAAAAAAAAAAGCTGAGGTCTCTCGAGCAGACGAGAGAGCGAACCTCTTGTGTCAAGGAACGCGGACAAAGCGGAATTTCTAACGCGTCCCGAGGGCCAAACGGGACAGTGGCTTTTGAATTTCTATCGTCGCGCCATCTTGCGGAGTGTATTGCGGTGGCGGGAAAAGTTTCGAATCATTCGCCGAATTATTTTTGAAGAAGTTGTCCAGATGCGTAAATGAAAATGTCCGAAGGAGTTTCGTCACCAAAATCGAAATGCTCGTTGACGGTTGAAATTTATATCGCTGTGAGATTAATTTGAGATGCATTAAGTATCCAAAAATCAATTCGTTTCGCAACATAAGAGAGAATTTTCATGTTCAAATGATAATTTCTCGCATTAATTTGCCTATAGCTCGCTTCCCAGATAGACAAAGGTGCTGTGAAAATTGACGTGTCAGCATCATAGCTGCGAGGGAACAGCATCGTTTGGCGAAATAAACGTTTAATGCCGAGATAACAAGATTGCAGCAAAATTACGCAACAATAACGTTCCGCTAATAACGGTATTGATGCAGCGAGCTACAGTTGAGAAAAGATATTGTCTTCACAGCACGTTTGAGTCATAAATAAGGCACACTTTGGCGCTCTTTTGCTGGTATAATTGACACAGGATATCGAAGCATTGCGACAGAGAATTTGGAACACGTCGTTTCGCCAAGGTGAGGGCACATTGGAGGCACGCTGTGACGCTCCGTTGTCGGTACAAACGAGGCAGGTTGTCGCGGCATTGAGACAGAAAATTTGGAATACGTTGTTCCGGCAAGGCGAGGTCACATTTGAGACATGAATGAGGCACGCTGTGACGTTCGGTTGGCAGTAAAAACGAGGTACGTTGATTATGCCATAGAGACATAGCAGATTCGCTACACATCGGAACGGCAAAGGTATGGAATATTTGGAGCATTCTGTGACGCTCCCTCGCCGGCATATTGGGAACACTCTGTAACGCTCCATCGTTGGCATAAACGAGGCACGCTATTGCGGTGCTGTGACGGCTAATTTGGGTTTGTTTGGGTTCCTGCATTACCGGTGGCTGGACAGCAATGTGACGTGACGCTTTTGTAAAGAAAACCGCACGTTTGCGGACTTGTTTGAATACGATTTTTTTTTACAGATACTAAGGGAAAAAATCAGGAGTGCGTAAAAAAATTTTATTCGATGAAATAAATGCACATCCCACAAAACTCTCTCAAAATTTTTACCTCACTTTGATGGAGTTCCGTTTACGATTGCTCTTACTTCTTCCAATATACAGACTTTTGGCCATCTCACCTCCTCCATCCTCAGCATCTCCTTCATACACCTCAACGCCCTTTCCCTTATTAAATACTCCATGGTCGGTGCTCCTAGCTCTCTTCTCCATATATATTTTGGCGTTGTTCTTTCTACTCTTAAGGCCATGTGTCACACGTCCAGTCGGTAAAAATCCTAATGCCAAGTTTTCTCCTAGACGCAACATATTTCGGGCAAAAGAAGAGAAAGCCGTTGTTCGTCGTTCAACAGAGGCGGAACGTGTTTCTTTTCTTTTTTTCCCAAAAATTAACCGTTTCAGAAATCATTGGGAATCTGCAAATCAGCTATCTCTCTCGCACTCATGGCCGCTCGGTCGGTGTGACACTTGGCCTTAATGCCATCTTACAGTACCTGCTCATTCTCTCAAATACTGCTATGTCCCCTATTCCCCATATCTCCACACCATACATAGCTCCTGCCTTCGCTATAGTCTCTAACAAATAAAGCCAATTACATGGCCGTATGGATTGTCGCCCCACAACGCGCGACAGCCGGAGCCAGCAAAAAAAGCAAAAAAGAAGAAGAAGACAAATAAAGCATCTCCTCCATCACGTCCCTTCTTGCCCTCTTCCAAATTCCCCATACCGTAATTGCCGCTTTTTGTGTGTTTTCCTTGCCACTCTAAGGCCTTAATTATTTTTCGCTCCAAATTTTCGAAATTTGACGGAAAAAAGTTTGTTTGGGTTTACGAGACGTTCAATATGACGGATGCGTCGTTGTCGATTTTTCGAATTCTTTCTATGCGGTGCATGCCCCGTGATAGAGAGGACAACTTTCTCCACGAGTGAAATCACGTGCGTGGGGAAAGTATGGCCTGGTCACGATTTAAGGACAACGAGAATCAATTTCAATGGAAATGCAGAAAAAAAAGGTGGCCAAGTGCGGGTCGGAGTAGGTATTAAAATACATACATAATTGCAATATTTGATAAAAAAAACAATAACTAAAAATATTCCACCGAACAAATAGTAAGAATTAATGTCCATTTTTTTCTCCAACATTTTACGTCGAGATGCAAAATAAATTTCGCGTTTAGGCGAAAGTGCAAACAGGCTTGCGAACACGAAGGAAACCTGTTTTAAAATGAGTTCCGAAGAGTGAGAGGAGATTTTGCGAAAGAACGTTCATTGCTCGTTGCACCGCGAATCGATACGGGCGAAGTCGTCTGTGGACAAGTGCATCGATCAAATTTTAACGTACGCAAATAACAATAAGGTCAGTGGATAAATAAACAAAAATAAATTCTGCACAATAATAAACGGGAGGAAAGAGAAAGAATATAAATTAATGTTTGACAATTAAAAATTAATATTGCAGACGACCGTCTGCGATCAATTTGGACTAGTTAAAAATTTGAAAAACATCGAAAAACGGATGATACTCGTTGTAATAACAATAGATTTTTTTTACATAGACGTCGCTTCATTTTGTGGAGAAAGTTGATATCGAAACTTCGTTGATGTATTAAAATGTTAAAATGTCAATAAACATTATTAGAGCTAACAGAAAAAATATTCCTTCTCGGACCTAATGAGCCAAATAATTATATACGTGGGATTTCAATTTCGCAAAATGATCTTTTCCTCCTCGAGACACTCGACCGTCCTTTCGATCTTTTATACGAATTTTGTTTTTATTTCAAAGTAGCAAGTGTGGTATTTTATTTTCAGCGCCGAGAACGTTTCGAATAATGGAATTAACATTTAAAACTGTCGATGGAAAGATTGGTGCCCAGTTGGATCGAATGTTTGGTGTAAAATCAAGTTTTTTGAGAGTCCAACCGGGATACTGTTTGCTACCACCGAATTATGTTTTCTTAGCAACGAAAATTCGTGACATGGAAGTTCGCAATGACGACGTGTGGATGGTTTCATATCCACGGACAGGTATTCGTTCATTAGCATTCTTTATTCCCCCAATATTATTCTTATAGGAATATTTATAATTATTGTTGTGACGACAATAATAAACAATAATGAATAGTAATATTATGAATTATTGTCATATTAATTATATTGCATTATTCATTATTGTGATTGGTATTGCGAGTAAAAGAAGTCGATTTTTCAGGAAGCCACTGGGCTCAGGAAATGGTTTATTGCATCGGAAATGATTTCGATTACGAAAGTGCGAAGACTTTGTTACTCGTTCGTAGTCCCCTTCTCGAGTAAGTCTTTCACAATAATGTGATGTACATCACAAATTTGTGATGTACATCACATTAGTATAGTTTGTAAATTTTAATTTGTTTATTAATTATTTAATTTATTTATTACTTATTAATTAGTATATTAATTATTAATTAGTATATTAATTATTATTATTCTTTTTTATACTTATGGGAGTAGAAATTAATTCGGTCCGTTTTTTTTGTGGTAAAAAATCCATTTATTTCAAAATAAAACGTATGAATAGATTAATCAAAGTATTGTCCATCGCTGGCTACTACTTTTTCCCACCTCTCAGGCAATTTTCGAATTCCATCTCGAAAAAAACGTCTCGTCTTTTGAGGCGATCCAAGTTTTGTGCCAATTTTCGATTTCTGCGAAATAAGTGAACCGGTGAGCTGCTAAATCCTGCTGCATCCGTCGGAACAACCAGTAATCAGAAGGAGCAATGTCCGGAGAATACGGCGGGTGCGGTAAAATATCCCATTTGAGCGCTTTCCAAATATTTTTTTACGACTTTTGCGACACGGGTCCGAGCGTTGTCATGCGGAAGAATAATTTTGTCATGTCTTTGCTCGTATTCCGGCCGTTTTTCTCGTAATGCACGGCTCAAACGAATCAATTGTAGTCTATACCGATCGCCCGTAATGGAATCGCCAGGTTGTAGCAGCTCATTGGCTCATTTGGCTGTCCAGGGCGAGGCTTGTCTTCAACGCTGAAATCACCGTTCTCAAAGCGTCGAAACTATTCCCTACATGATTTATCAGTTGGAGCATCATCACCATAAACTTCAACAAGCATTCGATCCGCTTCAGCTGCACTTTTCTTCCAATTAAAGCAGAAAAGTAAAACTTGCCGCAAATGCTGCTTAGTTAACACAAAATTTGACATATTCAATACAGTAAAAAACAAGGTTTTTAATGAAACTCAAAGCGATATAAACTGAATATTATTGACAGATGTCTAACCTCTCTGAAACAACCGAAATCAGCTGTCACTATGAAACATTCATAACAGCCAGAGCCATCTCTTGAAAACGGACCGGATCAATTTGTACTCCCAATATTTATATATAAAACTGTTCTGTGACCAAACTACTGAAGATAGAAACATGCAATTTGGTACATATGTTCCTTAGAGAGTGTCGAGGTGTACTAAGAAAGGATTTTTTTTAATTCGATCCTTAAGAAAGTAAAATGGGGTGTAAAAGTTTGTATGGGATAAAAATATTGCGGCCAGGATTGCGGCCGCAAATTTTATCCGAAAGAAAAATTTCAAAATGATTATTAATCTGTAGGAAAGCCGCTATGTTCCTATGGAGGTTTTTTTTTTAAGTGAAAATTGAAAAAATGACGGCGGTTTGAACAAAAAGTATCAAATTTAGCCTTTTTTTCGATAGTTTTTCGTAAAAAAAAATAGGAAGATTTCAAAAGAAGCTTCCATAGCAACATAAGGAATGACGTGAAGAATGTTCTCTTAAAATTTCAAACGGATAGCTTGAAAACTCTTCCATTGAGAGTGGCCACCGTTTTGAAAAACACCATTCCGAGAAAAACGCCTTTAAAGGTCTCACGCTCCAATCACTTTTTCTAAGAAAGGCTGTAGCGACCGAAATAATTCGAATATCGATCTAAAAATTGGACAGAACGTTTATAACCGTGTGTAATATGGGATAATGCAACAAAAAAAAATCGATTTTTCGACAATTTTACACTGTGATGATCCCTTAAGTTGGCGAAATCAGAAAAATCATCGATAAACAGACCTTCTCCGTTTAAAATCAAAGTTCATATCCGAAATGTACGCGGACTTACCTTGATTTACTTTTGTTGCCCACGTAGATCGTCGGCTCTCATGGTGTCCGGTGATCACGTCGAGACGTTCGCAAAACTCGGCAATTCGGTGGACAACGTCGCGAAGACACCGAGTCCCCGATACATAAAAACACACTTGCCATGGGATTTGTTGCCTGAACAAATGCGAGAAAAAAAGCCAAAAGTAATATCACAAGTTGTACAGACGATATTACGAATTAATTTCGTTGGCTCTCGGAAAATGTATCGTTACGGTTTTTTTTTAGATAATTTACGTGGCCAGAAATCCGAAGGACACTTGCGTCAGCTTTTATCACTACTGCAGACTGATGCACAAAATCGTTGGAAGCTTCGACGATTTCGCTGAACTCTTCGTCGAGGATAATGGTAATACTCATAGAAGGAATAACGATCGTGATGTATGAGAAAGGAGAAAAGGGACAATTCTAATATATATATATTGACTAGCTCCGATGGGACCATTTTGGAATCACGTGCTCGGATTCTGGAAACGAAGAGACGACGAGAATATACTCTTCCTCACGTATGAAGAAATGACAAAGGTAAAGTCACAAGTTGAATATTCAATAAAATTAGATTTTATTATTTACGGATCAGAGCCCGTTAACTATCCGTCTTTTGACGATTTTTCCTACTCCTGCCTCAATAATAATATATCTTTTATTTTATAGTTACTTTTCCGGCGTTCCAAAGTACACCATTGCGGTTTTTTTTTAACTTATTGCTCTTCCCAATTGGACCCTTTCCTATCACCTATTTTTAAATCCTGCGCTTGTCATCATTGTAACAAAACTAAGATCAATAAATATAAATGGGACGTTTGATCATTCAATTGGAAACATCGAATCAAAAGAATTGAGGGTGAAAATAATTGCAACCGCCAAAGTTGGTGAAATTTATTAAACGCTTGTACTTTAGAACGATATTTAATATTCCCCAGGATCAAGCAGCGGCAATACGGAAAACGGCAAAATTCTTGGATAAACCAGTGAGTGAAGAGCAGGTAGAAGAGCTGGGAAAGCATCTGGAATTTTCTAAGATGGCCGCTAATCCGGCTATAAATTTGGAAGGAATATTGACGAGCGACGACTCGAGCGATCCGGACAAAAAATTCATACGGAAGGGCAAAGTTGGCGATTGGAAGAATTACATGTCCGAGGAATTGTCACGTCGATTTGACGAATGGTCGGAAAGAAAACTCGCGGGTACAGGTCTCAATTTCAATTGCGCCGGATCGTGAAAATTCACGACTATTATTAATTGCATCGCATTCATGGTTGGTTAAAGTTTTACGAGTGTCCAAATAAAAGAGACAAAAGTATCGATATTATTGATCGATTATTGTTATACTTTTGTAACTTTGCAGAATTGCCAAAAAAAATTGTTGCATATATTTTCGTATGTGTATAAATATTTGTACTTTATCGATGAATCTATTTTTTTTTTTAATTATTGTTATTGGTATTTATTTATTTCCTGTGTTCCAACCACGGTCTTGCATACAGGTCTGGAAATGCCGTTAGTTCACATGATTCCTTTGCCGAAGCTCGACGCTAGTGTGTTTTAAAATTTTTCTTCTATTACAAGAATATCTCGATAACGAGGCAAACAGAACGCTTCGCTCTTCGTTAAAATTCTTCGTAAAAATGTCAATAACTTTGTTCCGCCTATTTGTATTAAATTCTCATAATTTTAATTATTCCGCGAGAGTTGTAAAATATTTATCGTATAGCTTTTGCTATGTTGCGCGTCTATAAAATCCTAACTTGAACAATTAATTATTCAACAACAATGCAGACGAATTACTTGAATTTACTTGAAACTTAATTACTTGAATTCTTACCTTCACGCGATCGCTGAGCAACCTGCTCGAAGCGAACATAGACGTACCACGTGACATACGAGAGAAACGTCAGCTGAAATCTTCGAGCAGAGATTTCTCAGAGATGAACAATATTTAGTGACAAAAAGAACAACGATCAAGCTCTCTATCAGCGAATTCCTCAGAATCGTTGTTTTTTTTTTTCTATAAAAAACAACTCGGTCATTAACAAAGCTCGGTTCGAAAATTTGTGAGGTTATGTTGACCTTGCATACGCTTTAAAAATAATTCACAGTTGTGCAAACATACGAAGTGTTGTCTCGTAAGTAAGCAATAACGATTGCTCGAACAATCGTAAAAACAATCGTTAAAATCGTTTAACAGTCACGCAGTTTTCTTCGCTTCAATCTCAACACGCGTATAATTCGTTGCGTCTCTTTCTCACCGTTCGCTCTCTCTCTCTCTCTCTCTCTCTCGCTCGCTGATGCAGTGACTGTCAATGGTTAACCTTAAAAAAAAATAAAAAAATAAAAAAAAAACAACAACGAGAGTGCAGCAGCGTTACAGCAAAGATGGCGTGTAAATTTGTGTTCTGTCAGTAGTGTGTCTCCATAGAATCGACGATCGCGCGCGCGCGCGCGCGTGGTAAAAAAAGAAGCATTGCTCGCGGAAGAAACGAAAAGTTCTCATGTGGCGCGTGAGAATTTTTCGTTGAGAAGATTGGAGAAGAGTCGAACGTCGCTCTTTCAAGAGTCTCGTTGAAAAAGTGAAGAAAAACGAGAAAAAAAAAAAGAAACATCCCGTGACAATACGATCACGCGTTTTTTTTTTCTGGCCTGTGTGTGTGTGTGTGTGTGTGTGTGTGCGCGCGGGCGGGCGATAACGAAATACATTGGAATCGATGGTCGTGGCGCGTTATGTTCTTTCCGCGTATATACACCGTCACTCGCGATTTTACTTACGTTGAAATGTGAATTATGAAAACTTGACACCCCAATGTTTAACCTAACCAAAGAAATTTCGAACCTTGAAGTGCGCTACGGTAGAACTTGAAAGCCAAGTCGATGTAGGAGCGATTACGATTTTACGCGATAATAAGAAAAGCTTTCGTATCAAAGCAACAAAAAAAAACCTCGATTTTCTTCCCTAGGAGGCATGACTCGTTAGATCGTCACGAAATTCCGTTATCGCGTTTATCGCTCGCTCGTTACCGTGCGCGGCGTGGGATTGAGCGTTTTTTTTTGGGTTTGTGGGGTGTCAGTGTTTACGTTAATGATCATTCGTGCGTGGCGAGTTTCGCGGCGAGGGCGTTAAAAAGAACGAAAAAAAAAAAAAAAAATGCCGAAAATAAGAACGAGATCAACGACGGGAGGTCCGTGGCTACATCAACGAGAGCTCGGCATACGCTTTCCTATGGGACACGGCGATCGTTTCTACAAGACTCTCTACTCTTCCATTCAACCGGTCAAGACTTGGGATCACGGCGAAAATCTCTGCAACGCCATTCACGGCGGTGTTTTCAATTTGGAGTATTCTCCGGACGGGTGAGCGACTATCGAGTCGATGAACTTTTCTTCCGTAGATGTACGACGGACGAGCTCATCGTTATTTTCCTTTTCGCAGATCTCTGCTGTTGGCAGCTTGCGAAAAAAGGAGCATTCTTATGTTCGATCCGCTGTGCCGACGTCTCATACACGCCATAGACAACGCGCACAACGACTCTGTCAATTGCGTAAGGTAGGAAAGTTCGTTTGGACGATGCGTCGGCTGTACCGCTGATTTTATAGAGTATCGAGTACAGTTGAACGTCCGTTGAGGAGTTTCGTCGAAAATCAATTTCGCAACACAATTTTGGAGATTTCTTCATGTTTCTTGAAAGTTGTACCGTTTTATCCATTCGCTGTACACGACATCTTGTAAACAATTAGGCACTGTAGGGACATTAAAACCGAGATTTAGATGAAAAAACTGAGCGAACAAGCATTAGGAATATCGTGTTGAACAATCGAGTGGTTTCTCTGCTTCGTTCATTAATACTCGAAAAAACTATGCGCATTTTGAGCTCGAAGGGTTTGTTTTCGAACATCGACGAAACTTGTAGGTTAAACATGGCAACTTGGCGTTAACTGCCCAGTAGCACGATTCTGTAACTCGTAGCGACAATTTTTGTTATTGTTAGCTCACGACAGCCAACGTGAGGCGTCCTTTCCACTGTAGTCGTTCGTGCGATCGGCTGTTACGATTTATCGACAATGGAATAGAGCCGTCGCCGAGTTACAGCGATCGTGCTACAGGTAGCAATTTTCAGATGTCCAGAAGTTGTCTAATCGTGTAGCAAACGTCCGTTTGGAACTTACCTATAAGTTATCGTGTATCCGACAGTTATCGTTTTTGATGGTGTTAACTTCATGGTAAGCTTCGGGCGGACATTTGGTACCTGTTTAGCTAACTCTTGGACAACTTTTGGAAAATTGCTACTCGGGTGGCTCTGTCGAGTGAGTCACTCACTGTCGAGCGTTAACTTGCGGGTATTTCAATAACGGCGGATCATTAAAATCTACATAGTAGACTAAATCTATAGTATTACGGCATTTGAACTTTATAATAATTTGTATTTGTTCGTCCGCTCGACGTTTTCAACGTTTTCGCGACTTTGCAGAATCAAAAACTCTTTATAAAATATTGTACGTCGAACGTTTTTCACCGTATAGATAAACTGGAGCTGAAGTTGCTTTTAGTGATAGTCAATACTGCCAATGGCAGAAAATGCCGCTGTTGCCAATTCCATTGGTTATTTTTTCTTGAATAAAATAGCAACATATTTATATTTAATTGCAAAAATGATAAGTATCGATATCGTTTCCTGACTTGGAAATCATTTCAACAATATTCATGATATTGAAGTTTGCATCGTTGTAACGCAACGAAAATGATGATTTTTCATTTGGTCCAATTTCTTTTGGGAAATCTTAGCCACGAAAATCCCGCAAACATTTTTTAATTTGCTTATTTAGAGATTTATAATCTAAATTTGTAAAAAAAAAACATTCTTCTTGAAGTAATAAAAAGGAGGAAATAAAAAAATAGAAAAGAATTTTCCTTGCATTCCAACGAATTTATACATTTTTACATGAATTTTTATTATACATTTTTATTATTTTGCTGTTGTAACATGCCGATAGAAATTAAAGGAATTAAGAAACATTAATTTTCATTATATTCAAATGATGCAAACTTCGTCCTCGCGTGTGAAGAGGGCAGAAGGGACTTTTGTCTTTTCTACTTGCGAACGGCGAGCTGCGGCCTAACTTTGGATATTTACAGATTTTTGGATCAACGGATGTTCGCTACATGTTCGGACGACAGTACCGTCGCTCTGTGGGACGCGAGGAATCTAAAACAGAGGATAAGAACGCTCAAGGGTCATTCCAATTGGGTTAAAAATATTGAGTACAGTCCGAGCGATGGATTATTGTTGACTAGTGGATTCGACGGTAGTATATACACATGGGACATAAACAGGTGAAAATAATGAAAATTAAAAAAAAAAACTTGATGCCAAGCACAAATATAATTTTGTTCTATCGCAATTATCGTGTCTCTAAACTAACATTTTGTTCGCAGTTTTACGGAAAACAGTTCCATATACAATCGGGTGTTTCACACGAATGGATTGATGCGCACGAGACTGAGCCCCGACGCCTCGAAAATGCTCATTTGCACTACATCCGGTTATCTCATTATTATCCACAATCTCAAATTGAGCACACTCTCGCAAGATTTGGCTGGCTTCAAGGTGAAACACCAAAGTTTTTATGTTGTTCGAGCGAGCGACGATTAATTCGAAGCTTCGTGTCATCATGTTGAGAGAAAAACGGATGTGAAGCACATAGAACACGATGTGGAACTTTTTGTAATTGAATTTTGAAGAAACTGATGAAATTTTATGGAAAATTTATCATCGCTTTCGCTCAATGTATAAAAAAGTAGAGTAGAATTTTTAAAGATATTTTCGTTACAAGATCGCGACACAATGCTCTCTGCTGAAGTCTTCCGCAGTGGAATTTTTAATTTCCTTAAGGGGTTGTGTGGGTTTCGAAGCCAAAAAAAGCATATTTTCTCTATTTTTCTTTAAATATAATATATAAATTATTTTATTCAAAATGTTAAGCACGCAAAATAGCAACGTTTCAACGATAAAGAGAGATCAGGACATGCAGAAGGATTGGGGAGGAATAGACAAATCTTCGTTCTGTAATTATTTCAAGAATATAAAAGGAAAATTGGGGAGCGAGATTTTTTGGGAGGATAAAGAAGTTAGGGGAGTCATAAAAGAAGAGTGGGAAAGATTGTGATGCGGTAACTTAGAGAGGGTAGGGAAGAAAGGCTACAGCAATTGGGCATGCAGAGTATGCGGAAAGGAATAGGAGACGTTGGAACATATATGGCAGTGTGGGGAAGCAAGACGGAAGATTAACAATAAGTGGGTAAAGGGAGTCGACAACTGGAGAGAGGATAGAGTGGCGGAGTCCCTAAAAGACTGGTGTATAGAAACGTTGAAAGGGAAAATAGTAAAAGAATTGGGAGAATACACAATGGCATTCAGGGGACTCGTCGCAGCAGGCTGAAAACTACGCGAATTGGTTTATCAAATACCTCTAAACTAGTAGTCGTAGGCATGCAATGGACGGGCGAGCACTGTTAGGGAAAGTTAATGGGATATAGTATTAGTAGTTATAGTCTTTCATATACTTTATGCGGAATGCAAAAAAATGTACTGAGCAATGTAAGATGGTTAAGATGGTTAATGTCACAGCAATCGCAAGACATGTGGAATTAATAATAATAATAATAGCAACATTTCAATATTTAAAAAAAATTTCATCCAAAAATTTGGCAAATTCAGCCGGTAAACTTTGCAGTTAATTTTCGATGGCCAAAAAATTGCCGAAAGATGACCACGTTCAAAAGTGCGCAACGGGGCGAAAAAAAAATCGTAGAGAATTTTCTAAAAAAAGCAAAATAAAGGTAAACTTGTCCTCTTTAAAATGCCACTTGAAAAATTCAATTACCTTTATTTTTGAGTCCGCTATTCAAATTTTAGTGCAGTAAGAAATTTCGACTAGTACGTATTTTTTTTTCTCCAGTACTGTATATATATAAATTATTTTATTCAAAATGTTAAGCACATGAAAGAGCAATATTTCAACAATATTAAAAAAAAATTTCATCCAAAAATTTGGGATATTCAGCCGGTGGGACCTGGTTTTCGGAGACCCCTCAAAAAAAAGTGTCCTCGTGATGGTCAGGATAACTCATGATAGCTTTGTCCGAAATTAAAAAACCAAATTTTTGTCTGTAGATAAGTGTAGCTCGTGATTGAACGAAGGATTTTGAGAAAAATTGAAATTTGAATTTTTGACAGATTTGTATGCAAAATAGTTCAATTTTTGGTACAATTTACACTACGTATAGCCTTGTAAAATTAGTTGTAATCGAAAGAAAAAAACCTTTCAATCATTAGTCAATGCTATTTTGAAGAAGTGTGCAACATTTCAATAAGATCGGTGCATTAGTTTTTGAGAAATCGTGTCCACCGAATTCAAAAATAGTGTTTTGCGAAAAATGCGTATACCTGGGTCGCTTCCGGCCGGTCTTTCCCAACGGGGGGAATTCCCAAAGGCTCTCTCTCTGCTAGACTTTTACTCCCATTGACTTAAAACTTCGGGAGAATATTCTAGACATATTGTACTATTAGATAATAACATTTAAAAATGGATTTTTTAAAATTTTTAAACCCACGTAACTCCTCAATGTAAATGGAAAATTTTGAAGATTTTTTTTTTAAGAAAACCTTGTATTTTTTTCAATTTCGTTTTAACAGAAATGTTGATCGCCATTTTTCAAATATTTCGCCAAAATCTTTGGTCCTCCGATATTTTATCTTTACGATAATTTACAATTATTCATTTCCAATAAACGTAATATTTTTTTAAAAGTCAACATTGAAAGCTCCACATCAGTTTAACGTCTGACATGGTGTCGTTATCCCTTGAGAAAAAGAAATATACATACAATACTTGATCTCTCGTTACAGCCGAACATGTACAGACTAATGCAATTGTCACAAACGACGATACCAGTTGTTGCCAACTTTACCCACCTGTTCGCCAACTCTCGAGCACACAACAGAGTTGAATTTTTGACGGACTTTCCGGTCGGCGACGACGCCGAGGTCATATCGAGCCTCCAGGTACATCCGCAAGGATGGTGCGCTCTCTCAAGAAATGTCAGCACGGGCGAAAAATCGGAGGTAAATTTTTCCGTCATTCCTGATCTCTCTTCGAAGGCAATCGATATTATTTATTACTACTTCAATGATTGTGGTTGAGATTTTTTCTTCGACAAGTCCACGAAAATCGTGATTAGTCGAAAAGTCTGCAGTTTTTTTAAAGCGGGTATAGGGGTTAACATTCCTTTTCGAAAAAAATGCATTTTTCAAATGTTTTGTACAAAGATGGGAAAAATGAAATAAATCGAAAGATTGTTACACGAAGTACAAATTTGATTGAATAAATTGAATTTCATTGAAGTATGGACGTTCATTAAATATTTTGAACTATGACATTCTGAGTTTTAAAATAAATTAAAAATAAATTCTCTTTAATTGCTCAATTTTTTTATGTTGATGTAGGCTCTGAATTTCACAAAGTCTTTCTCGCAAAAAAGTTTGTGTGATGTTGACAGCCTAAAATGGAAAAAAAAAAAAAAAAAAATTCGTTGCGCCGTAACGATGAAAATTTCAAATATGATCGGTCAATGCTCGTGATTAAAGTGAAACGATAATTTTCGCAGTGGACGTGTATCCACGACATACAGGAGCGCGACAGTGTGGATTTGTTGGACCAAGTGAAAGAGGGTGAGGAGTCGCCGAGTCAATTCACAGAGCCGATCGACGACGACTTCGACGTGTCAGCGCAGCAGCCGCAGCCGTCCCGTTCCGGCATAACTTCGTCCTTCGTAATAGACAGTGCTAATCGTGTAAGGATCGTACAGACGATGTCATCGTCATCATCGTCTTCGACGTCGACGTCCTCGACGACGTCGACGACGTCGTCGTCGTCGTCGTCGTCGTCGTCGTCATCGTCATCGACCGCGTCCACGGACGTGCGAAACAACGCTTTTGTGTCGACCGACGCGACGCCTCCTGTGAGGCCATCGCGAACGAACAATTGGCAAGAGGTGAGACGTATTAATTTGCGCTCGGGTTCGCGAAGTCCTCGTTCCGAGAGGCACGTGGTTCGAACGAATTTCGGTGTCGTCGAGATAAGTACGAACAGCGTGAGCGCGACGACAACCGACTCCGAGAGAACGAGCAACAACAATAATAACAATAACGGGGTGAACGACGAGACGAGACGTCCGTCGAGCAGCGACGGTGAAAATGCAAATTCACGCGACAGCGTCGCGTACGATCGTGATCGCGACGCCGAGCAAGATTACAGGATTCCACGTGCCAATCCACAGATGCACGATTGGCGTAGACGCAGCAGTATACTCGAGAACAGCAATTTTTCAACCGCAAACGTCGAGTTGCACGTAAGTTCGACCGACGTGTGGGAAGCGCTCGTTGCTATAAGAGAGGCACGTTTGAGACGTGAAATCGAGCGTGAATTTTATCCAATGGCCGAACGTCGAAGTTGGCTGAGCAGATCGAGTAGCGGCGTGAGCGTCAACATACCGACCCGAGCGTCGCACACAGTCGTGATAATTGGTGATCGGGGTAGACCACAAACGCAAAATCGTTCCGGACAAAATCCAATGTTCGCCATACCGCGTAATCACAAAATTCATCAAAACGTCTCGAGGCTAACGCATTACATCGAAGAGCCGAACGTTGGCTCGGGCTACATTAAGGAATTGTGCTTTTCCGCGGACGGTAGACTCATTTGTTCACCATTTGGCTTTGGCGTAAGGCTTTTAGCGTTCACGGGGGATTGTCAGGAATTATCGAATTGCGTGCCAAGCGGCAACAAATCCGTACAATTGGCCGAATTAGCGACTAATCTCAGTCACACCGATATCGTCGTTAGCACGAAATTTTCACCGCGACACTGTCTCCTCGTTTCCGGCTGTCTCAGCGGAAAAATCGTTTGGCATCAGCCCGTCGTTTAGCTAAATCAATTCATTTTTCATACGCTTTTTCTCCTCTATCACTCTCTTTCTCTTTCTCTCTCTCTTGAACACTCTTACTCTTCTGTACTTATCTCATAGTATTCAGCTTTCGCCGGCCTGAACGCGTCCCCTGCCCCCCCCCCCCGTCCCACCTCCGACGACGAAACGTCGCAGATTCAACGCAGCCGTGCTGTCGTTCGCAACTTCCGCGGAATTCTTTGTCGCGTGACGTAATTGGTATTTACGCGAATGGACGCTACGAAGTCATCTCTTCGTATGTTTTTTTTTTTTACTTGTGCAAACGCGAACAATATTTGCCAGGAAGTGTCAATCGGTTCGGCGAAAAAATAAGGAACTAGGTTCGGTTGTATTCTTGACTTTTGCACACGCGAAATAATCGATGGGCGATATCGAGCTAGCCTCGTGCGTTTTACCGATCAATGTCGAAGGATGTTTTGTTTTTCCGGTCTTGTAAAAGATCTTTGCATCGTTGGAACGTAAGGAAAATTCATTCTTTTCAATTGATCAATATTCTTTTTTCGCCGTTTCGGGCTACGAATATTACTGGAATTCTCGTCAGAGATTTACGGCCGTAATTTGCGAAGATTTTTCATCATATAAAAAAAAAATAAAGAAATGAAAATTGAGGAAAAAAAAACGATGCAAATTTCAACGTCATAAAAGTTCAGCTTCGAAGTTTTCGTAAGTTTTATTATATCGTTTTCGGAAAAACATCTATTACGATACGGACAATTTGACAGACTTGTTTCAAAAAAAAATTGCAAACTGAACGAGCGCGGTTGATGTCAGCAACAGATGACTGCTGTAGCTTAATGGACTATTTTTCTTAAGGAACTAAAATGGATGAAATTTTTTTCCCTCTCGAACACGATTTTGGAGAATTTTGGAAATTTCGCGTAAACTTGAATGTATTTATGTGTGAAAAAAAAAAATCGGTATCCTTCAACGTTCAACGTAGAAATGTACGATCCTCGTTAAAATCGTTGAGGTTGAGCTCTCGGGTTCGCTGATTCCAAAGACAAGACTTGGACGACGAAACGTGACGAAATTACGAAACGGTTGATTCGACGGTGTCGACGGTCTCGGACGAAGTATCGAAAAATAATTGGAACGACACGAGAAATCGTGCGAGTACTATTTTTTTTTTTTTTTTTTCAAGGCGTTACACCACCGTGGCGCTTGAAAAAAAAAACGGTATAAAAATTGACGCGACTATTAAATATATAGAATAATTATTATTTTTCACAAGTAAATTATCGTTTTATGAACAAATTTTTAGAAAATTACAAAATGGCGGAAATCGACGTCGTCTAGTTCCTCTTTTGAAAATCCTTGCCGATGGTGGAATATTTTTTTCTCTGTTCGGCATCGTTTGAAAAAAAAAAAACTTTGTAAAGAAAAACGTACCGTAGACGAAGAAATTTTAAAAAACTTTTTGTACAAATCACAGCGTCTGAGAAAAAAAAATTGATTTTTTAAAATTAATCAAGAATGAAGGCGTCATCCAATAAAAAAAAAAATCCTAATCTACATCCATAGAATAATATTAAGAATATGTGTCGTAAATTTAATAAAAATCGTTTGACGGTCCTCCTACACGTCTTGTCTCTCCGCTAATAATATTTTTTTTTAATTTGTTCATAAAACTATAATGTATCTGTGAACGATAAAAATCATTTTATATTTTTAATAGTCGCGTGAAAATGTTTTTTTTTTTACTATTATACCTATTTTTCCGAGCACCAAAGTTCTCCACCCTCAAAGAAATTGAACTCCATTTGATAAATCCTTCGCTAAACATAACTGTACTTGAATCATCGTTCTCCAATGGCTGATGTGACGTGACGCAATAAAAAAAAAAAAACAACCGGCTGCCTAGCCGGTCTAGGCAGGCTCATCGATCCCAAAATGTCACAATGTCAACTGGACGACCAAGCGAAAGTACAGTTTAGAGACAACCTAATGATCCTTTAAGTCCGATTCAGAGACAAGCCAACGACCCGTTGAGTTTTTTTTGTTTGTTGTACTACACAGACAGTCAATTGGACAGAATTTTCTTAGCTGCAACTCATCCAGCATTGATCGAGTATAAGTACAGCGATCTCGCGAAAGTCTTCCCGGTGGAAAGTAATCGAAGCCTCGATTCAATTTCGTGCATGCAACAGTCATGTTTAACGCGGCGGCATATTTTTTTATCCTTTTTTTTTTTTCATACTGCCTCGACTTTTTGGTCTCTTCGAAGCGATATTCGTCAAGAAAGGAAGAATCACGTGTAAACATTTTCCGGAACACCAAAGCGCCCTTCGCTTTGTCCCGCAAAGAAGCAAGAAAAAGAAATTTTCGCAATATTCGACGAAAGCGTGAACATTTCGTTTTTTTTTTTCAACCGGCGAAAGTTTCGTACGCAAAGTTCAAAGTTTGAAGAAGAAAGTAAAAAAAAATCAGTACCCTTTGGGAATTGTCGGAGAAACGCTCGCTTCTGTTGGGAATTGAAAAGAAAAAAAAAAAAACGTACGAAAAGAAGACCAGCGAGTAGTCGAGTTTTCATGGATTTGGATCGAATCGATGAAAAGATTCACGTGACAAGTGTAAATAATACATTCTGGCGAACGATTATTGTCCCCCTGATTAACTTTACGAACCGGAAGTGATCTGTTTTTATATTTTTTATTTTTACGCATCGCAATGGTGAGAGACGTGTTCTTTCGTTTTCTCTAGAAACACACACACACACACACACACATACGCGCGCGCAGCTACGAATATCTAACACGGAAGAGAAAAGACCTCGAAGTGCATTGCGCGGCCATGCCTGCACCTCGAGTGTAACGCTGTACTTAAGTTTCGATTCGAAAACGAGCCGATCATGAGCGAAAGAGTTTATATGCCATTTTCATTGAAAAAACAAAGAGAAGAAAAAGACGAAAAAAAAAAAAAAAAAAAAACTAGAACGTACGATAAACGCGACATTTCTCTTTATTCACTTTTTTTTTCCTGTTGCTTTTCCATTTTTGTTGCTTTTTTTCTTTTTTCGCAATGCGATTTTTCGAAGTAATTTGCCGCGCGACGGCGTTGTATCCCGAAACAACGATCAACGCCACATCTTGTAACATTGAAATTATACGATTGTGTACAGTAGTTTAACGTGACGATTGTTTTGTAAGATTTTGTTTTCATTTTCTATTGATAATAAAAAGACAAAGAAAACAAAAAAAAACATTAACATCATGCAGTTTGGCGAGTGTTTTTTTAGGACGTAGATCCTTAAGATCCTTAAGGGGCCTGTACCAGTGTGAACGCTGAAAATTTTGCGTTCGGTACATGACAAAGAATTTACTGTATAAGTTTGAATCAAATGATAACATTTCGTTGTGTCCCAAAACTTGTCACAAAAAAACTTAGATGTATCGAAAAATTCCATTGCTAAATGTTAGTTCGAATTTTAAAGGCGTTGTTTTTCGTAACAATGATCTTTGAACTGGCCGGAAACGCAACTCAGCCGGATACGCAGCGAGTTCGATACATGTAGAATAATTATTTCTTAGTTCAAGGGGTGAGGGCTAGTCAGCATTTTCAAAAAATCGTTTTTTTTTGCATTTTCTCAAAGTACAGCATTTCAAAAGTATTCTCGGAAAATTTTAGACAAATCGAAGCATTATTCATGAAGATATACAACTTTGAGGACAGCCGTCTCGAGCGGGTAAAAGCTGCAATAAAGCCTATTTACGAAGATCTTACAAAAGACGAATTACTACAAAGATGTACAGGAGGATTTATCCAAAATAGTAATGAAAGTTTTAGTCAGTGCGTTTGGAGGGTCGTCCCAAAAACGTTACCTGCCAGCTTCACCACTGTTAGCACAGCAGCCAACATTGCTACCTGCACCCTCAACGAAGGTTCCTATGGCTTGTTAGCAGTTTGTTGATGCTATGGGGATTAAATTAAGACCAAACGCCCAAAATTTTGCCACAAATGAGGACTCTGTTCGAGCTGAAGTGGCTAACCGACGTTCGGCGGAAAACACTCGAGAGGCCAGAGTAGCTCGACGACGGAAGAAAATCGCTTCTACTGCGTCTGCTGAGGCGAAAGGAAGGGTCACTTTATGGTTACCGGAATAGATGATTCAATGTATGTCGAAAAATAATTTTTTTATTTTCATGTAAATTGTACTTAAAACTTGAAGCGCTTTTTTCTTGAAAGCACGTTTTCAAATTCGGTGATCACTGTAACTTCAGAACGGCTTGACCGATCGTTTTCAAATTTCTATCACTTATTCTGTACATAATTGTCCCCTGGACGGACGAAGGATTTTTATCGGCGGTGAATAGTTTTTTTTTATAACTGAAAATATGAGTGAAATTTTGTTCGAAAAATAAGTTTTTTTACTTTGAACATCCGCTATTTTGTAAAAATTCGAATCTTTCATTAAGGGGCCAGTGCACTTTGAAAATTTCAAAAAATCGAAAGCAAGCAAGACTCGAAGAAATCGACGACGATGAGCAATCAGAAGGGATTTTTTGTACGGTGCAGGAATTGCCGATTGAGTTTAGGTAAGAGTTTTTCATAGTATAAAAACTTCAAACGCGTTTTTCTCGAAACAACGTTTTCAAAATCTAGCTCCATCGTATCTCTAAAACTAATAAACCGATTCTCGTGAAATTTGAACCACATATTGTAAATATGATTCGCAACAAGATGACCCTCGATGGTTTTAAAATTTTTATTTTTACTCTTTTTTTGTTGTTGCGAAAAACTGCGAAAAAAACGCGTTTTTTTTTTACTTTTTTTCGTTTTTCATCTGCCATTTTTTTATTTTTTGACAAAACTTTATATCCGAGGGTCATTTTGTAGCTGGTGTCATACTGAATCTAATGGACTTTGATTTTTTTTCTTTCAGACAAGCCGTTGCCGAGTTGTGATGGAGCTACTTAGCCCACCTATTTTTGAGGCGTTACGTTAAACTATAGTTTTTGTACTTAAAAATGAATTAAATTTTTTTTTTTAAATGTATTTCAAGACTTTATTTATCAAGCCCAACAACTTTTATATTCATATCTTTTATAAAATCGTAAAAAAAAAAAAAATCGCGAAAATAGCCTTTTTTTTCGTGGCTCCAAAGTGGACTGGCCCCTTAAACCTTGGTCCACCCTGGGCCCAATATGATTTACTGATGATCCCCGTTAATTCTTCTGGTTTCATATGATCCAGTGATGAGCAGCAGTGATCCCTCGCAGATCATTATTTTTCAATGAAAATTTTCCTCTAGCTGTCAAAAATATTGATTATTCATATGGGAAAACATTTTTCACTAAATAATAAAACCTGTAAAAAAAAAAATCCCGAAAAAAGTGTTTTTTTTTTTCGGCGTCACAAGTAGCCCTCAGCCCTTAAAAAAATCTCTCAAAATTGCCTAACTTTTAGCCCGTCTAAATGTATGTACCGCCCTAAATTCGAGATAAAATACCGAGAGAATAAGAAATAAAAAATTGCTCAGCGTGCGAAGCAATTGTGTCACGTATTCAGCTCGAAGTTCAGGAAAGTCACTCAGAATCCTCGACGGTTGCTATGAATTTTCCGCGACACGACGCGGCGGGGTGTACAAGGCAGCGCTCGTTTCCGCTCGCGAGCACACGCTTGCGATATCGACGTATTGGCAAAACAAAGTGTTCCAAACGAATGACTTATTATCGATCTTCGACATACGTACCGGTGTTATCGATCTGGCAATTTTCCCTGTGGCTTGCTCTACGTTTCCAAGCGAACTGGACGAACGGCATGATGGTCTTTCGTATGATTTTGTTGCTGCTGGGAATTTTAAAAATCGAACAAGCCCACGGTGCTCCCCGCTTCAGTAATTCGATGACGTCGGAGTGTGCAGACTCCAAGCAAGTATTCAATTTTATTCGATACTCTTAAGGGGCTATTCCACTGTGATGGCTCGAAAAATAAGCGATTTTTTAATAATTTTTTTTTTCAAAACTGTTGCATGTATCGGTACAAATTTTTTTTTTTCGCTTAAAGGTACACTCTTATAGAATAGAAAACAATTTTTTTGATGGTGCATATAAATGTATATTTATTTAACAATTGATAATTGTGTAAAGGCATGAAAAAAAAGTATGTCGCTGGCGTTGATGAATTGCGCTCTCCAGGTAATCTGAAAGAAAAAATTAAAAAAGATTCTTCATCTGTACGAGTGTCGCTATCGCTCGAACTAGAATTATTATTTTGTATTGGAAAATAATAAAACAGCGCCGTTTTTTTTTGCGAAAGTGTTCGAAAAACACGTTTTTTTTTTTCGTCACAATTCGTGCAAAAGTGTAAGTAAAAATTAATATTTTTTTAATAATTCTAGTTCCGGCGACAGTGACACTCGTACAGATTAAGAATTTTTTTGAATTTTTATTTTCAGATTACTGGCAGAGGGCAAATTTTCGTGCCTTTACAAAACGAACTTCCGGATTATTATGTAGCGTGGAAAAGCCTTCTCCTTTAGGATGCGAGAAAAGCAATTTCCTTCCTTTTGCGTTACAATTCGTGAGCAAGATTTTTGCATTTCAGCCTGAAATGGACAATCGCGGGCGAGCCGGAAGTCAACGAAACAAACGTTCTGAAGAACTCGCCGAGAATGGCGACTATGGACTTTACCACGGGAATTCCACGAGCTTCGAGGACAGTCCAAAAGTTGATCGGATCAAGCACGAGATTCGGCGAAATCGACGAAAAATTATCGAGAACGAGTAAGTTTGTTCGTTCGCGTGTCTTCGCCACTTCCGGTACCACGAGGGCTCCTGGAGAACGGAAGACTACTGCCCCATCGAGAAAACAGAAAAATAGCAGCGTCCCTAGAAGGAAAGCAATGATCAAGAACATTGGACGGAACAACGGGAATAAAAACAGCTTGAAGAAACGTCCGAACACGTCTATGGTCGACAGAACCGGAAGTGACGTGAAAGCGGAGGAAAGAACGAAAAAGTCATCGACAAACGAGACCTTTCGTTACTCCACAGGTAAGCGAAGAATGCCAAACGCCGCGAGCAGAGGAAATCTCATGAAATACCTGCCTGCTCGAAGAACCGGAAGTCCTCTGCTGCAGAGCAACCGGAAGTTGGCGAATCGTCCATTATTAAACGGGACTGAAGAAAAATCGACGCAGTGCTTTGGGAAAACGCGACTAACCGAGTCGCAAAAGACGAAGAAATCTTCAACTCCGTTGAACTCGAGGACACAGCGAGATACCGGAAGTTCTGCAGAAAGAACGAAGACATCGACGAAAGCCAAACGAAACAATTGTCGCGAGGCCAAAGTGAGCTTTTGTATTGACAAATCGATGGATTGTCATGTGATAAAGATAAATAATTGTTGCGGCGACGGTAGTGATGGAATCTTATCGATTTCCATTTCCGGTGTGGCCATGAACACTTCCTGGGATTCCCATCGAGTCGAAGACACCGATCAATCATCAAGCCCGCAAAACGGACCCTCGATTATCGAATTACCGGATTCACCAATGTTCGGTGAAGTTTCGGAATTCTCGCCGGAACATTCGGACGGTCACGTTGTCGAAGCGGAAGTGCCATCGGTCACGAATCTCCAGGAGTGCGAGGAATTGTCGAATGAGAATGAGGATTTTGGTGACCAAGAGCGAGAAGTTTTGGAAAGTGATTCTACTTTAGTCGAGCACTCCAGCACGGAAAAAACACTCTGGTTAGCGAATCCGAATGAATTTCCTGCTACGAAAATTCCATCGGGAAATTCAGCTACGAATTCGGGCTCGTACGTAGCGGAAATTCCGGTTCAACGACCACAACCGGAAGTGCCTTCGGCAGAATCGTCGAGGATGGAAATATCGTCTGACGAGGATGGCTGGGACAATTTTGAGGCCGAGGATCAAGATAAGGAGGAATACGACGAGAAGTACGTGGCTGGAACGAATACGGCGGATGTTTCGTCAATGACGATACCGGAAAACAAATTGTTGAGGATCGACGTAATGGCGTCTGTGTCGAAGTTTCCGGTAGCAGCGAACAACGGGAAGGTGGCCAATCATAGCGACGATTACGGGGACAATGATAATTACGAGAAAAAACATTACAATGATGAAACGGATGATGACACGGACGAGAGCGACGAATGGTAACTCAAGGGATTACGCTCGTTGAACTCAAGGGATTACGCTCACGTATCGGAATATTTAATGACTGATTTTCGTCTACAATGAGGTTATTAAATGATTTTTATCATGTATGTACGATTTGGTAGAAACCAGGCTTTAAAATTTTGAAGTCGTGGGAGTTCTACATGACCCTGAATATATTTTTCTTACACGGAGAGAATTAAAAAGTAATTTTTGTCGTGAATTTCACGGTAAAAATTACCGTGATGTATTTCAATGTGATGACAAGTGAGAAAAGCATAATAATTTTTATGCGACAAGTTTTTTTTTTTTAACTCACGTTACAGAAAATTTCAAATACGTAGCTAAAATTTTACTATACAAGAAGGGTAGCGCGCACGATAATTTTTACCGAGAGCCACAATACATTTTCCTATAACACTCATTAAATTTTATAATAAATCTTAAAATAACTGTTATATAAAGACGATACGTTTTTTATAGACATTTTTCAAAGGCATAAAATAATAAAATGCACAGTAAAATTTCGCTGATATTATATATTTTTTAAATTTAAGTTTTGCGTATTTTTTTAAACATGAAAATTTACTAGAAAATCTGGTAAAATGTTCTATCTGAAGAAGAAATTTTATTTTATTTTCGTGGAAAATCTGTGTTTTACTCGGTAATAATAAGCGAAGTTTCAGGATTGTCATCTGGTTACCGTTACTGCACGCTCATTTTTAACATTTAATTCTCTCCGTGTACGAAAATAATAAGTCTTTCAAGGTCTATATACTGTAAATTTTTCGATAAATTTTTATTAAATTTAAAGAATTTATTACCCTCAGGGGATCTTCAGAATGTTTTACACGCATCGAGCTATTTGTATTAGACGTGTAGAATTATTTAGTTAAATTATTAGCCAGAAATGTGGCCAGCGTGTTATCTCGATAGACGTATATGAATTAAACGATTTCTAATGTCATTTTTCGTTAAAAATTCGGTAATTTCGTTTGAAATTTTAAAAGTGAAAGCATGCTTGGATGTATGTTTACTTAATTGTAGAAGAAAATCGGGAAAATGTGAAATATTCGGGTTTGTGAAAGGAATACACCTTAAGATAAATACTTTTGCATTGGGCGAGATATTTTACGAAATTCAGGATATGTACTCTCGCTAATTATTAGAAGTCAAGCGTACTCACGTTCTTTCCATTTTTTCTTCTTCTCAAATTTAATTTAATTTATCCTATATACACGTATGTCTGAAATCTTAAAGAGCTAGAAAATATTTATTGGCTTAAATCTATGGAAAAAATATATATATATGTATTACGTAAGGTCCCATAGGTGGTTCGCGAATAATGTAATGCAATGCAATGCAATAATGTAATGCAGTACGGTTACGAGAGTCTTCGTCAACCGAGCTCATATATTTTCCCGAAATTCCCAGTCAGGATTTTTTCTCTAAATTATTGCTATACAATTTACGGCAAGATGTAACGTTGGTATTTTATTTTTTTAAATGTTTTTGTTTTTCTGATAAATTGAGGTAAAATTCACAAAAAAATATATTTAAAAAAGTGAACATATTTCCATATTTTACGTTAGAACTTAATCCCTCGAACACGACATTGGAAAATTTTCCATACGAAGATCGAGTGAAAAATTTTATTCCAATAAGTGTAGTCAATTTTTATCTCCCATTTTTTAATATACCTTCAACGATCAAAATCCAAACTTTTTTCCCATCACGGAACTCTCTATTTCAAAAGTTTATATACGACGATCAAATGAGGAGTTCTTTTTTTTTTCCTTTCGCACGAAGAGAACGATAATAAAATTCACAAAAAAATATGTATCAAAGTGAACATAGTTTCATTTTTTGTGCTGGATAACGACATTAGAAAATTTTCTATACTTCGAGTGATAATTTTTTTCCAAAATCTGTAAATTTTTTTCCTCCTATTCGCAATATCAACAAATCAAAACCCAAACGAACTTTTTTCATTACTGGCGGAAACTCTCTATTTCAAAAGTTTTTATACGACGATCAAATGAAAAAGAGTTCTTTTTTTTCTTTCTCTTTCAGAAAGAGAACAATGATCGCCAACTGGGAAGTTTGGAAAGTTTAGATATTTGAAATAGTATATCAAATATGTATAGTACCATTATTCCACAAGCTTAGAAATACCGAAGCGATACACGTTTTCCGAGTATTATCTATCGAATAATATTTTTCCAAATATATATGAGGCATTCCACGCCATTTCACCTAGCCCATGGCCCCGACCATTTTTTTATTTTTTCCTGATTTTTTTTTCATAAAATTGTACTCCATGAAAGGTATATCCACACCAATTTTTAGATTTTTATCTTTTCTCTCATAGGAATTATACGTTTCCAAAAAATGTCGATTTCGGAAGTTTCTGAAACGTTTTAACGCTTATAACTCCTGAACTAATTGAGATATTGATAAATGTCAATATACATATATTTTTCATTTTGAAGCATACTTTAATGAAAAAATATGAAAAAAATTATCAATTATACTAGGCCACGTATTTTTTGCTTCGAAAGTGAAAGCTATTTTTTTCAAGATGATTGCCATTTTTTATTTTTTTCAAAAAATTCTCTAAAACAGAGTGACCTATTCTATGATTTTTAATACTAGTCTCATCGTGGGCCCATTTTTCCTACTATTTTTTTTTATTTTAATTAATCATATTTTTTTTTAGAAGATATTTCATCATTTTAATCTCCAATAACGCTAACAATGAAACGGTTTATTTTTTATTTGTGCTGAAATTAACGAAAGAGATTTTTTTGGCGAAGTAAATTTTTTTCCGAAATCGACATTTTTTGGAAAATTATAACTCCTAAAGGAGAAGAGATAAAAATCTAAAAATTGGTGTGGAGATTCCTTTCATATGGTACAATTTTACAAAAAAAAATCAGGAAAATAAAAAATGGTCGGGATCACGGGCTAGGTGAAATGGTGTGGAATGCCTCATATATATATGCGTATGTGGAAACATTTGTATATTAGGATCGATCCCAACTTGTCAGAGATTGCGCATGTAACGAATTAACATTTATTCCGATCTAACGAAACACATATCTTCTAGAATAGATAAATTTCGAGTTCAACGACAATAAAATTCGATATTTATTCCATTAGTTTATTCGCTGAAGCGCTAATTAAAAATCTATCGATCTTGCAGTCACGTTCGAAGCTTAGTGAATTTTTGTCATCACTTATAAATACTTTTCGCTACACATTCTGTATTAATTATTCTTTGTACGAACTCATAAATGTGGAGTAATTGTGTAGAGGAGAAAGTAACGAGAATTTCAATCGATTTTGTTGTTTTTCGATTAAAAACCTTTCCTTTCAATCTCATCAACGTTGACGTTGGAAATTCTTAGTTTCTCGACTGCAGGGCCATAGATTACCACCAAACGTGTATTCAAATGTGATTTCAAGAACTTGTGGCTCTCAGTATCTTGCGTAGAGAGAGAGAGAGAGACTTACGACGATATCGCGAGGACGTTGAGTCGTTTGCAAAATAATAAGTGTACATTGGAATTTTTTGGATCGTTGAGCTTGCGGAGATGATCGAAGAGTGACAATTGAGCTACACGAGTTTTACATAATAATGAAGTTAAGTGGTTAAACCATCTTGGCGTTAGGAAAAATAAGTAGAAAAATAAGTTTTTATTTTTTGACGCGACTATTAAATGTACAAAGTCATTTTTATTATTCCCTAATGCATTATAATTTTATGAACAAGATTTAAAAAAAATGAATTAAAAAATTGAAGAATGGCGGAGATATTAGGCATCTGGTAGAACTTGCTTTTCAAACTGGTGGACAAAATACCTCGACCGCTTTTGATGAAATTTATAGCACATGAAATTTATAATATTATTCAGGATGTAGCATAGGATTTTTTTGGTTGGATACCGCGTTCATTTTTTATCAATTTTTAAAAATTAACTTCTTTGTAAAAATCGGAGTTTTTTGTTTCAAACAGCTGAAATTCCTAAAAAAAATGTTTAATTTTTCCCACATGTTTTTTTTTTCCATTTTTCAGAAGATGCCTAACAGAGAAAAAAAAAGTCCACCATCGACAAGAATTTTCAAAAGAAGGTCCTACTAGACGACTTATACCTCTGCTGTTTAAAAATATTTTTTTTGCATCGTTTTTTTAAATTTGTTCATAAAACTATAATGTATTTGTGAAGAATAAAAATGATTTTATATACTTGAAGTTCGTGTCAAATTTTTCAGAATTTTTGTATAAAACAGAATTTTTTTTCAGCTATCATTGCTAAAAAAAAATGTGAAATTTTTTCCCCACGCAACACTTTAGCTATGTTTCTTTACAGGAATTTTTTTTTCCATTTTTCAGACGATGCCTGACGGATAAAAAATTGCACCGTCGGCAAGGATTTTTTTATTCTTTTTGAAATAATTTGTTCATTAATTTTATCTGTTCATTAATTGAGTTAATTAATTTGTTCATTAGTACTATAATGTATTAGTGAAAAATAATTTTATATAGTTAATAGATGCGTCAAACTAAAAAAAAAAAATGTATACCTATTTTTCCGGTCGCCAAGGTGGCGCAACGCCTCAACCGGGAAATGAAGACAAAACAATGAAAACGTCCCTAATACGTGAAGAGTTTGAGCGCGATAAAGCATAAAGTTTCTTTTTCTTCGTTCGTACGACAAAAAAAAAAACGGATAAATATATAATTGTCCGATGTTCGATCCTGGCACGACGTAAATTCGACATTGGACGAATCCCTTCCGATTTTTCAGAGCGTTATCAAATCCCGTAGTACAGAATGATCGTCAGTACGACGTACTGTATATTGGCGATGATAGTTTCTCCCGTGCTGGACTCGTCGCGATCGTCATTGAGATGAGAATGATTCGCGTCTTCGTGATGACGATCGGTATTGTTTTTACGCATATCGGAAGTGTCGGCATTATAGTGAGTGTGATCATGCGCCGAATGATCATGCATCGAATGATCTTCGTGATCATCCAATCCCAAAAAATCGCTACTGTTCGATGTTTCTTTGTGTTCAGCCTCTGTGTCTCGATCTCCAGGCGATCTCTTGCTTCTGTTCAGAGGCTTGAGTTTGGTAATGCCACCGTTAAGAATCGGCTGGGATCTTCCATTAGCACGATTGTCCAAATGGGTATCAATTCTCACTTCGCCGGGTATCGGGGGTGGTAATGCACCCATGAACTTGCCAAATCGTGGTGTTTTGGTGAGTATCTCTGATGTCAATCGGCTCCTGGATCGTTTGTTCTCATCAGGTCGTTGAATCGAGCGTGGGAGGCTGGCATCGTCAATGATCTTGCCATCGAACGTGACGAGGGTACCAGTCGATTTTTTGCTGTTACCTTCGTGAAATTTCGGACTGACGCCAGTCGGCGGAAGATAATACGAGTCCAAACGATCGGCTGCCATTTCCATGTCATCAATATCGTCAAGTCTGGTCTTTCTTCGCTGATGAACGCGGCGTAGTTTCTTCAGAAGATATTGCTTCTTTGCGCTGTTACGATCCAACGGTGAGGGTACGAACATCGGCTCGAAAGTCTCGTCGACGTAAGTATCGTCCTCGCTTATCCTCGATAACTCATCCTTCGAATCATCAATTTTGTCCGGATATGCGATTTGTTGAGACCTAGCTGCGCCAGTCTCGCGCTCCAAGTGTCTTCTTATGATTGGCTTGAAGCCACTCTCAATGACGATCGAATCAGGATCGAAGCCTGTGTTTCTTGCTGGTTTAATGATGTCACTTGACTGTACGTCATTGCGATCGATAATGGTCTCGTCGCCAGTAGACATCGTCGCTTCGTTATTGCCTCGTTGCTTATTGTCATCGAATTTCGTCATTTTTGTCGCTTGATAATGATTCGCTATGCTATCGTTGTAATCGTTAAATTTATCGTTATCGGTATTGCGAGGACCATTCTGTTTGGATATTATTTTTTGTTGAGGTGTCGCGTTGATGGCCTTCTTCCGTTCCATCAGCAGTGGCCTTGACGATGGCGATGGCGAGGGTGGTGAAAGTTCGTGTACACTCGCTGACATCATCGGTCTCGATGACAATTGTTGTAAAATCGGTCGTCTGATGATCATGATCTTTTGGCCCATCGCGTGTGGATTAATGATTGTCGGATGGTTCTGTGATGGCCTGGAATATACGTACTGCGAGGTTCCCGGATGAGAATAAGCGTATTTCATCTGGCCGTAGCTCATGATCGGTCGTTGATCTGTAACGAGGTTAGATGATGGTTGGTTAGATGATGACGGTGATTTAATGCTGATAGGAACTGCGGCAGTTTGACGTGTCTCTTGATCAAGCTCCGGCTTCGTGCGTTGTTGTTCCGACGGGTTTTTCGTGAGCGCGGTTAAATCGGTCGTCACGTTAATGCCATTGTTACGAAATTGTTGGGACCAATCGTGAACGGGCGACATCTCGTCACGATCGTTCGTCTTATCGCGATAATAAGCAAAGCCGTGGCTTGATTGGATCAGCGATGATCTCAGATCGTTACGATGAGGTCTTGTCATCACGTGAGGACGATGAATAAGATCGTTGTTAAGATTCGTTCTCGTAAGGCCGTGCGAGTAATGAGGATAATTGTAGGAATTTTGTTGCGGCGAATAATGACGATTATGATGATGCGTTATTGGCTTGATCGTTTGATAATTGTGCATTCTCATTGGCAAAGCTTCCTCGTCGCTTAACATCGAAGCTTCATTTTTCGTTAGCTCGTAACTCGACGGTACGTTCAAACGCTTCGTTGTTGTTAATTGAGGTTTGTTACTGTTGATATTGCCGCTCGACGATATCAACGAGCCGTGCATACTCATAGCTTGATTATTGTTAGGCATTGTCGGATAATGAGGATAATTCGCATGCTGATTGTGAATGTGATAACGCATCAATTGGCCCAGCTGGGTATTGGCATAAGGCTCGTTATTGCGATGATTATTATGATGATTTGCATGATGATGATGATGTTGATGATGATGATGATGATGATTGTGAAGTAGGTTACGATGATGCTCGTAGAATTCGGGCACTTCTGTTACCTTGCTCGTCACACGAATGCTCGAAGCACCATCCAAATCGGACACTTGATCCTTCTGGTACGGTGGTGGCTCCACGTAAATTGCCAGGCTCTCGCTACCTTGGGATGTCAGTGGCTCGTCGCAACGGTCCACCACGTTGATCTTCCAGCCAAGATGACGATGCGTGAAACACTTGAGGAAGAAAAAAACATACGGGAGTTCGTCAATGTTCGATGACGCGAGAAGCAAACTTGAGGGTTGGAACAATGTTATTGATGTCATAAGTCGAAGTTATGACATCAACATCAGTGGTGGAGGATCACAGCAGGGATCGAACAGTTCGTCAATGATCGATGACGCGAGAAGCAAACTTGAGGGTTGGAACAATGTCATTGATGTTGATGTCATAAGTCGAAGTTATGACATCAACATCAGTGGTGGAGGATCCCAGCAGGGAATGCCAGACGAAAGAGCTTGGTGAGAAAATACACGAGTAAACGGTGTTTTTTTAAGGAGTTACACAACTTTCGGACTTGTAAAATTAGGTATTTTTTTATTCTTAAATAAAATTAAAAAAAAATTTTAATTATAAAATATTTTTTTTCTGTGTCTGTAATTTGTAATTTTTTTTTATTTAGACGCGATTATTAAATATATAAAATAGTTTTTACCGTTCACAAATGCATTATAATTATATGAACAAACTCAAAAATGAACTCTTTTCAAACTGGTGGACAAAATAGCTCGAGATCTACTCAACTGATTTTGATGAAATTTATGCCACATATTCTTTATAATATTATCTAGGATGTGGAAAAGGATTTTTTCGATTGGATGCCGCGTTTATTTTTGATTAATTTTTCAAACTCAAAATTTTGGTGACAATTAAAGTTGTTTTTCAAACAGCTGTCATTTCTACAAAAGAATTTTTTAATTTTTTTTCCCTATGCTACACTTTAGCTATTATGTTTGTTTATAATTTATTTTTATGAACTTCATACCACATATTGTTTATAACATTATCTAGCATGTAGCATAGGATTTTTTTGATTACATGCCGTGTTCATTTTATTATTAATTTTTAAAGTACAACATTTTGGTAAAAAGCAGAGTTTTTTTTTTCAAACATTTCTGCAAAAAAAAATTCAATATTTTCCCTTTGCCAAGCTCTAGCTATAACCTTTCTTTACAAGGAAAAAAATTATTTTTTATTTTTCAGACGATGCCTGACAGAGAAAAAAATACCATCATCGGCAAGGATTTTCAAAAGACATTCCCACTAGACAATTTATATCTCCGTAATTTTTAAATTGTTTTGATACGTTTTTTTTTTAAATAAATTTTTCATAAAAGTGTGTTTGTAAAAAATAAAAATTATTTTATTTATTCAATAGTCGCGTCAAATATTTTAATTATTTTTATACCTATTTTTCCGAGCGCTAAGGTGGTGTAACGGCTTGAAAGATTTTATCACTACTTTCAAGTTCCTTCATTTTGGGTTTTCCAGCCGAATACTTTATCCCAATCCTACGATCTTCCGCGTGTTAACGAAATCGAGATTTTCTCACCTGATAGTAAACGGTGTCCGGTGTATTGGCGTCGGGTGTCCATTCGACGACGCCTGGCTCACCGTGATCGCACTTGAGATTTAAGCTCCGCTGGAAAGCACCGAACGAGGTGTAGGTATCGGCCTCTGGTAGGCTCGGATCGTGTATCCAATTGCAGAGACGTCCGACCCCGTTTGGACGCACGTTTCCACCTTGTCGACTGATACCCGCGAATATCTTTACTTTCTGTTAAACATGGAATAACATATAGTTTGATGAAACATTCCGCGATGTAGATAAGGCCTGATGACCAAAAAAAAAATAAGGGGTAACATCGCGTCGGGCCGAAATCTTCGGGACTTGGAAGGTGATTTTATAAAAATGAATTAATTCAATAAAAAAATCGGTTCCTCAAAATATTCGAGAAAAAGAGAAAAAAAAATAAAAATTTTTTTTTTATGGAAATGTATAATCTTTTTTGCAATCAATATTCTTGTAGAATAAAATTTAGAAAAAAATGAGAGTGCGTCAATTTCATAAAAAATCAATGAAAAAAATAGAATATTGAAAAACAATATAGAAAATAAATAAAATATTAATGTCAAAAATAGATAAAATATTAAAAATCAATATAAAAAATAAATAAAATATTACAAATTAATATAAAAAATAGATAAAATATTAAAAATCAATATAAAAAATAAATAAAATATTGAAAATTAATATAAAAAATAAATAAAATGTTGAAAATCAATCTGAAAATTAAATTAAATAACATTCTCATAGAATAAGATAATAAAAAAAAATACAAGTGTGCGTCATTTTATCAAAAATCAATATAAAAAAAATTCTATTAGAAGATTATATTTGTATCGATTTTTTAAAAATATTTTAAAAGAAACAAAAAATGGAAAAACTCCACCACCGCTTCAGCGGAAGAGATACTTTTCAACGGATCAATTTTTTCATTGAAGAAAATCTTTCGAAAATTGTTTCATGAGGAAAAGTTCTTATTCTTTTTCTTTTGATTTAATCAACTTGAAAGTCTCCGCAAATAGTTTGTGGCCTAGGATCGTGGTGTTGGAGCTTAATTGGGCAAAAGTTTTGGACAACCGACCGCTTTTTCTTCGGCTGTTTTGTGCTCGTAACCACCAACGGGGTCGTCGGTTATGTAGAACGGATGATAGCGTGCCGGAAGTTCAGGATTGTCGCCACCCTCAACTATGAAAGTGTACTTTTGGCCACGTACTACGTTGATCACCGGTATCAGAAGGCCATTTATGTACCACGATATTCCCCAACCCACGTGACCTAAGAGAGACAACATGCGAATATCTCGATGAACCACCAACGCACGAAATTTGCCAAAATTTTTTGAAAAATTCTTCAAATTTCGCGCCGAACAAGAAATGTTAAATTGCATCATTTCGAGGTCTGTTGGGTTGAACGCCTGAACAATGGTTTTTTTTTTGCCATTTGGCTTTCAAAGAGCTAGTTTATTTTTTAGGATTTTTAAAAAATTGTTTTTTTTCCAACTCCAAAAGCAATAAATTGCAATATTGGTTTTGGAAGAAGAAAAAAAAGCTTTGGAATAAAAAGGTACCAGTAATCGCGGGGTAACCGTGTTTGCCACCGGTCGGACCAAGCTGAGCGTACAAAACACCGTCCTCGGGTTCGTAACATTCGATGGGTGGAATTTCCCATGCGTTCGATTTCGTTGATGGTGCTGGTGTCGGCGGTGTTTTCTGAGTTCGTTTTGTGGTCACGGCGATTTCCTGCTATGACGAAATTTTTATTAAACTCTCGTTGACAAACAATCAAATATTTTGATACTTTTACGAAAAAAGGCGAAACCTAGTTGGAAGGACGTATAAAGTATTCGTTCGTTTTGTGACCCTTTGTGATCGAAGGGTCGATTCTATTCAGTCAGTTTTCAAGAAAGTTTATTGTGATCAAAGTATTCGTCCGTAGGGGTTCAAAAAATTACGAAACACGCTTTCAGCTATCTAGATGACGCACGAAAAATTTATTTATAAGAAATAAAATGGCGACATGTTAAAAAAAATTCACAAAGACGTGAAAACGCAAAAAAAATATACTTTTTAGCTAAAAAAATCATAGTTCCGTGAATTTTCAATATTTTTACCTAAAATTTGGACGTGATATTCCTTAGATGTGCTACTTTTGGGAAAAAAATAGTAGCATAGTGCGCGTTTAAAAAAAAAAGGTATTTATTCCGACATGTGAAGAGGGTACATTTTATGGTATGAGGATACTCCAAACTCCAGGTAAGATGATGAATACAGTCCCATTCGAAGCCGGGAACTAATATATATATTTACACAAAAAATTGATCGATGGGTCGATTCTACCCAGGGTGACCACGAAGGGTTAAGGCGATAAATGTTGTGTGACGAAAATTGTAATTTTCCGAAACCTCAAAACATTTAATCTTATTTTTAATAAATCTATTCATATATTTCGTTTGATATTTTATTAAATTTTTCATTAACGTGTTTATTCTTGTCTGGGATTATAGATTTTTTTTCGCTAGATAGATCATTTGTTTCAATTTATATTAAAAATAATATAAGGTTCTATGCATAAAGTAGCAAAAATCGAGTAAGCTTCAAACCCAAAAGATTCGCCAAAAAAAGCGATTTTAATGAACTAAATATGTTCCATCCTGTTTAATGACTTCCTGCCATCTTTCCTCGAACTTTATTTTTCCTCTTTCATAGAAGTCTCTAATATTTCTCATTTTATCAAACGAATCTTTGATAATTTTAAATAAATTTTTTTTTAAATTGAATTGTGTTAATTATAAATTAACATTATTCAAGAAATAATGAAAATTCGCGAATTAATAATATTAATGATTGATTGTAATATTTGTCACTGTTATTAATATTAAAGGAAATAAAGGGACTTACCTTATCGCTGATCTCAGCATGAATATGCTGCATATCGCCATCCGGCATCGGGCAATTCCACGCTGGGGGTCTAGCAAATTCGATGAATTTATCGGTCTTGAGGTAGTGAGAGTGAAAACTGACTTCACCCCTCTCGTTGAGAGGCCCGATCGCCCAGATTACCGCCTGAGAACCGTTCGTCTTGATTGGCCTATCGAGCTCGTCGCTGGCTTTCAGTGGTCTTTGATAAGTCACGATGCTGTAGCCGTTTACCATTGCGGCATTCAACAGTCGCACAGTATTTGTGTTGGGCTTGGACAAAAAAAAAATTATTTTAACATATATAGTTTTGCTACCTGATTTATAAGTCTCTATCGATGTATTTTCACCCCCTGAATACGAATTCACCATTCATTTATCTCGAAACCAACATTTTCTTTCTTAAAAATCGTCAAAAGTTTGTGAAAAGACGTTTAACGCCTCTAGCTGGCGGAATTCTGATTTTTTTTTACATAAACTCGACGAAATTCGTAATCAGTGGAAAATTTCCCAATAGATAGAGCACCGAAATGGTCCAAAAGTTGAAAAAAAAAAATCGCAAAAATCGATGGTCCGACTTTGAAATTCTGCCAAAAATCGAAAAATCAACGGAACTCAATGAATCAAGCGGCATTTTATAGAGAAAACGATAACGAAGAGAATGAGCACAGAGTAAAGTTCTACATCGAAATGGAAAACAAACACGGAGAGAATTAAATGTTAAAAATTACCGTGCAGTAACGGTAACCAGATGACAACCCTGAAACTTCGCTTATTATTACTGAGTAAAACACAGATTTTCACGAAAATAAAATAAAATTTCTTCTTCAGATAGAAACATTTTACCAGATTTTCTAGTAAATTTTCATGTGTAACAAAATAGGCAAAACTTATATTTAAAAAATATATAATATTAGCGAAATTTTACTGTGCATTTTATTATTTTATGCCTTTCAAAAATGTGTATAAAAAACGTATCGTCTTTATATAACAGTTATTTTAAGATTTATTATAAAATTTAATGAGTGTTATAGGAAAATGTATTGTGCTCTCGGTAAAAATTATCGTGCGCGCTACCCTTCTTGTATAGTAAAATTTTAGCTACGTATTTGAAATTTTCTGTAAAGTGAGTTAAAAAAAACTTGTCGCATACGAATTACTATGCTTTTCTCACTTGTCACCACATAGAAATAAATCACGGTAATTTTTACCGTGAAATTCACGACAAAAATTACTTTTTAATTCTCTCCGTGAATAAGCAGCAATTGAGTAAAGAAACTTTTTTTTCTTCCACTCGGTACGATAATGGCCGTTTTGTGCACGCTTCGCGTGCGTAAAATCCTCATTTTCACACCTCGTAAAATAAAATTTCGTACAACACTCGACGAAAAAACTTTTTCTAAACTCGTGTGATTGCAACACTCGCCTTCGGCTTGTTCCGCAAACTCACACTCGTTAAAAAAAGTTTTTTTTTCGTCCTTGTCTCATAATGTACTATTTTGCCGAAGTGGATAAAAAATTTACATTAAATATTTGTTTTTTTTTGAGGTCTTTATCGATGTATTTTAACCTCCTGAATACGAATTCACCATTAATTTATTTAAAAAATAAATATATGTAAAATAAATATACGTAAAATATATGTAGATTTCACGAAAAATCGAGGTAATTCAAATGGGAAAAAAAAATAAAAATAAATAGACGCATCTAGTTAATATCAAAAGAATTTTTCTGTATTGTGAAGATTCGACCCTGCACCCTCCACGTGTCACGTCTTGCATATCGTTAATTATTATACAGCCCATGGCTAGCAACATTTATGGCATTCAAGTGCCACGACTTGTGAGTTTTTCCAGCTAGAAAAATCCTAAGAAATCGATCTCAATCGGGCTTGTCGTTCTTCAGGAATTTAATTATTGAAAAAAAAAAACGGGACACCCGGTACGTATGAGACAGTGCACGTACACGTTGAACGTGTATGCATCTACTATCTGTCTATCTAGTCATCTGCGCTTGGCAAGTGAACTTTACAAAAGCAAAATCCTTTTACCTGTATGCGAACGTCGGGACAACTTCCACGTCCGCCGGAACACTGAGATTTCGCGTCCAGGAAGTAGTCGACGGCGTAGCCTTGTAAAGTTTGCTTGTCGACCCACGCCACCGCAACATCGCCTCCTACCATAACGCTTCGCTCGGGAGTGGCCGACACGCCGAACGACATATATTGTCCGTCATCTAGAAAAAAAAGGAATTAAAAAAAAAACGGCATGTTTCTCTCATGATTAACGTCCGATGGATCGATGAGGCTGATGACAAAAAAAAATCGTTTGTCTGATTCGGAAATTTCGTTGGTCCTTTTCTACTCGTTTGGAATGATTAAAGTTCAGGTCGAAGTGTTTGAGATGACACGGTTTTGTAGAGAAAATTAATTGATGGTCACAGCGAATGCACGTATTATTACAATAATTAATATCGCAATAAAAAACAAAGAATTACGAGGGTCATTTGGAAGGTTTCCGGCCTATGAACAAAAAGTGATAGTAGCAAAAATTTCTTTCGCCTGCTGATAGATAGCCTTGATATATGTAAACTGTGAAAATTTCAAGTCATTCTGATCGTTACTTTGTCTATGGCACTCTTCCAAAGTTGCCAACTGACATTTGTCAACTATGGGGAAAAACCGAGTATCGCGCAGTGATAAAGTTTCTTCGTTTGAAGTGAAGAAAAAAGTCCGGAAGTAAAAGAGGAGGTTTTTTTTTTTCGAGAGAATTTCCATTCTGGCGTTCCAGAAGGAAAAGCTCGTTGAAGATATATTTTTTTAAAATTATTTGTGTAAATATACAATGTGACATGAATTTTTTTTGTGTATAAAACTGAATTTTATTGAACAACCATGATATACATTTAAAAGTATGACATTTTATCTACATTGTGTGAAAATTTGGTTAAAAAATTTCAAACGGTAAAAAAGTTAGTCGTTTTCCTGGGACGTGTTTTTGTTGGCAGCGTTTGCGGTACCAGACGTGCCTCTGCCATTTTTTATCTAAAAAAAATATTTGTTTCTTAAAGTAGATAGATAAAACTAGTAATTATCGAGACGGATTTAAAAAATTTATTTTTTTTCGGGTCATGGCAGTCACTGGAATAAAACAGGCGATTTTTCGCCTCAAAATTCTTCAGTACTTATGATAAAAAAAAAAACTATGCCAGGTACCGAAAAAACGGCTCGATAAGTACTAGGTTACTGTGTGAAGCATAACTGTGCAAAACTTGATCCCGATCGGTCCAGTAGTTGTGGAGATATTTCTGGTACCGATTTTGAAGACACTGTTTCGAGTAAAACGCGTTTAAGGGGCCAGTCCACTTTGGAGCCACGAAAAAAAGGCTATTTTCGCGATTTTTTTTTTGACGATTTTATAAAAGATATGAATATAAAAGTTGTTGGGCTTGATAAATAAAGTCTTGAAATACATTTGAAAAAAAATGTTTAATTCATTTTTATTCATTTTTAAGTACAAAAACTATAGTTTAACGTAACGCCTCAAAAATAGGTGGGCTAGGTAGCTCCATCACAACTCGGCAACGGCTTGTCTGAAAAAAAATAATCAAAATCCATTAGATTCAGTATGACACCAGCTACAAAATGACCCTCGGATATAAAGTTTTATCAAAAAATAAAAAAATGGCAGATGAAAAACGAAAAAAGTAAAAAAAAAACGCGTTTTTTTCGCAGTTTTTCGCAACAAAAAAAGAGTAAAAATCAAAATTTTAAAACCATCGAGGGTCATCTCGTTGCGAATCATGTTTACAATATGTGGTTGAAATTTCAAGAGAATCGGTTTATTAGTTTTAGAGATACGATGGAGCTAGATTTTGAAAACGTTGTTTCGAGAAAAACGCGTTTGAAGTTTATACTATGAAAAACTCTTACCTAAACTCAATCGGCAATTCCTTCACCGTACAAAAAATCCCTTCTGATTGCTCGTCATCGTCGATTTCTTCAAGTCTTGCTTCCTTTCGATTTTTTGAAATTTTCAAAGTGGACTGACCCCTTAATGTTTTGAGTACACTTTACACTGAAATAACTGATTTATTTTAAACTTACATTAAATCGTCGATTCCCGGGCCATATGACGGATCTTCCTTAGATGTTGACGCTTCCATTAGATCTTTTTTTTTTGCTGTGTCAACCTCATTCATATTCAAACTCATAGTCAAACAGATGACAAAGGCCGCGTCTACCAGCGCCCAAACCGTTAATCGTTGCTCACCCGGTCAGTTACAAAACGCTATAACTTCGTCATTACTGCGAATTTCCTTATGACATTTTCAGGGTAGACACTCAAAGGATCCTACTTTCGAATGAGCACCTTTTTTTGAAAAAATCGATCTTTTTTACCTACCCAGGTGTATTCGAGCCCTTAAAATGTGTGTGTTTTCCACCATCGTGATCCTGAGTCTTAAATTCGCATAAAATCAGCGCATTAGTTAGTAATTCACAATTTATCCTGTGGTAACAACGATCTGGAATTTTTTTTCTTTCGAAATTTGCCAAAAATGCCAACCGTCAGGCTCTTGGTGCAACAATATTGCATGTACACGACAAATTTCATCACAATTGATTGTACGGTTTGGTATGAACCAGAGCTTAAAAATTTCGAAGCGGTGAGAACGGTATGCTACATGGCCTTAAGACTCACCAAGCTTTGCGACGAGTTGTATAACGATGCTGTCTCCGGCCACGGCCCATCTCACTTCGAAAGCCAGACTGTCCTCGAGAACCTCGCAATTGAGCTTCGACTGAAAATTCATCGTATAAAATTTCATATATATGACGAATGTACATCTACGAGCATAACAAATGCTCAATTTAGTCAAGATATTTATGACAATGAATTCACGATTTTTCATAACGTGCGATAATTTTTAATTAATTTACAGTTCTTGAGGATACGGGTGGATCACGTAGAATAAAATTATTCACTCGAACGTAAGGGCGAGTTGCACCTTTATTACAAGCATGCTGATAAAAAGTCCAACGGTACAAAAATATATATCATAACAAGCGTTGTAAAATGCACTATGCGTGCTCACTACGAGAAAAAAAAAAATCCTTGGCTTGACGCTCTACACAGCGATACCAGAGTACAATATTTTTGCACTAAACAAAGAAAAAATATTTCTTTGTGCATTTGCAAATAAATTCACATTTTTTTTGCCCCCTATCTACGAAATATATTCGAAATATTTATAATAGCAAATATTTTACGTTAATATTATTTATTTTAAATACAAATAATATAATATGCATTGAAAAGATGTATTACTGTGTACATTAATTTTCCGTGCATAAAACAGTGCTCATGTGTAAATATATTATAACTCTGTGCATCTGCATAAACAACGTTACATAATGTAGAAGAATATTTTTATCTCCAATTGATGCCGTATAGCAGAAAAAAAATAATAGTCTTTTTCGCCGCCTGACAAATAAGGTACATCGTAAACGCATCTCGACCACGTTTGCCTGATCGCAAAACTTTCTTTTCCTATCACAGTCTCGATAATACACTTTTTTTTTTCATCGACATCACATTTTTTTTTGGTCGTTTCGTTATATATGACGAAAATCTCACAATTTTTTTTTGCAAATAATTCGGTTACATGAGCTTGCTCTTTCTCGATCACAGCGACAACAGTTCACTTCGTGTTTCATCCACATTCGGTATTTACCGAATAGCTACATTATTTTTTCATACTCAAATAGGCACAATGAAACACACATATATATGTATGTTATATGGAAATTTCATTGAAATTCATAAAATTTCATAAAATTTCATCGAAATTCATAAGATTTCAGCGAAATCCATAAGATTTCATCGAAATTGCATAAAATTTCATCGAAATTTCATCGAAATTTCATCGAAATTTCATAAAATTTCATCGAAATGTATGAAATTTCATCGAAATTCATAACATTTCATCGAAATTCATAGAATTCCATTGAAATTAATAGAATTCCATTGAATTTTCATAAAATTCCATTGAAGTTTCATAAAATTTTATCGGATTACACAAAATTCCATTGAAGTGTCACAAAATTTTATTGAATTCCTAAAATTTCATCGAATTTCATACACATCCACTGAAATTTCATCGAATCCCATAAAATTCCATTGCATTTTCACAATATTCCAGTGATTTTTATAAAATTCTATTGAAATTTCATCGACTTTGACAAAATTTAATTGAAATTTCATCGAATTTTACAAAATTCCATTAAAATTTCATAAAATTTCGTCGAATTGCATACACATTCACTGAAATTTTATCGAATTTAATACAATTTCATCGAACTTCATAAAATGTCATTGAATTTCAAAAGTTTTGATGAATTTCATAAAATATCACCGAATTTCATAAAATTTTGTTGAATTTCATAACATTTCATAGAATTTCATAGAATTTCATTTAAAAAAATCATAAAAATACATTCACAGAATTTCATTAAAAAAATATTGAAATTCATGAAATTTTAATGAATTTCATTGCAAGTCACAAACTTTCAATCATCACATGAACTTCAATTTTTGACACGTTCAAAAATACTTGTAGCATTAATTCGTCCCGAAATTATTTATACGGGACAACACCTCTTAAAAAATACACTTTGACCTCACAGTGACGTCCTCTTCGAATTTTCATTTAATCAAGATTTTTGCTCCCCTATCTTTAGATTGTCGCGCGAGTATTTGCATTTTTTTCCCTCAACAATTGCCGTTACTCTCGGCTCTCACACGGTGTACACGAGCTTTTGCGTTGCCCCGTCGTTGTTTTTCAATTTTCCGGGGGAGATATAGCCTGGCGGTGGAAAAAAAAAAAAAATTGGTACGCAGGAGAGAAAGATATGAGAGATGCCCGTGTAATCAGAGAAACGCGAGCCGGGCACTCATCTCGCTTCGTGCATGCCTGTATCAGTGTGTACAAGCGTATGCATATTGCAACCGCTAACCGCGATGTTGTATAATAACAGGCGAGACTCGTGCCCGCATATCTGGGTACACCGTATACGCTATATTACTTTTATTTTCGGCTTTTCACGTTTGAAATGAAAGCATAACCCCCGGATAAACTTTGTGAAAGAGCTTTACAGATATATCGCAAAAATCAGCGATTCCGAAATATTGACGACACTATCAATAAACCTGGTGACGTATTTTGAAAATGTTGTGTAATTTTTTTTTGACAGTAATCTCGATAACAGGAACTGTAGGAATATTTACAAATTGCCTTTTAAACAATACAGCTATGTTTTCGTGTCGAGCCTACGATGACTCGATGATAATTCAAGTTAAAAAAATGTACAGGCAGTGTTGAACGTTAAGGGATCATCACAGTGTAAAATTGTCAAGAAAATCAATCTTTTTTTTATCTTATCCGATAGTATAGACGGTTTTTATGACGACTTTAAACGCGTTTTTCTCGAAATGTCGTTTTTCAAAACGGTGTACACTCTCAAATGAAGAGTTTTCAAGCCATCCGTCTCAAATTTTGACACAACATTCTTCACGCCATTCTTAATCTTGCTATGGAAACTTTTTTCTTTAATCTTCGTATTTTTTTGTAACGAAAAACCGTCGAAAAAATAGGCTAAATTCGATACTTTTTTTTTTTCAAACCGCCGCCATTTTGTTAATTTTGATATAAAAAAAAAAATCCTCCACAGCAAGATAGCGGCTTTCATACTGTTTAATCATCTTTTTAGAAATTTTGTTTCAGATAATATTTACGGCCACAACCGTGTACACCGTGAGGACTCCTTTTTTTTCGAACACATTTTCAACCGGTCAAAAAAAATGTAAAAAAAATCAAAATAAACGTTTAAAAATTTATATTCCGTTCTTCATGAGTGCTTTGATTTGACATGAAAAAATCAGACCGATTAGCGTATTTTAACCATCGAAAAAAAAATCGCCAAAATCAGCTATTTTTTTTTTTAATATATGGCAAGTTTTGTAATAGTCTGCTTGGACATCCAATAAAGTCCTCTTCTGTGCAATAAAGTGGATTAATTTGCGAATGTATTGTTGCGTGCAGTAAATTGGATTAATGTAAATTAATATATGCATGCACATTATTGTCCGGCAGAATCTTGTAGAATTCTTTGTCACAATAGTTCGCCGGATGCGTGGAATTTGTGCGAACAATTGTCGTGTCAATTTTTCGATGTCTCGAACGAAACAATTCGTATCGGCCTAGCCGTCTCGTAAATGTGCCTTCAACTTGGAGCAATAATTAATTTCACTTGGGCAACGAAGACAATATCAATAGAATAAATAATCTGCTTGAAGAATATGGCAGAGTTTGGATAAATAATTCGCGAGTTCATTCAAAGTATCGTTCGAGAAATTTCGCATGGACGAAAGAAAAAAAAAAGGTGAGGGGAGAGGGGGTGTAAGATGAAGAATGGCAAGGAGGGAAAAGAGTCGGAGTAAAAAATGGAAAAGTAATGGAGAAAGAGGGGCTTTTCGCGAGGACACTCTTGACGAGAGAAAAAATAAGTTTTCCAAAGTAGTTTATGGGGAAGAAATAATAAAAAGAAAAAAAAGAAAAAGTTGATCGCTCGCGAGAAACAGAAGCGAGAATGCGTGTGGGCTGAGGGTACTGAATATAAAGGAGAAAACGGCAGGCGGTTCGCACAGCTGTGACGAGCTCACGAGATCGAATCTTAGAACACGCAGAAACAGTGCGAAGCTCCGAAAGCTCCGTTTCGAACAAAACAGAAGAGACAAAAAACAAAAGAGAACGCAAAAAAAAAAAGATATCGGATCGTTTGTCAGTAGAAAAATAGCGGTAAAGAGTTGCTGAAAGCAAAAAAAAAAACAAATAAAGGATTCTTTCCTATCAGTCGAGAAGATCGCGCACTTTTCCATTTCACCAAAGTCCCCAAGCGTCTGTCAATTTGTGCAACGGTGGGCTTTGCCATTGAGTCCGAATTTATCGATCTCGATTGTGCCAACTTTTGGTTGGGTCAAGATTGTTTCAAAAAACTTTCTTCATCAAGGGCTCTTTGAGTTTCGAGCTTTCCGGACTACACGACTGATTGGCCCCCGGCTGGTACGAGTAGTCATTCAACTTAATTTGTAAGTGCAACACTTATTTTTAATTGATCGTAGCTGGCAGGTGCTTTTTTTTTTGATTAATTGAAAATGAATTCGAATGTATTCTTTTGGTATTGGACAAATTTATAAATGGCCATGGTTGTACTAACTATACGAAGAGTACAATTGAGACATAAGAGGGGAATAAGTCTTTCAGACCATTTCAATATCAATCGCAACTTTCCATTAGGATTGATTGTCCTTCAAGAATCTCTGGAGGTCGTTTTAGGTACGATATTATTTTGAATGTTTTGAGTATTGATGAAATCGTGTCCATTTTTTTGCGGAATTTCAATAACTGGTCACTTGATCATAGCGAGGCTTAATTCAGTAGCGATCCAGTTCAAATACAGGACCTCATTTGAGGCCCTCTTCCAATTCAATCTCCCGCAAAAGTTGGAACTTATTTCTAAAGTCCGGTTGGAGAATGTCATCATCCCAATGGGGTTACGACCAAAATAGAGCACTTGGAAATTTGATTTGCCAACCGGAAAATAATTATTCCACGTGTAGAATGATGTGCAGGCTTGACAGCTATTCCGAAAAAAGAAACATTTAGCCGAACGAAATTTGGTTGTTACAAGAAAAAATATGATTGCTCATTGAAACGCACTTTGCTGCCGGGAAAGTAAAATCCCTCCTGGCAATTCATTAGTCAATCTTCAGGCTGGAGCCCTTTCCACCTGGTAGATGATTTTTTCCTTGAAATGTCATCTCCCATGCGTAGAATGATTGTCCAATCGGGACACCATATTGCTCTTGAAAAATTCATCACCAGACGAATTTTAATCTTTAACTCTAAATAAAATTTGTTCAGCAAGCTATTCCCATTCAAATTTCGTCTCTTATCGAGAGTTTCTATATTTTCTCAATTTGCTCCAGCGGACCGTGCCATTAGGGGGTTGATCCACCTGGGCGATGTAATAGGCGTACATTTTTTTTTCTTTTGACGCGACTATTAGAAATATAAAATAATTTTTATTTTTCCCAAATACATTATAGTTTTATGAATAAATTGAAAAAAAAAATCGAATGTAAAATATTATAAAATGACGGAGATATAAGTCGTCTAACAGAATCTTCTTTTCAAACTGGTGGACAAAATATCTTGAGATCTACTCGACCGATTTTGATGAAATTCATACCACATATCGTTTATAATATTATCTAGGATCTAGTATAGGCCTTTTTTGTTTGGATGCCGCGTTTATTTTTTATTAATTTTTCAAACTCAAAATTTTGGTGGAAATTAGAGTTTTTTTTCAAACAGCTGTCTTTTCCACAAAAAAAAAAAATTCCCTATGCTACACTTCCGCTATTACCTTTGTTTACAAGAATTTTGGATTTTTATTATTTTTCAGACGATGTCTGCCACAGAAAAAAATTCCACCACCGGCAAGGATTTTCAAAAGTGGATCCTACTAGACGACTTCTATCTCCGCTCTTTATAATATTTTTTTATTCGTTTTTTCTTAAATTTATTCATAAAACTATAATGTATTTGTAAAAAAATAAAATTTCATAAATAAAATATTGTAAAAATAAAAAGTAAAATAAAAACTATAATGTATTTGTAAAAAATAAAATAAAAATTATTTTATATACTTAATAGTCGAGTCAAAAAACAAAAAAAATGTCATACCTATTTTTCCGAGCGCCACGGTGGTGTGACGCTTTAATACCGAACATAAGAATCGATTCTTTGATCGCCCTGGAAGCTTCGAAGTCTCGAGTACGAGGCTTGTTGTTGGGGTTGTTGTTCCTGACCTTGTCTGTCCGCTTTGGGAACAGCATCGTCTGTCCGACGTTGAGTCGTACTACTAGCTGGATAACGAAGTCTACTACGAACGTCAGGATTGTCTCTGGGGGTGTGTTTTACGTCTCGGCCCGTGTTTCTGTAAGACTTTGTCGTCAGTTGCTCGTCATCGTCGCGGCCTAGAGTCTCGAATTTCGTCTCGTCGTCAAAGCTCGTCGGGAACGTGAATGCGGTTGTTGGTCTTCCACGGCTCGTTGGTTTAAGGGAACGCTGACGTTGGCCGGATGTCGAAGAGACGAGGGCTAGGGTCGTCGCGGTTGGTGGATCTTCGAGTCTCAGGCTCTTTGGTACTCGATATTCCAACGATTTCACGATCTGCACTCTATCGTCCGAACGACGATGCAACAGTGCGGGACGGTAGGTTGTCGGACGCTCGTAACGCTGTGACGCGAGTAACAATGAGCTCGTCGTTGGTGTCGAATCGATCGTAATACCAGCATTTTTCGAGTAGTACGAGGGACCCGACGATATATCGTCCAACAGGTGTGCTCGATTGCTCGTTGACGGCAATGTTAAAGGACCAAACTCAACGGAAGCCTGTCCCTGCCCCTCGCGCAGATTCTGCAACACAAGGACAGAGACAGGATTTGTTAGACGGTCGCCTTAGCCAACTCTTTTCCTTCTTATATGGTTCCGCAGTTCCACGGAGAACCCTCGTGAGTTTTTGTCTTTTCGATCGGCCAACTGTACCAACGTCGTAACTTCTTCGGCTTGTCACGTGTCGTGCTTGAGTCATACAGACTTCCGATGTGACTCGAGTTGATGAAAAATACTCTTTTTTGAGGATGCGTGGGTTTTATCGTGGTGGAAAAGTGGTAAAGAATCTCTGGATTGCTCGTGTGGGTAATTTATGTAAGAACAAAAATTTTAGTACCTTTCACCATCAATCACTACGTGATTGTAGTGTAATTGTAATGTACTGAAGTGCTGCTCATTTTCAAGAGATACTGAAATGCTGATCATTTTCAGAACCTACAGAAATGCTGATCATTTTCAGAACGTACTGAAATTCTGATAATTTTCAGTAAGTACTGAAATGCTGATCAGTTTCGGTAAGTACTGAAATGCTAATCATTTTCAGTAAGTACTGAATTGCCGATCATTTTTAGTAAGTACTGAAATGCTGATCATTTTTAGTAACTACTGAACTTCGGCACATTTTGAGTACGTATGGAAATGCTGCTTACTTACAGTACGGACTGAAGTGCTGCGATCGGGTGAATAATGAATTAATGATATAGTCAGGACTTTAGTTCTAGGTACTTTCTGGGTAGAATGCTATGGTATTTGTATTGTTTGATGTATTCGAGAAGAGTTCTGGCTCCTAACTGATGTCAAATAATTGTACACAAATTTTATCAGCATCTTAACTATGCAAGTGTGATCTGCTGATTGATAGGCTTTAGTTCTGGGTACTTTCTGGGTAGAATGCTATGGTATTTGTATTGTTTGATGTATTCGAAAAGAGTTCCGGCTCCTAACTGATGTCAAATAATTGTAAACAAATTTTATCAGCATCTTAACTATGCAAGTGTGATCTGCTGATGGATAGGCGTTAGTTCTAGGTACTTTCTGGGTAGAATGCTATGGTATTTGTATTGTTTGATGTATTCGAAAAGAGTTCTGGCTCCTAACTGTTGTCAAATAATTGTAAAAAAAATTTATCTGCATCTTAACTATGCAAGTGTGATCTGCTGATGGATAGGCGTTAGTTCTAGGTACTTTCTGGGTAGAATGCTATGGTATTTGTATTGTTTCATGTATTAGAAAAGAGTTCTGGCTCCTAACTGATGTCAAATAATTGTAAACAAATTTGATCAGCATCTTAACTATGCAAGTGTGATCTGCTGATGGATAGGCTTTAGTTCTGGGTACTTTCTGGGTAGAATGCTATGGTATTTGTATTGTTTGATGTATTCGAAAAGAGTTCCGGCTCCTAACTGATGTCAAATAATTGTAAACAAATTTTATCAGCATCTTAACTATGCAAGTGTGATCTGCTGATGGATAGGCGTTAGTTCTAGGTACTTTCTGGGTAGAATGCTATGGTATTTGTATTGTTTGATGTATTCGAAAAGAGTTCTGGCTCCTAACTATTGTCAAATAATTGTAAAAAAAATTTATCTGCATCTTAACTATGCAAGTGTGATCTGCTGATGGATAGGCGTTAGTTCTAGGTACTTTCTGGGTAGAATGCTATGGTATTTGTATTGTTTCATGTATTAGAAAAGAGTTCTGGCTCCTAACTGATGTCAAATAATTGTAAACAAATTTGATCAGCATCTTAACTATGCAAGTGTGATCTGCTGATGGATAGGCTTTAGTTCTGGGTACTTTCTGGGTAGAATGCTATGGTATTTGTATTGTTTGATGTATTCGAAAAGAGTTCCGGCTCCTAACTGATGTCAAATAATTGTAAACAAATTTTATCAGCATCTTAACTATGCAAGTGTGATCTGCTGATGGATAGGCGTTAGTTCTAGGTACTTTCTGGGTAGAATGCTATGGTATTTGTATTGTTTGATGTATTCGAAAAGAGTTCTGGCTCCTAACTGTTGTCAAATAATTGTAAAAAAAATTTATCTGCATCTTAACTATGCAAGTGTGATCTGCTGATGGATAGGCGTTAGTTCTAGGTACTTTCTGGGTAGAATGCTATGGTATTTGTATTGTTTCATGTATTAGAAAAGAGTTCTGGCTCCTAACTGATGTCAAATAATTGTAAACAAATTTGATCAGCATCTTAACTATGCAAGTGTGATCTGCTGATGGATAGGCTTTAGTTCTGGGTACTTTCTGGGTAGAATGCTATGGTATTTGTATTGTTTGATGTATTCGAAAAGAGTTCCGGCTCCTAACTGATGTCAAATAATTGTAAACAAATTTTATCAGCATCTTAACTATGCAAGTGTGATCTGCTGATGGATAGGCGTTAGTTCTAGGTACTTTCTGGGTAGAATGCTATGGTATTTGTATTGTTTGATGTATTCGAAAAGAGTTCTGGCTCCTAACTATTGTCAAATAATTGTAAAAAAAATTTATCTGCATCTTAACTATGCAAGTGTGATCTGCTGATGGATAGGCGTTAGTTCTAGGTACTTTCTGGGTAGAATGCTATGGTATTTGTATTGTTTCATGTATTAGAAAAGAGTTCTGGCTCCTAACTGATGTCAAATAATTGTAAACAAATTTGATCAGCATCTTAACTATGCAAGTGTGATCTGCTGATGGATAGGCTTTAGTTCTGGGTACTTTCTGGGTAGAATGCTATGGTATTTGTATTGTTTGATGTATTCGAAAAGAGTTCCGGCTCCTAACTGATGTCAAATAATTGTAAACAAATTTTATCAGCATCTTAACTATGCAAGTGTGATCTGCTGATGGATAGGCGTTAGTTCTAGGTACTTTCTGGGTAGAATGCTATGGTATTTGTATTGTTTGATGTATTCGAAAAGAGTTCTGGCTCCTAACTGTTGTCAAATAATTGTAAAAAAAATTTATCTGCATCTTAACTATGCAAGTGTGATCTGCTGATGGATAGGCGTTAGTTCTAGGTACTTTCTGGGTAGAATGCTATGGTATTTGTATTGTTTCATGTATTAGAAAAGAGTTCTGGCTCCTAACTGATGTCAAATAATTGTAAACAAATTTGATCAGCATCTTAACTATGCAAGTGTGATCTGCTGATGGATAGGCTTTAGTTCTGGGTACTTTCTGGGTAGAATGCTATGGTATTTGTATTGTTTGATGTATTCGAAAAGAGTTCCGGCTCCTAACTGATGTCAAATAATTGTAAACAAATTTTATCAGCATCTTAACTATGCAAGTGTGATCTGCTGATGGATAGGCGTTAGTTCTAGGTACTTTCTGGGTAGAATGCTATGGTATTTGTATTGTTTGATGTATTCGAAAAGAGTTCTGGCTCCTAACTATTGTCAAATAATTGTAAAAAAAATTTATCTGCATCTTAACTATGCAAGTGTGATCTGCTGATGGATAGGCGTTAGTTCTAGGTACTTTCTGGGTAGAATGCTATGGTATTTGTATTGTTTCATGTATTAGAAAAGAGTTCTGGCTCCTAACTGATGTCAAATAATTGTAAACAAATTTGATCAGCATCTTAACTATGCAAGTGTGATCTGCTGATGGATAGGCTTTAGTTCTGGGTACTTTCTGGGTAGAATGCTATGGTATTTGTATTGTTTGATGTATTCGAAAAGAGTTCCGGCTCCTAACTGATGTCAAATAATTGTAAACAAATTTTATCAGCATCTTAACTATGCAAGTGTGATCTGCTGATGGATAGGCGTTAGTTCTAGGTACTTTCTGGGTAGAATGCTATGGTATTTGTATTGTTTGATGTATTCGAAAAGAGTTCTGGCTCCTAACTGTTGTCAAATAATTGTAAAAAAAATTTATCTGCATCTTAACTATGCAAGTGTGATCTGCTGATGGATAGGCGTTAGTTCTAGGTACTTTCTGGGTAGAATGCTATGGTATTTGTATTGTTTCATGTATTAGAAAAGAGTTCTGGCTCCTAACTGATGTCAAATAATTGTAAACAAATTTGATCAGCATCTTAACTATGCAAGTGTGATCTGCTGATGGATAGGCTTTAGTTCTGGGTACTTTCTGGGTAGAATGCTATGGTATTTGTATTGTTTGATGTATTCGAAAAGAGTTCCGGCTCCTAACTGATGTCAAATAATTGTAAACAAATTTTATCAGCATCTTAACTATGCAAGTGTGATCTGCTGATGGATAGGCGTTAGTTCTAGGTACTTTCTGGGTAGAATGCTATGGTATTTGTATTGTTTGATGTATTCGAAAAGAGTTCTGGCTCCTAACTATTGTCAAATAATTGTAAAAAAAATTTATCTGCATCTTAACTATGCAAGTGTGATCTGCTGATGGATAGGCGTTAGTTCTAGGTACTTTCTGGGTAGAATGCTATGGTATTTGTATTGTTTCATGTATTAGAAAAGAGTTCTGGCTCCTAACTGATGTCAAATAATTGTAAACAAATTTGATCAGCATCTTAACTATGCAAGTGTGATCTGCTGATGGATAGGCTTTAGTTCTGGGTACTTTCTGGGTAGAATGCTATGGTATTTGTATTTTTTGATGTATTCGAAAAGAGTTCCGGCTCCTAACTGATGTCAAATAATTGTAAACAAATTTTATCAGCATCTTAACTATGCAAGTGTGATCTGCTGATGGATAGGCGTTAGTTCTAGGTACTTTCTGGGTAGAATGCTATGGTATTTGTATTGTTTGATGTATTCGAAAAGAGTTCTGGCTCCTAACTGTTGTCAAATAATTGTAAAAAAAATTTATCTGCATCTTAACTATGCAAGTGTGATCTGCTGATGGATAGGCGTTAGTTCTAGGTACTTTCTGGGTAGAATGCTATGGTATTTGTATTGTTTCATGTATTAGAAAAGAGTTCTGGCTCCTAACTGATGTCAAATAATTGTGAACAAATTTGATCAGCATCTTAACTATGCAAGTGTGATCTGCTGATGGATAGGCTTTAGTTCTGGGTACTTTCTGGGTAGAATGCTATAGTATTTGTATTGTTTGATGTATTCGAAAAGAGTTCTGGCTCCTAACTGATGTCAAATAATTGTAAACAAATTTTATCAGCATCTTAACTATGCAAGTGTGATCTGCTGATGGATAGGCTTTAGTTCTAGGTACTTTCTGGGTAGAATGCTATGGTATTTGTATTGTTTGATGTTTTCGAAAAGAGTTCCAGCTCCTAACTGATGTCAAATAATTGTAAACAAATTTTATCAGCATCTTAACTATGCAAGTGTGATCTGCTGATGGATAGGCTTTAGTTCTAGGTACTTTCTGGGTAGAATGCTATGGTATTTGTATTGTTTGATGTATTCGAGAAGAGTTCTGGCTCCTAACTGATGTCAAATAATTGTACACAAATTTTATCAGCATCTTAACTATGCAAGTGTGATCTGCTGATTGATAGGCTTTAGTTCTGGGTACTTTCTGGGTAGAATGCTATGGTATTTGTATTGTTTGATGTATTCGAAAAGAGTTCCGGCTCCTAACTGATGTCAAATAATTGTAAACAAATTTTATCGGCATCTTAACTATGCAAGTGTGATCTGCTGATGGATAGGCGTTAGTTCTAGGTACTTTCTAGGTAGAATGCTATGGTATTTATATTGTTTGATGTATTCGAAAAGAGTTCTGGCTCCTAACTGATGTCAAATAATTGCAAACAAATTTTATCAGCATCTTAACTATGCAAGTGTGATCTGCTGATGGATAGGCTTTAGTTCTGGGTACTTTCTGGGTAGAATGCTATGGTATTTGTATTGTTTGATGTATTCGAAAAGAGTTCTGGCTCCTAACTGATGTCAAATAATTGTAAACAAATTTTATCAGCATCTTAACTATGCAAGTGTGATCTGCTGATGGATAGGCTTTAGTTCTAGGTACTTTCTGGGTAGAATGATATGGTATTTGTATTGTTTGATGTTTTCGAAAAGAGTTCTGGCTCCTAACTGATGTCAAATAATTGTAAACAAATTTTATCAGCATCTTAACTATGCAAGTGTGATCTGCTGATGGATAGGCTTTAGTTCTAGGTACTTTCTGGGTAGAATGCTATGGTATTTGTATTGTTTGATGTATTCGAGAAGAGTTCTGGCTCCTAACTGATGTCAAATAATTGTACACAAATTTTATCAGCATCTTAACTATGCAAGTGTGATCTGCTGATTGATAGGCTTTAGTTCTGGGTACTTTCTGGGTAGAATGCTATGGTATTTGTATTGTTTGGTGTATTCGAAAAGAGTTCCGGCTCCTAACTGATGTCAAATAATTGTAAACAAATTTTATCGGCTTCTTAACTATGCAAGTGTGATCTGCTGATGGATAGGCGTTAGTTCTAGGTACTTTCTGGGTAGAATGCTATGGTATTTGTATTGTTTGATGTATTCGAAAAGAGTTCTGGCTCCTAACTGATGTCAAAAAATTGCAAACAAATTTTATCAGCATATTAACTATGCAAGTGTGATCTGCTAATGGATAGGCTTTAGTTCTGGGTACTTTCTGGGTAGAATGCTATGGTATTTGTATTGTTTGATGTATTCGAAAAGAGTTCTGGCTCCTAACTGATGTCAAATAATTGTAAACAAATTTTATCAGCATCTTAACTATGTAAGTGTGATCTGCTGATGGATAGGCTTTAGTTCTAGGTACTTTCTGGGTAGAATGCTATGGTATTTGTATTGTTTGATGTTTTCGAAAAGAGTTCTGGCTCCTAACTGATGTCAAATAATTGTTAAAAAATTTTATCGGCATCTTAACTATGCAAGTGTGATCTGCTGATGGATAGGCGTTAGTTTTGGGTACTTTCTGGGTAGAATGCTATGGTATTTGATATTGTTTGATGTTTTTGAAAAGAGTTCTGGCTCCTAACTGATGTCAAATAATTGTAAACAAATTTTATCAGCATCTTAACTATGCAAGTGTGAACTGCTGATGGATAGGCTTTAGTTCTAGGTACTTTCTGGGTAGAATGATATGGTATTTGTGTTGTTTGATGTTTTCGAAAAGAGTTCTGGCTTCTAACTGATGTCAAATAATTGTTAAAAAATTTTATCGGCATCTTAACTATGCAAGTGTGATCTGCTGATGGATAGGCGTTAGTTTTGGGTACTTTCTGGGTAGAATGCTATGGTATTTGATTTGTTTGATGTATTCGAAAAGAGTTCTGGCTTCTAACTGATGTCAAATAATTGTTAAAAAATTTTATCGGCATCTTAACTATGCAAGTGTGATCTGCTGATGGATAGGCTTTAGTTCTGGGTACTTTCTGGGTAGAATGCTATGGTATTTGTATTGTTTGATGTATTCGAAAAGAGTTCTGGCTCCTAACTGATGTCAAATAATTGTTAAAAAATTTTATCGGCATCTTAACTATGCAAGTGTGATCTGCTGATGGATAGGCGTTAGTTCTAGGTACTTTCTGGGTAGAATGCTATGGTATTTGTATTGTTTGATGTATTCGAAAAGAGTTCTGGCTCCTAACTGATGTCAAATAATTGCAAACAAATTTTATCAGCATCTTAACTATGCAAGTGTGATCTGCTGATGAATAGGCTTTAGTTCTGGGTACTTTCTGGGTAGAATGCTATGGTATTTGTATTGTTTGATGTATTCGAAAAGAGTTCTGGCTCCTAACTGATGTCAAATAATTGTAAACAAATTTTATCAGCATCTTAACTATGTAAGTGCGATCTGCTGATGGATAGGCTTTAGTTCTAGGTACTTTCTGGGTAGAATGATATGGTATTTGTATTGTTTGATGTTTTCGAAAAGAGTTCTGGCTCCTAACTGATGTCAAATAATTGTTAAAAAATTTTATCGGCATCTTAACTATGCAAGTGTGATCTGCTGATCGATAGGCGTTAGTTCTGGGTACTTTCTGGGTAGAATGCTATGGTATTTGATTTGTTTGATGTATTCGAAAAGAGTTCTGGCTCCTAACTGATGTCAAATAATTGTTAAAAAATTTTATCGGCATCTTAACTATGCAAGTGTGATCTGCTGATGGATAGGCTTTAGTTCTGGGTACTTTCTGGGTAGAATGCTATGGTATTTGTATTGTTTGATGTATTCGAAAAGAGTTCTGGCTCCTAACTGATGTCAAATAATTGTTAAAAATTTTTATCGGCATCTTAACTATGCAAGTGTGATCTGCTGATGGATAGGCGTTAGTTCTAGGTACATTCTGGGTAGAATGCTATGGTATTTGTATTGTTTGATGTATTCGAAAAGAGTTCTGGCTCCTAACTGATGTCAAATAATTGCAAACAAATTTTATCAGCATCTTAACTATGCAAGTGTGATCTGCTGATGGATAGGCTTTAGTTCTGGGTACTTTCTGGGTAGAATGCTGTGGTATTTGTATTGTTTGATGTATTCGAAAAGAGTTCTGGCTCCTAACTGATGTCAAATAATTGTAAACAAATTTTATCAGCATCTTAACTATGCAAGTGTGATCTGCTGATGGATAGGCGTTAGTTCTAGGTACATTCTGGGTAGAATGCTATGGTATTTGTATTGTTTGATGTATTCGAAAAGAGTTCTGGCTCCTAACTGATGTCAAATAATTGCAAACAAATTTTATCAGCATCTTAACTATGCAAGTGTGATCTGCTGATGGATAGGCTTTAGTTCTGGGTACTTTCTGGGTAGAATGCTATGGTATTTGTATTGTTTGATGTATTCGAAAAGAGTTCTGGCTCCTAACTGATGTCAAATAATTGTAAACAAATTTTATCAGCATCTTAACTATGTAAGTGTGATCTGCTGATGGATAGGCTTTAGTTCTAGGTACTTTCTGGGTAGAATGCTATGGTATTTGTATTGTTTGATGTATTCGAAAAGAGTTCTGGCTCCTAACTGATGTCAAATAATTGTTAAAAAAATTTTATCGGCATCTTAACTATGCAAGTGTGATCTGCTGATGGATAGGCGTTAGTTCTGGGTACTTTCTGGGTAGAATGCTATGGTATTTGTATTGTTTGATGTATTCGAAAAGAGTTCTGGCTCCTAACTGATGTCAAATAATTGTAAACAAATTTTATCAGCATCTTAACTATGCAAGTGTGAACTGCTGATGGATAGGCTTTAGTTCTAGGTACTTTCTGGGTAGAATGATATGGTATTTGTGTTGTTTGATGTTTTCGAAAAGAGTTCTGGCTTCTAACTGATGTCAAATAATTGTTAAAAAATTTTATCGGCATCTTAACTATGCAAGTGTGATCTGCTGATGGATAGGCGTTAGTTTTGGGTACTTTCTGGGTAGAATGCTATGGTATTTGATTTGTTTGATGTATTCGAAAAGAGTTCTGGCTCCTAACTGATGTCAAATGATTGTTAAAAAATTTTATCGGCATCTTAACTATGCAAGTGTGATCTGCTGATGGATAGGCTTTAGTTCTGGGTACTTTCTGGGTAGAATGCTATGGTATTTGTATTGTTTGATGTATTCGAAAAGAGTTCTGGCTCCTAACTGATGTCAAATAATTGTTAAAAAATTTTATCGGCATCTTAACTATGCAAGTGTGATCTGCTGATGGATAGGCTTTAGTTCTGGGTACTTTCTGGGTAGAATGCTATGGTATTTGTATTGTTTGATGTATTCGAAAAGAGTTCTGGCTCCTAACTGATGTCAAATAATTGTTAAAAAATGTTATCGGCATCTTAACTATGCAAGTGTGATCTGCTGATGGATAGGCGTTAGTTCTAGGTACTTTCTGGGTAGAATGCTATGGTATTTGTATTGTTTGATGTATTCGAAAAGAGTTCTGGCTCCTAACTGATGTCAAATAATTGCAAACAAATTTTATCAGCATCTTAACTATGCAAGTGTGATCTGCTGATGGATAGGCTTTAGTTCTGGGTACTTTCTGGGTAGAATGCTATGGTATTTGTATTGTTTGATGTATTCGAAAAGAGTTCTGGCTCCTAACTGATGTCAAATAATTGTAAACAAATTTTATCAGCATCTTAACTATGTAAGTGTGATCTGCTGATGGATAGGCTTTAGTTCTAGGTACTTTCTGGGTAGAATGCTATGGTATTTGTATTGTTTGATGTTTTCGAAAAGAGTTCTGGCTCCTAACTGATGTCAAATAATTGTTAAAAAATTTTATCGGCATCTTAACTATGCAAGTGTGATCTGCTGATGGATAGGCGTTAGTTCTAGGTACTTTCTGGGTAGAATGCTATGGTATTTGTATTGTTTGATGTATTCGAAAAGAGTTCTGGCTCCTAACTGATGTCAAATAATTGCAAACAAATTTTATCAGCATCTTAACTATGCAAGTGTGATCTGCTGATGGATAGGCTTTAGTTCTGGGTACTTTCTGGGTAGAATGCTATGGTATTTGTATTGTTTGATGTATTCGAAAAGAGTTCTGGCTCCTAACTGATGTCAAATAATTGTAAACAAATTTTATCAGCATCTTAACTATGTAAGTGTGATCTGCTGATGGATAGGCTTTAGTTCTAGGTACTTTCTGGGTAGAATGCTATGGTATTTGTATTGTTTGATGTTTTCGAAAAGAGTTCTGGCTCCTAACTGATGTCAAATAATTGTTAAAAAATTTTATCGGCATCTTAACTATGCAAGTGTGATCTGCTGATGGATAGGCGTTAGTTCTGGGTACTTTCTGGGTAGAATGCTATGGTATTTGTATTGTTTGATGTATTCGAAAAGAGTTCTGGCTCCTAACTGATGTCAAATAATTGTAAACAAATTTTATCAGCATCTTAACTATGCAAGTGCGATCTGCTGATGGATAGGCTTTAGTTCTAGGTACTTTCTGGGTAGAATGATATGGTATTTGTATTGTTTGATGTTTTCGAAAAGAGTTCTGGCTCCTAACTGATGTCAAATAATTGTTACAAAATTTTATTGGCATCTTAACTATGCAAGTGTGATCTGCTGATGGATAGGCGTTAGTTTTGGGTACTTTCTGGGTAGAATGCTATGGTATTTGATTTGTTTGATGTATTCGAAAAGAGTTCTGGCTCCTAACTGATGTCAAATAATTGTTAAAAAATTTTATCGGCATCTTAACTATGCAAGTGTGATCTGCTGACGGATAGGCTTTAGTTCTGGGTACTTTCTGGGTAGAATGCTATGGTATTTGTATTGTTTGATGTATTCGAAAAGAGTTCTGGCTCCTAACTGATGTCAAATAATTGTTAAAAAAATTTTATCGGCATCTTAACTATGCAAGTGTCATCTGCTGATGGATAGGCGTTAGTTCTAGGTACTTTCTGGGTAAGTACTGAAATGCTGCTTGTTTTTAGTACATTCCAGTCAGTCTTCCCCCAAATCCTTAATGTTCCCACATCAAGTGAGGGTATCCCTGGATCCCATAAACAAAATTCACTGCAGCGTTATTTTTTAATTGTTTTTTATTTTACGTCACTTCAGCCGCGCTGTGAGCCTCCAAAGTCACTGGCTGACTATCCCTTGGTTCAGTTTTGAATTCAGTAAGAAAAGTAGCAACTTCAAATGTTTCGTTTGTCAGAACTTCGTCTCGCATTTTTTACGATCCAGACGCGAAAAAGCAAAGTATAGAGATTCACCGGCGATCCAGCCGAAGATGGATGCACTTCCGATAAAAAAAAAATACTCTTCGTTTTGTTTGCATCACTCTATTGTATTTCTTCATCGAGAAATAATGTTGCATATGCGGAGATAAAAGAGGCTATTTCTTCTCGACTTCGCTTGGTATATTTTTCAGTCGAGCGGAGGTTACCTATAGGAGGAACCACGAAAGAATTTTTGGATGGATAGACACCGATACAATTGATCGAAAAATTCGGCGTTTTTTACACGAGTATTTATATCGTCCGTCTATCTGGTACGCTTTGCATTGTGCTCACCGGAAAATGGTTAAATTATCTATACTCGATAGAAGGGAGTGAAATATTGTGGAAAAATGCTGAAGGGCATAATACTTCGTGCATGCTGTTTGCTCGTATACTTACGTACATACGTACATCGATAAAGTACGAAAAAGCGGAACCGCTTCGTACTCTCCCGTATTCGGGAAATATTATTTTTGCCAAAGCGGAAAAAGAGCCTTTTATCGGTAAAAAAAATATATGATTGCAAAAGGAAATGAGAAATGGTCAATAATTCCAAAAAAAAAAAACGTGGGTCATGTGGACTGAAAAGTTTCATCGTTAGATTGTAATATAAAAAATTCTTCGGTTCACGAAATTTACAAAAATGAAAAGTTGATATTTAACGAAATATAATCATTTTTAAAACATTTACCTGGAACGAATTTTTTTTTTATTAGTTAGGTTTTTCGGTAGAGTTTTTTATTCTGTCAGGAATAGCTACCAATCGTCGCGAGAAAATCGGTTTTCTTCTCAGATCTTTTTTTTTTTAATCTTTCAAAAGATCTCGGTAGATTTTCTCTCTCGGAGAATTTTCGGAATATTGGTAAAGGCGAATGGAACAGTCGTTTTACTTGTTCTATATGCGTGACGTGCATACAACTATTACGTTAAATTGAAGAAAACGTATGAGGATTCCTTTGAGCTTTTGTCTCCTCACTTACGTAGTCAAGCGTTAGGCGAGAGGCAGAGAGCGACGGGATCGAGATAAAACATTTCGAGAACAGGGAAAAAATTGCCTTGGTGCAAGCTCGGAGTCAACGATGCCAAAAGCTTTTTGCAAAACTTTATAACGATATTGAAAATCCTTTTATTTCTTCCTGTACTCCAATTTGCTTATATTATTATACATAAAATTGAAAGAAAATAAAAAGGATGAGTATGAGACAATCGTAAATCAGTCATTACGTGAAGTTATGATTGGCTTAGAAATGTATATTATTAAATTGATGTTATTACGTTGACAATGTTATTATTAATTATATTTATTATAAATTGAATTTATTTTATTGTGCTTCATTTAACCCTTCGTGGACACACATTCAAATTCAATCGCGGTGGTCAGACTTGGCTCGATTCTACCCAGTCAGTTTTCAAAAAAGTATTGTGACCAAACTATCCGTCCGAAGTGTTTGAAAAAATTACGGAACATGCTTTGAACTTTCTAGATAATGTACGAAAAAATTGTTTATAAGAAATAAAATGGCGACATGTTAAAAAAAAATCATAAAGAGCTGAAAATAAAAAAAAAATACTTTTTTGCTTAAAAAATCATAGTTCCGTGAATTTGCAACATTTTTACCTAAAATTTGGACGTGACACTCTTTAGATATACTACTTTTAGGAAAAAATAGTAGCATAGTGCGCGTTTCAAAAAAAGGTATTTATTCCGACATGTGAAGAGGGTAAATTTTATGGTATGAGGATACTTCCAACTCCAGGTAAGATGATGAATACAGTCCCATTCAAAGCCGAGAACTATTATATATTTACGCCAAAAATTGAGCGACGCTTCGATTCTATCGAAAGTGACCACGAACAGTTAAATTAGACGAGACTTTACGAAATAAATCATGAAAAGTAATCGAAAAATGTTTTCTGTTTCAGATAGTCAGTAAAAATGTAAAAATTGGAGCATTTTTTTTATGGCACAGGAGAGACGCTCGAGGGAAAAGGCTATAACGTCGCCATTTTTTTTGTAAAAAAATATTTTTTAGCTCTTTAAACCTATGATAAAATCACATTAAAATAAAAAAATGATGCGATTATTCCATCACCCTAAAAAAAAATCACAAAAAATGGCTCATTTTTGGGCGTCTAAAGGGTTTTCTCCTCTTAATTAAAGGCACGATGATACCCTTCTTTTTTTCCAAATAACAGGCTTGTTAGTGAAAAAAAAGAAAAATAATTAAACTTTTTGTCACCGCACTTTTATGCCTTTATTTATTTAATTTGAATTTATTTAATATTTAAAAAGAACACTTTGAACAAATAAAAAAAAATACATTTGAAATAAACAGGGTCGTAGTAGGCTGTGAGACAAGTAAAAAAAATCTATTTGATTTAAATAGATCCTATTTAAATTGAATTTTTTTTTTTGACAGTGTACATTTACACTCATGCAGCGAACAATAATGGATATGGTAGTCAATGAGTGTGGCAAGTTACCTGCGGGGAAACGCCTAGCATTTTGAGGGATGGCGGTACGTTGAGATTCGCTGGTATTTGTACGTGACCAAAGTCGACGGTGAAGGCCTCGCACCATACGCCGAAATGCCCGAGCTCATGAACCGTGAGATCACCGGGTAACGTAAGCACGATCGTTTTACGTTCGTAACGTCGGAGCGGTTCGGTCCTACCGTTCTCGTCGGGCACACGTTCGCCTTGAGGGGTTGGATGAGCTCCCGTACCGACCCAAAACTTTGCGTCTGTTGAACGAATATTAACTTTGTTTTTTTTTTTTTGTTCTTTTTTCTTTCGTGGGAAAATCAAGGGATGAAAAAGTACGCAAGTACGTAATGAACATGGCGAATGAGAACGAAAATATTTATGAGCATAATAAAAAATGGTAGAAAGTGAGGAAAAAACATATGGTCGTAAATATTGGGCTTATGCATAATTCCATAGCGAAAATCGAGTAAATTTCAAACGCAAAAAAATTACCAAAGGAACGATTTTAATTAACTACGTATGATAGATTCTGTTCAATGACTTTCCGTGTAGAAATATTGTCAAGGATACTGTCCGATTCGGATTAGGATCCTGGTTTCTCAATCGGGATCCAGTCGGATATCGGATCGGATCCTGGAGCGAAATGTAAAGCTCGCAAATTGGATTCTAGCCAGGATCGTAATCCGGAACTATTAAGAAGTCTAGTCAGAATCCAAATAGAAATTTTGCATCCAGACTAGAATCCCGAACTTCTGGAACAAGATCTAGTTCGATATCGAATCGGATCCCTGGGATGAATATAAAAATCACCAGGAGATATCGATCCGTATCAGCTGGAGAGGCTGAACGTTTTCTGAAATCATTTATTCAAGGAACTGAAAAATGATTAGGTGAAAATTCGTGCTACAGTACAACTGTCAAAACTTATATATTTTAATAACAGAATTTCGAAGACAATTCTTTACATGTAATAAAAAAATTCGAAAAAAACAATATATGGACCTTGAAAGACTTATATTTCCTGGATAAAAAGTGATATAGGTTATTTATTCTAAGTAATTATATTTAAATTAAATGGAGATCGTTCAAATTCGGAAAATATGTATTTAATATGCTAAGAAAAATGTATTTGAGGCCTTAGACCATTCTAGGATTTTCCAAAAATCGATTTTTTTTTTGTTAAAAATGTACCTTAGTACTTAGTAAATGTCCCTTAGTACCTATAAAATTCTCTTGATTCATGTCGTGACTTTCTACTAACTTTAAACGCGTTTATCTCAAAACTACATTTTCCAGATCGGCCGGACTCATAACTCAAACAAATTTCAATCGATTCACTTGAAATTTTAACTGTATATTTAGAATTACATTTTCTGAGGCACTACGTGGGGTTTTTTTTTTATTATATTGCATAGTTCCTTTTTTTATAAACAATTTTCTGACAATTTTCTCATGGCATTTTATACTTTTTGTTTTAGAAATGCGCCATTTAGACAAAAAACAATATATGAAAAAAATCTTATATATAAACGAAAAAATTTTAGTGTCTCATCATAACTCAAAAATTATAGGAACTTTTGGTCCGGCCGTTGACCTTCCAGAAATAAAGGCGTCATCGGAAAAATGCGGCACAGTCGCCATTTTGACGTGTATCGCTGTGAAAAAATAATTTTTTTATAGTCAATTACGTGTATAATAAAACCCCTTTTTTTGTAATTCCGATTTATTTTATGGTTTCGCTGAAAAAAAATCACAAAATATGCTCTTTTTTTTGCCTTCGTTCATTCAAATTCATTAGATTGTGGTATTTATAACTGACCGGGTGCCTCGCCGTCGTAACTAAATCCAGGGATGAGAAGGGTCTGGGCGTCAACGACGACAATAGGCTCGGAGCTGACACCATGAACGCCATTCAATCCGGCGATTTTCTGTGGCCTCGGATAATCGAAGCCACGTGGTATTCTGACGTCTCCGAAGTTGACCTATCGGAGGTGTAAAACGAATTTCGTCAAATCCAAATATCGAGTGTAATTCCTAAATTATTGCAATTAAAATTTAGTTATTTAATTTTCACGGCTCTTTTCCCTCAAACTTGTTAATGCAAAATATAATAAATAAATGTCATCTCACGAAAGTCTTTAAAACAATAAATGTTTTAAAAAATGTTCTCGAGACGATATTTATCTATTCGTTCGTAAAGTGATTAATTTTTCTTCTCTTTTCTTTCGAAAAGTTTCTTTCCTTAAGAAAAGAAAAAAAGAAAAAAATGCTCTAAATGTGAAAACTCGAGTTGTTTTTTTTTTTTTCGTCCAAGAGTCCAAATATCGAAATCGTATGTTATTTTTTATTCTGCTGAAATAAATTCGAGAAAAAAAATTATACGATATTTTGGTCCAAGTGTTTGACGGTGCAGAGAAATGAGAAATTGCGACAGGAATTGGGAAGTGTGCACGTAGAATGAAATCGAACGTGAGCGACATCAGCTAGCTGCAGCGCACACGCGACCGCTACGAGAAATAAAAAAAGCCCCGTAATAAATATTCAGAGAGTTTCGAAAGTTACAAAAGAAAAAAAAAAAAACCCCGTGCGAGAGATATAATTACGCACATTTTTATCGGGCTCTCACTTTCTCAACGAGCATTCGCGAGTTCACCGTAAAAGTTTGCCATATTCGACCGGAAATCGCCGGTGAAGAGTGATCGTTTCTTTTTCTTTTTTTTTTTCTTTCTTTTTCCTTAGCTACTACTTTGCCACAGGCTGCGTGTTCAGGATGATAAATACAGTGGCGTTATGGGAGAATGATCGAGAGAGAGAGACAGAGAGAGAGAGAGAGAGAGAGAGAGAGAGGGAGAGAGAGAGAGAGAGAGAGAGAGTAAACTACCGAGCTATGTGTGTGCTCTACTTAAGAAGACCTTGGGGAGAACGAGATTGGTTTTATTTGCACTGTCTGATCTGATTCGACCGTATCTACTGCGTGTGCGTGTCCCGCGGCATTCTTGTCGCAGGCCTTTCAGCATAACAATGCAAAACGAGGCTACTTTTGTACATGCATTTTCTTTCAGCCTTCTTACATCGATGAGTAAATGTACAATTAAAATTGTACGTGACGAGGTTGAGGCCGAAACGGCGTTGAAACGATTATTAAAAAAAAAAAAAAAAGAAAATTACATTATTATTGGACGAAAATAGCCTTGAAGACACGACGGACATGAAAGTCTTGACACGAATAATGTCGCAATCTGCGAATTTTGAATTGAGGTATTTTTTTTTCCAAAACATGAAAACGCAGAAAAATAACGAGTAGAATGGGAATAAAGTTGTAAAATGCGGAGACATTTTTTTTTAGGTAAATACTTACAGCGAAATCGTCGCACCAGACGTAAAACCATTTGATATTGTTCAATGTTTTGCCTTCCGGTAGTGTCAACGTGACGCCCTTCTTGCGATATTTCTTCAGGACTTCGGTACTGCGAAAATTTCACGCCGAATCATCAGTAAGACCACCAGGCTTGGTTTACATTTTCAAGTCGTGGCGATTTTTGCGAAGGAATATTTTTGGTTTCCTCGATCGGGTGAATAATGAATTAACGATATAGTCAGGAATCAGTTACATGACGTACTGAAATGCTGCTCATTATCAGTACGTTACTGTAATACTGCACACTTTTAGTACGTACTAAAATGATACTCACTTACGGTACGTACTGAAATGCTGCTCTTTTTCAGGCCGTACTAGAATACTGCTCATTTTCAGGACGTACTGGAATGCTGGTAATTTCCAGTGCGTACTGAAATGCTGCTCATTTTCAGTGCGTACTGGAATGCTGCTTATTTTAAGTACCTAGTGAAATACTGCTCATTTTAAATATGTACTTAAATGTTGCTTATTTCCAGGACATACTAAAATACTGCTCATTTTCAGGACGTACGAGAATGCTGCTAATTTTCAGTACGTACTGAAATGCTGCTAATTTTCAGTGCCTAGTGAAATACTGCTCGTTTTAAGTACGTACTGAAATGTTGTTTTTTTTTTTTCAAGGACGACTAAAATGCTGCTCTTTTTCAGGACTTACTGGAGAATGCTGATAATTTTCAGTATATACTGAAATGCTACTCATTTTCAGTGCGTAATGGAATACTACTTGTTTTATGTACGTACTGAAATTCTGCTCATTTTTAATACATACTGAAATGCTGCTCATTTTCAGTACATACTGAAATGCTGCTCATTTTCAGTACATATTGAAATGCTGCTCATTTTCAGTACATACTGAAATGCTGCTCATTTGCAGTGCGCAATGGAATACTGCTCATTTTATGAACGTAATGAAATGCTACTCATTTCCAGAAGGTATTGAAATGCTCATTACATTCAGGATGTACTGATATGCTGCTAATCTTCAGGACGTAGCGTAATGCTGCTCATTTTCAGTACGTACCAAAATGCTGCTTATTTACAGTACGTATTGAGAGGCTGCTCATTTTCTGGTCGCACTGGAATGCTACTCATTTTCAGTACGTACTGGAATACTGCTTATTTTAAGTACCTAGCGAAATACTGCTCATTTTAATTATGTACTTAAATGTTGCTTATTTCCAGGACATACTAAAATACTGCTCATTTTCAGGACGTACGAGAATGCTGCTAATTTTCAGTACGTACTGAAATGCTGCTAATTTTCAGTGCCTAGTGAAATACTGCTCGTTTTAAGTACGTACTGAAATGTTGTTTTTTTTTTCAAGGACGACTAAAATGCTGCTCTTTTTCAGGACTTACTGGAGAATGCTGATAATTTTCAGTATATACTGAAATGCTACTCATATTCAGTGCGTAATGGAACACTACTTGTTTTATGTACGTACTGAAATTCTGCTCATTTTTAATACATACTGAAATGCTGCTCATTTTCAGTACATACTGAAATGCTGCTCATTTGCAGTGCGCAATGGAATACTGCTCATTTTATGAACGTAATGAAATGCTACTCATTTCCAGAAGGTATTGAAATGCTCATTACATTCAGGATGTACTGATATGCTGCTAATCTTCAGGACGTAGCGTAATGCTGCTCATTTTCAGTACGTACCAAAATGCTGCTTATTTACAGTACGTATTGAGATGCTGCTCATTTTCTGGTCATACTGGAATGCTACTCATTTTCAGTACGTACTGGAATGCTGATATTTTTCAGTGCGTACTGAAATGCTGCGCTTTTTTCAAGAGGTATTGAAATGCTGATTATTTTCACGACATACTGGAATGCTGGTCATATTCAGGATGTACTAGAATGCTACTCATTTTCAGTACGTACTGGAATGCTGCTAATTTTCAGTATGTACTGAAATGTTGCTCATCTTCAGTGCATACTGAAATTTTGCTTATTTTTAGGTCCTGCGAAAATTTCACGCCAAACCATTAGTAAGACCACCAGGCTCGTTTGATTGTCAAGTCGTAGCGATTTTACAAAACGAATGTTTTTGTTTCCGTCGATTGGGTGACTGAATTTACGATATAGTCAATTGATAGGTCAACTTGATAGGTCAACTCACGTGCCGCGCTCGTCACGAATTCGAATACCATTGCCGTTCGGTGTCTTGGCGGTGCCAACGTAGAACCAGGCCGCTGAAACAAGACACGATAGTACACTTCTTCTCGAATAATTTAATCATGATTTAATTAGCTTGGTTTTCAAGTAATTATTTATTTGATACAATCTTCCGTTGTATCTTAGCAAATTTTAGCGTATAAATTTTGCGTCTCGTGGTTTCTGAAATACTTTGAGACAGAAGAAAATGCATCAACTCGCGAGGACGTGTGAGTGTCGAGAGATTCTCGAGTCATCGTGTCGGTAATGATTTTTTTTGGAATGAATCAACGAGTCACGATATTTCTATTAAAATGGAATTATTATTGTCATTATTAAAGTTTTCATCCAAGGAATATCATGATGATCATTATGCATCGAAGAATACATTAGTACGCGTTATTTCTATTCTTTTCTTGTGCACAGGTTTTCCTAGTCTACGCGGCTCACCAAGGATGGAAGTAAAAGTAACCTTTTCGCTTTGCATAGGGTAAATCTATATCGATGACTCGCGTTAATCGAGAGAGTGTATCGCGACGAGTAAAGGCTTTAGATGTTTCGATAGCATATCATTGATATATATATATATTTCGAATTATTATTCAATATACAATGAATTGTTACTTCTATCGGAGACTATATTTCTAAATATCCTTAAGGGGTTACACTATCTTGGAGGCTCGGAAAAATAGGTATAATAATACAATTTTTTGGTAATTATGCATAAATGTGGCACCATTCTAATTTTAATGTAAAAAAAAGCATTTTTTTTTAGAATAAACTGCTTTAATTGGTCACCACTAATGATATTCCGGCGGGGGAGGCTGACATTTTTAATTAATTCCATAAGTTATGGGATTTTGAAGTTTCCGGAAAGACGTGATAAAATAGGGCATTTTCGAAAATTTCGACGCTTATATTGGGGGTGGGGGATTTATCAAAGAAGCCTTCGCGAATGCAATTATGAAAAAAAAATTGCAGTGGTCACTTCTCCCACTCCCCCTACTCTGATTGAAAATTCGTTAAAATACACGATTTCCAAGACTAAACTGGAAATCGATCAAAATTCGTCTACATTGTTTTCTAGCTGTTATGAATAAAAATTCGTGTGCATATGTTTTATCATTTACAAAGTCATGCGAATTTTTCCTACGGTTTAAGGAACTTCAAAACCCCATAACTTATGGAATTAATAGAAAATGTCAGTCTCCCTCAACGTAATATCACTTACTATAATGGAATCAACAACTTTATGGAGAAAAAAAAAAATTTCCATCGAAATTGGGGTGTTGCCCCACTTATGCATAATCACCATTTTTTGTAATGTCACTTAGATATATGACGCGATTTAGATGTATGGAATAATTTTTATTTTTCACAAATACATTATTGTTTTATGAACAATCAAAAAAACGAATAAAAAAAATTAAAAAATGGTGGAGGTATAATTCGTCTAGTGAGACTCTCTTTTCAAACTAATGGACAAAATATCTCGACAGCTACTCAACTGATTTTAATGAAATTTATACCACATATTCTTTATGATATTATCTAGGATCTAGCATAGGGATTTTTTTTATCGGATGGCGCATTTGTTTTCTATTAATTTAAAAAAACTAGAAATCTTCGGAAAAATAAGTTTTTTTTTAAACAGCTGTTATTTCTACAAGAATTTTTGTTTAAATTTTTTCCCTACACTACACTTTAGCTGTTACTTTTTTTTTCCAGAATTTTTTTCTTCAAATTTTTCAGACGATTCTTCTTAGAGAAAAAAATTCTACTATCGGCAAAGATTTTCAAAAGAGCGTCCTACTAGACGACTCATAACTCCGTCACTATTGAACTTTTTTTTTTGATTGAATGCCTCGTTCATCTTTTATTATTTTTAAAAACGCCAAATTTTGGTAAAAATCAGAGTTTTTTTCAAGTAGCTGTCATTTCTGCGAAATTTTTTTTTTCTCTATGCTACACTCAACCTTTATACAAGAAAAATTTTATTTTTTATTTGATACGATGTTTGACAAAGAAAAAAATTCCACCATAGGCAAGGATTTCCAAAAGAGAGTCCTACTAGAAGACTTAAATATCCGTCATTCTTTAAAAAAAAAAATTTGTCCATAGAGTTCTAATGAATTTGGAAAAAATAAAAATTCCTTAAGACATTTAATAGCCGCGTCAAAATTGTTTGTAATTTTGTTTACGTATTTTTTTCGAGCATCAAAGCGGTGTAACGCCTTAATAGCGTTGGTGAATAGTTTTTTTTTTTGCGCTACATGTCGAAGGGACATAAACTCCGTAAAGGCGTGGAACAATAAATGCATTCGTGCTTCATTGGTCGGGGCCAGTGTCGAAGGCACTCTTTTGGGAACGGTCCCAAGGAAGGAAATTGCTCGGCTGACCGGAATACAACCGTGTCGCGGGAAAGTATATCCTTAGATAGGTGCTCGTGCACTCTGCGACTGCGACGCTCAGATTAATTGTGTACCGTGCAATATCCCGACTCTCTTTTCGATTCTCGTACGAGGAAAAGTAATCGTGAGCGAACTGCAAATTGCCGAGCAACGAAAGTTCTCGTCGTTTAGAAGTCATGATTTTCAATGCTAAACATTCGCGAGCTTTTGATTGTAACGATTGTTAAATTTGTTTATGAAGTTCTACTTGCAAAGCCTGTTTTTTTTAAATATTAGGCTGAATCAAGAAAGTTATTAGCGATGGGTGCGATTAATATTTTTTGAATATCCATATGTCATATATACATCCTCAGTACGAGTTTGAACTCGCCAGAGTCATTTGGTTGTAGGTCAGTGTTGGGGGTTAATCAATTAAATTTTCAATCAGTTCATTAATTGACTAAAAAAGTAATTAATGTTAATTACAATTAACTATTAATTGCATGTTGCAATTAATTTATTTGGATTAATCTGTGTTAATTGCAATGAGCAATTAAAACAATTGCAATTAACTTTTTCAATTGTTCTAAGAAACAATTAAAACTAACAATTAACTTATTTAACTTTACAGATATCAGATTCGACGTCTTTGTTTGGGTTTTCTAGGCTTACGCAGTGCCCTATACAATGATCAACTTTAAGGAGTTACGTGGGTTTGAAAATGTCAAAAAAACCATTTTTTAATTTTTTTTATCTAATATACAATATGTCTAGAATATTCTCCCAAAGTTTTAAGTCAATCGGAGTAAAAGTCTAAGAGAGAGAGAGAGAGAGAGAGAGCCTTTGGGAATTCCCCCCGTTGGGAAAGACCGGCCGGGAGCGACGCAGGTATACGCATTTTTCTCAAAACACTATTTTTGAAGTCGGTGGACACGATTTCTCAAAAACTAATGCACCGATCTTATTGAAATTTTGCACACTTCTTCAAAATAGCATTGACTAGTGATTGAACGACTGTTTTTTTTTTCGATTACAACTAATTTTACAAGGCTATACGTAGTGTAAATTGTACAAAAAATTGAACTATTTTGCATACAACTCTGCTAAAAATTCAAATTTCAATTTTTCAAAAAATCCTTCGTTCAATCACGAGCTATACTTATCTACCAACAGAAAAAATTTGGTTTTTTAATTTCAAAAAAAGCTATCATGAGTTATCCTGACCACCACGAGGACACTTTTTTTTGAGGGGTCTCCGGAAACCAGGTCCCACCGGCTGAATTTCCCAAATTTTTGGATGAAATTTCTTTTTAATATTGTTGAAATATTGCTCTTTCATGTGCTTAATATTTTGAATAAAATAATTTATATATATACAGTACTGGAGAAAAAAAATACGTACTATTCGAAATTTCTTACTGCACTAAAATTTGAATAGCGGACTCAAAAATAAAGTTAATTGAATTTTCCAAGTGGCATTTAAAAGAGGACAAGTTTACCTTTATTTTGCTTTTTTAGAAAATTCTCTACGATTTTTTTTCGCCCCGGTGCGCACTTTCGAACGTGGTCATCTTTCGGCAATTTTTTGGCCATCGAAAATTAACTGCAAAGTTTGTGGAAAATTTTTTCCTCGATTTCTTCCATGGGAAACTTAAGAAGAATATCAAAAGTGACATTTTCATTTTTTAGAAAGTCTCGTACGATTTTTTTTCGCCCTAGTATTGCATTTTTAGCTAAAAAATACATGTTTTATAAAAAAAAAGGCATCATCGAAGAACTATAGGGTTTTAGGGGAAACGTCAAGAGGATAAAAAGTTGCATAGGTTCACACTGGAGTGGTTAGAATTTTTTCAGAATTTTTCTTGGACATTTTTTTTACCATTTTTGGTTGGAACTTTGATGAGTCGAGAGGCTCCACTTGGGAATCTGAACATTCATCCAATCGATCAATTATCCATTGGCCAAGACCAACTCCCAAACCACGATCATCCACCTCAAATTGATCTCAAATCCAAATTGTTATTAAATTGTTTACGGCACTCACGCGGAAGCCCAACAAAGACTCACTGCGCAATCTAAATTAATTCAAACTTCTCCCAAAAACCTAAATCTCCCTCCGGGACGTAACCCAGCCTGTCAAAATGACAAATAAATATAAAGGCAACATTTCATTGTTCGAAAAAAAAAAACAAGATTGCCAACTTACTCGGTCCTTCGCCGTCATACGTGAAGTCCTTCAGGTAAAGGGTCCTCCCATCAACCGCGTAAACCTCGCCACTCACGCCATGATGAAACTCGCTTAATTTCCCAATGAATTTACCGTAGTAAGCGGCGCTGCATGCCTCTGTAAACAAAGAAAAAAGAAAAACAAAACAAATGTAGCTCAGTAAATAAAATTGTAAACACGTATTCGATCTGATAGTGATCCGTAGCTATTACTTCACGAATAATTAATGACTCTGTGTTCCGTCTTCGTTTTATTCCACCTATAATGCTTCGATACGTTTTACACACATTGTAAAGCGTACAAAAGCAAAGATTGCACAAACATCAACGACTATATTTACTCGACACGATAGTAATCCCCCCCCCCCCCCCTCGCCCCTGTACGTTCATTAAACTCGTCATATCGTATCGATAAATCATTCGTCATCGTCACACGTATGCAATTGTACGTGTACGGGGTATGAGTGGATGACCAGCAAAGCCGAGACCCCCTTGTGCAAGTCAAGATGTGTTCAACTATCAAATAATTTTCGCAAGCGAGTGATCTCGAGACAGGATAGTCTTGGGAGCATTCTACGACACCAATATACATGGGAAAATGATACTTGAAAGTCCTTAAGGGGCCGTTAATTATGTGAGATGTTTTTTTTCTTTAATTTGGACGCCCCCCCCCCCCCCTGGTGAGATTTGGCGAGATGTGGAGGCACCCTCTCTCCCACGCACGTGAGATTTTTCCCATAATTTTTTAATGATTACATTTGTTCGATATCTTCATGTATTTTGCTTCATACCATTAATAAAGACTTAAGCTGTTCATATTTGCACCTTTACAAAATGTTAAAATAGTCATAACGCTGAGTAAAACATTATATTGGCTGGCCCGAAACTTTTCCACGCCACTGTACGTGTGCACAAGCATATACAGGCTGGTCCAATAACTATTAGCACCTTGGATATCTTCGAAACCATAAGGTTCACAGAAATATTTGCTGAAATGAAATTGCACAGTACGAAAGGGGCCATCCGATAGCGATAATTGTTTTTTTGCAGGTGGAGGTACTTCGGACATTTGAAGGTCAACTACATTTTTTAAAATGGATCGGTATGTTTTTTTTCTGCATCATGAAAGAGGAGCTTAAAACGAGTTCAACGACCTATAACATAAGGTCATTGAAGGTCATAGAAAGTACAGAAAGGCGATAATACTTACAGTTTCGGTAGTAAATAAAATTACTACGTTTGTAGTAAGATAAACGCCTTTCTGTACTTTCTGTGACCTTCAATGACCTTGTGTTATAGGTCGTTGAACTCGTTTTAAGCTCCTCTTTCATGATACAGAAAAAAAAAACATACCGATCCATTTGAAAAAAATGGAGTTGACCTTCAAATGTCCGAAGTACCTCCACCTGCAAAAAAACACTATTATCGCTATCGGATGGCCCCTTTCGTACTGTGCAATTTCATTTCAGCAAATATTTCCGTGAACCTCATAGTTTCGAAGATATCCAAGGTGCTAATAGTTATTGGACCACCCTGTATATATATGAATATACTCGTGTAATGCGTAAGGATCGTATAATGTGTAACGATAGACACGTTTTGCGTGCGATAGCGCTAACCAGACGTGGTGTAATCCTTGTACCACGAGATTTATTCTTATAACGAGATACTATCCAATCACGTGAGCATCGGCTATACGATATGAAGAAGAAGGAAGAAAAAAAAAACGAATAGAGGCGCATTCACTCGTGTCCTCGAAAGTCCACGGTGACGAATGGTCAATGGAGATTGGCCATCGGGAGATTGGCACTGCGGTCAGTGCGTTGAGGCCGTGGTCATCAGTGCTTCGTTATAGTGATTTATATATATATATATATATATATATATATATATATATATACACACCCCCATCTCTAAACAAAGACACACATATTTGTATATATGTAAATATATCGGTGTGTGTATTCGTTTGTGTACATGGGGAGGTACAAA
>OZ010720.1:2637077-2669549 GCA_963932345.1 Ophion ventricosus
ACACTTCAGTAAGTTGTGTATTGATTTGCAAATATTTTGGAAAGTAAAATTTCAACAGCACACGATTCTAGTGATTTTGAGACTTCGAGAAGAGTGTTCTATGCTCTTCCATTCGTCCTGAAATGGACCATACCCATATACGACGTTGACGAAACTATAGTGTATAAAATTGTGTTATTCGCTTTCTCTCTCTCTCTCTCTCTCTCTCTCTCTCTCTCTCTCTCTCTCTCTCTCTCTCTATCTCTCTCTCTCTCTCCCTCTCTCTCTCTCTCTCTCTCTCTCTCTCCTCTATCTCTCTCTCTCTCTCCCTCTCTCTCTCTCTCTCTCTCTCTCTCTCTCTCTCTCTCTCTCTCTCTCTCTCTCTCTCTCTCTCCCTCTCCTCTCTCTCTCTCTCTTCGAAACAGTGTTCGATCTCTCCTCATTGTCAGTCTTTCCTCTCGTTCGCCTTGCCCCGATGCCGCGGGGCCTCTCGAAAGAAGCCAGAGGCCCGTTTATGATCCGTTCAACGGGACGCGGATGAAAAAAAAAAAAAAAACATACGCAAAGCTGTTGAATCGAAACAATCGACGTAAGGCGTATATACACACGCGTATGTAGGTTTACCGTCTGCGGCGAGGTAATCATTAGATATCTCTTTCCATACTCATAGTGGGTGCTTAGATCGATAAATATGTATATATGCGACTAGTGGGAGGGAAAAAGGATATGAGGGTTACCCTCGTTAGGTGGGATGATCGATACGTTATGGTACTGTATTTATGGATCTGTCTTCATGTATGGTATACACGTGTAGGCTAAGAATTGAAACGGCCATGGAGAATTTGTTAGCTTCGTTGACAAATGTGTCAGTGGAATTTAGCTTTCCACTGTCTACTTTTTTTTTTTTTTGGTTGTCGTTCCTTATTCTTTTTTTCGTGTAAGAATTTCAAGTGTACTGACGAATCCATAACTCGCTGGGCACAAGATGCCCTAAACGAAAATATAAGTCGATGAGGAGTTTATTCAGGGGGTGTCTCTTGTCAAGCTCGTTATTCGATGCTACCATTTTTTTTTTTTTTTTTTTCGTTGCCAGCCTTTATTGGGAATAACGAGGTCCGTTCTTATGATTTTAACGAGCACGCGGGAGCCACGTATTTCAGGACATTCAAAAAGTCCGTTCCTTCTTTGATTTCCAGGTAAAAAAAAAAAAAAAAAAAGAAACAACACTGTAAATATAAATTTTCATGCGTTAAGAAAAGAAAATTACACACGAAGAAGTATACGTCTTTCGTGAGGCAAGTTTACAAATTGCCTCCTCCTCTGGCGAGTCTTTCGAGACTCGCAATTACTTGTGAAATTTATGGCGAACTGTTCCCTCATCGCAAATCCTAATTTACGTTTTTTTACATAGAACGCCTGGAGTATGCACGAGCAATGGTTAACGGAAAGCAAAAAAAAAAAAAAAAACAATATGGAGAACTTGAAGAAAAACGGTAGAATTTTTTTTTTTAATCATACTGCCAATAAATCAATAGTTAAGGCTTTAGGCCACTCTAGGATTTTACGAAAAATCGACTTTTTTTTTTTGTTAAAAATGTACCTTAGTACCTATAAAATGATATTCCAAGAATCGATGGGTGTGAAAAATCTCTAAGTACTCGATTTTCGAATTCTAGCGCAAGCCCTATTGATTCATGTCGTGACTTTCTACTAACTTTAAACGCGTTTATCTCAAAACTACATTTTTCAAGTCAGCCGGAAGAGAGAGAGAGCGCGGGAGAGAGAGAGAGAGAGAGAGAGAGAGAGAGAGAGAGAGAGAGAGAGAGAGAGAGAGGAGAGAGAGAGAGAGAGAGAGAGAGAGAGAGAGAGAGAGAGAGAGAGAGAGAGAGAGAGAGAGAGAGAGAGAGAGAGAGAGGAGAGAGAGAGAGAGAGAGAGAGAGAAGAGAGAGAGAGAGAGAGAGAGAGAGAGAAAGAGAGAGAATGGTAGGGGATTGAGAATTTCTGTGCCTCCAGTAGAGGAAATGTCGTAATATCGATTTGCCTGGGAGACTCTCATTATAATAATTATCTCCGAGGGACCCACTCGTACACCTCTTGAGCGCGTTCTTTTTCGAGTCTTTATATATACAAATATACATAGATCCAGTGAATTCAGTCTGAACGAGCGAGAAAGACGGAAAGAGTAATAAAGGACGCGGATTACCTGACTTCCGCATTGAAACTTCCGTTTCTTTATATATACATACATACTCATATATATATTTTTTTTTTCTTCTTCTAGAGACACATATATACAGGAGAATGTTGCGAAAAAGTTACCAGGTGTCTCGTTCCACGGATTCTCGCTCACTTCTCGTAATTTTATATTTTTCGCGAGGTCGCACGTGACAAAGATCCCGTGGTACGCCGATTATTACGACAGTCAGTACTCGTAATTACCACGGATACAAATGTATTCGAGTTTTTCCCAAACTTTGACGAATGCGAATTTGTCTCAAATTTGCATTCTTTCGCATGAGGGAAATGTCAAATTATTGAATTTTTAAATTTTATTTTCATTCAAATTCTTATTTAATTAATTTTATTATTTCTGTTTTATTTTCTTTATCGTTTTGATTTTTATTTACAAAGAAATGTTCGATCCTCGATAGATCGTAATAATAGAAAATTGATCCAACGATAGATCGACGGTGTAAAAAATGCGTTTTGCGACAATCTTCGCAAATGGATAGAGGCGGGCTAAGAGGTAAAGCAGAATGAGAGAGAGAAAAAAAAAAGGATAAAAAACGTAAATATATCATCGGCGAATTCACGCGGTACGACTATAGTGCGCAACGCCGGACTCCTGGATTCGCGGCACGCGCACGTGCGCTTTTTGCGCGATGCCAAGAGTGACAAGAGTGCGAGAGGGCGGCATGTGTGACGTCTGACAGTGAGAGATAACGAGATAACATCAGTCATCGCGGGCGAGCAGAGGCCGCGCTGCGATTCCACCGTTTACATGTAATACCGCGCAGCGACGAAAGTGCGCCTCTTTATGGGACACGAATGCGCTAGGCTGTTAAAAAAAAAATTTCAAGAGCCTTATCACAACCTGCTTCACTTTATCTACGAAGTGCATACACGTGCGTACGCATATGATGACGAAACTATTGTCCCGAACTGTCCGTCGCAATTTTATGGCAAAGCCGCGTTAACGTCTGGCTGAAAATCTTCTTTTTTTTTTTTATACAGGTCATTCCAATGCGAAGTATCGAACGTTTGAATTAATTTGTACAAAAAAATAAAAATTAGAAAAGACAAATCTCATGGAATATCTTGTTGATATTGGAACAAATGTTTCTCTCGTTGTTTGTAAGATTTGTCTTTACCAAAAAAAAATTGGAAAAGACAAATCTCATGGAATATCTTGTTGATATTGGAACAAATCTCTCGTATATCTTGAGCCTGAAATTAAGCTGGTAGCGTTAAAGTACGATGCGCAGAGAATATCAATCATTTTGGGAATTTTTTTTTAGTTCTTTTTTCGATTCGTTTTAGTGAAATTGGTGAAAAGCTTTTGAAGCTTTTTTCCAAACCCTTGTGGGAAAAAAATGAACCGCTAGGTAATTTTTAAGCTGTTTGTTCCATCCCTATAGAAGTCAAATGAAGGAGGAGAAAATTTCGATTTAAACAAAAAAATGCCGCACGATATCAAAGTTTTTCTTGTCAAATCAAAGTTTTTTTTTGTCAAACAGCTGTCATTTTTATAAAAATAAAAATAAAAATACATTACCGATACTACACTTTAGCTATTACCTTGGTTTACAGGAAAACAATTATTTTATTGTATTTTTCAGACAATGCCTGACAGAGAAAAAAATGCCACCATCGGCAAGGATTTTCAACTCTATCAGACTCAGATCTACTCAACCGATTTTGATGAAATTAATATCACATATTCTCCATAATATCATGTAGGATGTAGCATGCGATTTTTTTTGATTGGATGTCGTGTTAATTTTTTATCGATTTTCAAAACTCAAAATTTTAGTAAAAATCAGAGTTTTTTTTTTCAAGCAGCTGTCATTTCTAAAAAAAAAAATAATAATTTATTCCCAATTCTGCACTTTAGCTATCCTTTATAATTATTATTTTATTATAAAGGATAGCTAAAGTGTATTTATTTTTAATATATCTAAATTATTTTAGCTATCCTTATTATAAAGGATAGCTAAAATAATTAATATTATTATAAACCTTCCTTTATAATTTTTTTTTACTTTTCTCGTAAATACCTTTTTATTTCAAAGAGGGTCCTGCTAGACGACTTATGTCTCCGACATTTAAACGGTTTTTTAATTCGTTTTATTTTTCATTTCTTAATAAAACCATAAAGTATTTTTTTAAATAAAAATTATTTTATTCCACTCGGTACGATAATGGAGGTTTTACGCTGGAGGGTGCGTAAAACCCTCATTTTCACACCGCGTACAATAAAATTTCGTATAATACTCAACAACAAAAAAAAACTTTTTCTAACCTCGTGTTATTGCAATACTCGCCTTCGGCTCGTGCTTGCAAACTCATACTCGTTAGAAAATGTTTTTTTCGTCCTTGATGCCACTTCTACGAGCTCTATACATTACAGGACTCAATTGCTTGTCTTTCTTTTACAACGAACAAAATGACTTTTTTTCAGGCATATAGAAAACGTTTTTTTTTACTGAATTACGACTGTTGTGAATTATAATAAATTGATTGAATTATAATCACATTAATTAAAATATGATCTATTGTGTTTTTTTTTTCTTGCATTACGACCATATAAATTATACAATTATGAATTGCCAATCGACCTATCGTCCCGAAAGGTTAAACGAGAATGACTCGTTTCAATTTCGACGTAAATCGTCATAATTGACCGTGATAATGCAAGACGTAAGAATAAATGAAGTAATAATTCTAATTTAAGTGCACCGAGAAATGTGCTGTAAATTGCTTCGAAACTGACGGCGGCAGCAAGAACAATACTCATATTTACAATACACACATTTTGAACCGTTGGAAGTTTAATTTTACGGGGCAGTGAAATGCAAATGATCACGTAACGCTTCCTGTTCTCTCGTCGGGTCCTCGTCGGGTCCTCGTCGGGTCCTCGTCGTCGTCGTCGTCAGCATTCAAGCAGGTAACACGTACGGAGATATCGTATAGCATACACCTTGCTGTACAGAGCGGACAAAGAGAAGGGATATATCTTGCTGCCTGTTACGCCTGTTTTGCTGACTCTCGCGCCTTCTACTTGCTCCGAGAACTTTCATATTTTACATCTCTCTCTCTTTCTCTCTCTCTCTCTCTCTCTCTCTCTCTCTCTCTCTCTCTCTCTCTCTCTCTCTTTTTCATCCCCCCCCCCTCGCGTGTATTTGCGAATCTTCCCGTCATATTACTTTTTTTTTTCACTGCATTTCTCTCGTTTCTGTGCGAAACATTCCTATACGCAGCTAGCCTTGCTGATTCGGTAACAAATCTGTCCGTGCGAAAGATAGATTGAAGCAGTTATCGATGACTTCGTGATCTTTTTATTATTGTTTTTATTCGCTATCTCTAACGGGGTGAAGGGGCGTTTGGAACCGCTTGAATAAGGCTGGATACATAAAAGAAGCTCGATGTACGGGTGCCACACGAGTTAACGCAAAAAACACCTCACGGACCGAATTTCCATCAGCGAATCGCAACAAAATCGACCCATTGCTGAAGCGGATGGTGACTGATGATGAAAATTGGATCACTCACGACAACGTCGAGCGAAAACGGTCGTGGTCGAATATCGCGGTGAGCCGGCGCAAACGGTGGCCAAGCCAGGATTGACGGTCAGGAAGATTTTGCTGTGTGTGTTGGTGGGATTGGCAGGGAATCATCTACTATGAGCTGCTCCCCTACGGCCAAACTCTTAGTTCGGATCTGTACTGTCGACAATTGAACCGTCTGAAGGAGGCAATCGCCCAGAAGCGGCCAGCTTTGGCCAATAGGAGAGGAATTGTGTTCCATCAGGACAACGCCAGGCCACACACATCGATAGTGACTCGCCAGAAGCTCCGGGAGCTTGGTTGGGAGGTTCTTATGCATCCATCTTATAGTACGGATCTGGTACCAAGTGATTGCCACCTGTTTCTGTCTATGGCGAATGATTTTGCTGGTGAAAAATTCGCCTCAAGAGAAGCTTGTGAAAATCGACTGTCCCAGTTTTTTTGCCAATATGGACGAGGGCTTTTATGAGAAAGGCACAATGAAATTACCTTCAAAGTGGCAACAAGTTATCGATCAAAACGGTGCGTATTTGGCCTAAATCGGATCGATCTAACTATGCTAAATAAAGCCTTCAATTTCATGCGAAAATAATGGATTTCTTTTTAATACACCTTATATTTTGATAACAAAATTTCGAACACAATTCTTTACATTTAATAAAGATTTTCGAAAAAAAAACAATGTATTGACCTTGAAAGATATTTCCTGGAGAAGAGTGATATGGTTATTAATTGTAAGTAATTATATTTCAATTAAATGAAGATCGTTCGAACCACGAAAATATGTATTTAATTTGGTAAGAAAAATATATTTAATACGTATTTGAAATACGCATTCAATAATACAATCCGGACAAAATTAATATACCGAAGTGAGTTATTAGAGCTAAAAAAAAAAAATCCGCGAGAAAAAAATCACGCAAAGTAAAAAAATCCATGCACTATACCGTAAAGCTGTTAAAGCTTTTTCCGGAATCCGAAGACCTTAAGCTCTCGGGATTTCGAAGCTGTTGCGGCCGTATCGCCACGACTGTTTTTTTTCCCCCCCTGCTAACTCAATACGTACGAAGGCTACACGCTCGTACATCGTGCTCGACGCGAATTCAAATAAATTGCAGCGAATTCTGCATTATACGAGATTTCGGTGGAAGGAGTCTATACAAGACATACACGGTGAATTATTGAAGGCGTTACACAACCTTGGCGCTCGGAAAAATAGGTATAAATAAATTTCAATATCGACGCGACTATTGAATGTATAAAATAATTTTTTATTTTTCACAAATCCATTATAGTTTCATGAACAAATATAAAAAAACGAAGATTTTTTTTTTTTATGGCGGAGATATAAGTCGTCTAGTAAGATCCTTTTTCAAATTTGTGGACAAAATATCTCGAGATTTACTCAACCAATTTTGATGAAATTTATACCACATATTTTTTATAATATTATTTAGGCTGTAGCATAGGATTTTTTTTAAATTGGATGCTGTGTTCATTTTTTATTAATTTTTATAGATCAACATTTTGGTAACAATCAGAGTTTTTTTTTTCTTTCAAATAGCTGTCATTTCTACAAAAAACTAAAAAAAAATGTTTTTCTATGCTACATTTTAGCTATTACCTTTCTTTACAAGACCATTTATATATTTTTTATTTTTTCTGACGATGCCTGACAGAGAAGAAAAATCCACCATCGGCAAGGATTTTTAACTTCATCAAATTCAAATCTACTCGAACGATTTTTATGAAATTTATATCACATATTCTTTATCATATTATCTAGAATGTAGCATAGAATTTTTTTTTTATTCGACGCCACGTTCATTTTTGATCAATTTTTAAAACTCTAAATTTTCGTACAAATCGGAGTTTTTTTTTCAAACAGCTGTCATTTGTACAAAATAAAATTAAAAAAATGTTTTCCTATACTATATTTTAGCTATTACCTTTCTTTGCAGGAACATTTTAATTTTTTTTATTTTTCAGTGGATGCCTGACAAAGAAAAAATTCCACTATCGGCAAGGATTTTCAAAAGAGGATTCTAGACGAATCATACCACCGTTATTTTTAAATTGTTTTATCCCTTTTTTTTTAAATTTGTTCACAAAGCTATTTGTGAGAAATAAAACCGATTTTACATATTTAATAGTTGCATGAAAATGTTCTGTTTGTTTTTGAACCTATTTTTCTGAGCGCCTAAATGGTGTAACGCCTCAATGAAGTGTATGCGCAAGATCAACGGGAAGAGAGATTCGTCGACGGGAGATCCGAAATCGTAAACGACAGGGTGTCGATGACCCCATGACATTTTCAGACATTCATTATATTATATATTCGAATATATACGTACAATATATGTATACACAAACGTATATATATAAACGTGTGTGTAGACATATATATATATATGAATAAAAATATATAGATGTATATTGAGAGTTCTCAGTGAGCAGTCATGGAAGAGAAAGCAAAGAGGCGGCGGTGGGCTTCGAGTAATTGGTCTCGTGTCGCAATTTTACTCCGACGATACCCGAGCAGAGAGCCAAGGCGGTCCTCGTCTTGTTTCTCTTTTTCCTCATTCGAAAAAGCATTTTGCATACGCCGGAGGATGCTGAGGATCGCGATCGAGAAATGTTTTGACGTCTCTCGACTGTGAAACTTTTTATTCTAGCAATTACGAATCACGTACGAATATAAAATGGGCCTTATCGAATCATTGAGAAGGTACTGCGTTATTTCAACTCTCGACGATCTCGAGCGCGTTTTTTTTTTCTTACGACGAATGGAGAGATTTTTTGAAAAGTATGGTTGAGGTCGAAAAGATGAAAAAAAAAGATTTTTATTCTACTCGGTACGATAATGAACGTTTTACGTACGCTTCGCGTGCGTAAAAAACTTTTTCTAACCTCGTGTGATCGCAAGACTCGTTAGAAAAAGTTTTTTTCGTCCTCGTATCATAATGTACTTTTTTTTTTAACTTTACTTTTCTCACCCGATATAAAAATCGTTGATCTACCTGATGTTAATCCGTAACGATATTTTTTTTTTTTTACACAGACGAGTGTTCTGAGGAACAGCGCGAGAGATTGCTCGTTTCTAGCGGAGATTTCAAGAGTGAAAGTTTCGAGTGAACGAAAAAAATTGATATCTCGAGAGAAGAAGAAGAATAAATGGGGAAAAAGATTAATCTGATTTTTCTTTTACGGAGCTCTTCGAGTCGTTCACTCGGGATATATTGCTGTAGTGTTTTTTCGATCGATGATCAAAGTTGAGGAAAGAATGTTTCTCTCATAGATTACGAGGAAAAAAAAACCTCGTGCGCTATATATCAATGCAAATTAATTTTCGACTTTTAGTTTTTACTTTGGCCGCGTCACTGCATATGGGAAATGGAAGTGAAGATTAATTTTTTTTCTTATAGTGAGCTGGTTTTGAGGAAACAGACAAACGAATAAAATGATTCTACGAATAAAATTATAAAAATTATGAAACGTTCAATAAAAATAAAAATAAAAAATGACAAAGTGGAAAAAGCAATCTCGCTCAGACGTGTGCAAACGAAAACATACAATTTCGTTTGTATAATAACTGCAATTCCAGCGCTTCTAAACATTTTACTCGTAATATCGAAAAACACAATTGGCTTGCATAGCCATATTATTTTCTATTGAGTTTTCATTATCTGCAGATTTCACTAATAATAAAGGGTGGCTCAAAATGACCTGACATTTTTAATTGCGCGCCATTTTTTTTTTTGGCGAACATAGAGTAATAATCTTTGACATCTGGCATCAGGCAAGTATTGGAGGTTTAGTCACGGAGAATTACACGATCGAGCAACGCATAGAAATTGTGAAAATGCAATGTGAAACAATGCAGTTGTTGCGGACGAAGTTTCATGGTCGTTTTATCTCGCGCCGCGGCGATGCTAATTGGCCACCAAGATCGTGCTATTTCACGCCATTGGACTTCTTTCGTTGGGGTTTGTTTGGGTTCTGAAAGGAAAAGTGTATGCCAATGATCCACAGACCATTCTGGAGCTCAAGAAAGCAATTGGACGCATCATTAATGAAATTAATCCGCAATTATGTCAAAATGTTATTGAAAATTTCGTCAAAAGTGTGAACGTTTGCAAACATTTATTTATTTATTTACGAGGCGACCATTTATCGGATATTCTGTTCCACACATAACCTCCATGTTTGTACTTTATATTAAAATAAAAATATTCGTACTTTGCAAATAAATAATACGTTTTATTAATAAATCGAAATGTCAGGTCACTTTGAGACACTCTTTAGTTTCGAATCGACAAATGTATGAAGATTTTTAACGAAAAAAATCGTGTTTTAAAATGAAACAATGAGTATTGTTAATATTTATATTTTTGGATAGCTTATCCTTCGTATATGTAGATTTATTTACATATACACGAAATAAACACGTGCTTATAGATTTACGAGGTGTGTCAATTATGTATTGGCAACGTAGTGTTCGATCTGGCAACACTCGGTACACGGGACTTGGAAGAGCGGGAGGTGAACATCCCGACTAGAAATTTTGCTACGGGACTGACTAGAGCCGGATCCGGCATCCGTATCCCGTGCTACGGCACTGCACAGGCGGCCGGATCAGGGCTTTATCAGCATTCCGGACTGCAGCCTGATCGGGGCCTGATCAGTCTTCAGGCTGCCGGATCAAAATTTCTATTCGGGATGTGATACGCCTTCAGTACGAGTTTCAACTCGCTAGAGTCATTTGGTTGACCGTAGCGATTTTTTTTTCTTCGTCAAACAGTTTTTTTCTATTGCGTTCTAAAAATGAGTGACATCAATGTCGAGCAACGGTGTGTGCTATCAGGCTTTGCTCCAGGCTTGGGCACAGTGCGACGGAAACTTTTGCAAAACTTCAGCAGACCTACGGAGACAGTGTTTCGTCAAGGGTCCAGATTTTTCGGTGGTTTAAGGCATTGTCAGAAGGAAGAGAGTCGATTGAAGATGAACCACGCAGCGGGAAGGCCTCTTCAAGAAACGATGAACATGTCGACAGAATCCGGGATCTTGTGCTCTCAGATCGTCGGTTGACAGTCAGAATGATCGGGGAAAGAGTTGAATTTGACTCACACCACCGTTCATCAGATTTTCATCAATGAATTGGGGATGAGGAAAAATTCCTGTCACACAGCAATTTCGATAAACGAATTTTTGGCCAGTAAAAATATTCCTGTTGCTCCTCAGCCTCTTTATTCGCCTGACTCGAGTCCTTGTGACTTTTTCCTCTTTCCCAGATTGAAAAATTACCTCAAGAGAAGTAATTTTGGGACACTCGAAAACATTCAAACGGCTGTAATCGACCAGCTGAAGGCTATTCCAGTATCCGAGTTCCAGCACTGCTATGAGGATTGGAAGAACCGTCTCCAGCGCTGTGTATCTTCCCAAGGAAGTTGTTTCGAGGGAGTCAATGTTGAATTGTAATTCTATTCGAATAAAAAAATTGAAAAAATCCATCTACTTAACTTACACACCTCGTAAAGATTCAGGATCGTATTGGACGAACATTCACTGACGTCATCGTAATCAGCAGACGCCCTTTAATATCTCGTGTATCGTTCGGATGTGGTTTTGAAAAATAATGGCCATAATGTCAAGTGTCTTCATTCGAGAATTGTGCAAAAAAATAAATAAGCACGCGTCTCATTAAAACTTTATTTGTTCCAATCTTCCAGAGATACGCATCTCGACATCTGGAAAAGATCCAATTAAACGGCCAAGCATGTACAACGCTTTTTTTTTCTTCTTTTTTACATAATGTCTTACGTGGAGAGTGCGTATTAAAATTTCAGATTCCGACTGTTGATTTCGCCGGAGCTTCCCTACCTGATAAAATTCTGAAAAAAAGAAGAATCACGTGGCAGAGGAAAGGTGGAGAAAGAAGAGAAAAAAAATAATAATCCGACTCGATGGCAAGTGATGTTATAACTGTTTCTCATGACAGCTTACTTTTCGCGGATTATAAAAAAAAAACGTAACCGGTTTCGTTCTACAGATGAGATAAGGGCGTAGAGAACGAGGGACCAATAATTTCGTCATCCTGAAGTCAATTAATAAATGTTATCATTATCCATTACTGGGCAATGAGAGACTATCAAAACGTCACGATTCTCGATGTAGAAAAAAAAATATAAGTATTATTTGATAACTCAACCTTGACTTTCCAAATAGAAAAAAAAACAGCCAACTGTTAAGTGTTAATTGCGGATAAACCGTAAATTTGAATGTAACGAAAAATATTGGCAATACAGATACACACATGTACGTTTATAAATGGAAAAAAGTGATTTTAGGGACATTCGAGGACTATCGAATTTCCCTAAAATTTCCCAAAAATATCGATAATAGTATCGACATTTTTGTAACTTTACAGCCCTAATTACACAGATAGACGACAGGTTCAAAATATCCTTTCCCTATGTATATATATATATATATATATATGCAGGCACAAGGGAAAGTAGTTGTGAAACCGTCACGTCTATCGTCCATCCAACATTAGCACCCATTGACTGACAGCCGGATAAACGGGATTTATCCATTTCAGTGCAGATGCCAAAAAAAAAGAATTTTTATCCACATCATTTGAATAATTTCTTTCTTTTTTGTTGTTGTTTTTTTTTTTTTTTGCGGCACGTATTTGTAATGGAGATGGCGATTTAACACGGAATTGAGAAAAGACTGCGGAGCGGGTGCTCGACCTCGTTGTTGTGCACGAAAGTGCAGGGAAACTCGTCTTTGCGTGAGAGGTTGCCGCTAAATCGAGAGATTCTAATATTATTATCTTGAAGAGTACCACGAGCTCGCTCGGACCAAACAGAGCGTTGAAAATGATACAAGAATGAAAAATAGCAAAGAAGCGTCAAGTTTTAGCGCCAACAATTGCGGAGTCCATTAATTTGATCCCATGTCAAAATCATTTATTTCAATACTTTCATCAGAGAATGATTTTTCCTTATTCAGTTAATACCCAGTTCTTTTATATTCAGTCGATTGCCATTTTTTTTTAATTCAGGTAATTGCCATTCTTTGTTCATTCAATCAATTGGCATTCTTTTTTTTTTATTCACTAGATTGTCATTTTTTAATTCAGTCAATTGCTATTTTTAATTCGATCAATTGCGATTCTTTCTTATTCAGTCAATCGTCATTTTTTCTTATTCAATCAATAGCCAGTTTTTTATTTGGTGAATTGCCATTTTCAAAACTTGAGTCAATTGTAATTTTTTTAAATTCAGTCAGTCGCCTTTCTTATTTATTAAATTACCATTCTTTTTTTATTCAGGCAATTGCCATTTTTAAACCTTCAGTCAATTTCCGTTTTTATAAAGTTCAATCAATTGTCATTTTCTAAAATTTCATCAACTGCCTTTTTTAATTCAGACAATTGACATTTTTTTTAATTCAGTCACCTTCCATTTTTAAAAATTCAGATAATTGCCGTTTTTCAAACTTCTGTCAAATGCCTTTTTTTAATTCAGTAAATTGTCAGTTTTTGAAATTCAATCGATTGCCATTTTTTTTATTCAGTTATCTGCCAGTTTTCTAAATTCAGACAATTGCCATTTTTATAAATTTGGATAATTGCCGTTTTTTAAACTTCAGTCAATTGCCTTTTTCTTATTCAGCAAATTGGCCGTTTTTTAAATTCAATCGATTGCCATTTTTTTTTAAATTTAGTCAGCTGACATTCTTTAATATTCAGACAATGGCCATTTTTTTTAATTCAGTCAATTTCCATTTTTATAAATTCAGATAGTTGCCATTTATTAAAATTCAGTCAATTGTCATTTTTTTTAATTCAATAAATTGCCAGTTTTTTAAATTCAATCGATTGCCATTTTTTTTTAATTCAGTAAATTGCCAGTTTTTAAAATTCAATCGATTGCCATTTTTTTAAATTCAGTTAACTGCCATTTTTTTAAATACAGACAATTTCCATTTTTTAAAATTCAGACAATTTCCATTTTTTTAAATTCATTCAATTTCCATTTTCATAAATTCCGATAATAGTCATTTGTTAAAATTCAGTCAATTGCCATTTTTTTCAATTAGGTAAATTGCCAGTTTTTTTAAATTCAATCGATTTCCATTTTTTTTAAAATTAAGTCAACTGCCATTTTTTCTGATTCAGACGATTGCCATTTTTTAAATTTCAGTCAATTGCCATTTTTCCAAATTCAGTCAATAGCCATTTTTTCAAATTCAATTAATTGCCATTTTTTTTTCAAATTCAGTCTTTTATCCAAAGTAATGTTTTACCCAAATGTTCTCAACAAAATAATTTACCACTCATCCCATTTCAAAACTTCGCGAAGAGATGTTTTTTTTTGTCTTTCTTCTGGCACCTCGTTCTCGACATGACGATGCCGCTATGAAAATGCTCTCAATGTAACTACGTACGATTATGTACGATAAGAGTGTGCAAGTCGAGCCGCGTGTTAACGCCATGCTGCTACTTCAGTACAACATCGTGATCGCGTTGCAGAGATTTTTTTTCTTTTTCTTCTTTTTCACGGCAGCTGATTTCGAGTCCGTGCATTCTGGTGCATTGACACGAGATGACGAATTACACACGTATAAACATCGCGCGTATGCGGTGAATGTTACGTTACACCCGGTTTCGAATTACGAAATATTAATAATCCATCACACACACACACACACCCACACCTACACACACACACACCCACACACACACACCCACACCCACGAGATATCAGAACAAATACGTTCGTTACGTATTTATATTACGTCGAGATATTTCGTGTGTAACTTTGATCTTTCTTTTTGCCTACTCCACTTCCTATGCTCCAGTAATCGGGCTAAATCCAATAATCCTTCGTGGACCACATCGAGCCTTTATTTCCCATTAAAATCAATTCGAAAGCTCAACAAGCTCGACGCTCGACGGTTTTCTTCATCGCATTGAAACACGCCGGATATAACGGTTGAAATTCGAAGCCCGTCGTAATTTAATATCCCAATGTATATCTATATTGGAGCGTTCGTGTTTGTAATCCCTCCAGGGCAACTAGAATTCCATCCTGGAAAAGCAACGTGGCAGCTATCGCGCGCCGTTTGCAAAAAAAAATTCTGCACGCCTCCTCGATCCGATATTTCCATGTCTTCGATCCTTAGAGCACGAAAGAGAGGAGCGTTTCTGTGTTTTTTTTTCTCACGTCGAAGGTAAGTTTTGAAAAAGATTACAGAAAAAAAAATGCTATCAGGTTTTGCTTCAGACTTGGGCACAGTGCGACGGAAAGTTTTGCAAAACTTCAGCAGGCCTACGGAGACAGTGTTTTGTCAAGGGCCAAGGTTTTTCGGTGGTCCAAGGCATTTTCAGAAGGAATAGAGCCGATCGAAGATGAACAACGCAGCGAAAGGCCTTCGTCTTCAAGAACCGATGAAAATGTCGACAGAATCCGGGATCTTGTGCGTTCAGATCGTCGGTTGACAGTCAGAATGATCGGGAAAGAGTTGAATTTGACTCACACCGACGTTCATCAGATTTCCACCAATGAATTGTGGATGAGAAAAATTGCTGTCACACAGCAATTTCAATAAACGAGTTTTTGGCCAGTAAAAACATTCCTGTGGCTCCTCAGCCTCCTTATTCGCCTGACTTGAGTCCTTGTGACTTTATCCTCTTTCCAAGATTGAAAAATCACCTCGAGGGACGTCATTTTGGGACACTCGAAAACATTAAAACGACTGTAACCGACCAGCTGAAGGCTATTCCAGTATCCCGAGTTCCAGCACTGCTATGCTGATTGTAAGAACCGTCACCAGCGTTGTGTAGCTTCCCGCACGAAGTTATTTTACCGCAGACAATATCGAATTGTAATTGTATTCGAATTAAAAAAATAGAAAAAATCAGTCTCGTTACTTAATTTACACACCCCGTACGCGAATCCAATTGGAATCCTACGACAATTCCCGCACAAGTATTTTCCCATCTTCCATTTACCATCTCCCTTCGAAGGGAGAAAAAAAAAATTTCGCAATTTTTACGACATATACGTAAACACGCGAAATGATCCAGAGGCTTGAAATTCCACAAGCTCGCCACACGCATTTGAAATCGATTTCATATTTATGCATCGTTTATTTCACCCCGAGAAAGAAGAAAGAAAAAAAACAAAACAGCCGGTAAATTTCTCGTCTGGAAAAAAAAAAATCCACCCATCGTTTTGCCGTCTAGACAAAGTGCGCGTACCCTTGAAATCAATGTGGCCGCGGCAAACACACGAATAACAGAGGACATACGAATAAATTGCGCAATTTTATCCGCGAGATTGACTTTGTGACACGTATCGCGAGATTTGTTTATTAAAATCTTAGCGTCTATGTTAAGAAAAAAGCAACACTTTTTTTATATCAAATTATTGTTGTCTTACAAAAGTCTGATGGTCAATGTAGAAAACACTTCATGAGCATTATTCATCATTTATTTATATTTTTGAAAGAGCGAACGACATTGTGACGCATTAACGAAGTTCCAAAAATTCAACACCTCTTATTTTTCGAACAAAAGCTTTTTTGATTTTACGCTTGTGTCGTCTTTGGTGTATTTTTTTTTTTTTTTTTCGTTCCGTAGTCCGGCCGGATTCGTCGGGCACGAAATTAGGTACGCGTGTCTACGAACTGTCGCGTGTCTGACAACACTCGTCAGTCACTACTCCGATAATTTACACAGACTCCCGTTCCGCGACTTACACCGCACACACACACCCACACACACCCACACACACCCACACACACACACACACACACACACACACACACACACACACACACACACACACACACACACACACACACACACACACACACACACACACACACACACACACACACACACACACACACACACACACACACACACACACACACACACACACACACACACCTACACACACACACACCTGAACGAGTTGTACATATATTCATATATTTGTACATCGGCATACGCAAAGAGTCGTTAGTCCATAAAATTGTCGTCGGTCAACGGTCGAACGATCATCAAATTCCCATTTAAACGGGGGGAGGGGGGGGGGGGGGGGGTGGGGGCCGATCAAATGCAATGTTATTATATCACGAATAATCGTATTGGCAATCAAAATGTGTTTACCGACAAGCCTTCAATTTTTCACGTCAAAGCCTTGAGGTACTTTCGAGTCTTTGAGGCACGAATCGCGAAAAACATTGATTTTTACAATACGAAGTTATTTTTTAATTTTTTACTATATACGTATATGTAAATTGTGTTTTATTGATATTAGGACGTGTAATTATTATTTATGAATTTTAGGTCTCGTTATTCACGAAGGGACACCGATTTGTCGGTAAAATTTTTTTTTCGGCTTACGTAGAAAAGACGGGAAATTTTTTGGATTGGTTATATCTTGACTAAACATGAAGAATATTCGAAAAAAAATTGAATACCAGATTTGAACTCACTAGATGCAGTAACTTAAGAAAATCTATAACCCAAACAAACAATAAAAATACGAGAATGCAAAATTTTATTTATTCATTTTCAAAGTGATTAAAAGGTGAAGAAAATTAAAAGGTAAAAAGAAATTGAATACTAGTGGATTTAAATTCACTAGATGCAGTAACTTTAAAAAATCTTTAACCCAAACAAACAATAAAACTATGAGAATGCAAAATTTTATTTATTAGGACTGATTTAATCGGTAATTGGTTTTTTACTTTTTAATTTTCAAAATAATTGAAAAGTAAAAAAAATTGTATACCAGTGGATTTAAGCTCATTAGATTCATCTTTTTGTTTAATTTGGACCCAAACAAACAATAAAAATATGAGAATGCAAAGTTTTATTTATTAGGACTGATTTTGTGGGTAATTGATTTTTTATCTTTTAATTTTGAAAGTTATTCGAAGGTTAAAAAAAATTGAAAGGTGAAGAAAATTAAAAGGCGAAGAAAAAAAATGGTATACCAGTGGATTTAAGCTCACTAGATGCAGCATCTTTTTTTGAAACTTCGACCCAAACAAACAATAAAAATATGAGAATGCAAAGTTTGATTTAATAGGATTGTTTTTGTGGGTAATTGATTTTTTATCTTTTAATTTTGAAACTAATCCAAATGTAGAAAAAAATTGAAAGGTAAAAGAAATTAAAAGATAAAAAAATGAGATCAAATTGAATTGAATGAAAAATTGAACTGATGTCACAAAAATTGAATAAAAAATTAAATAAAAAATTGCATTAATGTAAAAAAAAATTGAATTATTACCCAGTGGATTTTAGCTCACTAAATGCAGCATCTTTTTCAAAACTTTAACCCAAACGAACAATAAAAATACGACAATGTAACATTTTTATTTACTCGAACGGACTTTATCGGTAATTATTTTTTTCTTTACCTATTTTGAAAATAAACATATGTGTATACATATTTACATATATATATATTTTTTTTTCTTTAATGAATAGCGAGACTCACGTGAGGCCAAGAGGACAAACAGTGCAGTAGTGACTAGACGTGCAGTGGATGATACGAATAAGCACCGTGCTGATGGAGATGATCGCGTCATGGCGTCTTCGTGGTTACTGTCGTCGAAAGTGTCCGAGAACTATCCAGGTAGCCTTTGTGCGGCATACACATACACACACACACACACACACCCACAAAGTCAGCAAGAGATATCCCACTACTCCGAAGTATCAGGAAAGGAAGGTAAAGGCAAGGCAAAAGTCCGGGCTGCGAGTTGCGACCTCAAAGAGGCAAATATACACGGGAGCAAGAGAATCGGAGAGTTGTTTTCTTGGATACCTTTTGCCTTGGTTCATCAAGGCACACGCCGCGAACATTTTGTAAGCCTTCTCTCTCTCTCTCTCTCTCTCTCTCTCTCGCTCTCTTTCTCTCTCTCTCTCTCTCTCTCTCTCTCTCTCTCTCTCTCTCTCTCTCTCTCTCTCTCTCTCTCTCTCTCTCTCTCTCTCTCTCTCTCTCTCTCTCTCTCTCTCTCTCTCTCTCGCAAAGATCGTCGCTAGGCAGACTCGAAATCGTTGATCCTGCTGCACTCTTGAAGCTTAAATTATAGCTGAACTCCAGGTAGAATTGAACCTCAAAGTCTGACGGACAAGGCAAGGAGACAAGAAGAAGCTCGAAGGACACGTGTCCAATTGAAACTAAATTATATGTAAAGAAATAAATAAAAAAAAAAAAAAAAGCTTTTATTTAATGTACTGAAAAGTAGAAAATAATTTTTCTTACCAAGTATGTGACTAAAAATAAAAGTTTGTGACGCTCAACTTTTTAAATGTTTAATAAATTTTATTTGAATTTGAAACTTGAAATTGAATTCGGCACAATAGTAATTTGAGAAATTATTATCACAAGTTTATACTCAGCTTACCGATTTTTATTTAAGAAATCTAAGATTGTTTTACAGTAAATTAAATACAGTTTATATGTTAACTGATTTATGTAAGTTAAAGATAATATGTCGAAACTTTAAGCGCCCCAAGCTTTTATTTATAGTCATATATAGGTGACTTGGTAAAAAAATTTATTTTCTACTTTTCACAGAAAGATGATGCCTGGGGATCATCTTGCAAGCAAATAACGTACCTACCTTATTTTTGTCAAAGGTAATGCAGCGTAATTACAAAAGTTGATTTTGTTGGTTTATTTTTAAATAAATTAAATTTAAATTAAATGTAAATAGACTAGTAAAAAATAATAAATAAAAAATAAATTAATAATAAGTGAATTAATTTAATTAAATTTAAATAAAATAAATAATAAATTGAAATAAAAGTAAGTTGGCTTATTTTTTTTTTTTAGATTGTACGATGAAGAATTTTTCTTCAACATTTGATGTTGTTTATGAAAGTTTGTTGTTTTAATTATATAAAATTTTTATGTATGTTCAAACTGCATTAATAATGTAGAATTGATAACACAAATAATAATTGATATATCTAAGTAATTTACGACTGGCTGTAGAAGACTGGTTTAGTTTAATTCTAGTTGAGTGAGATAAAACTTATTTAATTATGCAAGTTTTTATTTATATTTACCTAATTTCTCATAAATAAAAATAAAATCCTAACATAGGATCATCTTGAACATCGTGGTGTCCAAGATGATCCTTATGTAAGGTTTAAAAAAAGGGAAATATTTTTATTGAAACCCCAATAAATTGAATGTTTTGGATATGCCAATTGTAAGGTAGATAAATATGCCAGTAGTAAACGCTTCCAGATCTAAATTACGTTGAATATCTTTGAAATCACGAGAATTCTCCTTTAGGGGGATTATCTCGTACACCCTTAGCTAGAAAAGCAGTATTTTTCGAGAGTTTCATGATTGTACCTCGAAAGGAACACATTGAAATAGCCATTTTCAATGTTCTTTTCTTTGTGAAAATTCAAGTTTAGCTCTGAAACATTTGAAAAGCTATTTGCTTGACGTGTTTTGTCGAAAAGTAATTTAAAAAAAATCAACAAGGTTCCATCATAAATATCCAAGTTGAAAAAAAATAAAAACTAAAAATCACTTTTTTGCGTGGTCGGGTTCTGCTGTTAAAAAAGCACTGCTAAAAAAGTACTGCTAAAGGCTCTACTGCTAAAATTGTACTGCTAAACGGGCTCTAATGCTAGAAGCTCCACTGCTAAAACTGTACTGCTAAAAGGCTCCACTGCTAAAAGCTGTACTGCTGAATGGGCTCTACTGCTAAAACTGGACTGGTAAAACTAGCTTCTGTCAGAGGGCTCATATAAGTCCCACTGATGGAGGTCATACTGTACTTTTTGCGGTTTTTTGACGATTTTTTGGAATTTTTCTGAGAAAACTTACCTTGCTATCGGCGCCATTGTGCTGCACTCGGCGGGAGGTTATACTGTACGACGATTGTCACTAGTCGTCGCGGCCTTCTCCTTAATTTCTGCCATGATCTCCTTACTCGCCGCTTGCGCAGGCTCAGGAGCACCGCAGGTGTGCGTGTTTTTTGGAATTTTTCTGGAATTTTTCAGAGAATTTTTTTTTTGAATTTTTCTGAGAAAACTTCATATCATTTTCCCTTTGTTTTCAATGTTCTATTAACTTTTCAATGATTTTCAATGATTTCCAATAAAAATTATCAAAAACATACCCTTTTGCGTTTTAGCAGTTTCAATGATTTGCAATAAAACTTTTCAAAAACATATCCTTTTGCGTTTTAGCAATTGAGACTCTTTAGCAGTGCTGCTTTTGGCACTAGAGTCTATTTAGCAGTCCAGTTTTAGCACTAGAGCCCATTTAGCACTAGAGCTTTTAGCAGTAGAATTTTTAGCAGTTCTTTTTTAGCAGTAGAGCAGTAGAGCCCTTTTTTTCGATTGCTCAGATAATAATTGGGTTAGAAAGTTGAAATTTTGAGCAATTTTTTTTTCTTTTAGTAACGTTACTATAGGATGAGTGTCATTCAACAACGGGCTGGGGGGATGTTTCAGTAACATTACTTGGCTATGCCCTTACTCGATTAGGCAAATTTGTGTACATGCAAAAACAGTCCAATCCCAAATAAATTGATCGTTTTTTTTCGTAGCCTCTCTTCCGCCACCGCCAAGCAAGAAATGTGAATTTGAAAAAGAGCAGAAAAAATAAAACGTCGACCAAAGCGAGAAATATTCATGTTCGTTGGTGTGCAAAAATTTTCAGGATATCGCTTTGGCGTCCGTAGATTTGTTAACGGGAAAAAAATATTCAGGCATCATTGTCACGTAGACTGGCGAAATGGATTCGCGATTCCCCAACGTTCCGGGCAAATAACGGAGAACGGCAGGTTGCATTAAAGTAGTTACGGATTCAGTGAGGGCGGTACTAGTCAGACGTTACACCGGTGGGTAGTAAGCGTTAAGTGGTAAGTAGTGGTGTGTACACAGTCGGTGAGAGTCCGGGCGAGCGTGCTAAAGTGCTCTCTATTCTGTCATGGCTGGGCTGGTATGCGGGACGATGAGTTACGACGGAAACCAAGAGGTGTCCAACCTAGTAACCGCCTTCCTCGGCGGTCCGGCTCGGTGCTGCCCTAAACACGTGGCTTTTTCATGTATCCTTAATATTCGTATTTTTTTTTTATTCCACTTTATCATGAATTAAGGGAGCTTTCTACTTTGTTGGGCCAAAAAAATGTTAGATTTTTCACCAATTTTTAATGCGAAAGATATTAAATATATTAGGTGTATGACTTAATTTTTACAGATTTTTCAGCAAATTTATTTAATATAAAAAAAATAGAGAACAACGACCTTAATCTTGGAAATATTGTTCATCGTTTTCTATGAACTTGCGCCATTTGGTAACATTCGAATGCACCGATGAATGTGATGCCATCGATGCAGGTTAGCCTTAATTCTATAATTCTTTTCTTTACTTTATAAATTCTTAAATCTTACTTATTAAAATTCTTATTACAATTCTTAAATCTATACAAATCGATTTAAGTATAAAAGTCTCTGAAAAAATGTTATACTAACCTAACCAAGAATTGTTAAAATCGCTGAAATTTTTTTATACTAACCTGCTGCTGTATTATTCCTTCTCTATTTTTCCTTATTAAGTGTCCGCCATTCTAGCAGACCCAGTCGTTGGGCAATTTTTTGCCGCTTTCGTTTATCCATTTCATTCACAACACAAGCCTTATATACGAAAATGTGTAAAGTGATTAATGTCTCGTGCTCCTCTCGTGTCTCTCTAGCATCTGGCAAGATAAGGTTAGGCACGTTTTCAGCGCTAAACTGTATAAGTCCGGCTGCTTGACCATCGCCTGGAGCTAGCCGGATCCGGAAATTCGAAGTAAGCCGTAAGTCCGGTTGCTTGATCAGCGCCTGAAGCTAGCCGGATCAGGCAAATCGAAGTAAGCCGTAAGTCCGGTCGCTTGACCAACGCCTGAAGCTAGCCGGATCAGGCAAATCGAGGTAAGCCGGATGAGGCAACTGGAGGAGAACGTATATCCAGTTGACTGACTATCGCCTGACACCAGCCGGATCAGGCAAATTAAGGCATTCCTCAAATAGGGCCTCCGTACTCCAACTTGATCAGACCCGGATCAGTTTCGTTAATGTCCGAAAACAAACTGTTCGAGCTCAAAATTCACATAGTTTTTTTTCGAATATTATTAACAAACGAAGTCGAGAAACCACTTGATTATGTTGCATGATATTCCTAACACTACAATAACGGTTTGCTTAGTTTTTTTATCGGCTTATCGCTACTATTCTTAGGCCTACAGCCCTATAACTGGTGTTTACGAGTTTTCGTGTGTATTACCAAATGTACAAAGGTTCAACTTGAACATTAAAAATCTCTGAAACTACGTTGTAAAATTGATTGATTTTTGGACAGTCAATGCATCCTAAATTAATCTCTCGGTGATATAAATTTCAATCTCCTACCGCCATTTTGATTCTCCATCAGTGTCGTTCCTTAATGTCACACTACTGAGCCAAGATAAAGACTGTCAAATCATTGTTTGCTTGGGAATTGTCGAGTCGTTATAGCGTAACAAAGGAAATGCCTCCTTTAGAACTCTCGTATCACTTCATTTTCATCGCTCTGTGCTTTCCCGTTTGTCGATCGTTCGTTTATTTATACATTTTCTGTATTTCATTTAGATTATTTCTTCCCTTCTGTGCCGAAGCGTACCCATTATGTTTTTCTCCCTCGCGTCTCGATGTCCCTTTTTCATTCGTCGATCGTGCCATGTGTACATCCGTGTTCATGTGCGGCCTAGGTAATCGATATTCAAGACATATATATATAAACTCGTAGAATTTCCAGTTGGATTGACGCCAAAGCTCGCGATATCTTCGATGTCCTAATAAAACTGTGTCATCCTCTCCCCTCCCCCCCTCTCTCTCTCTCTCTCTCTCTCGCTCTCTCTCTCTCTCTTTGTCGATCTTCAAAATTCCGAGTCCACATAGACCTCGTTCTCCAGTCCATCCAACACAAAAAAAGATTATCTCCGATCTCATTGAAGTGCGAATAGATTCAGACATTTGGGGGTCGTTGCGACCCTTGCAATTTCCCTCTGTGACGTCACGACTACATTTCAATCGCTGAGCTTTATTATTGACGTCACGAGGCGAGAAGCATTTTGCTCTTCTGTAAAACAAAATCTTTGCTTTTAGGTGAATAAAGAAGAATTTTCACAATGACAGAAAAATTCTTTTGATATTAACTGGATGCGTGTATTTGAATTTTTTTTTTAAATTTGAATTAACTAGATTTTTCGTGAAATCAAATTTTTCCTATTGAATTCCATTATTAAAATGATTTATTTCAAATATATTTATTTATTCCACTCAGTACGATAATGGACGTTTTACGCACACGATATATCGTGTTTTATCTTTATTTATTCAATTTGAATATATTTAATATTTAAAAAGAATAGCTTGAACAAATAAAAAAAAAATATTTGAAACAAATAGGATCGTAGCAGGCTGCGCGACAGGGATAATACCTATTTGATTTAAATAGATCCTATTTAAATTAAATATTTATTTTGCAGTGTAGGGAACATCATGTTAAAAAAAAATATATTCTGCGGCTCGAATCCCAATGACTAAAAAAAAAAAAAATTCAGAGGAGGCGGAAATAAGGTTCGAATTTTTGAATTTCTTTTACTATTTTTTTTTACGACTAGTACACTTTTTCGAAAACGACCATTTTTTGCCTATTTTGCTTCCTTTTCTGGTGGACCTCGTTTAAAGACAACAATTTTTTAAATGTATTTCTTTACCGGAATCATAGAGGGGGAACTCAAGAAAAAAATCTGAAATAATTCTATTGCGTTAAAGTAGAAAAATAAAAAAAAATGTCTCTCTTGAAATTTTACTACAAACCCTTTAGTTCTCGAGTTATGGTAATTAAATCATCTGATTTTTTACCGAAAATAGGTAAACAAAAAATGTCGAAATAAAAATCTGGAAAAATTCTCGCTAACTCAACGAAAATCGATTCAACTTTTTACTATCTTGAGGTTTTCCTTGAATCCTTGTCGTTTTCGTGTTACACGTTATTTTTCAAATCGTCTCTTTTTTTCAAAAAAATCAAAATAACTTGAGAAAAAAAAATCGCACGAAGCTTTACAAAAAAGCAAAATTGAAGCTTGAGCTTGCCCCTTTATGATTCCGGTTCAAGAAATGCATAAAAAATTTTTTGTCTGTAAACGGGGTCCACACAAAAAGGAGCAAGAGAAAGGCAAAAAATGGTCGTTTTCGAAAAAGGGTACTAGTCGTAAAAAAAATAGTGAAAAAATTATAAAAAAAACAGAATGAAGGTGAATTCCTCCCCTTCAAAATGCCGTTTATTAAATTCATTTATGTCAATTATCAGCGACATGACATAAAAAATCGTTCCGGAACTTTTTTGAATTTTTCTCCGGACATTTAGCCATATAATCTTTAATTTACACAAATCCTTAAAATACCAATTGTAGTTAATTTTCTATAAAACAACCATAAATTTCTTAAATAAAAATAATAAAACGGAGAATAAACGTGTGATAATAATAATAATAATTCCTAAAAGAATTAAATTACGTGTAAAAAGTTTTTATGTAAAATTGCATTCCTTGCGTGTGAACTTGAAACTCGGAATAAATATTCTTCAAAATAAATAATAATACGCATGATTTAGGATTTTTTTAAAACAACCCCCAATAAAGGGTGCAACTGTTATGAAAGTTTTTACGAAAATTCGAGTTCCTGCACACCAAAACCTTAATCTTGTTTTTCCTTATTTGCTTACTTTGTGCTTTTCAGCATGATTTCATTTTCCCGCTCTTCCTTCTTTCCGATTTCTCCGTTGTCTCGTCTCCAATCTCCGTCGTGTCATTGTCTCAGTTTTTTCTTTCTTTCTTTCTTTGAGCAGGTATTTTATCATTATTACGCTTGTTACACAATTTTTCTTCAGACACGTATATTTATTCTCTCATTATTCCGCGGCATTCGTGACGTCTTCTAAACACACATCCGAAGGAGTCAGTGAACGACTCAAAGTGGAAGAGTCTCGAGTACTCGAGGAGCGCTGCCCGCTCGTCTTTTCCATTCCCTTTTCATCAAGCAAAACGTAATAGCATTAAAGCGACGCCGTGACTAACGACATTTCCCTTCCTCCCCCTCCTCACCTTCTTCTTGTATTACCTGCGCCACGTTCCCTTATCGTAACCGTGTGCTCTCATCTGACTATACGTTAAGTATTATAACTACGACTTTGTCGTTGCGAAATGACGGAGGCTGGAGGACCGAAGCTGCGATGATTCTGTAAGATCCGAGGAAAGATGTAACTCGAACGCGAGATCGTTCACGTTGAGACTAACAAACCGGATTGGTATATCGTCATCGTACACGTACCGTCATTCCGATTAAAGTTCGTCAAGATTTGGAGAACTTTGTGTGATTTCTTACATGGCTCATCTTTTTTTTTTCCTCCGCGGAGCGTACTCTGCTCTTACCGAACGTTATTTCATTTTTTTTTAAATAGAACTACTTTAGACTTTGTTTTCCGGGACGATTTTTTTTTAATGACTTGCGAGATTCAATCGAAACGTGATGTTCGTTCGAAGTTTACACTTTTTTGCTATGCTGAATAAAACATGAAGGAAGTTTTCAGGAGGGGTCGATGGATAGTTTTATTCATTGCAGTGTGACATTATACGGCGATTTGTGAATAATTGTTATTTTTGGTAATTTAATTGGTCTCGAAATAAATGAACTATGATTGAGCTGTAAATAAATGAATAATGTGATTGATTTGTAAATAGATAGAAAATATTATTGACTTGTGAATAAATAAATAATGTGATTGACTTGTGAATAAATAAAAAGTATTATTGACTTATAAATAAATTAATAATATGATGGACTTGTAAACAAAATTAATGATATGATTGACTTATATATAAATAAGAATATGATGAACTTGTAAATAAATGAATAATGTGATTGACTCGTAAATAAATGAATAATATGATTGACTTATAAATAAATTAATAATATGATGGACTTGTAAATAAATCAATTATATGATTGACTTATAAATAAATGAATAATACGATGGATTGTTATGATTGACTTATAAATGAACAAATAATATGCTTGACTTGTGAATAAATTAATAATGTAATTGATTTGTAAGCAAATAAAAAATATGATTGATTTACAAATACATAAATAATATTATGGGACGCGTAAATAAATGAATAATATGTTTCACATACGAATAAATTAATAAGATGATTCATATATAAATAAAAAAATTAACAAATAAATAATATGATTGGCTTATAAATAAATATATAATAAATAAAATAAATGGGGTTTTGGAAAAAAACGAGGATATGCTTTTATCACGAATTATTTGAGTTTTTCTAAAAAAAAATTTACATTTCCAATCTTCTTTATTATCTAGCGTTTTTCATACGTATTTACAATTTACAATACGTATTTACACGTTACAAACAAATCCAAACAAACCCAACCATTTTGCCCAACCTGGCAATAAAATATCGCTGCCAAATCGCAACAAAATGCAGCTGCATATTTCATAAACATTTGGGTTTGTTCGGGCTACACCTAACTCTCAAAACAAATTTTTAGTGAATAAAAACTTCTCGACATTTAATTATCATGGAGTAAAGAAAAAAATAAACTTTGACAAAAATTCCCTTCGAACAAGATTCCTTTCACAATTGACACACTCGAATCGAACATTAGTTCGTTCCCGAAGCCGTTCGGGGACGTCCATCAATTACGTGAATTATTTTTTCATTAATTTGGACCTGCCCCTCCCCTCTGGTGAGATTTGGTGAGATCTGGAGGTATCCTCCCTCCTCCCACACACGTGAGATTTTCCCTATAATTTTTGAATGATTACAAAATGTTATAATAGTATATTTTCTGAATTACAATGTTGACGTGAGATTTCCATTGACCCCTCTCCCCCTAAATGAGGTTTGGTGAGATTTTGCCAGACCCCTCCCACCGATTGGGAGATAATTAATGGACGTTCCCTTTTCTTTTCCAAAAATGATCGAGCGAGATGAAAAGTGTCTCTTTTGGGTCTGAAAGCCAAACGCTTTCTGAATTGCACTTAGATGAAACGCTGTCGCGTGTTCACGTCGGATATCTTCGGTACGATCGCGCTACTAATAATAGGCTAATGATGGCATGAATTTTGCACAGGTCGACGAGCACTTCGATAGAGAGAAAGAGAGGGTGAGAGAGCTGTAGGGAGGAAGAGCAAGAGAGAGAGAGCGAGAGAGAGGGGGGGGGGGGGGGGGGGGGAGAGAGAGAGAGAGAGAGAGAGAGAGAGAGAGAGAGAGAGAGAGAGAGAGAGAGAGAGAGAGAGAGAGAGAGAGAGAGAGAGAGAGAGAGAGAGAGAGAGAGAGAGAGAGAGAGAGAGACCTAAAATGACGCCACCGCGAGGCTATCAAAGTTCTCATACATTGCCGGACCGTTTTACCCGAGCAAGGTTGACGTGTTCTCTTCTCTTCCTCCAAGCCTCGTCGTAACGTGAATAAGACATATATTTAGCTCGATATCGATCGACGGCTCCTTTCTCCAAGGTCTATAGTACGCGCATAATGTAATTAGTGGTAACACTCGAGAAATTATGATCGACGAACGATCATACTACGAAGCAACGACACGCCAGGTGTTATTCCATTCGTAACGTCGACGCATCATTTATCGTCGTCGTCCAAGTGATCGAATAGCTATGCGACGATTGACCATTGACCCAGCTTCGTCAATGTACAGCCTTGGACGAAGAAATGGAAAAGTTAGAATGAAAATAAAATGGAAGATAGAAGAAAAAAAAAAATGTTATCAAATAGACCGACACTGATGGACGGTCGATGTTGGGTTCTGGCGGTTCATCACTTCGAGTTAAGGGGGAAGATTCCCGTGCAAAAATATTGTCATGGATAGAGTTCGATTCGGACTAGGATGCCGAATTGGATTGAAATTTCTACCTGGGTAATGAGCGATTCTGGAGCTATACAACAGTCCTTCAGCTTCTTCATGAATGCATGCATTTGCACCGTTGCGCATGGCCGGTACTCGGAGCGGTGATCCCTTGACCATTCGGAATTCAGGAAACCAAAAAAAAAAAAAATAGTTAACTAACAAAAAGGATGAAAGAGGGGCATGTGATAAATTCGTTGGAATCTTTGAGGTGGAAACGCATACATGGAGCACACAATAAAACACTTTGTGACCGCGCTACCGGTGGAAGAAATCTCGCGTTCGTGCTGTATATTATATTATACGAAAAAAAAAAGAAGCAAGGCAAAGGAATAAGAAAAACGAGCGTTGCTGGCCTTGTGCAAGAAAGGCGTGCTTCTTGCGGCAACGCGCGACTGGGGAATCTTTCTTTGGATATATATACATATATACACTTGTGAGAGAAACGAGAGGGAATCCGAGACTGATGGCGCGTGTGTTCCGTTGTCCTCATATCTCTCTTGGTGAGCTCGTAATAATCGCTTTTTCCTCGCAACGAAACAAAAGAAAAATGAGAGAGAGAAAGGGAGAGCGAGAGAGAGAGAGAGAGAGAGAGAGAGAGAGAGAGAGAGAGAGAGAGAGAGCAGAGAAACAATACCCTGCTTTAATCTGGGTGCTCTTTATCATCTATCAATTTCACTTTTTTTTTTGCGTGTCTTTGGCCGACCGTACCTTTTTTTTCCCCCGGATGTCTGTGTGTTAGAAAAAAGGAATTCTTCCAGATGTTCGTTCCGGAAATTTTTAGGAAAAGTGAAAAAGAATATACGATTTGCAATGTTAATCGACAGAGAATTAATTATAATACGTATAAGAAAAACATATTATTGTTGCTTTTATTATAATTACTTTTATTATAATTAATTATAATTACGTATAAGAAAAAAAATATCACTGTCGCTTTTTGTAGTCCTTCGTATACCCTTTCAAGCTTTTACAGTCCCACCCCTTTGAGGTTTACGTCACATTTGCCACTTCAGTATTTCCAGTTTCTGAGAGAATGAAATATCCGAAATGTTGCTTACTCTTCTCATTGTCAGTTGTGTCACGATCAGATGTTCAGCAAAATTGCCTACCAAAGTAGTCAGCGCGCAAGGTAATTTTCGGCTGAATGGTCATCTATCCAAGTACTAATCCAGGAAAACAGCAGGTTCGCTTGGTACTCAGCACTGAAATTATATTTATGTTCATCAATAATAGTACTTTTACTATTAGTATGAAGTAATGGCGAAAACACTAGTATAATATTTAGTAATAATAATACTATATTATAATAATATGACTATAATACTATAAGAAGTAATAAGTATTAAGTATTATAATACTATAATTAATATTAAGTATTATAATACTAAATTAATACTAAGTATTATAATACTGTTATATACTATTAATATTATTTAATAATTTACATATGTAATTTAGTAATTTAATACTATTAAAAATATTATATTTCTATAATAAGTAATTATAATATTATATATATTTATATATATATATATATAATACTACAATATAATAATAATACTTTAAGTATTAAGTATTATAATACTAAATTAATACTAAGTATTATAATACTATAATAATAATAATACTATACTATAATAATATTACTATAATATTATAATTACTTATTATAGAAATATAATATTTTTAATAGTATTAAATGACTAAATTACATATGTAAATTACTAAATAATATTAATAGTATATAATAGTATTATTATTATATTGTAGCATTATATATATAATACCAATACTATAATAGTATTATAATACTATTATATACTATTAATAGTATTTACTAATTTAAATACGTAATTTAGTAATTTAATACTATTTATAATATAATATTTCTTATTTTTCCAGTGTTCCAACGTATACCCTTGCGGGCTTTTACGTATTACTCTTCCCAATTGAATCCTTTTCCCATCACTCTCTACCTGCAATTTGCTAATCTAACCTAACTTCCGTTACATCCACAGCCGTCTTAAGGCTTTAGGCCACTCTAGAGGCCAAAAAAGGCCATATTTTGTGATTTTTTTTCAGCGAAACCATAAAATCGGAATTACAAAATAGGGGTTTTATAATACACGTAATTGACTATAAAAAATTATTTTTTCACAGCGATACATGTCAAAATGGCGGCTGTGCAGAATTTTGAAGAGTTCTGATGTTTCCAGAACGTGTTCCCATTCACTCAGGCCAATCAGTGTCGAAAACAAATTATACAATAATTTTTTTCTTTTTTTTTTTTTACAAAGTATCGTAAATTCTATCATCATTTTTGAACATCCACAAAGCTTTTTTTTCACGAGAGAGAGAGAGAGAGCTAGGATAAAAAAATCTGCTCAATTGGGGAGAAAATTGTAGTTTCGCCAAAATCACAGTGAAATCGCGAATTTTTTTTCAAAATTTCTATTCGATTTTCTATGCCTGATGATTTGTGAATTTTTTGGGACTTTTTCGACAGTCCCGTGCTTTTCTTTTTTTATTTTTGATCAATTTTTTTTAAAAGAGATTCTTCTATCATTCTTAATGCATTTTTTCATTGATCCAATTTTCCGCAAGTGGCCAAACATTTTTGTGGCAGCCGAAAAGTTTCGTACGACAATAAGCCTCGCTTATATAGCGATATATCTATAAATCTGGCACACTCGTACACATACGCGCGCGCTTGCGTACGTTTCACGTGTGCCTGTGTGTGGGTTGGCTGATATTTAATACTTTCACTTGAACTCCTTGACCCGCGTACAATTGTGCGAATACCGCGCGCACGAGCGGGCTCACGGGAGAGCGATCTCTTCGCACGCGTGTGAGTGTATGATTTTTTTCTTTTTGTTTTGTTTTTATTTTTTTTTTATTTTTTTTTTCAAATAATATACCCGCCGGGAACATAAAAATGTATGGAAATATAACGATTGCACGCCAACGCAAAGTGTCCTGAACACGCACGTGTCACAAATCTCGTTTCGATTTATTCTCCCGAGTTGCAAACACCGGGGCCGAAAAATACCGACGTTTATATAGCAATTAAATAAAAGGCAAATTTAGTGTCGATGAGAAAAAAAAACAAGACCAGCGGCGAAAAAGTCGTAAGATTCCTTTTTAAAATGGGATATTTTTTTTTTAGATTTTACGCATCGGCTGATTATCCGAGAAACTGGCGATTGAGAAATTTCTGGCCGTTAATTAATGGCCTTTCATTAGTCCTGGGACTAATTAATGGATTATTTTGAGGAATAATTAATTGAACAATTTGAGGAATTATTAATGAATGAATTGGAGGAATAATTAATGAATTAATTGAATATATAATTAATGAATCATTTTGAGGAATTATTAATGATTGAATCGGAGGAATAATTAATGGATTAATTGAATATATAATTAATTGATTAATTTAAGGAATAAATAATTGATTCATTTGAGGAATAATTAATTGATTTATTTTAGGACTAATAAATGTATTAATTCAAGGAATAATTCATTTATTAATTTAAGTAATAATCAATTGATTCATTTGAGGAATAATTAATTTATTCATTAGAGAAATAATTAATTGATTTATTTGAGAAATAATTAATTGATTAATTTGAGGAATAATTCATTGATTAATTTAAGAAATAATTA
>OZ010720.1:2669749-2747764 GCA_963932345.1 Ophion ventricosus
TCGTGGCTAGCGAAATGATCTAGAAATTAGCTAGCGAAAAGTAGAAATTAACGCAAGGCTAGGCATTCTTTTTCGACCACTAGAGTAGCGTTACCCCTTAATTGTATATTTTATGAATATTGCATCTACGGAATAAATCTATACCTCGTATGCATTTGAGGTTAAAAAAAAAAACTCATAAAAACGTCATTTGACTCAACCGGACCGTTCCAACTTCCTTAATTGTACTCTGTTCATGCTCCAATGTTCGGGCTGATAACATAATTTTCATGTTCGTAGCCAAAATTCGTGCATACGTAGTTTTTCTGTGGTATCGAGGGGTTGCTTCGACGATGGAATCGTCTCGTCACTCTCTTCTTCTGCTTTACCCTCCTAATTTTCTTTTTTTTTTTCTTCTTCTTCACTCTCGTTCACTCGTCGGGCACCCTAAACACGTCCCGTATCTTGTGCGTTGATCGGCTCGACAACTTTTTCCATGTTTACGTAATACTGCAAACCCGCTCCATGGGATCGCGATTTTTTTCTGCCTTTCCATTTGCTGTTACGCTGGGCCTCGCTTTCGTTACGTGTAACGTCATTTTGAAGACATTCGACAACAAGGACCACCCACACAGTAGTCTACTGTCCCCATACTAAACTTTACGTAAACCCTGATACCTTCAAAATCGACTCTAGGCAAATGTAAGCATGTAAAGGTCATTTCGAGGACCTTCTTGTCCACAAAAACAATAACTTCGTGCCAGCCATGAGGATTTTTTTGTTTGTTATCTTTTGAGCTAAGCCCACCCCTTGTGCGAAAGTTGCATTAAGCACCAGTAACTTTTGCAATCTTGCTGGGCTTTGCGAAGGCTTGTGGTACGTTACTGTACACGTATCTGAAGGCCGTCTACGATACGCCAGAAAATTTTGACGTGCGGTCCCGTCGCGGCGGTAATGCAGAGCTCCGTAGTCTTTAGCTACGAGCCACCGCTCACTACCGCTAGATGGCGCAGCGCTCATTTTCTATAAAGCCAATCCCGCCAATTCGAAATAATTCTTGTGAATTTATGGCGCACGCAGTGACTTATGACAAACAAAATGACTGCATGGGAATCGAACGAATATACAAGGTTATTGCTGCCGCTTCCGATCTGACGAAAAACAATTCGTTGTCCCGGAAGGAGCGCCGTCGGTAACGCGAAGAATGCGAGCTGAGCACCGCCAGTGAGTAAACAGATGAACTAGATTTTCGCGATCGTCGATAATATTTTCAGCTTTGTTGGTACAATTTTGCTACTTTTATGTAAAACAAATTTCAAAGGCCCATTTCTTCGCCATTTTTCCATAAAATGAGTTCAAACAAAGCTCAAAATTTGTGTTTTTTTTTTTCACTATCGATAGCCTAATGGTCTTGAAATTTGCATAAATTCGGCGCATAAGTTAGTAATTCACAATTTTTCTTCAAAATTTGCAAAAATGGTGACCGTCAGGCTCTTGGTGCAACAATATTGCACGGACACGACAAATTTCATCACAATTGATTGTACGGTTTGGTAGAAATCTGGGTTTAAAATTTCGAAGCGGTGGGAGCGGTGTGCCACATGCACGTAGTGTCTTATAGTCTCGCTTTTTTTTTTTTCTTCCTTTTTCAAAGCATTCGTTTAAGACTATCTTGAGATAATAACTTTTCTCTTTTCTCGTAAGAGAAGGACTTTATTCAGGCAATTTTTTTTTTTTTTTACCGTACCAATTTCTGAGTGATTTTGGCAATTTCCAAAAGTACCTCCCGAGAGCGAAGCCCTCATTTTGGAGCTCGTGGATAAAACGCCCCCAGGGGTGAAAGCTATCTGTTTTGTGCCGAAGATCAAAGAGTTCCATGAGCATTTTTAGACGTATTTTTTTTCTCAATTTATTTTTTATTGCATTAAAAAAAAATTTGCTACGATACGTCACACTCCTGGATAACGTCCAGAAGCGACGACGAAATGGAAAGTCTCGAGATAGCACATTTAACTCACGTTGTATATCGGAGAACGAAATAAAACTTTGTCGTCTTTGGCATGGCACAGCTTTTGAATGAAATGAATCTCAGCCGAGCAACTATGCTGCGCTCTTTAAATATGTGTAATTTCTCTCTCTCTCTCTTTCTCTCTCTCTCTCTCTCTCTCTCTCTCTCTCTCTCGTCCTTTTTTTGATTAATTTTTAAGAGCTCTAAGCAATGGGTTAATGACCCCAATGGTTGAGTGGCACGTGCACGAAATACTTGACACATTACTGCTCGTTGCTTTTATTTTATTCACATTCGACATTGAAAGTGAAAGTCACTCGAGTATGAAAAAAAAATATATATACTCGTCTCGAACGTGTTCTTTAATGGGAATAGGATCCTTCACACATTCATTTTTTTTTACTAACCTCTCGTTATCAAAGGTGAAGTTTTGTTTATTATAAAAATACATATTTGAGGGCGAGGAATGATCAAACGAGTATTGTTGACAGTACCTCCTTAATTATTATTTTTAAGGAGCTAGGCCATTCTGGAGCAAGAAAAAAGGGCATATTTTGTTTTTTTCTTAAAGAAATAATAAAATAAATCGTGATTCGGCGCATGCACTGTAGAGAATTTAATTTTGACTGTACATGTTTTCAATTCGATTGGTGAAGATTTTCTCGAGTTACGTTTCTGCCAAATATAAAAAAACGTGCTTTGGAGACATCTTTTTATTTTTTATTTTTCCAAAATTGTAGAGTGGCCTTTAAGAAATGACCTTACGTTCAAAAGAATAATTTTTTAATTTCTCTATCAATTATTTTTCGCTTTGATAAAAAAAACTAAATTATTTTTACAATACCAATTTGAGCAGACGTACTTTGATATTCTTTTATTGTTATAATTAACAAAAATCATAAAAACTCAGTACAATACGAATGCAAATATATAAATATATAATAAAAGTCAGATACAAATGTGTAACGTGTAATATTCAATTCAATTTTCGATTTACAGCGCAGTTGCGAAGTCTCGATCGACACCTTTGTATTTTGAGTAAAGCAGCACCGAGGAAATGACGACTGTGCCGTTCAGCTCATTAATTATTACTCGATCTTCGTACGATGATAAATAAGACTTGAACGTGCGACATTCATTTATATTTACTTTCGCATTACACATTAGGCGCGTTTAATTTTTTCGTATTTTAATAGCTCATTTATTCATTCGACTTACACTTCCGTGACTTTGTCGGAAAATCAAGAACGTTTCGTCGCCAAATGAAATGGCAAAGAAATTCCAAAGTTTTGCGTAACCTTCGAACATACATTCTCCAGATGAACAATGAAAAGATTATTTTTCGCAAATAATTGACTTATTTCGTAATTATATTAACCCTTTGGTGGTCACACATGCAAATTCAATCGCGGTGGTCACACTTGGGTCGATTCTACCCAGTCAGTTTTCAAAAAAGTATTGTGACCAAACTATCCGTCCGAAGTGGTTCAAAAAATTACGGAACATTCTTTGAACTTTCTAAATAATGTACGAAAAATGTATTTATAAGAAATAAAATGGCGACATGTTAAAAAAAAATCATAAAGAGGTGAAAACGCAAAAAAGACACTTTTTCGTTCAAAAAATCATAGTTCCGTGAATTTTCAACATTTTGACCTAAAATTTGGACGTGATACTCCTTAGATATGGGACTTTTGGGAAAAAATAGTAGCACAGTGCGCGTTCCAAAAAAAAGGCATTTATTTCGACGTGTGAAGAGGGTAAATTTGATGGTATGAGGATACTTCAAACTCCAGGTATTCCAGCCGGAAACTATTATATATTTGTGCCAAAAATTGATCGACGGGTCGATTCTATCCAGAGTGCGACCACGAAGGATTAATTAAAATATTGAAAATTAAAATATTTCATAAATAGCAGCACTGAAAAAAATTTATCGACAATGAAAAGATTAATATTAAAATTATTTGCCAATTTCATCGGCAAGAAACAGAAAAAGAGAAAACAAATCTTGCGTTTCCCGGGCGCAAACAAATCCGTCGTCACTTTGCGTAGATACGCATCGGCAAAAAAAAAAAAAGAAAGAAAAAAGTTCCGCGAGTTAGACAGCGCGCCGAGGAAATTGTAAAATCTTAGGACGGCATTAAAGAACGATGTATCTCGGTGCATAAACTCTCGCTAATTACACACTCGTGCTGTTTGGTAACGTTAGTTACGTGCAGCACGATGATAATTTTTCATATATCTCTTACGAAGCGTGACATCGCATCTCGCCATTTCCACCGTACCATCGCGTTTTTTTTTTTCTCCATGCGCCGGGCAATGAAAATCATTGAAAGCGTGCAAATAAGAGAAAAAAATTGTAATTATGAAAAATAATTAAAAAAAAAACGAATGATACGAAATAACACGTAAATAAAAAAATTAAAAATAAATAAAAAGAAAAATAATTATTCAAATGAAAGAATTATAAAAAATAGCGAATAAAATAAAAGAATTATAAAAAATAACAAATAAAATGAAAGAATTATAAAAAATAACAAATAAAATGAAAGAATTATAAAAAAATAACGAATAAAATGAAAGAATTATAAAAAAATAACGAATAAAATGAAAGAATTATAAACAATGACAATAAAATAAATAAAATAAACGAATTATTAAGAACGACAGAAAAATAACATCTAAAATAAAAGAATTTCGAAAAATAACAATACAATAACCAATAACATAAAATAATTCCAAAAAATAACAATAAAATAACAGATAAAGTTTAAAAATAAAAAAAAATAACGATAAAATAATGAGTAAAAAAAAATTACAAAAAATAAAATAACGAGTTAAACGAGTTATTAAAAGTAACAATAAAATAACAAGTAAAAAATAATTATAAAAAAATAACAATAAATAAAAAGGTGTTCACTTTATTTATTTGTACAACTGTGTTCCAGCGTTGTTATCAATTCCTAAGAATAATGTATGACAGTTGGTCGATTCGTCAAGTTCTTCGCGTTCTGTTTCCTCCCCGCGATCTTTTTCTCTCATTTATTGTTCCCCTCGCTCGCTCGAAAGTACTCCACATCCGACGAGGAAAGGAACGATGTGCACGATCATGCAGGTAAGTCGTCGATACTTTATTTTAATCCTCGTGCAATATTAAATACTCCGAATGAAACGACGGTGTGCGTTGTACTTCAAACTTTTACTTGCCATTTATTTATTTCGATATTGTTTTTCAATGATTATTTCATACGTCTTTGAAAAATTAATTCCCACCCCCAATTCTACGTTCGAGGGGTGGATTTTTTCGGCGAAAAAAAAATTCGAAAAAATTCATCAACACATTACAATTAAATCTTGTCTTTGGTGAATTTAATAAAATGAGAATTAACGAGGAGACACGGTGTGATGGATGTTTGAAAAAAAAAAGAAAAAATAAATGAATCATCCGTGACCTGAATTTCCTTTCTGGTCATAGATTGAAAAATTGACCGGAGGGGAATAGATAGTATCAGCAGAAGATAGATAAAATTTTAATGAAATAGAGGTCAGCCGAATTGAAGTTTCGAGTTTATGGTTAAGAGGATATTCATCTCATCGCACGAATCCGCTGCTAGGAATAAATTTTATCCGTTGACTAGGAAAAAGAATGATCCGGACACCCAAGAAAGCTTCTTTCGCTTCGCACACTTTCTCCGCTCTCCTTCGCGTGTTGTTGCCCCTCTCTCATACCGTAAAATCATCACGCTATAATACACACACACACACACACACACACACACACACACACACACACCCACACACACACACACACTCTGTGTATTCCCATCGTAAAATCGTTTTGACATTGATCTGAATTATGGCTCAACCCACTCAGCCAGTCACCGAGAACTTCTCTCGATATATATACAGGGTGGACGAGTTAACGTGACCACTCCAAATATTAGGAGGTTATCCAACGTATACAATAATGTCAATAGTCAGAGATGTTTCTGATGTTTGTTAAATACTGGCATTGTAACGTAGTAAAACTGTAGTGGAGTGAAGAATGTTTACCATCTACCAATATTAGAATCAATAGACAAGTGTATCCATCCAAAGTAACACGTAATAACCGTACCGAAAATGGTATCGTACAGTCAAGCAGAAAAAGTGGACCTGCGCCGCTATCACACCAGAAACTATTCGAAGGTCAACAGAATCATTCATCCCACGTCTTCAAAAATGTATCGAGGTTAAGGCGGGATCCTGAATTAGCCCGTTCGAAAAATCGATATTTTAAGGAATTTTTTTCGGGTAAAAAAAAAGCAAGTTTAGCGAAATTTTCAGATTATTTTATTACATGTCTGAACATAAGAAAACAATTTTTTTTAAAGAAAAATATCAACAGGCAACCGATTTTTATGCACATTCGTGCCACTGCTGTTTCCATGCGGCGTGACAAATGGAGCTCGTAATTTTCATCTGAAACAAAAAAACCAAAAATCATTTTAATTGTAACATATTTTTCTTCTATATGAACTAAAAAAAATGAATTTTTTTTTGAAATTTGAATGTTTTTTCGGGTTTGAAGTAGAAAATGTGCTTTTTGTGAAAACAAAAATTATTTCAACTTGCTAAAAAAATTGTTAAGAATTTTTTTTTCGACAATGTTTTTAGTTCAAATAGAAAAGAAAATGATACTGAAGCGAACAAGCTTTGGTTTGTTTCGATTGGGCTTCTAGTTTTTTTGTAATCAGCTACGCCAAATTAGAAAAATCGTAAAAACGAAAACTCGAGAAAACGGGCGCCCTAACTGCCCGAGCGCCCGTATACCTGCTCGACACTCCACTACGTTCAGTGCTGTATCTTTGGAAATATTTCGAATTGGGCTATAAAACTTTGTCTAGACATTCTTAGATACATCAGGAATAGATTTACACAATAAAAAAAAAATAGATTTTTTGGACCTTCTAATTCAGGATCCGGCCTTAATGGCCATCACTTCGAACATTTGTTACAATAAATTTTCTGCACAAAAAAATTCAATTACATTATTCGGATATTCTTATTGTCAATACCATCACGATTTCCTGTTTTTACACGTGTATTTTGGTGAAATATCATTTCAAGGTCATGATATCACAATTCGTTGGATTCGTCTGAATATCAGCTACAACGTTTTAATAAAAAAAAACATGTTCCCATTTGAAAAACCATTGATGACCTTGAGAACGTAAAAACTATGACCTTGACAAAAATGAATTTTTCACCACTGTATCAGCCATTCGTAATCAATCAAATTATCTTCTGACATTTTTTTCGTCACTCCAAAGGCAACGGAGATATTTGGGCTGGTCACGTTGAATGGTCCACCCTGTATAGGTCGTGTTCATCGAGAATGAGCTCTGTTACCTCACACGTGCACGCGCACTCTTCACGCATTCGCATCACGTACGTCGGGAGCCGAAATACGGAAAGAGTCATTGAAAAATTTTTTTTGCGACTGAGGATGAGCGAGAGAGCGAATCCCCTAGGGGAAGAAGTACCCGCGGATTAAGGAATGAGAGGAATGTGAAGAAGAAGAAGAAAAAAAAACACTGTCGAATTCTCTGTAAAAAATGATAATTATATTTTAATCATTTAATCATAAAAAAAAATGATTATTCATTTTTTAAATATTTTTTAGCATTGAAAATGCTTTTAACGATGTTTATAGGGGGTCTGATTTAGCGAGATGTCACACGAAACTAACGCTACCCCCACTCCACTGCCGCCGTGTTGTAGCAGGGTGGGGGAAGCTGCGACATACTAAATGCCTGTGATTTGTTGAGAAATGCTGCATTACATGTAGATTCGTTTGTTTGGGTTACAAGTTGTAAGTTTCCATTTTGGCGTGTACCTTACAATCTTGGTGGGTTTGGGTTTGTTTGGGTTCTGTCAGGTTTTGCCTCGGGTAAGCCCAATTTTTTGTTGGTTTCTTATCGGGCTACCCTAACCGGTCCTACCATTAACCCATTGAAATCAGTAGCGTTGCATGGATTTGGGTTGGGAATTTTTTAGAACGTTATAAACTGTTCTTCAGTCTCCCAATTAGACGTTTCAATTGATAAGCGATTGTTTTTTTTTCTGATAAACCGCGAAGGGCACGATGTTTTCTTACTCGTAATCGAGTTAATTCTTTGCTTCGCCTGGCTCTAAACATTTTATGCGAACACCGATTCTCTCTCTTCCTCTATATATATGCCGTTTCAAGTTTTCATCCCCGTCTCCTTCAATCCACAGATAGGTAAGATAAAATTTTAAGGTATCGTTTACTTTTAAAACAAAATACCCCACAACAAAATAAAATAAAAAATTAAGTTTCGAATAAAAATGAAAAAAATTCCGAATAAAAAAATAAGAAAAGTTTTACAATGAAAAAAAAAAAAAATCTCATAAGATCCACTCATTATTGCAGTATCTATCAAAAATGTATTTGTACATCTATTTATTATTGCGAAGTATAAGGTTTATATGTTCACCTAAGACTCATGTGGTTAGCCCTAAATAAACATTGTTGGGACCTTACATCATTACCTTATCCAAACCCCAGATGGGATAACCCTGTTAAAACGTTATAAGGACGTTATCGGTACTTCCCATCGCAGAGTTGTCCCAATAATATCTTTATCAGGACCTTGAGAGGCATTCCCTATTTAGGGTTCACCTGAAAAGGTCCTTATGCCGTACAGGGCATGTCCCTATGAAAATTTCTAGTCGGGACGTGCACGTTTTCTTAAATACAAAATATTTCCTACACAACGCGAGTATAATGTTTTTTTCTATTTTTTATTCATACATTTTTTCAATTTTCTTTTCTCCTCAAACGTACTCACCGTTGAGAGAATAGCTCGGAGAAAATATGTTCTCTCGAATTCGGACTCAATAAATCATAGATCTCTTTGCACAAAATGGGCATTTACAACCGAAGCTGAGAATGAATGGAGGAGAGAATTTTTTTTTTTTCGATGATGCTCGCAACACGCGTTGCGTTCAATTCCATCAACGAAAGCGGCCGAGCTTTGGCGCGTGGTTTTTTTTTTAATCTCATACAGAAAAATCCATATGATATATGTAGCATGTACGCATACGTGTTAAACGGAGTGGAACGAGGCCGATGTGCGTTGCGTGGAAAACGAATTTTGAAGAACAATTTTTTTTTTTGTTCGCTTACACGTATACACATTTTTCTTCTCGCGTGAAGAATAAAACGATGTGTTCGGTTGTTTTTTTTTTATTTTTTTTTATGAAATACGCTGTCATTGTGTGAATTTATTGCAGGAAATATGGTTCGCCACAGATGAAGAAATCGTATCGTATTTCTTCGATAAATTTCATGCATGACAAAGGCTTTCTAAATTATTGCATTTATTCATTTTTTTTTCTTCAAATCTTTGGCCTTGGGAGCTTTTGCTCACAAGCTGAAGAAAAATTTGAAAAAAAAAAACAAAATTAATAAATGAATACTAACAAAATTAATAAATGAATAAATTAAAAATCATTGAAGTCAAAGGCATAGGATAATAAAAATGATCCTATGCCTTTGACTTTTAGCCTACACTTTCATAAATGGTCGAATGTGTATGGAAACACGTTTAGTGTAATTTTGAGCTTTTGAAGAAAAAAAAAATCTTGTTTAAGTGATCTTTGATCTTGAGTGAAAAGTGATATTTGTAATCGAGGGAAAATTTCCCATCGCATAGACCCTTGAAATGGTGTAAAGGTCGAAAAAAAAATGTTTTCAACCTCTGACCAGTTTCCAGAATCGCCAAAAAACGCGAAATTTTAAACGGCCGTAGTGTCGGTTCTATTTGAGTGACATAAATTTAATGGGTAAGTTTTGGAAAGGATTTTGATGGACTTGGAGAATATTGTTGGATTCATCCCGCTTCCTGGAAATTCTACTTGAAATTTGGATACGTCCAGTTTTCCTGGAAAGTCCACTTGAAAAATCATCCAAATAGAGGCAATGAAAAAATTCGCAAAAATCGATGGTCCGACTTTGAAATTCTGCCAAAAATCGAAAAATGATCAAAGCTCAATGAATCAAGCGGAATTTCAAAGAGTAAACGATAAATAAGGGGATGAGCCACGAGTCGAGTTCCAAATCGAAAAAAAAAAGAAATTATCGCCGATTTGCGAGTGTTTTGACAGTTTTTCATAATATTCTTAACATTTCTTCGTACTATTTCGTGCATAAAAATGCTGATTTTATGCATGAAATAGTATGACACTAAGTTGGCCTTGTATTGGTCGTTTTTCAACGTCAAATCGACGCCATGCAAATGATATATTTACGCAAAAAATTGATCGACGGGTTGATTCTACCCAGGACGATCATGAAGGATTAAATAGATCTTGATTTGAATAAATAAATATATTTAAAATAAATAATTTTTATAACGGAATGCAATAGGAAAAAAATGATTTCACGAAAAATCTAGTTAATTAAAAAAAAAACATCTAATAGACGCATCTAGTTAAGGGGTTACGTGGGTTTCGAAGCCAAAAAAAAGCATATTTTATCTATTTTTTTAAAAATATTATAAAATATTTTATTCAAAATATTAAGCACATAAAAGAGCAATATTTCAACAATATTTTTAAAAAAATTTCATCCAAAAACTTGGCAAATTCAGCCGGTTGGACCTGGTTTCCAGAGACCCCTAAAAAAAAAGTGTCCTCGTGGTGGTCAGGATAACTCATGATAGCTTTATCTGAAATGAAAAAAACAATTTTTTTTTCTGTTCGTAGATGAGTATAGCTCGTGATTGAACGAAGGATTAAAAAAAAAATTGAAATTTGAATTTTTGGCAGAGTTGTATGCAAAATAGTTCAATTTTTGGTACAATTTACACTACGTGTAGCCTTGTAAAATTAGTTGTAATTGAAAAAAATAAAAAACTTCGTTCAATCACTAGTCAATGATATTTTGAAGAAGTGTGCAAAATTTCAATAAGATCGGTGCATTAGTTTTTGAGACATCGTGCACGGAGAGAATTAAATGTTAAAAATTACCGTGCAGTAACGGTAACCCGATGACAACCCTGAAACTTTGCTTATTATTATTGAGTAAAATACAGATTTTCACGAAAATAAAATAAAATTTCTTCTTCAGATAGAACATTTTACCAGATTTTCTAGTAAATTTTCATGTGTAACAAAATACGCAAAACTTAAATTTAAAAAAATATATAATATCAGCGAAATTTTACTGTGCATTTTATTATTTTATGCCTTTGAAAAATGCCTATAAAAAAGTATCGTCCTTATAACAGTTATTTTAAGATTTATTATAAAATTTAATGAGTGTTATAGGAAAATGTATTGTGCTCTCGGTAAAAATTATCGTGCGCGCTATCCTTCTTGTATAGTAAAATTTTAGCTACGTATTTGAAATTTTCTGTAACGTGAGTTAAAAAAAAAACTTGTCGCATACGAATTATTATGCTTTTCTCACTTGTCATCACATTGAAATATATCACGGTAATTTTGACCGTGAAATTCACGACAAAAATTACTTTTTAATTCTCTCCGTGAATAAGCAGCAATTGAGTGAAGAAACTTATTTTATTCCACTCGGTACGATAATGGCCGTTTTGTGCACACTTCGCGTGCGTGAAACCCTGATTTTCACACCTCGTAAAATAAAATTTCGTACAACACTCGACGAAAAAACTTGTTCTAAACTCGTGTGATTGCAACACTCGGCTTCGGCTTGTTCTGCAAACTCACACTCGTTAAAAAAAGTTTTTTTTTCGTCCTTGTCTCATAATGTACTATTTTGCCGAAGTGGGTAAAAAGTGGGTCACCACATTGAAATATATCACGGTAATTTTTACCGTGAAATTCACGACAAAAATTACTTTTTAATTCTCTCCGTGTGTGCATCGACTTCAAAAATAGTGTTTTGCGAAAAATGCGTATACCTGCGTTGCTCCCGGCCGGTCTTTCCCAACGGGGAGGGAATTCCCAAAGGCTCTCTCTCTCTCCTAGTCTTTTACTCCGATTGATTAAAACCTTTGGGAGAATATTCTAGACATATCGTACCATTAGATAATAAAATTAAAAAATGGTTTTTCTTAAAATTTTCAAACCCACGTAACCCCTTTAATATCAAAAGAATTTTTCTGTCAGTGTATGAACAAGGTTGCACTGTACATAGCTAAAGCGATTCTGATGCGGGGGAGGCTTATGCAGCAAACATACACGAATCTCTGCGTTCCGTATTTCTCGTCTTGTGTGTCTTAGTATCTCGGCCATATTCCTCGGAAGTTGTCAAGACGTAGGGAGGAACAGGAGAAGCTGGAGATGCGCGACCGTCCCGGAAACTCGCTTGTCTGGCAGAGTTAATTAATACGTAGCTAGCGAACTATATACATTGGTAAATGTACATCTACCGGGACACATAGACACCCTGTATAAGCGAAGACATCGTGTCTCTCGTTCTTGGTCCGTCGCGCGGTCTTTTCTCTATATCTATGGATGCTAAAATGAATTGCCGAGGAGGGGGGGAAGGGAAGACGAGCGGTTCTGAGGGGGGGGGGGGGGGGGGGGGCAATCAGATCGTGATTATCCGTCTAATTAATAGGGCTCTCGCATAGAGGGGTTACGAGAACGTTCTCGCTGTTCGCTTTCTATTAAATTATTTAAAATTGACAATCACGAGATGACACCCGAGCGACGTTATATATACCCTGGCGAAGGTGTTATCGGTCACCAGAATTTCTTTCATTTTCCAATTGAAATTCCCACCTGGACGAACGTTCTTCATTTTTGGTGCATACACGAGATCAGATCTTCCGGATTGATCCATCAGTCTGTTGAAGTAAGACTTTTAGGTGTTACGTGGGTTTGAAAATTTCAAAAAATTCATTTTTTTTATTTTATTATTTAATAGTACAATATGTCTAGAATATTCTCCCAAAATTTTAAGTCAAGAGGAGTAAAAGTCTAGGAGAGAGAGAGAGAGCCTTTGGGAATTCCCCCCGTTGGGAAAGACCGGCCGGGAGCGACGCAGGTATACGCATTTTTCTCAAAACACTATTTTTGAAGTCGGTGGACACGATTTCTCAAAAACTAATGCACCGATCTTATTGAAATTTTGCACACTTCTTCAAAATACCATTGACTAGTGATTGAAGGAAGGTTTTTTTTTTTCGATTACAACTAATTTTACAAGGCTATACGTAGTGTAAATTGTACCAAAAATTGAACTATTTTGCATACAACTCTGTCAAAAATTCAAATTTCAATTTTTTTGAAAATCCTTCGTTCAACCACGAGCTATACTTATCTACTGACAGAAAAAATTTGGTTTTTTTAATTTCAGATGAAGCTATCGTGAGTTATCCTGGCGACCAGGAGGACACTTTTTTTTTTAGGGGTCTCCGGAAACCAGGTCCCATTGGCTGAATTTCCCAAATTTTTGGATGAATTTTTTTTTTCAATATTTTTTTAAAAATAATTTATATATTATATTTAAAAAAAAATAGAGAAAACATGCTTTTTTTGGCTTCGAAACCCCTTAAGGGAGTCTCCTAGTCGAGAGATTTGAAAAAAATTGACGTTTTTATGCATTTTATTAAAATATAGACTCTTGGGAATATGTAATCAGAAGGAAACCATATAATAAATTGGAATTACAAAATAGGTGTTTCATTATACACGTAATTGACTATACAATATTATTTTTTCACAGCGATACATGTCAAAATGGCGATTGTGCAGCATTTTTCCGACGACGCCTTTATTTCTGGAAGGTCAATGGCCGGACCTATAATTTTTGAGTTGTGATGAGAGACTAAAGTTTTTTCAATTATATATAAAAATAGCTATAGAAGTACGTAGGATTTTTTTGATATATTGTTTTTTGTCAAAATGGCGCATTTCTAAAACAAAAAGTATAAAATGCCATGAGATAATCGTCAGGAAATTGTTTATAAAAAAGGAACTATGCAATATAATTAAAAAATGCTACGTAGTGTCTCAGAAAATGTAATTCTAAATATACAGTTAAAATTTCAAGTGAATCGGTTGAAATTTGTTTTTAGTTATGAGTCCGGCCAACTTGAAAAATGTAGTTTTGAGTTAAACGCGTTTGAAGTTAGTAGAAAGTCAAGACATGAAACAAGAGGGGTTGCGCTAGAATTCGAAAATCGAGTACTTAGAGATTTTTCACATCCATAGCCTTTTGGAATATAATTGTATAGGTACTAAGGTAGATTTTTAACAAAAAAAATCGATTTTTGGAAAACCCTAGAGTGGCCTAAGGCCACTTCAGCATTCTCATTCTTCAGCATTCTCATGAAACCTCCTTTTACTATAACGAGAAAAAGCACGAAGAAAAAAGTGGTACAGAATATTTTGGATTCTTCGTGTGGCTAATTCACGTATAAAAGAATTTTTTCGGAAAGTTGCACTATCGTTCACCGCATAATTGTAGAGTAATTAATAGTAAAGTATGGAAGTTATGCTTGCTTTCACGTTAGGCTCTTCCGTACATCCCAGCCTGCATGGCAATATTCTGAACGCAGTTTAGTGGCTGGAAAATTGATGCTGACGTGAGGGGCGGCATTCTCACCCTCGAAAGTTTTGCCCCAATGAACCTAGATATTAATAAATACTTGTGGAACAATCATTAAAAAAAAAAAACAAACTCTGAACTGGAAGTTTGAGGCTTGATCTGCGTCATGGCCCGCACAACTGATTGTGTTTCACATTTAGATCACATATTTTATGACATCAGTTCTGGTAACCTTTTTCAGGATCCTTTTTCTGGATTTAATTACCTTTTATTTTACTTTTATTTAATTTTTTATTTTACTTTTATTAATATCTTTAATTTTATGATCTGATGCTTGCATCTGATCTGATGCTTGCAAGAGCAGCCGAAATATAGTGCCAAGATCTGACTGTGATCAATCCCCGACAGCCGGATGATGAAATTGTGCAAGCTGGACGCATAGAGAACAGCGAGGTGAGCTTTAACCGCCCATTGTCGAGCTAAACCGATAACTCTTTTCTCACCTTCATCTATTTCACAGACGTTATGGGCTGCTTTTGGTCTACGCTCGACTGTAATATGCTCATCACGACAGAGATAATACCACGGGGTTGCGTATCAGAGGTATAGTGGCCAAAGGTGCTAACACGAATTTCCACTTCCACGTCGCTTCCACGACGGACGTGATCCCGTAATGCTCTTCCATAAGCTCAATACTGTGAGCTTTGCTACCAACATGAGCTCGATATATTTATATGCCTGACACACGTGAGAATCGTACTAGGTGTAAGTGAGAGTGAGAGACGACGTTGAGAGAGAGAGAGAGAGAATTTATTATGGACCATTTAAACTTTCGGACAAATAAATATACAAAATGAATCAATATAATCATAAACAACTAAAGTAACAACCAATAAAAAATAATAATGGTACTCATAATAATAATGATAATAAGGATGCAATTAGAAAAATAAGAGCACACAAATGCAAACATTCAGAATAGAATAATAAGCATACAATTGGTATTACTGGATGAACCGTCGAGGAAAAAGTTAGTCCAAAATGGACGAATCGTGGATTTACAAGTCTAAATCATGTCGTACATGTTTAGCTTTACAAATAGCTCATTTCATAATAAATTAACACTCAGAATGTTAATTTTCCACTTCTAATAATAATTGATGTCAAATTCGACGATTGGGTAGGTGCTTGACAGAGGTTTTGTCAGTGACTGTACTTATGTTTCAACCGTCCAACAAAAAATGTCTTAATTTTTTAATTTACTTAAGGCCTTAGGTCACTCTAGGATTTTCCAAAAATCGACTTTTTTTCTTGTTAAAAATTTGCCTTAGTACTCCTAAAATTATATTCATTATTGAGTTAATCAACAATCAATCATCATCAATCATTCGTTCATCAATGATTATTTGATCATCATTAATAATTTGATCTTCAATTCATCATCATTTGATCACGTCATCATTATTTGATCACGTCATCATTATTTGATCACGTCATCATCATTTGATCACGTCATCATCATTGATCATCATTGATTATCATTTGATTATTATTGATCATCATTTGCTCATTTGATCATCATTTGCTCATTTGATCATCATTTGATCATTATTGATCTTCATTGATTATCATTTGATCATCATTGATTATCATTTGATCATCATTGATTACCATTTGATCATCATTGATTATCATTTGATCATCATTGATTATCATTCGATCATCATTGATTATCATTTGATCATCATGTATTATCATTTGATCATCATTTGCTCATTTGATCATCATTGATCATCATTTGATCATCATTGATAATCATTTGATCATCATTGAATATCATTTGATCATCCTTGATTATCATTTGATTATCATTGATCATCATTTGCTCATTTGATCATCACTTGATCAATTAATCAATTCACCATTGATCATTGATCAACTCAATATTTGATCAATGATTGATCAATGCTCGGCTTTACAATTCTGAAACCAATCAATTAACCAATCAATGACTCTCGTCGCTGTTCTCAATGATGTGTCGACACGTCTCGGCGGATTGATCAAGACAACGCGAGTACTTTTGCATAAACACGTCTCGTACGCCTTATCCTTTGGATATTCACTCGAAAGCTCGGTTAAACTTTTTTTTACCTGCGACGGATAGCCGAAAAGCTCGGTCAAGATATCCGGAAAATTGGTCAAACGGTTTCAACATTATGAAAAGCACATGGTCGATTCACGTACGATGGAATCGACGGGATAATTGATTTGCCGAGCATCAAGTCCGCATACGGTTTGCTCTCACATTGCCTAACCTCCTTAAACCTTTTTTTTTCTTCAATGTGTGCACGTATATTCGTACAAAGCTTCGAGAACAGATTTTGCCCGGTGTCTGGTTTCGCGAAACGCTAGGAAATTACGTAATTTCCGGTCTCGAGCATCACTCGACGTTCGTGGATCTATGAGAGCTTGGACTCTCGTATCCTCTGTCTCTCCGTTTCTCTCTTTTTCTCACTCTCTCGCTTTCTCGCTTCACTGGTGAGCTTTCTATGCACGCCAGTGTATATTCGTAAATGGCACTTTTTTTTTTGGATTTTTAGTACATAAAAAATTATATACGAGCTCACTCTCCGCCTCTGTCTTTGACAGTGCGTTTGACACGTATTGACGTTCTCCTCGACTCTCTTTGATTCGTGTCCAGGCGAACGAGGCTGCTCGTCGCGAAATACGCGCCACCCGAGCCACAATAAAAAAAAAACATGTACTTCCAATAACAAATAAGGCACGCATCTTCTTCTCGACATATCGGAACCTGCTTGTACCAAAAAAGTACTTTTTTGTACGAGGAAACATTTTTTTGAAGGTTAAGTGAAAAAAAAAATCCGAAAATATTGATCGTACTCTGTTCGGATTTTGACTCCGTAAAAAATTTCTTTTATTTGACAATAATTTTTTATCTGTATTATAAAGACCCATGGTTTCGGGGATCTGAAAAATTCATGATTCTTGTAAAGCAATGTCGGCAAGTATTTTATAGTGGGGTTCGGATACTTTTGAATTTTTTCTATTCACGTCCAGAGAAAAAAAAACTGCAAATATCAATTACAGCAAGCAGGTCATTATTGTCTCTCAAAAAGAATGTAGCTTATAAAAACACATATTATTGATTTTTATTTTTATTTTTCTCTTAAAAATAATATACTTTACAGAGGTTCTTAATGTGTGAAATTACACATCTGATCTTTAGCCAGTTTTTTAAAAATATTTTAGTTCTCGCGAGGAACAACATATGCAAAGAGTGTCTTCAAGATGGGCCTCCGTTAAACTTGGACGATATTTATTTTTCAAAAATGAATATATATATATATATGTCGAGCTGAATATAGTTGCCAGGTTGAGAGCCAGTTTTTTGCAATTTGCATACTTTTCTGAAACATGTTTACCCCAAAATTCTTCAGTGGGTACAGATTTGTACATTTGCAAGTAAACATCTTCTTGCAAGTCGACTATTTCCTTCGAACTGTTATTTTTCACAACATTAGCTCGGTTTAATTTTAACTTGACGCCTTTAGAATCGCACACAGAATGAGTTAAGGGGTTACGTGGGTTTCGAACCTAAAAAAAAGCATATTTTCTCTATTTAAAAAAATATAATATATAAATTATTTTATTAAAAATGTTAAGCACATAAAAGAGCAACATTTCAGCAAAATTAAAAAAAAAATTCAACCACAAATTTGGACAATTCAGTCGGTGGGACCTGGGTTCCGGAGACCCCTCAAAAAAATTTTGACAAATTTTTGTCGAACATTTTATTTTTCTTCGGAAAAAATGCCAAAGTATTTTTTTTTTCGCAGGATAATTTGAAGAACACGCAGTGTACAAATACTTTTTTTACCCACTGTAGGTTCATGACATAAAAGTGCGGTGAAAAAAAGTTATATTATTTTTCTTTTTTTTTTTTAATAACAAGGCTGTTAATTGGAAAAAAAGAAAGGTATTGTCGTGCCTCTTATTAAACGGCACGACTATTTATGTATAGAAAGACTAACCATTTTCCTCAACTGCAGAATGTTACAACAGTCTTCTAATGAAAACAAAGCCATGAGATTTTTGAGAGACTAAATCGTGTACCATTTCTCCGTCTGTCTCTTTTGTCTTTTACCACCAGATGAAGACAAATCACAGATTTATTAGGAATAAATAAAATATTTACTTATTAGATGATATTAAATAGATCTTGATTCGAATAAATAAATGTATTTAAAATAAATCATTTCAATAATGGAATGCAATAGGAGAAATTTGAATTCACGAAAAATCTAGTTCATTCAAATAAAAAAAAAAAATCAAATAGACGATCCAGTTAATATCAAAAGAATTTTTCTGTCAGTGTATATACAAGATTTTTAAGTTTTTGCCATCGAGAACCGTCCTCACAATATCATATTGTCTCCACGCTCACTTTTACATAAATGTAAGCACATTGATATCAAGGTCATCCCAAGAATAGTCCTGAAAGACAACGATTGATTAGAAAAAATGTCATCTTCAAAGCAGCCAAGAAAAAAACGTTTAAAATAATCTTTACCCATATATAATAACAATAATAACAATAAAAATGAGAAACTATGTTTGTGTACTCTTCGCCCCGCCCTCTTCGACGCCAAACTTGCAAGCAAGGCATAAGCATGAGTCGAAGCCCCCTGTCCCCCTCTACGCTGTCGTCTTCTCCTACCGTTCTCCCTTTCCCCCACTCGTCGGACGCGGGAGCGGGGCGAGAGCAGTAGTAGTAGTCGTCGTCATCGACGGCAGTGGTCGCGGCAAGGGCTTGCGCGTCGTAGTACACTCGTAGTAGTAGTAGTAGTGGTAAATACGTTCTGCTGCAGCCTGCAAACGTTTGGAGCCCCTACTCCACGTTCCCTCGGCGATTCCTAGCCTTACCCCCTACCTCGGTGGTAGGCGCGTAGCGTCGCGTAAGCGCGGGACGTGAGGGGTTGGTTCAGGGTGGAGGGGGGGGTGTGGGGGTGGAAAGGGGGTTGGTTCGGGTGAAGGGCGATGCGGGGCATTGCGGGGAAGGAAGAAAGCTGATAGAAGCGCGCGCGCGTTCGAAGCTCGGCGGCACAAAACCCTCAACCCCCTGTACGCGGATCGATGGAAAGCGCTCTTCGACGCCCCCTCCCCCCGCCCATCGCCCTTGGGGCGCCACCGGCGCCGCGGGTGAACACGTCCAGCGCTCAGTCTGAACTCGGGTTCACTCAGTCCACGACCGTTTGCCACGAGACACTTCGATCTCTCTCCACGAGGCGCACGTAGCACAAACGTAACACGTTTAAAAAACTACCCTTAACATTTTTTTTCTTCCGTTTCCATTTTTACGGTTACATTTGGAAAATCGTAATATTCGCGGGCTCGTTGGGCCAGCGTGAAAATAAATTGAAGCAGAGAGCGATACGTGGCCGAGAAGTTTGTCGAGAACGTCAACGGAGATTGAAAATAATTTTGAAATAATAAATACGAGTAAACGGGAAGTCAAAAGTTTCCGGGGTGTAAAAACGAAGGACTTTGAAGGAAAAAAAAGGTCTCGGTCGGAGATTCCTTGTTTTTCGTCTTCTTCTTCTTCTTCGGGCGAGTAAACACTGGAGGGAGACTCTGAGAGGCCGAAGAGGAAGAGTTTCGTGATTAAGGAGGAGGAACGCTGAGGAAGAAAGGACCTGTCTGACGAAGCTTGCTGCCGGGTTGTTGCCACATCTTATCAAGGTAGGATCGCAAAGTAGATCGGAAAATCGGTCGATACACGTACGAGTAGAATTTGATCAATGGCTGGGGGATTTCAACGCTATCGGGAAAATTTCGATACCTTTTGGCCCCAGTCGCATTTGAGGTCACGATACGCAAACACACGTAGACGGCTATGAGCCTCGGGCAAAGTAACTTTCGTAACACCAGTGCTGGGAAACCAAGACACGAGCAGGCTTCCAAGCCAAGTATTTTTTTTTTTTATTCACCATGGACAGAAGAGTTTTCCATTCTTTTTTATCTTGGCTTTCTCTCGAGGGCCAGAGGAGTCTGAAGGGGCATTTTTTTTTCTGCTGGCGAGACATGGGGGTGTAACAAAAAATAGTAAGACAGAAATGGCAATGAACTTGAGGCCTGAAGCAGGTTGGTCGTGGCATGTTTTCACGGACACTTCGGTTGTACCGAGTGGATTATTGATGGTTTTGGTTATTTTAATGATTTATTTTTTTTTCATTTATAACTAAAACCGAGTGGTTTTGGTTATTTTATTGATGGAAAAAGTAGCGTGGTCGACGAGGCAGACAAATTGACAACGAATAACGCGATGATGGACACATTTGATTTTTCTCGATGCAGTGACTGTGGCATTTTCATTTTTCCTTCCGCAAAGATTATTAATAGGGCGATAATTAAAATTTATCTTTGTCACGTTTAACTCTGCGTTGACTTCGTTCATGAAACTTCGTCAGAGACATCGAAACGGAGCTGGATAGTGTAAAAAAAAAAAAATTTATAAGGCAATGGGATATCGAGGCTTGGAGATATTGACGCGTGGTCCGGGAGCAGAATCCTGCGAGGAATTTTCCCTCGATACGTTCAATCTTAAAGCACACGCGGTGGATATTAATTACATGTGATTTACTTTGACAGGAAAAAGATGACGGTCATGCCGAAAATTCCTAATAAGATCTGTACCAAATCTATCCGATTACGTAATTTCGAAAAAAAAAAGAAAAAAATACTTGATGGGGATGACAGGTAGACTCAGGCTCACGAACTAGTTTCCTTTTTTTACTAATCAAGGTACAGCGTCTGCACTCCATGACAGTTATCGCCTTTTCGTCTCCACTTTATTCAAGTTCAAGGCCTCGTCGAATGCGGCCCTCATTAGGTGTGGCCTCGTCGAAACAGACGTAGAGTTAGAAAAAAACATATTCTTTTTTTTTAACGTAGAGTTAGAAAAAAACATTCTTTTTTTTAACGTAGAGTTAATAAAAAAAATATATATATATATATAAAATATAGTCTTCTGTGGTCGGTTGCGTCGAGCTGCGATCTATTAGAAGTGAATACGGTATTACTCGTTCAGACGCAGTGACTCTGATCGTTGTTTGGGTTTGTTTAGCATCAAGTGCACTCGTCGTATCCTCACACGTTTGGATCATCCATTAACTTGCTTATAGTCAATCAACCAAGAATTTTTCGAGTCCAAGACTGCGTAATAAATTCTCTTGGCTCGTTGAAGAAAAAAATAAGTTAATGTTCGAAGGACGATATTGCATTTTCTCTGTTATCTGAAGCAAACAAGTGATTGCAATTAGGTGCAAGCCACGATTTGGATATTTGGAACGGTATTGAATATTGGGGAGGTTATCATAAACAGAGTAGAATGAGAGAGGGAGAGAGAGAGAGAGAGAGAGAGAGAGAGGGGCAGAGAGAAAATGAGAAAGAGATTTAATTAGTTTTATTTTGCTTCAGATACACCTTGAGGCAACAGGAAAAAAAATGTATATATATAAATAAAAAATATATAAAAAACAATTCCAAAAAAAGGAAAATCACGATATATAATATAAAACGAAAAAGTAGAATGACGATAAAATAAAGTGTTGATGGTACAACCAAAAAAATGTTATTGACAATTTAGTCGTGATAATACAATAAATTCCCATAGACAAAGAATATCGAAATAGAAATAAAAATAAAATATACGAAAAAAATAACATGTGAATATAATGAGAAGAAAATTCGATAATAAAGGTAGGATAAAAACGATAAAAAATTTCGACCGAACAGTGAACCGAGAGGGTAAAAAAAAAACAGGATTTTAATTCAAAGAGTAACAGTGACATTTGGTATTTCGAATGTTTTATCATACGAGGTACTTACGTTTTTGCTGCGAAGAGGAGTAAGAAAGGTTCGCGGCCTCTCTGCTTGTGTTGCGGTAAATGCGGAACGAAACCCGAGATATTACTACTAGTGTGAGGTAGTAACATCTGTGTAACGCCGAAGTGTGTATGCATGCACGTATGTGTGCGCGTTGTAAAGCTCGAGGTCGCCGCAGAGGCCCATCGATTTCGATGGCCTACCTTTCCTCGGCCAATAGTTATATATATATATATTTATATACATATATACATATATGAATACATACATGTCCATGGCCTCATACACATTTCTAGATACGTGTGTGTGCACAGTCTCGTCTTCACCCTTCGTGTTTATCGAGCTTACCGTACACCCCTTGTATTTTGCTTCACAGCAGGCCTAAAAAAATTCGTAAGTATCGTATAACTGCGCATTTCCGTTCCGAATTCTTTATTTGATTTTTCTCCAATTCTTTTTCCTCTGTTATGTAGCCTCGGTAATGCTGAAGGCAAGTAACGTGATAGGGGGCAGGTTCGATCAGGGTTAGAAATAAGCGAGTGGCGTAAAAATGAGAGAGAGAGAGAGAGAGAGAGAGAGAGAGAGAGAGAGAGAGAGAGAGAGACCCGTGCTGCAATTGTCGTAGGCATCCAATTGGATTCCCATACTTGAGATCCAATTGGATTCCCATACTTGATTTCCAGTTGGATTCCCATACTTGATATCCAATTAGATTCCCATACTTGAGATCCAATTGGATTCCCATACTTGATCTCCAATTGGATTCCCATACTGGAGTTCCAGTTGGATTCCCATACTTGAGATCCAATTGGATTCCCATCCGTTAGATCCAATTGGATTCTAATACTTGAGATCCAATTGGTTTCCCATACTTGAGATCCAATTGGATTCTCATACTTGAGATCTAATTGGATTCCCATACTTGAGATCCGAATGGATTCCCATACTCGAGATCAAATTGGATTATAACCTTGAAGATCCATTTGGTTTCCCACACTTGAGATCCAATTGGATTCCCATACTTGATATCCGATTGGATTCCGATACTTGAGATCCATTTGGATTCCCATATTTGATCTCCAATTGGATTCCCATACTTGAGATCCAGTTGGATTCTAATACTTGAGATCTAATTGGATTCCCATACTTGAGATCCAATTGGATTTCTATACTTGAGATCCAATTGGATTCTAATACTTGAGATCCAATTGGATTCCCATACTTGAGATCCAATTGGATTCCCATACTTGAGATCTAATTGGATTCCTATACTTGAGATCCAATTGGATTCCTATACTTGAGATCCAAATGGATTCCCATACTCCCAATTCCTGATCCGGATCCAATGGGTCGTGGCATTGGACTCCTGTACCGAAACATCACATCCGTACATTGGGTTCTAATCGGGATTCTTCATTGGAATCCAATGCACAAATCCAATTTCGAACCTAAGGGATTACCACGTTATCGAACAGAATCGAATATGATACTTGATGGATCCCATTGCATTCTGTGCATTGAATTTTCCAAGTAAAATAAAGAGATATAGAAAATGAGTGGATTTTCGAAAAGTATAAATCTTCTCGTAAAAAAGTATAAATCGTTTGGAAAGGTATATCTTAAAAATCGATTTACATCTGATCAATGAAATCCACGGTAATTATCATTTGTTATTGATTTTGTACTTTGACATATATTTACAATTCGTACATGGATTACGAAAATTCTCAAACGACGTTGGTCAATTGGGCGCGGGTGCGGCGAAGGATATTTTTGTTTGTTTGAGAGATCCAACAAAAGTCGGTTGAGAATTTCGAATAAAAAATTGTCACACAATGTCAATCGGGAAATAGCGCGGAATCCACTTGGATTCCGCGCTATTCCGGATCCTATCAAATCCCTATAGAGATGTGGTAGGATCTGGAGACTCCCAAACTAATTTCTTCAACAGAGAGGGCGAGAATATGTCTCAATCTTCTATGCTTCATCGAAAGTTTAATTCATTTTTTTTTCATTAAAAAATAAATTGAATTAAATTAAATTAAAATTGAATTTAAATTAAAATGAATTAAATAAAATTAATCTTATTTTTTCATTGAAGAAAATAAGAATTTTTTTTTTCTACAATTGATATCTGTTGATGATTTGGAGATTGAACATGTATTGAGTCGTTTGTTTGTTCGACCGTTTTTTTTTCTAGATTTATAAATTCTTCTTTTCGCAATTTTTAAAATGTTATCTTGTTTTTCTTTTGTATTAAATTAAAAAAAAATCAATAACGAAGAAATGTGCGCGAAGTTGTTGATGTTCGGAACTTCCAACATTTCTTCATCCATGAGGGATTTACGTTGATAGGACGGGCGGGATGTTGGCGCGAATGTGCGTGGATGCTAGGAGGGAAGTGTCGGGGTTGTTTTGTTCCGCACACGAGGGTCGTAAATCCTTGTTGCGAGGTCGCTCAGGTAAACATCCGGTTAGGTTGGATTTCGCCAGACGACCGAAGGAAAGAGAAAGAAAGAAGATCAGGCACTAAGAGAGGGGTGGTGGTGGTGGTGGTGGTGGTTTTCAACGTGATTATCCAGCCCCTCGTGCGAGCATTACCTTCTTCGCGACCCTCCCTTAACTTTTTCATTGCTGTATAAAAACCTGTATGCATATATCTATAAGTATTTTTTTTTTATTTTAAATTGTCAGTGGGACGGTTTCCAAATAGGGGATGAAAATTTTGGTACCCCTCTCACAATAAGGTTTATAACGTTTCGTCACGTAATAATAGGCTCACTATGCAATTGTAAATTGTACCGAAGATATGTACCCAGTGCGCAAAATTTATGGCGCGTTCTTAGACTATGTATTCCCCATACGAAACCTTCATTTTATTTTCAATCCTATAAAGTAAGGCTTAGATTTAATATTAATAAAAGAAATGATATCATGTGCACAAAAAAACCTCTAAAAATTAATGAAAAAAATCATTTGCATGAGAAAACATCTAAAAATTAATTAAAAAAAAATCATCTCCACAAAAACAACCTCAACAAATTTATCTAAAAAGCCATGTGTACGAAAAACCTCGCATAGTCAATAAAAAATCATCTGCACTAACAACCTCAAAATATGAATAAAAAAAACCAAGCGCAAAAAAAAAACCTCGAAAAACTAATTTTAAAAGTCATCTGCACTAGTAGACCTCTAAAAATAAAAAAATAAAAATCATCTGCACAAACGAGCGTCTAAAAATCAATGAAAAAAATAACCTACACAAAGAAAACCTCTAAAAATTAATTTAAAAAATCATCTGCACAAAAAACCTCTGAAAATTAATTTAAAAAATCAACTGCACATAAAAAATCTCGAAAAATTAATTTTGAAAGCCATCTGCACAAGTAAACCTCAAAAAATCAATTAAAAAAAACCATCTGCACAAAAAAAAACCTCGAAAAATTATTTTTAAAAGTCATCTGGACAAACAAACCTCTAAAAATCAATGAAAAAAAATTATCGGCACAAAAAAACATCTAAAAATGAATTAAGAAAAAAACTTCTGCACAAATAACCTCAAAAAATGAATTAAAAAAAAAACATCTGCAAAAAAAAAAGCTCGACAAATTAATTTTAAACGTCATCTGCGCAAACTTCGAAAAAATCAATGAAAGAAATCATTTGAAAATTAATTTGAAAAATCATTTGCACAATAATTGCAATTTCTTTCGTTTCGGTATTATGACAATAAATAAAGAGAAAAGAATTCAATTGCAAAGGTATCGCTCTGAATGATTGGCGAAAAAATTACGAGTGAACGGTGATTTGGATAAAACGTTTCACAAATATATGTCCATAGGTATGGAATTTACTTCTTCATCAATATATAGTTATATATATATATGGTCTATCTTCGCATTATACGTACCAGTAGCGAGAAGCCGGTGGAATTAAACCATTCGAGCCCGCACTCCCGATGATCGCAAAGGCTTTACCCATTTTTTCCTTCCACCCCCTCATTCTCCACCAGCCATCCCTTTGCCATATAACATTGGGTGTGAGTGCCATGTGAGACTAGTGCCCCGTTTCAAATCCCCAATATTCGAGGGATCAAGTGGATGCTTAACCGCGTAAAGGTGAGAATATCAGGCCGTGAGAGCCCGGGGGTGGCGGAAGAAGCGAGATGTAGGATAAAATAGGGATGTGGCTTTTTCTTCGATCAGACGGACTTTTGTGAGATATCGATCGTACATAAGTTCGAGGCTATTGACTCGTTCGATGCAATTCCTTTGGGACCAAATGGAACCTTTCGACTATACAACGAAAGAGGGAGAATTATAAGAAATATTAAAAAATAATTAATTCGCGAAGAGATTGTCTCTCCATTGTTTCGTATCGTTTCGAATGACTCTAACAATTTTGGTTATTAGTTTGAACATTCTAGAATGTGTCATTCTCAGTATTATATTTTTATCGAATTTTTAAATGGCGAAAAAAAAATCACCAAGGAATCAAAGCGTAAAAAAGCCCTTTTTTTACATTAAATAAATCATAACTCGTGGAATTTTCAATTTTTTTAAATGAAATTTTAATGTGATACTCTTGAGATATGATAGTTTGAGGAAAAAAATAGCTCCATAGTGGGCGTTTCGAGAAAGGTATTTATTCTTATATCTGAAGAGCCATTTCGGAGTGAAATAAAGAACGATAATCATGAAAAATGAGCGATTTATTATAAAAAGTGGCCGCTAACAACGTATAATAATTTTGGCTTAAAGTTGCGCTTGGAGTCATTGAATACATTAAAAATATTAATAAAAAAGGGAAAAACAGTTTATTACGAATTGTCACTTTCGATAGAAAACTTCCATTTATTCTCATTTCAAAGTATTACTGAATGGATATAAAAAAATTGCCAAAATTCTTAAAAAATTTGAACAATGATAGTTCCCGATGGAATAATAACACACGAATTGTTTTACAATTTTTCACTAAATAATTAAGTAATTATAAACATATGAATTTAATTAACATGACGTTAATGGTTGCAAAACGAATGGAACTAAAACGTCGTAAATTCGGAAAATATTATATCATCAAGATTTAGCATCAAGCGATTGATTATGCTAAGTTTCAAATAAATCGACTGAGTAATTGTCGATAAATTAATTAAGGTAATTATAAACATATGAATTTAATTAAAATGACGTTAATGATTGCAAAACGAATGGAACTAAAACGTCGTAAATTCGGAAAATATTATATCATCAAGATTTAGCATCAAGCGATTGATTATGCTAAGTTTCAAATAAATCGACTGAGTAATTGTCGATAAATTAATTAAGGTAATTATAAACATATGAATTTAATTAACATGACGTTAATGGTTGCAAAACGAATGGAACGAAAACGTCGTAAATTCGGAAAATATTATATCATCAAGATTTAGCATCAAGCGATTGATTATGCTAAGTTTCAAATAAATCGACTGAGTAATTGTCGATAAATTAATTAAAGTAATGAGGAGTATCGCCTTTTTTTAACGATGAATCAATAGCAATAATTGGAAAATTCAATATATATTGAGTTTTTGGGTAATTATTGACAATAATAAGATTATCTGGGCGTAGAGGAAAGGTGTAAGGGTTGATCGATAGGGGTAAAATGATCGTTTTCAATTGCGACAAAACTATTAACGCTATCTAGTGGTGTTCTTTGGCAAAACATAGCGCCCGGCACCCCCCCCCCCCCCCGCGTTAATCAATTTTCGCTGACAGCGATGTGAGCAATGCACTTGTTTTGACGGTAAAAAATTAAAATTGTCAGCTGTTGATCTAAGGTAAGGTTAACTTTGAGCTTACGGAACTTTTATTGTATCCTGTCGGTAACAATCATTGTGTTTGTGGCTTTATAATATACTTAATTTGTTTTTTTTTTGGCGTGGTAACAGTGGAACACTTATGATGGTACCGAGCAATAAATGAAAAAGTTGAGTTTGGGGCAAGATGATCCCTTGTACACAAATAATGGACCTACTTTTTCTTGTTAAATATTATGTCGTATCATATTAAATATTATTATTATTATTTATAATTTTATTATTATTATGTATTATTTATTATTTACTCATTATTTATTATTATAATTAATTTTACTTATTTATTCATTATCTATTTATTTATTTTTATTATATTAAATATTATTGAATATTAATTAATTATGTATAATTCATCTCACAAATAATAATTGATATGCCTAAGTGATTTAAGGCTGGCTGTAGAAGACTGGTTTAGCTTAATTCTAGTTGTGTGAGATAAAACTTATAATATACCTAAAGGTAATTTAACTTGTAAGTTCAGTTTATGTTGTATATCTATGATTGATATATTGATAAAGATGTACACTCGAGCAATATTTATTTATATTTATCTAATTTCTCCAAATGAACAAAAATATCCCAAAATAAGGATGGTCCGGATGGGCAGGATGATCCGGGGAATCATCTTGTCCATACCCTAGGGATCTTTTTATTGAAACCGTAATAACTTTAATATTTCGAATATGCCAATCGTAAGATAGATAAATATTTCGGTAGTAAATGCTTTCAAATCATAATTACGTTGAATATCTTTGAAATTGTGAGAATTTTCCCTTAAGGGGATCGTCTCGTACACATTTCCCCTATTAATTAAATTTCCCCTATTCATTTTTGTTGGACAGTTGAAACAGATGTACAGTCACTGACAAAACGTCAGTCAAGCACACGCAAATATCGTCGAACTTGACTTCAATTATTATTAAAAGTGGAAAATTAACATATTCTAAGTGTTAATTTATTATTAAATTAGTTATTTGTAAGGCTAAACAATTACTACGTGATTCTAGACTTGTAAATTCAGGATTCACCCATTTTGGACTAACTTTTTGCCCTACGGTTCATCCAGTATTGAGGCACGGGGATAAGGGCACGGGGAAACTGAGAGAAACCTTGGGGTTTCTCTCAGTTTCCCCGTGCCCTTATGCGAGTCAGTAGTGGTTTAAGGAAAAGCAACTGCGGGCCATACTCCAGGGGGTGTCTTATAAACGAAAAAAAAAAAACGTAGTGACGAGTCTAGGGGTAAAAGTGAAAGGGATGCGACTGTAAAAGCCCGAAAGGGCATACGGAACGAAAATTGGAATAAAAGTTTACGAGTCTCGGCGTACTTGCATTAATAAGTTCAAAGTGATATGTATTTTTTTAGGGTTGAAAGCGCGCAGAGAGAAACTTCGTACATTCGCTTCTATAAATGTCAACGAAACGAAATGTGTTTGTTCGGAGTGATTGTGTACCTTTTAATTTTGACCAAGTAAGCTATACTTATTGTTCTTAATAATTTATATATAAATCACGAATACTCGAGGACAAGAATACAAGAGGATACGAGAGGGACAATATCTTTGAGGAAAAAAAATTCTACTGTTGCGAAGTTGGCGAATGTTGATCTCGGTTATTTTCTCGCTCGAACGGTCACGACCGAACATACCGACACGAGTGATTTCTCCAGGGAATTTAATCCAGGACGCAACGTACACCCCGGCTGTGAGATACTACAGCACGCGAGGCTTCGTCGTTTTCTTACTGCTGCTATACTTTTTACCTTGGTGCCTCTTTTGCCGTATCTTTCTGGCTTGTGTATGAATCGAAAGGAAAAAAAAAAAAAAACACCACCCCCGCATTCCGATTCCTATATTTATTGAACTTGGAAGCAGCTGAATAAACGTACCGTGCGTTCGTTTGAAGCAAAAAGAAAAATGCGTTTCTCGCAATAACAGTAATACGGAGAGTCATTGAAAAATTGCTTTTGAAAAAAAGTTGCTGAATAATTCATTTGACGGACTGGGCGTGTTTTTGATGAAAGCATAATGTTACATCGGAGAATATCAGATCCCGTGGTAAAATTTGTTCGGGAGTCCATGGATCCTACACTGACAGAAAAATTCTTTTGATATTAACTAGATGCGTCTATTTAATTTTTTTTTTAAATTTGAATTAACTAGATTTTTCGTGAAATCAAATTTTTCCTACTGCATTCCATTATTAAAATTATTTTATTAAAATATATTTATTTATTTCATTCAAGATCTATTTAATCTTCGAATAATTCGAATCAAGATCTTACCAAAGTAGTCTGATTAGAAAAAAAAGGTCATAATCAATTTTCATAGATCTTTGGACGTACAATAAAGCTACCATGTTTTTTGGAAAACGATTTAAAATCCTAAGCTAATGGGTTCGAAAAAAAATTTACGGATTGGCTCATTGTGCCCCACGTGTGGGGTACAGTGTGTCAAGTGCTTCGAAACGAAGAGTAAAACGAGCTGGTTGAAATTCTTATATTTTCCTAACATAGATAACAGATTTTCATACGTACCGATAATTTCACAACGGGTATTATTTGCCAATAACATTGGGAGTCGACTCATTGTGCTCAACAACTCGATGACACATTGTGCTCCACACAATTGGCCCACAATATTTGACGTTTTCCCGGCAAGCGAAATTTTTTTTTTTTCGAGTCTCAAATTAATTTTCTACTTTCAATAATTCTTCGTGAGCTGCTATTCACTTTCTTTCAGGCCAGCCGAAACTTAATATAAATCACGGACCAACACAAAAAATTTCGGATTTTGCAAGCTACGAAACTCCGAGAAATCGCATGTGGTTGACAGTTGCCCGTGACACATTGCGCTTCTTCGGAGCGTCGTCACTTCTTTGTTTCCTCATTGGGAGTCGACTCATTTTGCCCCATCGCTCGTTGACACATTGTACCCCACTAGTAAAATATTTGATTATTGATGAAAATAACTATTAATTAAACTACGAATGAAAAAACACAAGTCACCGAGTGCATCATAAATAATAAAACTATATCGATTAGGACCGAAAACCGGAGGCGCGACAGAAAAGTGTCGTTATATTTCACGTTTTCCCGGCGAGCGAAATATTTTTTTTCTTTCCAAGCCTCAAATCAATTTTTAATTTTCAATAATCCTTTGTGAGCTGCTATCGCCTTTTTTTTAAGCTTGACGAAATCTAATTATAAATCGCGGTTGAACACATAAAATTTCGGTATTTACGAGCTACAAACCTCCGAGAAACCGCATGTTGCTCACTGTGCCCCGTGACACATTGTGCCCCACTCTCCCCTATCTTTTTTAAAAAAGGTAGTGCAGATTTGAACGAAATCTATCATTTTTCGCAAATCCCGTACGCAGTTACATGGAGAATGCATCTAAGAAAATACCTTGAAAATTTCAAGTGAATCGATGCATAACTGGCTGAGTTACGTTTCCGGCCAGTTTAAGGGGCCAGTCCACTTTGGAGCCACGAAAAAAAGGCTATTTTCGCGATTTTTTTTTGACGATTTTATAAAAGATATGAATATAAAAGTTGTTGGGCTTGATAAATAAAGTCTTGAAATACATTTTAAAAAATGTTAATTCATTTTTATTCATTTTTAAGTACAAAAACTATAGTTTAATGTAACGCCTCGAAAATAGGTGGGCTAGGTAGCTCCATCACAACTCGGCAACGGCTTGTCTGAAACAAAAAAATCAAAGTCCATTAGATTCGGTATGACACCAGCTACAAAATGACCCTCGGATATAAAGTTTTATCAAAAAATAAAAAAATGGCAGATGAAAAACGAAAAAAGTAAAAAAAAAACGCGTTTTTTTTCGCAGTTTTTCGCAAAAAAAAGAGTAAAAATAAAAAATTTTAAACCATCGAGGGTCATCTTGTTGCGAATCATGTTTACAATATGTGGTTCAAATTTCAAGAGAATCGGTTTATTAGTTTTAGAGATACGATGGAGCTAGATTTTGAAAACGTTGTTTCGAGAAAAACGCGTTTGAAGTTTATACTATGAAAAACTCTTACCTAAACTCAATCGGCAATTCCTGCACCGTACAAAAAATCCCTTCTGATTGCTCATCATCGTCGATTTCTTCGAGTCTTGCTTGCTTTTGATTTTTTGAAATTTTCAAAGTGGACTGGCCTCTTAAAAAACATGCTTTCGAGAAAAACTCGTCTAAAGTTTGAACTAAAATTTAACAATAGAACATTTCCGATTTACCTTCAATCTGCAATGTGAGCTCCATACGTTTGGCCTTCAAAATTATTATCATACTCTGTTTTTTTCGTTTCTGAAAATTTGAAAATCTTCGAGGGGCTTTTTACGCTCGTTAAATAATACGACGTCGCGACGACTTTAAAACCTGTGATTTGCGGCTCATTCTTGACAATACATTTTCCAGACTCTCAAATTTTCCGTCTCGTACCAAGTACGCCCGTGCGAAAACCACGAACCAGCACCTAGGATCTCGAACGTTACGAGTGCGCGCGCGTAACTCTGTCTCGTTTGGTGAAATTTACGAGGGCTCGTGCAAGGGCCCGTAGGTAGAGTGGAAAAATTTTGCATATCTCATTTTTTTTTTTTACCACGAGACTGAAACACCAGGCTAATATTGAGAGTGCAATCTTTGACGTATCAGCCAGAAAGGGATTTCAGCCTAATTTATATTGAATTAAAACCGCGCGTTATTTATAATATCGTGATTCACATAAATCGTAAATCTCTAATATTAGCTCCGTGCGCAATACAAGCGCCGCGTAGCGTTCGTATTTTTGTCACTTCTGTCAAAAGTTCTCTGATTTTGTTTGTAATATTGTGATAAATTATAGAAAAAAAAATCGCGTCTCAATTACATGCAATTTGTTTGCATTGAATCAATTTGTCTGGCCAAAGACGGCAAGAAGTGTTTTCTTTCAGGAGAGTGAAAAAAAAGTCAGAATTTCCTTAAGGATAGATATTACTACTGGATAGATATTTAAAAATTTGTCAAAATTCTTGTAAATTTGAGAAATTATCATTCTCGATAGAATAATAATACATGAATTATTTTAGAATTTTTCACTAAATCATTTAGTAGTTATGAACATATGAATTTAACACGGTCGTTCATGTGAAGGAAGCTTCTGCAGACGTTAATGGTTGGAAAACGAATGGAACTATATCGCCGTAAATTCTAAAAATATTATAACATCAAGATTTAGGATCGAGCGATTGATTATGCTAAGTTTCAAATAAATCGACTGAATAATTGACGAGAAATGAATTAAAGTAATGAGGTGTATCGACTTTTTTAACGATGAATAGCAATCATTGGAAAACTCAATATATATTGAGTTTTTGGGCTAATTATTGATAATAATAAGATGATCTGAACGTATTGATTAAATTAAAAAATTGAGAAATTTCTTTGTTCGACAGTTGAATAAGATGTACAGTCACTGACAAAACCTCAGTCAAGCCAATATCGAATTTGACTTCAATTATAATTAACAGTGGAGAATTAACATTTCTAAGTGTCAATTTATTATTAAATTGGCTATTCGCAAGAATAAACATGTACGACATGATCTAGACTTGTCACTCAAACGAAACGACCACATCGATGTAAACGTACCGATGAAGCGTTCACAGGACTAGACATCGATAGTTTCTCAAATTGCCAATCACCGTGTCGTGTCTCCTTACGTCGTTCATTTCGCCCTTTAGTATCGAGTTTCCTCTCGTCCTTGGCATATTCCATACTTTTCGACCTAACGACACCCTCGAGTTGTGCCAGTCAAGTATCGGGATACACGAGAGATGGAAAAAGGAAAGAAAAAAAAAGATCGCTGACGAGAACAGCGTGTGCATCTAAAAATAACAAGTGCCAGGGTGTTGAAGATGTCGTTGATTGGTGCACTCTGTAAGGCCTTCAATCCGTGCTCTTTTATATATTTGCCAGCTTCCGCACGCGGTTTCGCTCGCGCGGAATTTGGTCTATAGAAACTTCATTATCAGTTGCACCCCTTTTTAGGGGTTGTTCTAAAAAATGATAAAAAATGCGCTTTATCATTTGTTTTAAAGAATATTTATACCGAGTTTCATAATGACACACGCAAGAAAGACAAAATTTTACACCTCATACCACCCCCTTAAGTGTTGATTTTCGAAAAATTCTTTCTTGGTGCACCTCTACATCCTGTAAGGAACATATTCCGAATTTCATTCAGATAGAAGCAGAGAATTCGATTTTCCCATAGAAACCTCACATCTCGTTGCACCCCTAATTAGGGGTTGTTTAAAAAAAATCCTAAAATATGCGTTTTATTATTTATTTTGATGAATATATACACCAAGTTTTAAGGGTTTCGTGGGTTTCCAAGCAAAAAAAAAGCATATTTTCTCTATTTTTTATATATATAATGTATAAATGATTTTATTCAAAATGTTAAGCACATAAAAGAGCAACATTTCAACAATATTTAAAAAAAAATTCATCCAAAAATTTGGGAAATTCAGCCGGTGGGACCTGGTTTCCGGAGACCCCTAAAAAAAAAGTGTCCTCGTGGTGGTCAGGATAACTCATGATAGCTTTATCTGAAATTAAAAAACCAATTTTTTTCTCTTAGTAGATAAGTATAGCACGTGATTGAACGTGATTTAAAAAAAAATTGAAATCTGAATTTTTGGCAGAGTTGTATGCAAAATAGTTCAAACTTTGGTACAATTTACACGTACAGCCTTGTAAAATTAGTTGTAATAAAAAAAAAACCTTCGTCTAATCACTAGTCAATACTATTTTGAAGAAGTGTGCAAAATTTCAATAAGATCGGTGCATTAGTTTTTGAGAATTCGTGTCCACCAACTTCAAAAATAGTGTTTTGGAATTCCCAAACGCTCTCTCTCCTAGACTTTTACTCCGATTGACTTAAAACTTCGTGAGAATATTCTAGACATATTGTATTATTAGATAATAAAGTTTAAAAAAAATGAATTTTCTTGAAATTTTCATACCCACGTAACCCCTTAAATCCCGATAAGATGTACAATATAAGGATATTTCGAAGCTTTCATCGATTGAGTGGAGAATAAACTTTTCAACGTGAGTGTAGCGAGACTACTACCTTCAAAACAATCAGATAGAGAGCATGACATACTCGACACGAGTCGAGGCTCGATGGTGGGAAAAATATATAGTAAAAATATTATGCTCGGTAGCGACCTCTAAACATTTTCCGATTAAAGGGAGCCTTTGCAATATTTTTTTTCTCTCTATTTGTCACAATTTGATCAGGTGGCTCGCAGGAAATAAAAAACAAGGAAAACGTGGGCCACCCTAATATATATATATATATATATATATATATATATATATATATATATATAGAGAGAGAGAGAGAGAGAGAGAGAGAGAGAGAGAGAGAGAGAGAGAGAGAGAGAGAGAGAGAGAGAGAGAGAGAGAGAGAGAGAGAGAGAGAGAGAGAGAGAGAGAGAGATAAAACACATATTGAGGTAAAAAAATGAGAGGATTTGTGGGATTTTTTAATCGACCAGTTTGAAGTGCAGTGGAGAGTGAAAATCTAGAAAAGTAAATGCCATGAGCGTTATCCACTGTGGGTCTGACAAACACGGGTATATTCCACTTGGAACAGTACCACGGGGGCATCGGAAGGTCTTCCATGTGTGGTGGCGAGAGGATTAAAAGTTGTGGGTCTGGCCACAGTGGCAGGTCGCGGGTATCGAGTCGTGTGGGAATTGTGGTTAGGTTGAGATACGTCGAAAGTGGTATATATATAGCGATCACTACTACGAGCCCTCATCCGACCGTATACCATATGAGTAACAGAATCGCTACCTCCGCGAGTGTCGCTGTATCGGTGGTAATATCATGATCTGGGATTTCCGTAGTCATAGACGCTCCGGTTGCTCTAAATGAGCCACTAACTGCAATCGTAACAAGCATCCACAGGAACATGTTGCATCCAAAGTGCATGTAATACACGTGTACAGCAGTCACTGTGTTGGCACATTTCATACCAAGATTTCCACCAGCTCTTCTCCCTCATTAATTATCACTGCTGGCGACAATGGGGTTATGGCGAATGATCAAGCTGATAGGATCCAACAACTCGTGGAAATGTTGTCCTTTGACACTTTATTTGCCAACTAGCTTTTGCCCGTGACTTCGTCCGCGTGGATTTTATTATTTGATCCTGAGAGGAGGTAAACAATGAGAGAAAAAAAGTTATAAATGAAGGAAGAAGTGTCATGTTTGACAGGCCCGGTGGTAGACTGACTGGCTGAGGTAAGGATTGGTAATTAATTAAATAGTAGTATAAAAGTGTTAACCTCCAACTCGAGTATCGTAAAACGTCATTGCTGTTCACAGAACTATATGGCTTTGCAATATAGTTCTATAGACAACATTGTATGATTTATGGTCTTCGGCAAGCAACATTCATATTTTTGGCACACGATACTCTCGAACAGTCCACATATGGTTGATCATGCGAGAAACTGATCCTTTCTTAGTGCATCTCCACGCCCTTCAAGGCACATATCATTTCGTTGAGATAAAAGCAGGGAATTTGATTTTCCCATACAATCTTCAACACCCTATTTCACCCTCTTAGAAGTTGATTTTCGAAAAAGATGTGCGTTGGCTATATGCCAGTCAGTCACGAAACTTGTTCTCATATGTAGAGTAGAACGGGTACGGTTTTAACAGTTTCCCGTTGATCGACCATAACGTTGCAATTATGGTATGAGACGTGCAAATAAAATGCTTCATATTTAAGACTGGGCATCTGTCTTCAAATCAAAAGCACAATTAGGTGCCCATCTCTTTAAGAGTATGAGATAAAACTCGTTTTGTAAAACATGTGCCATTGTTACAACCGTACCCATACCAGGGTACGGTTGTAACAGGGCTGGGGGTCAGTTGTAACACAACTGACCCCCAGCACTTATTACTTGGATGTATTTGGATGTGTTCCTTTTATGTAACAAATAACACGCAGTGCGTGCATTGTAATCACTTTTTTTAAATTAAAAACACGTATTAAGGTACTTTCAAATTACTTTTCTCTACTATGGCACTGCTTATTATTATTTACGTAACATTTTTATAGTCCTATATAATCAGTCTATAACATTAATGAAAACAACATTGACATATTTATTATTTTTATCTTAAACTGGCATTAAATAGGAACAAACCTTTCAATTAATGAAGATAATTCTTTGTCGTATCAAAAGCTCAATGGGCCCCTCTGCGAGCGTCAGTTTTGCGGGAAGTGGTGCGTATCACTGCCAAGGGTGTCGAGGCTTGCAAGACCTGGGTCATTCCCCTTGTACGTCTCTTCACACCACTTGTGCTTTCGTGAATATTCGCAGTTTTTCAACCGTACCCCGTTACAATCGTACCCAGTCTATCCTATAGATAGACGTGTGGGGATACAAGAAGCGTCAATTTGTTTTGTCAGAAAATAAGTCTCGACTGCCAACCAATAGGTAACGATTCACTCGAAGGATTGCCGTTGAGGTGAAGTAACGAGTATGTGAGACGAAGGTATCTCAAGGGGATGCGAACTCGAGAATGGGAAACTAGTAAAATGTGTGAAGGTAAAGCCGCACTACATCACCTTCATTCCGAGTACGTCATGCTTCGAGACATCTGCCGAGACGCACATTCGTGTACCGTGTGCGCAAGTACGAATGCACAGGCATACGAGGTTGAGAAACTGGTATGGTTTCGGAAGAGCAGTGGCTGGGCTTGCATGAGCATGAAGAACGATTCATAGACGAAGACTATATGTATGTAAGAGACGAAGTTGAACCGAGTGCTCTAACGTTCAAATATTACAACCGGAGAAACGAATGTTCGTGTATTTTACACGCATGTATCACCTAATGTACGATGTATTATGTATGTAGAGGTTTGATGCCTGGCTTCGAGGCCATTTGCCTCGTGACGGCTCCAACATCATTGTCATCCCCACACCGTTCATCCCGCCTTCATTCTCCAGTCTTCCCCCATGCCTCTCCACCTCTTCTCACCTTCCCCTCGATTGTGCTGCCACACGATGGAGGTGTCTGTTGACTACCGCACTCGTTGCAACTCGACTATCCCGCTACTACAGCCACCACTATCCAGCTATCCATTTCATGCTGCTGCTGCTGCTGCCTATCTTCTCGAGCTCCACGCTCCGCTTGATTAATGCGTAACGCCAGTTGCGCAATTAACGGCTGAGTGATACCTTGTAGTCTGCCTGATTATGCACGTATGAGAGTGCCAGTGTGGGTGTGTGTGCAGATAGTTGCGGAGGAAGTGCGAGAGTGCGAGAGAGAGAGAGAGAGAGAGAGAGAGAGAGCGAGCTTGACCTATCCTGCCAGATTATATCGTAAGCTGAGAGCCATGTTCCTCCAACAAGGCTTCTTCGTTCCTCGTTAGCGTTTGGCCTCATCAAATCTCTTGGACTCCATTTTTCCTACTGTTACTCAATTATCAGGCTACCAAGAGAGTTCTTCTCTGTGCTCATCCTACAGTCTGCTTGACAAGAGCGAGTACGGCGAAACTCGAAAACTATTTGGGAGAATGCATTGGAAAGAAATACACCCACACTACACGATATGAACCGTAATGCTTTATTTACTAACTAGCTTACGCCTACGGCTTCACCCGCGTGAAAGCGCTTGCGTCATTGGATATACGGATGATTACCAGGGCATAGTGCGTTTATTGATGTATTGGCTGGTGCAGAGATGGTCGGACATTGGGCTCTGGAATTACGTGCCGAGTCGCAGGGCATACATTGTGAACTGGAAATCGTCATGCAGCTGTGTGCTCCACATTGGTGCCTTATGTTATATAATGGAGCATTGCTGACGACCTGTCGCCCACATATTCGCCTTTCAGTTCTCTCTCTCTCTCTCTCTCTCTCTCTCTCCCTCTCTCTCTACTCCTTGCTATTTCTCTGTCCGTTTCTCAAGTCCTTGGATTGTCGCGACCGAATTGATCATTGGGGTGCAGGCGGTTAGCTGCAATGAATTTTGGAAGAACGAACAGCTGAAGACGTTGGCAGAAGCGATGTTCTCGTCAGGTCAGCTGTTGGGTAACACGGCTCATAGGTGTTGTTCTTTTATGTGGAATGTCTTGCGTACAGTTGGAGTGATGACGCTTCTTGACAGTTCTGTTGAACACAACCAGTTCGAGATTGGTTTCTTCGATTGTCACAATCATGGGAATCTTGGACATCGATTAATGCAGTCTTTTTTGACAAGAGCGTTTACGGCGAAGCTCAAATGCTATTTGGGAGAAGACGTTGAAAGAAAAATACACCCACACTACACGATGTAAACCGTGATGCTTTGTTATTAAGTGATTATCACGGTGTAACGGATGATTAGCTGATTTTCACGATTTTATTTCGCTGGTTCAAATATGCTAATCAGTCTGATTTTTTTATGTCAAATCAAAGCACTCATGAAGAACAGAACATACATTTTTAAACGTTGATTTATTTTTACATTTTTTTTAACGGATGAAAATGTCTTCGAAAAAGAAGAGTCCTCACGCTTACACGTAAACGCTTTTGTAAAACAGACTGTAACGTGCTTGTTGCAAGTTATCAGGGCTCTTGAATCACTGACAAATGAATGATATTACCGCGTATACGAGTGGAGCCAAGATGCCGCTGCTTTTTGAAGTGCCAAAGTCCGGGGCGAACAGGGAATGGTTGGCTTCGCTCAATACTTCGCGGTCACCGAAAAACCAGCCCGTGGGTGGTTTCACGTCTCGGGCCAAACTTTGGGAAAAGTCGTTTCGGCATTGTTGGAAAAGTACTTGGAAGTTCTACGCTCCTTTTGTTCTCTAATAAGCGGTGACAAATACACCCGTTTCGAAGAACTCATAACTTCGATGCAATGGTGCCTGGAGAAACAAATCATCTCTCATCTCGTTTCCCATTACGTTTTTTTTTTTTTTTTTTTTTTTTTTTCGTGAACGCTGGTAACTTTGGCCCTTGTGCTCACGTGCGCATACACGACGAAGAAAATATTTGCTCGCCCGAGCACTTTGCAATTTCGGGATAGCCGGCAAAAAGGGCGAGACGAAATTGGGAATTGGGAAATGGACGCCGGAAGCTCGACGCCACAAAGTCGTTCTCCAGGGACTACGGAAATGGAACGTCCGCATCAATCATATGAGGAACTTGATACAAACGTGTCATTTGAGTGTTCTGAACTTTTATTCTTGATTCACAGCTGTGCAAAAACTTGGTAATTTCTTTAGGTGTATTTTTGTCTCCTTTTTGTTCTTCCAACTGTTCGTCTTTTTGCTTCCTCTTCTTCTTCCTCTCTCTTTAGCTATATCCCCTCCTCCTTAATATCTTACCGCCCACGCTTATGTCGATCTTCGAAAAACTTTTCTTTCACTTTCTCATTCCAACATCATCCTTCATTAGATCGCAGCTTTCTCTCTCTCTCTCTCTCTCTCTCTCTCTCTCTCTCTCTCTCTCTCTCTCTCTCTCTCTCTCTCTCTCTCTCTCTCCATCTGTCTCCCTCGTCGTGTTATCAGGTCTATCGAGAATGTGAGAGAGATAGAGAACTGGGGTCGCGACATCAAGCCAGATCGTATGCGAAGCCACGTTTCCCGGCTCATGTAAGCCTCGGCCATTCATCAAGAAAAGCCTGATAGCTTTTTGATCGAATTGACGGGTCCAACGGGTTAACTAGCTTCCTTCATTGAGTACGATCGTCGACGCTGTCTCTCCCTCTCTGGTTGTTCATGTCCCTTGGCATATTAGGGATACCTATGCCCGACACCATCCCTTCTCTTCAACCCTCTTTCCCGTCTATGTGTATAATAAAACCTCTATTTTGTAATTCCGATTTATTTTATGGTTTCGCTGAAAAAAAAAATCCCAAAATATGCCCTTTTTTTGGCCTTTAGAGTGGCCTAAGGCCTTGAACCACCGGAAACCCTGGGCCCTTGACAAAAAGCTGTCTCCGTAGGCCTGCTGAAGTTTTGCAAAAGTTTCCGCTGCATTGAGCCCAAGTCCGAAGCAAAACCTGACAGCACACCGTTGCTCGAAATTGATGTCACTCACTTTTAGAACGCATTGGAAAAAAACTTTTTCGCGAAAAAAACATCGCTACGGACAACCAAATGACTCTAGCGAGTTCAAACTCGTACTTCCTGGTTATATCAATGCAGCCTGAAAATCCTGTCTTTCTTGAACCCCAAGCACTTCTTGCTCTTGCAATCGCGCCACGGCGAACTATTCTCCTTGGCAGTTCTTGGGCCAGTATATAGCTTCGCTGTACAGCACTTCGCTTTCCACAGACAGGAGTGAAAATGGTTTTGGTGGAGAAGTAGAGAAATTTATTGCGATCGGGAATGGGTTCTGGGTGTGTATGGGCAAATCTATGAGAATGGAGATGCAGCTGGTGGCTTGGTATGTCGTTGGAGACGGAAAGGAAGAAGGAAGTCGAAGGGAAGTGGAGAAAGAGAGAGAGAGAGAGAGAGAGAGAGAGAGAGAGAGAGAGAGAGAGTTTTACCGAGACAACGGGAAAGTCGCCGTAGGCGAGAAATCCCGAAGTCAGAATAAAAACTCTTATACATGTGTGTATATATATATATACACATATATATATATATACATATATAGAATTCTTCTCATCGCTCAGCTGCACGATTCCAAAGTTTTCAAGGGAAAGTTCATAGCCTGGTCGCTTCTCGCCCTTTTCTTTTTGCACCCACACATATTTATCCCTCTCTTTTTCATGTCGTCTGGGTTGTGCAAACGGAAAACAGGTCTGACGTTCATCCAAGACTTAATCCGACTGCATTTCGCCCGAGGGAGCGAACCCGAAGAAGGCGGCATGGATAGGAAGGAACCAAGGGTACATGGTGTATGGTTACATTGACAAAAAAATTCTTTTGATATCAAGGCCTTAGGCCACTCTAGAATTTTCCAAAAAATTTTTTTTTTTTTGTTAAAAATGTATCTTAGTACATATAAAATTGTATTCCAAAAGATTGTGGGTGTGAAAAATTTCTAAGTACTCGATTTTCCAATTCTAGCGCAACCTCTCTTGATTCACGTCGTGACATTCTACTAACTTTAAACGCGTTTATCTCAAAAATACTTTTTTCAGGTCGGCCGGACTCATAACTCAAACAAATTTCAACCGATTGACTTGAAATTTTAACTGCATATTTAGAATTATATTTTCTGAGGCACTACGTAGGATTTTTTTTTATTATATTGCATAATTCCTTTTTTATAAACAATTTTCTGACGATTTTCTCATGGCATTTTATACTTTTTGTTTTAGAAATGCACCATTTTGACAAAAAAAACAATATATCAAAAAAATCCTACGTACTTCTATAGCTATTCTTATATATAATTGAAAAAACTTTAGTGTCTCATCATAACTCAAAAATTATGGGAACTGTTGGTCCGGCTGTTTCCCTTCCGGAAATAAAGGCGTCATCGGAAAAATGCTGCACAGTCGCCATTTTGACATGTATCGCTGTAAAAAAATAATTTTTTATAGTCAATTACATGTATAATAAAACCCCTATTTTGTAATTCCGATTTATTTTATGGTTTCGCTGAAAAAAAATCACGAAATGTGCCCTTTTTTTGGCCTCTAGAGTGGTCTAACGTCTTAACTAAATGCGTCTACTTGATTTTTTTTTAATTTGAATTAACTAGATTTTTCGTGAAATCAAATTTTTCCTATTTCATTCCATTATTAAAATTATTTATTTTAAATATATATTTTTTCTATTCAAATCAAGATCTATTTAATGTCGTCTAATAACTAAATATTTTATTTATTCCTAATAAATCTGTAATTTGGTTTCATCTGGCAGTATAAGACGAAAGAGACAGACGGAAAAATGGTACACGATTCGGTCTCTCAAAAGTCTCATGGCTTTGTTTTCATTGGAAGACTGTTGTAACATTCTGCTGTTGAGGAAAAGGGTTAGTCTTTTTATACATAAATAGTCGTGCCTACTAATAAAAGGCACGACGATATCTTTCTTTTTTTTTCCCAAATAACAGCCTTGTTAGTGAAAAAAAAAAGAAAAATTATTTAACTTCTTTTCACCGCACTTTTATGTCATGAACCTATATTCCTTTCTCGTATTTATGCGATATATCGTGTTTTTATCTTTATTTATTCAATTTGAATATATTTAATGTTTAAGTGGAAAAGCTTGAATAAAGAAAAATATATATTTGAAACAAATAGGGTCGTAGTAGGCCGTGAGACAAGGAAAAAACCTATTTGATTTAAATAGAACCTATTTAAATTAAATGTATTTTTTTTTTGGCAGTGTACACGAGAGGAATGAATTTGTTAAAAATTCGATACGCAGTGGTAGTCTTCTAACGGTACACGAGGAAATAAATAATTAGCGATTACTTCATCAACGAACGGCAAAGGAAATAATTTTTTTTTTTTCATGCTATGATATAGCTGGTATTTTCCTTTTCCTACCAATCAAAAATATTGCCGTTCGTTATGAGAATTCCATTTGAATTCCAAAGTTCAAAGGATGTACTGTGGAATTTCGTTCGTTTCTCTGAGCTTTGCAGAGTTGCTCTTTGCGTTGATTGGAAAGGGCTTTGCTTCCACGCCGCCACATAATTACGAAGTTTCGGCAAGATGAAAATTTTTCATAACATAATTTATTCTTATATAAATTTGATGCCCGAAGATCCCTCAAAATGTATTCTACCCATATCATTCGCTACTGGAAAGTCTTGTATTCATCGACGTTTGAAGTTGATCAAATTTACAGAGCAATTTGTTCTCTCGTATAATTTCCTAAAAAGATACATTTGGAGAGTCATTTATTTAAGGTCTCACAATATCATCATGGTCAACCCGGCTTTGTATTTCGTTTATCCGAAATTACTCCTTTTGAATTAAGGGGCCAGTCCACTTTGGAGCCACGAAAAAAAGGCTATTTTCGCGATTTTTTTTGTGAGGATTTTATAGAAGATATAAATATAAAAGTTGTTGGGCTTGATAAATAAAGTCTTGAAATACATTAAAAAAAAAAATTTTATTCATTTTTAAGTACAAAAACTATAGTTTAACGTAACGCCTCAAAAATAGGTGGGCTAGGTAGCTCCATCACAACTCGGCAACGGCTTGTCTGAAACAAAAAAATCAAAGTCCATTAGATTCGGTATGACACCAGCTACAAAATGACCCTCGGATATAAAGTTTTATCAAAAAATAAAAAAATGGCAGATGAAAAACGAAAAAAGTAAAAAAAAAACGCGTTTTTTTCGCAGTTTTTCGCAAAAAAAAAGAGTAAAAATAAAAATTTTAAAACCATCAAGGGTCATCTTGTTGCGAATCATGTTTACAATATGTGGTTCAAATTTCAAGAGTATCGGTTTATTAGTTTTAGAGATACGATGGAGCTAGATTTTGAAAACGTTGTTTCGAGAAAAACGCGTTTGAAGTTTATACTATGAAAAACTCTTACCTAAACTCAATCGGCAATTCCTGCACCGTACAAAATCCCTTCTGATTGCTCATCATCGTCGATTTCTTCGAGTCTTGCTTGCTTTCGATTTTTTTGAAATTTTCAAAGTGGACTGGCCCCTTAACATCCCTCCGTGTAAACTTTGCTCCAAGCAAATTCACTTTTTCCCCGGCTATATCTTTTGTACTGGCGCTTTTCCTGGCTGCACGCACTATTTTTCCTTTCAATTTTCATCGACACGTAATCGTCTTTTCTGTTTTGCCTACACATACACACACCTATATATATATATATATATCGTACTCAATTTGGAAGATGCAAAACGACAAACTTGAGGGAAAATAGGATCTATCGATGTATGGCATCGACGTAGCGCCCGACTAGTGAAGTTTAACATTTAAGGCCTTATATACACGATTTCGCCGATTTTCGAAGGTACTTTTCTAGACGCGGTTAAAAAAAAAAATGACGCATATATTGACAACATTTTTTTTACAGATCATTTATGCACATGGTTAAATATATGTAAAAAAAAAAAATCAGAAATATTAACATATGGCGGAGATATAACATAATAAAGCAATGTATTTTTTTTTTTGCGCGCGCGTTGATGGTGAAAGTTCTCGGCATCGATGTGGGTGTCTGAAAAAAAATGAACATATTTATAATTGCATAATGAATGTATCTTCAGTGTGAACCAACAATATCACAAAAAAAAAAATTATTATAATAAAAATTCGAAACTTAAAATTTTTTTACTCAATTTTCTGTCGGTATTTTATTTTTTATATTTTTTTGTGTCATTGAAATTTTTGTTTTCGTGGTTCACACGTCAGGTGATGATACTAAGAATATGTTGTAAAAATTTCAAAGCCATCTGAACCTTCGTTCAAGTGTTAGAACTTTCACAAGGTTCAAAAAAGTGAATCGTAGAAAAACGGCTTTGAAGTTGGCGATCGGGCGCGCCGCGCGTTATCTATTATTACGCTCTAAATGCTGTAACTTGAACAATTTTTGGAATTTTTCAATTCTGTAAAGCTTAAAATATTCCTAACCGTTCAGGCTAATGGAATCAAAAATTAAAAAAAAATGAACATTTCTTAAATTTTTCGCGTATATAAAGCCTTAAATGTGGATTTTATTGTAGTTTTTATGGACACATACACACACAAATATTCATGGTGGACCATTTAACGTGACCACCTCAAATATCTCCGCTGCCTCTAGAGTGACGAAAAAAAAATGTCAGGAGGTTATTTGATTGATTTCGAAGGGCTGATACAGTGGTGAAAAATTCATTTTTGTCAAGGTCATAGTTTTTGCGTTCTCAAGGTCATCAATGGTTTTTCAAATGTCAACATGTTTTTTTTTTTTATTAAGACGTTGTAGCTGATATTCAGACGAATCCAACGACCTATGATATCATGACCTTGAAATGATTTTTCACCAAAATACACGTGTAAAAACGGGAAATCGCGATGTTATTGACAATAAGAATATCCGAATGATGTAATTGAATTTTTTGTGCAGAAAATTTATTGTAACAAATGTTCGAAGTGATGGCCATTAATCTCGACACATTTTTGAAGACGTCGAATGAATGATTCTCTTGACCTTCGAATAGTTTCTGGTGTGATTACGACGGAAGCTGGTCGTAAAAAAAAATAGTAAAAAATTTAAAAAAACGCAATGAACGTAAATTCCTCCCCTTCGAAATGCCGTTTATTAAATTAATTTATGTCAACTATCGGCGAAATGGCATAAAAAAACGTCGTTGCGGAACTTTGTTGAATTTTTGTCCGGAAACTTTATCGCCGGTAGTGTATATCTATGGTATACTACAGCTGCCGTGATGGTTAGTGGAATGCTAAAAGTGCTCGCGTATTTTCAGTGTCCATTTCCACATCGTCAAAAAGTTCGGGTGGTGTGTTACCGCTCGACTGGCTATGGTTTGGGTTGTCGCTGTGCTTGTGCACGCGCGAGGTGATGTGCGAAGGGACAGTTTTATATAGAGTTCTCTCTCTCTCTCTCTCTCTCTCTCTCTCTCTCTCTCTCTCTCTCTCTCTCTCTCTCTCTCTCTCTCTCTCTCTCTCTCTCTCTCTCTCTCTCTTTCTCTCTCTCTCTCTTTCTGGCTCTCTCGCTCACTGAGTGGATCCTCCCCCGCGACTATAACATCGGGGCTATTACCACAGCTGTCCACTTCCGGGCTATCGTAGTTGTTGCCAACACAAGCGTGAAAGTCGTGAGGCTCGCACGCGTGTACGATGTATCCATTGGTGTATATTGATGTATATATATATATATATATATATGTCAAGCGGCAGTTTTCGGGACTTTTTGAGAGAACTATCGGGTGTTGGTGGGACACTTGGCAGTTTTCAGGACAGACCTGAAAGAATTTTTTTGTCGATCGTTCATTAACAGGACAGTCCTGATAATGTACGATACATATAAAAAAAAGTTTTTCTACGTTTTTCGAGAATATGCTAAGGAAAAAAGTTTTTTAGGCCTCAATTTTACTACCCATCATTAAAAAAAATGTCAGTGTTTATATAGAGCTCGAAACCATGATTCAGTATAATTATATGTGTAACGGGTGCTTTCGAGACAGATTTATTTGGCAATCGGTCGTTATCAGGACAGGCTTGGAAACAACCGTACGATCTCTAAAATTTTGTATAACTTCGTTCTACTATTATATATCGATTGCTCAAAGCGGTTTTTTTTAATCAAACTTTCTTTATCGGGACATTCTCGAAAAGGGAAATAATAAGTGAAATTTTTTCGATCGGCCTTAAGGTAAAATTTGACTTTAGACGCTGTTATTCATAGATGTAATCGGATTGTACGCAAGAAATTGTAGAGTTTGAAGGTTTTGTTATATTTTGAGAATATCCTAAGGAAAAAAATGTTTTTCAGGCCTCAATTTTACTACCCATCATTAGCATAAGTGTCGGTGTTTGTACAGAACTTGAACCCGTGATTCAGTATAATTATATGTGAAACGTGTGTTTTCGAGACAGATTTATTTGGTAATCGGTCGTTATCAGGACAGACTTGGAAACAACTGTACGATCTCTAAAATTTTGTGTGACTTCGTTCTACTATTATATATCGATTGCTCGAAGCGGTTTTTTTAATCAAACTTTCTTTAACAGGGCAATCTCGAAAAAGAAAATGAGTGAATTTTTTTCAATCGGACTTAAGGTAAAACTCGACTCTAAAGCGCTGTAACTCATAGATGTAATCAGATTGTACACTGGCTCGGTACGAGAAAAGAAAACGAACGACGTTCAGATCTGATTCCATTTTACGTGGTGTTTGTTCTTCCGAGACTATGTGTTTCTTCATTGCGAAATATACATTTTTCGTGAAAATAACGCGAGCGAAGAATTCACTGGCATGTGATGCAAGACGTGCGTGTAAATGCAATTCACCGACGACAATATGTAATACATTTGTCGCATAACATCGAAAAAAGGAGACGTATTCTGTGCAAAGCACACCGATGGTGGCCGATAGTCAGTTCGGATACTCATGCTTCACGGTAAGTACATTTTTGAATACGTTAATGATTTAAATTTAATGAAATTAATTCCATGCTCTCTCTCTCTCTCTCTCTCTCTCTCTCTCTCTCTTTCTTTCTCTTTCTCTCTTTCCCTCTTCGTGTATCGCTCTGTATCTCTATCTCCCAACTCTCTGTCGGCTAGTCTCGCACCTCTCGGTCGCGTGACGGTTTTCGCGCCCCCGAGTCAAACGGTGCCTTTGCCTCGATGTATATGCGAATTTTGCGAGGTCGTTTATGTTTTGATAAAAGTCAAGTGTGTGGCTTCGGAGGAGGGGATTACCTTCTCTTCTATCCACGCATACTAATGATTACTAAACAGCATTAAGGAGCCAGTCCACTTTGAAAATTTCAAAAAATCGATTTTTTTTACTGTTTTCGAAAGTACATACATTCAGAAATATTCTGTCAATGTTGTGTCAATATTGCCGATTGAGTTTAGGTAAGAGTTTTTCATAGTATAAACTTCAAACGCGTTTTTCTCGAAACAACGTTTTCAAAATCTAGCTCCATCGTATCTCTAAAACTAATAAACCGATTCTCTTGGAATTTGAACCACATATTATAAACATGATTCGCAACAAGATGACCCTCGATGGTTTTAAAATTATGATTTTTTCCTCTTTTTTTTGCGACAAAATGCGAAAAAAGCGTTTTTTTACTTTGTTCGTTTTTCATCTGCCATTTTTTATTTTTTGATAAAACTTTATATCCGAGGGTCATTTTATAGCTGGTGTCATACTGAATCTAATGGACTTTGATTTTTTTGTTTCAGACAAGCCGTTGCCGAGTTGTGATGGAGCTACCTAGCCCACCTATTTTTGAGGCGTTACGTTAAACTATAGTGTTTGTACTTAAAAATGAATAAAAATGAATTAAAATTTTTGTTTTATGTATTTCAAGACTTTATTTATCAAGTCCAACAACTTTTATATTCATATCTTTTATAAAATCCTAAAAAAAAAATCGCGAAAATAGCCTTTTTTTCGTGGCTCCAAAGTGGACTGACCCCTTAAACTGTTTCCCGAATTCATATTATAGAATTTATAATATATAAGCTAATTATATAATATAATATGTAACTTCTACTCTGTTACTCGGAAAAAATAGTCAAGTTTGCTGAAAAAGTTCCAACTGTGAAAATTTTGAGAATACAAATTTGAAAGTATTTTATACATTTTATAATTGTTTCAAAGAATTTTATTTAAAATTTAAGTAAATTTAAAGAAACAAAGTAAATTATCATTTAAAATGTATATCATACCATTGTGTTCCGTTCTTTGATTCGATTAGAATTTGAAGGGATTATAAATATTATATCATTGGTAAAACTGATCTAATGAGTTTTATTGAAAAAATTATATTTATGTAACGTTATTTTGCTATGAATAAGAAAAATTCAAGGATGAAACAAAGTGGTTTCAAGTTCATTCTGTTACTATTATTCCCGATGATATGCTCACTCCATGCTCTCCTGGAAACTGGCAATACAATTGCAGGGACCTGAAAAATGCTTATCTCTTGGTAGTGCTGCCCCGAAAACTGCCAATACGTATTCGAAAAGTCCTGAAAAATACCGATCCCTCTAAAATGTGCTGGAAGCCGCTTATATATGCGAAGACCTGAAAAAGACCCATTCGTCCCATAATGTCCCGGAAACTGCCAATTAATCGGTAGTCCTGAAAACTACCAGTACATACTTTTTGTTGTATATACCTTTGATGGGTTTTATATCTTTGATGGGTTTATATAATGAAAAATCGTAGGGGTGTGCGGGTACTCGATTCACTCGGGTACCCGATGTTCGGGTCGGGTCGGGTACCCGACCGGTTACGTTTTTGCATTACTCGCCACTATCGGGTACCCGAATTTGGTCATCGGGTACTCTCTAATTTCGGGTACTCGTAAACGTCGAGTACTCGTGAACTTCGAGTACTCTTAAACTTCGGGTATTCGTAAACTTGAAGTATTCGTAAACGACTCGGAGATCCGTATTTATTATTTATATTTATTATTTATCTAGTCGTTTCGATCGAATAATAGGAGAAAACGAAAACTCGCAAAAGGCGATAAAACGAAAAAATGATAATACTGTAAAAATCTTTTTTCGTCTCACTTTTCTATTCTTTGTCTTGTTTATGTTTCGTGTTTCGATTGTATACAATGTAAACCCTTGGAGCTTGGGAGCAAACGGCACAGCTACTTCTCTCTCTCTCTCTCTCTCTCTCTCTCTCTCTCTCTCTCTCTCTCTCGCTCACCACCAAGAGAGAGAGAAGAGAGAGAGAGTTCTTTCTCGCGACTTGACTTCATGCATTGCCGCACCGCTCTTATAGTTTTGTCTGTCTCATGCACGAATTATTCGGCTTTTTCGATTTGTTGTGACAATCGTTATGTTGCTGAGCAAGCGAGCACTCGTAAACGTCTCGTTATTTATTGTTTTTTGTTTCACTTAATAATTTAATAATGTCAATCACGAAATCTTCAGAATCGAGTGATAATCGATTGATTGTTTATAATCTTTAATCTTTAAATGAAGATAAACTATCGGAAAAACTTTTCATTACAAGAATACAAAAAACTTTTTTGTATACTTAATACTTATATTTAATATTAAAATATTGAATTAATATGAATATGAATATTAAAATTATTAAATTGATTATTTTTATTTCTTATGATCTCCAACCTATCGGCGAAGGATAGAGAACATAAAGCTGGAGTCTATTTACCCGAATATACTCGAGTATCGTCGGGTACTCGATAAAATTCGGGTACTCGAAAAATTCGGGTACTCGACCCGAATCATAGTTGAATTACCCGACCCGACCCGACCCGACTAATTCTGCTACCCGCACACCCCTAAAAAATCGTGAAAAATATTAAGGGCGATAAAAAATACGGAAATCGCGGTAAATTTATGCCCCTTGAAATATGGAACGTTACTGAACCACGTATAATAATAATTCAAAGAAACGAAGGAAATTATTATTTAATATGTATATCATAAGATTGTGTTCTCTTCCTCGATTCGACTAGAATTATTAAGGGATCATAAATATTATATCATTGATAAAACTGATCTAATGAGTTTCAGTGAAAAAACTATATTTACGTAACCTTATTTAGCTATGAATAAAAAAAAATGAGAGAATCAAACAAAGTGGTGCAGAGTTCATTCCGTTACTATCATTCCCGATGATATGCTCACTTTATATGATGAATAAAACTGCCCCCTGTGCTTGGAGAATTGTTGGTTAATGTGAGGTTTCAAAAACACCAAACACTTTGCATTGTCTCCGAACTTGTGAATACCTGCAAGGCCGTGAAAAGTAACATTCTATTTATACTGTCCCGAAAACTGCCAATATATATTTGGAGACATATAAACTACGCCATATATACTGTCCTGGAAACTGCCAATACACTTGCAGAGACCTGGAAAATGCCTATCTCTTGGTACTACTGTCCCGAAAACTGCCAATATATATTTGGAGACATATAAACTACGCCATATATACTGTCCTGGAAACTGCCAATACACTTGCAGAGACCTGGAAAATGCCTATCTCTTGGTACTACTGTCCCGAAAACTGCCAATATATATTTGGAGACATATAAACTACGCCATATATACTGTCCTGGAAACTGCCAATACACTTGCAGAGACCTGGAAAATGCCTATCTCTTGGTACTACTGCCCCGAAAACTGCCAATATATATTTGGAGACATATAAACTACGCCATATATACTGTCCTGGAAACTGCCAATACATTTGGAGAGACCTGAAAAATGCCTATCTCTTGGTACTACTGCCCCGAAAGCTGCCAATATGTATTCGAAAAGTCCTGAAAAATGCCTATCTCTCTAAAAGGTCCTGGAAGCTGCCTATATACGCGAAGACCTGAAAACGACCGATTCGTCTCATAATGTCCCGAAAACTGCCAATATACCGATAGTCCTGAAAACTGCCATTACATACTTTTTGTCGTATATATACTTTTAATGGGCTTATATAATGAAATAACCTCCTGAAAAATGTTAAGGGTGATAGAACGTACAAAAATCGCGGTAAATATATGCCCCTTAAAAAAGTCCCAGAAACTGCCGTTTGACATATATATATATATATATTTGTGTGCAACCCACAAGCATACGGTAGGTACCATACCTACTCGTTTCCGATCTGTTCGCCGCTGTCTGCTCGCTTGGGCGTCCCGACGCTTATCGACCGCGTGCGCCGTGATAGCTATATCATTGCTCTCGTGGTTGGAAGGCCACACCGCTTATCAAGCCGGTATAGTCTCGTATCGCACAACTTCAACATTTAGTCCAAACCGTGCAGTCGATACTTGCTTTCGTCTTTTTTTCTTTTTTTTTTTCTTTCTTTTCTTCTTCTTCTATAAGGAAAGAAGACGATTCGTCGTTGGAACATTGAGACGCTGATTGGTAAAGGTTCGAATCAGTATTGTGGATGCAAAATCTCGCGAAGTAATTGTCGTAGCGATCTAATTGGATTATTCTATTTACTTTTCCCTAATTTCTGCTGGGAATCTAACGGATCATCGCATTGGATGAGCCTGTAATGAAATTTCACGCTCGCACGTTGGATTCTCATCGGGATTACCCGTTGGAATCCAATGTACGAATCCAATTTGAATCCTAAAGGATTCTCAACACTATCGAACAAAATTCCATACGATTCTTGATGGATCCCATCGCATTCCGTACGTTGATTTTTTTTAAACCAAATATATGGATATACAGAATGAGTGAATCTTAAAAAAGTATGAATCGCTTGAAAAAGTATATTTTAAAAATATTATTTATTTTACTACACTCTGACATAATATCATGGAACACGCTCAAGAAGCGAGCATGTTACGAGGTGTGTAAATCAAGTAATTGGGTCATTAAATGATTTTTTTTTCATTGTAAAGATCATGTGCGTGTTTTAGAGCAAAGTATTTTTCTTTTTTTTCAACAATTAACAATGATATGGCAGTTTGAAATTGTTGGTCTGTTCGGCAGTAACCACGTTACTGTCCAGAAATAAATAACGGATCGAAATGTGGAGGCTTTGGTAAGGGTTGGTTTCTCAAGGTGAGCCGAGCCGACCTCGTGGCCCCTTAGGCCCTTAATCATTTTTTCAAATATTACGGGAATGATGGGAAAACAGTCAGAGCGAAGACAGCACAGGAGAGAGAGAGAGAGAGAGAGAGAGAGAGAGAGAGAGAGAGAGAGAGAGAGAGAGAGAGACCAAGGGTGGGCGAAAAACGCGAGATCTAATTTTCCTCGGTTCTTCGTACGTTCCAATTTGCTATCGGCTCATGGGTAAAAAAAAAAAGAAGGGACCGCGACACGTTTTGTTCCTCACCGTTTTCTCCATCACGAATCCTCTTCCGTCTCCTCCTTGTACCAGGACAAGTCCGTGGAGGCTTAAAATCCGACAGAGTCGAAAGTTTTCTCATTACTGAAACACCCGAACGTGCTCTCGTCTCGGGTCAATTATATATTGGCTCGGCTACACCGCCAACTCAGATTCGGATTTTCTGCGTCCAACCCTTATATATTTTGTCTCATTTCTGTTTTTTTTTACCCTGTTTCATTTTGTAACCGAGACGAACACTTTTCCGTTCTACCGATCTTCACGCGGCTCTCGAGTTGCCAGCCATTCGTAAAATTCATCGTGAATGCGACAGGAGGGCACAGGGCAATTGGTAAAAACTCATCTTTGGTATATTTAAAATGATTCGTGCGAGATCGCAATGGTAAAGGCAACGACGATACATAGCTCACAATAAATTCTGATCGATCTGCCGATTGGTGCAGAAGTGCAGAAATATTGTCACACAGTTCCGTGAATTCAATGTACGAGCGTGACGTATCAGAATAAGGATCCAATGGGGTCTTCCCATTGGATCCTTATTCTGGATTGGAGAGGAAGGATCGGATTGGATCCTTCCTCTCAGGAAGTGGGAACAAGTATGAGAATCCATTTGGATACCGACGAAAATTTATGCACGGGACATGGCGCGATCTCGTGGCAAAAACTGGAAGACAACTGGCAGTCGAGAGCCGCGAGTGTACACCACTGTGATGTAAAAACACCCCTGCCATTGCAGATGAACCAACAAAACTATATTGCACCTACTATATACCTTTCGTACTCTATGTTTATCTCGCCTGCCTCCGTCTCATTCGCGTACTTCATTTCTTGCTCTCTTGCGAGCTCTGCATGTGACACTCTGTATTCTTGTCAGGCGAGCTTAAGCCCTTGGCTTAACCGAGACTGTTCTCATATTTCTCTCGGTTCTCTTCTCATCCCGAACCTATGGTCTCATCTGTAGCCCTCTTTTGTTGCGTATTCTCTGGCAAACTATCGCATTCGGGTACTTCTCCCTTCATCTCACTTTCTCTTTTACCCTTTTCCTTTCTTTCGTCCTACCTCTTTTCTCTCTCTCTCTCTCTCTCTCTCTCTCTCTCTCTCTCTCTCTCTCTCTCTCTCTCTCTCTCTCTCTCTCTCTCTCTCTCTCTCTCTCTCTCTCTCTCTCTCTCTCTCTCTCTCTCTCTTTTTTTTTGTAAAAATGACAACTGTTTGAAAAAAATATTTACCAAAATTTTGCGTTTCAAGAATTAATAAAAAATAAACCCTTCATCGAATCAAAAAAATTCTATGCTACATCCTGAATAATACTACAAAGAATATGCGGTATAAATTTTATCCACCACTTTCAAATGAGGGTCCTACTAGACGACATCTCCGCTATTTAAATTTATTAAATTTTATTCGTTTTTTTTTTAAATTTGTTCATGAAACTATAATGTATTTTTCAAATATAAGAATTATTTTATATATTTAATAATAGCGTTAAAATTTAATACATTTTTTAACTTATTTTTCCCATGCCCATAACCCTTTGCGACAAATGACGAAGGACAAAAGTCTCCGGCTGATGAATCCGATGAAGTTCCTAGGCTACTGAAAGAAAGGTCACTTCCACCTGGTGGAAAACCTCGCAATTGCAATGATTTTTCAGGAGCTCAATTTCACAACCGAATTACGTTGGTTGAGTGTTCTGCTAGATTGCTGGAATTACCAAAAAATAATCCCTAGTGGTGAAAAGAAAATAGGTTGCAATAGAGTCCCATTTTTTACACCTAAATATATTTTTTTTTGGCAATTATGCATGTTCGCTTTTGGTTATTTTCATTTCAAAATATCTTACCGAGGATACCCTGCTGATCAATTCATATAGGTCAGCCTGAATTAATTCGCGAGGTGCACGCAGAAATATGTTATTCGTATCGCCCATATTTTTCGATATATTTTCATATCAATGAGGCATCAAATTTGGTCATTTGCCTTTCACCTTTCACAGTGAAATGATGATCGTTCATCGCGAAACGTATTGAATATCAATCGTATATTCGGACGGTCGAATATTTCCTGCAATTAAGAATAATTAAATTAATTATTCGCATACGTTGCATTGAAATATCATGAATCACAAACGATATTCGCAAAAATGTATTTCAATTACTTCGAGTGTACCAAAGTGGCGGTGTCCCCTATTAATTTTCACATACCGTTGATTTAACGTTACTAAATAATATGAAATTCCACATATTTTCGACAGATGTTATTCATTTGAAAAAAAAAAAGAAAATCCATGCGTTCGGGAAGTCCGCGATAAATGAGAATTTACAATAAATTTGACAATTCACACCCAGCCACATTGTCAGAGGACGTATCCCAAATCTTATACCTTTATTCATCGAAACGAACATTTAAAGAAAAAAAAAAAAAAAAAACGAAACTGTGGCTAGAGAAAATTAGCTTCGGCAACTAGGAATCGAGTTTGCGGAACGAAATCCCGGTTAAAGTGTTTTCCTTTGGGAAATTGGCGAAGGCGAGGGTGCGGGATGGTTGATAGGTCATCACAGCTGGAGCTCAGTATGAACAGGCAACGTTCGCTTGAGGAAAATGCTTGACAATTTTTCGGTTGCCCGATCCAATCGGCTAGGGCTATGGCTCGCAATTGAAGCTTTCCCGACGAGTCTCGTATGTGTATATATATATATATATATAGATATGTATATGTAAACCCATATACCTCTGGTAATTGATTCTTTCCCGTCTCCGTCGTCCTCGTTCGTCCCTCGCGTATTTACTGCTTCACTTTCTCACCCTGTCCGTTTTTTTCTGTTTCTTTCCACCCCTTTCGGCTCCTTTTTCTTTCCAATATATGTACATATATATATATATATATAATATATATATGTACACATATATGTGGCTGGCTTGAAGACAGTCCTTGAAAGGGCCTCTATATCAATTTTTCAAAACCATTTATAGTTATTGACGAATTATTTATTAATTGAAATTAAAATCAATTTCCGCACGGGATAGTCCGTTGAGAATCGAGGACAAAAAGTTAATAAGCAAGCTTTTTTCGGCATTCTATTTTTTTTCCTAAATTAAACATTATACAAAGATTATTTTGTAATTATTAAATCTAATTAAATTTAATTAAACCTAGTTAAATAATTAAATAATCATCTAATCGTTTTATAATTATTAAAGGATTATATTAAACATAATGAAAGGATTAAAAAAAATCTTTTATAATTATTGCGGGATTTTATTAGAAATGATAAAAAGGTTTTTTAACGGCTTACGTGAGTTTCGAAGCCAAAAAATGCATATTTTCTCTATTTTTTAAGATATATTATATAAATTATTTTATTCGAAATATTAAGCACATAAAAGAGCAACATTTTTACAATATTTAAAAAAAAATTCATCCAAACATTTGGGAAATTCAGCCGGTGGGACCTGGTTTCCGGAGACCCATAAAAAAAAGTGTCCTCGCGGTGGTCAGGATAACTCATGATAGCTTTATCTGAAATTAAAAAATCATATTTTCTCTTAGTAGATAAGTATAGCTCGTGATTGAACGAAGGATTTAAAAAAAATTGAAATTTGGATTTTTGGCAGGGTTGCAGGCAAAATAGTTCGATTTCTGGTACAATTTACACTACCCCGACTAGAAATTTTGATCCGGCAGCCTGAAGACTGATCAGGCCCCGATGAGGCTGCAGTTCGGAATGCCGTAGTACGGCACGCCTGATCAGGGCCGGATGTCCACCGGATCAGTGGAACCGTAGCACGGGCGTAAAAAGGCACCCTGATCAGGCCGTAGTAGGGTAGCCTGTGCGGCGTGTTACGGCGCCGGATCAGGGCCGTAAACGGGAGCTGGATCCGGGTCGGATGCCAAAAAGCGTAACACGCCTGATAAAGCCCTGATCCGGCCGCCTGTTCCGTGCCGTAGTACGGGATACGGATGCCGGATCCGGCCCTACTCAGTCCCGTAGCAAAATTTCTAGTCGGGACGTATAGCCTTGTAAAATTAGTTGTAATCGAAAAAAAACTTTCGTTCAATCACTAGTCAATGCTATTTTGAAAAAGTGTGCAAAATTTCAATACGATCGGTGCATTAGTTTTTGAGAAATCGTGTCCACCGACTTCAAAAATAGTGTTTTGAAAAAAATGCTTATACCTGCGTCGCTCCCGGCCGATTTTTCCCAACGGGAGAAATTCCCAAAGGCTCTCTCTCCCAGACTTTTACTCCTCTTGACTTCAAACTTTGCGAGAATATTCTAGACATATTGTACTATTAGATTATAAAATATGAAAAAATGGATTTTCTGAAATTTTCAAAGACACGTAAACCCTTAAATGCTTTTACAATTTTTTCCACATAGCCGATCGAGAAACGAGAGCCAAAAAGCTAAAGAGGAGCATTTACGGCATTTTATTTTTGCCTAACGTTGAATTTCCATACGAATTCAAAATATCAATATTCCGCGGTACTTTTACCTCTCAGATAATTAATTTTTCTCTCTTTGCATCATCGAACAAAGCTCGTATGTCTTCCAGTTAATTTTCGACGAAGATTATCCGTTCCGTTGATACCATCCATGCGGCAATATCATAAAATTGTTCCTTTTATAAAAACCTGCTTGATTATTCTCTTTTGCCATTTCGCGTGGAAATGAGCCGAAAAAAAATTGCTTCTTTTTTTTTTTCGAAAGTATACTCGAGTACTGATGACCTGGCAGGGTCGCGAGCTTTCTTTCTCTCTTCCCGTTTAACCTCATTTTCAGGCAGCACTGAGACACGTAGAGCTCCGTGTTACCGAGTCATGTACTTACTTGCCCCCCCCCCCTCTCCTCTCTACCTCTCTCTCTCTCTCTCTCTCTCTCTCTCTCTCTCTCTCTCTCTCTCTCTTTCTCTCTCTCTCTCTCTATCTTCTCAAATTCTCGTTCCGGCTCTGCGTAGGCGTATGGCCGACCACTCGTCGTTTCATACTACTTGCACTGACAAGAGGCCTTCCCGGCATATATCACTGAGTGGTTACAGTGATACATACGCGGCACCCGCTGTTATAATCTCGTCCGAGACGTTTACCACGTTCCGTGTACAGAGCACGACTGTCGGATATGCGAAAAGTTTTAATTAACCAAAAGGTTCCCACGCTTGTATGATACGTTGTCTCGTTTTTTTTTTTCTCACTCTCCATATTTTCCTTTTCATCGTCCTGTGGCTCGGTGCCCCTATCTACTTTCCTTTTTCTTTTTCATGACTTATGGGCAAAGGGTGCGAAAAGCGGTATCACGTGACCCTTAAGACTAAAATATGTATGGGGGAGGGGGGAAGGGCGTACATGAATTATTAATAAATTTTCGTATCCTCGTATAAGATTGATATCCTTTTAATGTCAGATGAGTGACACTCGTAGGGCATATTTTGGAAATAGTATTAATAAATTCTTTTTTCTTTCAGTTATGTCACTTTTGTCGATAACTTACCCGCAGTATCTATACCTAGGCGCATTTACATTTTTTTTAGCCTCGTATTAACAGCACAGTGTAAGGGGTCGAAAAATACTTGATTTTCGCGATTTTTTTTTCGATGGTTAAAATACGCTAATCAGTCTGATTTTTTTATGACAAATCAAAGCACTCGTGAAGAATATAAAATAAATTTTTAAACGTTTATTTCTATTTTTTTTACATTTTTTTTCAACGGTTGTAAATGTCTTCGATAAAAAAACAGTCCTCACGGTGTACACGGTTGTGGCCGTAAGTATTATCGGAAACAAAATTTGTAAAACGATTAATCAGTATAAAAGCCGCCATCTTGCTATGGAGGTTTTTTAAAAATAAAAATTGACAAAATGGCGGTGTTTTGAAAAAAAGTATCGCATTTAGCCTTTTTTTTGGACAATTTTTCGTTAAAAAAATGAAGATTTCAAGAAAAAGCTTCCATCGCAAGATGAAGAATGGCGTGAAGAATGTTGTGTCAAAATTTGAGACGGATAGCTTGAAAACTCTTCCCTTGAGAGTGTACACCGTTTTGAAAAATGACATTTCGAGAAAAAACGCGTTTAAAGTTTCGAGTGCGGAATTTTCATATAAATTGTCTACTTACGAGCAATCGGCGATGCCAGGTCCATGGCTATATCCATCTGTCCTATCGGATAATGCAAAAAAAAAAATCGATTTTCTGAAAATTTTACACTGTGATGATCCCTTAAATATTTTTTCTCCCTTGTATTGTTCAGGCTGCTTGAAAAATATATAAACTGGAAGTAGCCTGATATCTCGGGATTTTATACGATAAGTGGATAAAAATAATTCCACGCCGAAGGGATCGAGGAGGGGCGTATGAATTTGGACGAGGCTGGCAAAAGGTTTTTCCACGCACTTCCTTCGGAGTGTACGAGTGAAGAAATTGGCATTACGACTGTTCGCACACGTAGGGGAGTTACGTTAAATCGGTTTGGAAAACTTTTCGCTTTATCCCTCCCACGAATGATTTTTCTTTTAAGCTCCACGAGACATTTTGAGGGATCATTGCAGGGTGACTGGCTTGAAAATTGCTAATTGTTATGATCTTTTTTTTCTTAAATAAAATTCGATAATCAGTCCATTTTTTTTTTCGTTTCCATCAACTTATGTTGCACATAAAAATATTTGTTATGTTTTAGTCTTATTTTATATATATATATATATATATATATATATATAGAGAGAGAGAGAGAGAGAGAGAGAGGGAGGGAGGGACAGCGACAGACAGACAGACAGAAAAGGAGAGAGAGTACGAACGACTTACTAAAATAACTAGCGTAAATTTCGACGAATAAGAGAAAACGTCAATTTGTCATGGCATTTGGAAAGGACCGTGTCATTCTCCACTTCAGCCTAGCGCTTTGAGTACATCAATAATTCTTTTCGCGATGATGGACATAAAAAAAAAAACGTTTTTTCTCCAGGTAGGACGGTAGAGAAACTGACGCTGATTCATTTTTCAGTGATTTTCTCGACGTTCTTCCTCCACTTTGCGCGAGAGTGAATTTACGACGCGGCACGTCAGATTTTCGGGGCTATTTAATTATTGCATACTCGAACATGGATAATTAATGTCTCGGGGCTCGATGTCGTGCTTCCTGAAAGAGGCTTCCCGGAGAAGTCGGAGAGCCGAGGAAAAATCGAGAGGATGCTGCGAAACAGATGCTCTAGATTCCGGTTTCTCAAGTTTTTTTTTTGGTCCCGTTAACAATTCACTGTGAAATTCGAAGACTCTGAATAGTTCCTTCCTCTCTCTCTCTCTCTCTCTCTCTCTCTCTCTCTCTTTCTCTCTCCAGCTCCAGAGAACGAAATAAACGAACGTTCTCTCTCTCTCTCTCCTTCTCTATCACTCTGCCAATCCTTCGCTCCCTAATTTTCTTTTCGTATCCTGCAGTCTCCCTCCCTCGTCCCGTCATTCCTCATTTTCCTGGCACCCTAACGAGAGGGACGTTTCAACTCTCTGGAGGCATCACGTAGCTCTCGCCATTGTTCTCACTATGTATAAGCTGATGCTTTGCAACCGGAGAGACGTAAGTCCATTTGCTAGGCGTGTTTAAGCCCTGCAGGTTGCAGCCTCCCATCTACGACAGTTCGTATGTACGGAGAGAGGAGTTTTTTTTTTAAACCCTCGGGATCGAAAACCACTCCCATAGTAAGTCCTCTTGTCCCCAAACTCAAAATTACTTAAATCCCAGTGGCTTCAAATTAACCAATGGATCGAGGAACATCCCAGAAACTGCTGGATGTGTTAATAGACAGCGTTAAATTGATACACCGGGAGATTGAGATGTCATCAGTGTCATACAGACGTCCATAGCTGATGCTCCATGAGTTATTGTTCGCGATAACCGAATACATAGCACTAGCTTTTGCCCGCAACTTCGTCCACGTGGACTTAAGGATTTGATCGAGAGAGGCGACAAACGAGGAGAGAAAACAAGTAAGAAATAAAAAAAGAAGGTAGACTGTCATATTTGTCAGGCACGGTGGTAAACTGACTGACTTAAAGTGCCAACATTCAACTTCAGTATCATACAATGTCATTGTTGTCTACAGAAATATATTGGAATGCAATATAGTTCTGTAGCACAGCATTGCGTGATTTATGGCCTTTGGAAAGCACTTTCAAATTTTGGCCACTCGATACCGGCGAACCGCCTATGCGAGAAGCTAATCCTTTCTTACAAGGAACATCACTCAAGTATCAGCCTTCGATTTTGTTGAAACTCATGTATGTGATAAAGCATTTAAAACTATTAGACACGTATTTATTTATTTATTTTTTATTTATTTACGGAGCTTGGGGTATGCACTTACAAAAAAATTCTTTTGATATTAACCAGATGCATCCATATGATTTTTTAAAATTTGAATCGACTAGATATTTCGTGAAATCAATTTTTTTCCCATTGCATTCCATTATTAAAATGATTTATTTTAAATATATTTATTCAAATCAAGATCTATTTAACCCTTCGTGGTCACACCTCCAAATTCAATCACGGTGGTCACACTGAGTCGATTCTAACCAGTCAGTTCTCAAAAAAGTATTGTGGCCAAACTATCCGTCCGGAGTGGTTCAAAAAATTACGGAACATCCTTTGAACTTTCTAGATGATGTACGAAAAATTTATTTATAAGAAATAAAATGGCGCCGTGTTAAAAAAAATTCATAGAGGTGAAAACGCAAGATAAGACACTTTTTTGTTCAAAAAATCATAGTTTCGTGAATTTTCAATATTTTTACCTAAAATTTAGACGTGATACTCCTTTGATATGCTACTTTTGGGGAAAAAATGGTAGCATAGTGCGCGTTACAAAAAAGGTATTTATTCCGACATGTGAAGAGGGTCGATTTTATGGTATGAGGATACTTCAAACTCCAGGTAAGATGGTGAACACAATCCCATTCGAAGCCGGGAACTATTATACATTTACGCAAAAAATTGATCGACGGGTCGATTCTATCCAGTGTGACCACGAAGGGTTAATATCGTCTAATAAATAAACACGTTTCAGTCTCTTAAGACGAAGTAGAATGTGTACCACGTGACATATGAGTGCGAGAGAGATAGCTAAAATTTTCGAACCGAGATTTCTCAAGGATGAAGAATTTTTAGGGCAAAAGAAAATCGTCAAGCTCTGTGTCAGGATATTCTCCAGAGCCTGATGCTTTGTTTTTCCTGAAAAACCTTAACCATTTATGAGAAAACTGGGTTGGAAAATTTGTGAGGTTATGTTGACCTTGCACATGCCCTTAAAAAGCCTCATGGCTTCGTTTTCATTAGAAGACTGTTGTAACATTCTGCAGTTATCGAAAAAGTGTTAGTCTTTCTATAAATAAATAGTCGCGCCTGTTAATAAAAGACACGACGAAACCTTTCTTTTGTTTCCCAAATAACAGCCTTTTTAATGAAAAAAAAAGAAAAATAATTTAACTTTTCACCGCACTTTTCACGAGTCCATATCCCTTTCTCATATTCATGCGATATATCGTGTTCAATCTTTATTTATTCAATTTGAAACTAATCTTTATCTATTCAATTTAAATATATTTAATATTTAAGAATAGCTTGAACAAACAAATATAGTAGGCCGTGAGACAAGGAAACAAACCGATTTGATTTAAATAGAAATTTAAATTAAGTATTTTTTTTTGGCAGTGCAGGACTTTTCCTTTTCCATGTACATCAATAAATGAACAAAAGATTGGAGACGTACGACCTGGGCGAGCAATATTCACTGACATTTTCCATAGTAAAAGCACACCCAGATTTTTTGACGGATCGTTACACATCGGACAGTTGTGACGAATGAAAACGTGCTCTGTCCCGTAGGACTTTCTCGCCACCCTTCAACGTCACGTGACGGCAAATTATTATAACGAGGCAACTGATAACGAGCTTCCCCTATTCCACACATTATCATTATTTCACGTCTGATAATTGGTAAGCAAAGATTGGTCTCTAGACTATTCGTTCCATAACCGTGAACGCGACACGTACCAAATTTTCCCGTTCAGAATTTACAGCCTCGGGTGTGTTACGAAGGATCGTTAATCGAGACGGGTTTAGCTATAAACTTTCCCCGCATTCAAAGCCCCGAAACTTCGATCTCGAGGATGAGGCTCGCACGAAGAAGCAACGGTGGCCTGTCTGCCGATGAATGGGAAAGGAGTGGGAGGGGCAGGCGGGGGTGGCGGTTTGCAGGGGATCGTAGTATTTGTCGTTTCTTTCGCATGTGTGTGTAGTTAACCGTCAAGTGGTATAAATCAAGCGCGGGATATTTCGTGTCCAGTTGCCGTTTACAATGTTTCAACCCCTTAAAGCGTCCGCTCACTTCGGGAAGGACACGCGCGTTTTTATTTCGAGCTTCTGCGTTGTGCCCGGCTGTCGGAGCTTTTTTGCAATGAAGATTGCAAAAAAGGGGGATATAAATAGAACGAGAGGTGGACAGAAGGGATGGGGGCGGGGGTGGAGGAGGGTGGTACATGGGAGAAACTTTCACTCCTTTTGTTGGGCCGAAAATTCAAAGCACAAATACCATATTCGAACAGTGCGGAGTCTCGATTTGTCTGTTTTTTTGTTTGTATTATTGTACGCAAGCTTGTACGCGGAAATCGTCACTGAGCATTGAAACTTCCCTTCCGAGAGAGTACTTGGCACAGACGTCGTATCGAGGGATTGACTCGTATGTCATGAATATAAAATGTAACGCCGCTTTTGTATCTGGAATAAATATATATATTAGATGAAGTAAAAAGTTCTGAGCGTTTTTCCGCTTTATTTCGACGATGAAATTAACATAGGATTATCCGATTTAGATCAAATATGCGCCATTTTGTTCGATAACTTTTGTCCATTTTGAAGGCAATTTCAATAATTCCGCGATTGAAGAAGTCCTCGTTCCTATTGGTAAAAACCTTGACCAGCTCATTTTCACAAGCCTCTCTTGAGGCCAGTTTTGTACCATCAAGAAAATTTTGCAAATGCTTGAAAAGGTGATAATCGCTTGGTGCCAGGTCTGGACTATACGGCGGGTGCGATAGAACCTCTCATTCGAGCTCTCGGAGCTTCTGGCGCGTCGTTAAAGATGTGTGCGGCCTGGCGTTGTCTTGATGGAACACAACACCCTTCCTATTGGCCAATTCTGGCCGCTTCTGGTCGATCGCCTGCTTCAATCTGGTCAGTTGTTGACAGTAGAGGTCCGAATTGAGTGTTTGGCCAGATGGGAGCAGCTCATGTTGGATGATTCCCTTTCCAATCCCACCAATACACACAGCAAAACCTTCTTGGCCGTTAATCCGGGCTTGGCGATCGTTTGGGCCTGCTCACCGCGATTGGACCACGATCTTTTTCGGCTGTTGTTCTCGTATGTGATCCATTTTTCATCGCCAGTCACCATCCGCTTCAGAAATGGGTCGATTTCGTTACGTTTCAGCAAAGAATCGCAGGCATCAATTCGGTCCAAAAGGTTCTTTTGCGTCAATTCGTGTGGCACCCATACATCGAGCTTCTTCTTGAGACCAGCCTTATGCAAATCGTTCCAAACGGTTTTCTGGCTAATCTTCAGTTCCTGGGAAATGGAATGAGTGCTCACATGCCGGTCCGACTCGACGATTGCCATGATTTTATCGATGTTTTCGACGATTGGCCTACCAGAGCGTGCCTCATCTTCGACGTCCATATTACCAGAATGGAATCGTTGGAACCACCGCTTTGCTGTTGCATTCGATATATTCGATATATATATTGATACAGACAGTTTTTCCTGACAGAAGTTCGAAGGGATGAGCTCGATCGTGTTTGGGGGTGGAATAATTTACTAAAAATTAAATTATTCCAATAATCAATATAATTTACTAAGATCTATATATATATATATGTATATATACAGGGTGGACCATTTAACGTGACCACCCTAAATATCTCCGTTGCCTTTAGAGTAACGAAAAAAATGTCAGGAGGTAATTTGATTGATTTCGAAGGGCTGATACAGTGGTGAAAAATTCATTTTTATCAAGGTCATAGTACCAACCAGGCGAGCTTTAAAAAATAAAGTAACCTAAAATTTTCAAATTCGAAAAAAATTGTTATTTTCAATAACTAACGAAAAATTCTAATTCCAACGGCAAATAATCAAAATATCAATTTTAACCATTCTTCAAATTGTGTTTATTTTGACTTGATAACCCAAAATTCACCATCAAATTGTGGCGCCGCAGAAATCGTACTCTTGCCACTTACCGAGTAAATTATTCCAATACGTCTTATAACTTACTCAAAAATAAATTAAAAAATATTATCTGATTTCAATAATTCACTAAAAATCAGATTATTCCAATAGGTCCTATAATTTACAGAAAATTAAATATATCAATTATATATCAATTATAAATAATAAACTATCATTTACTGCAAGCTAAATTATTCCAATACTTTCTATAATTTATTAAAAATTTAATAATTCCTATGAAAAAAAAAAAAAAATTTAACGCAGTAATGATAAATGAAATGCATGTTTTCCATTCACAGTAATTTTGTTCAAGCGATCACCCAACCATACATTGGTCCGGACTACTACCCTAAGCTGGCTCGGTAATTTCTTGGTGCTCGGTAATCTGAAGGATGGTCGCCGTGACAAGCTGTCAAATATCTAACAAAGAGTTCCCATATATTCGCATATACATATATTTCTACGTAGAACAAATGTTCGTTACGTTTGTCTCTTCAACAGCCAATAGTATTAGTCGCGTTCTTCCTTTTACTCATTGAGGACGAGTGCTGTCTGTTTCTTCGTCGAGAACAAAACCACCCTTGTAATACAAAACCTTCAACTATTGTGTTTCTCGCGTTCATATCCGTTCGTCACCCCCGCTATAGTCTTGTACATTGGATAGCTATGTACGGGAGTGTCGTGTCAGGTTCGTGCACGGAACCACATAATCGCGCACGCTCAGTCTAAAACCGAGGACGTACACGCCAACTCGTGCAAATATAGATACACGTGTCAAAGCGGGTTTCCGGCGCTTTGTGCGACCACCGCGGGAACATGACGCGCGCGCGCGCGCGCGTCTCGGTTCTTCATAGCCATTGCGAGAAACGAGGCAAAGAGCTTGAACGAGAGTGAGAGAGATCGCGAGGGGTTGATGGGGCGAGAGGAGTAAAGAGGGAACGTAATGTTACAACGGGCATCGTCTCCCTCAACCTCGTCTCCCTCTGCCCGAGTCTGGACCGGCTTATCCGTTTAATTAACGAGACAATACCAGCTGACGAGAGTTTACAACACACTGTGGTGCTGGTGCTTGCTCGGCAAAGGAGACGATTCGCAATGGAGCGCTTGTCTTTCGCATCAAGAAAACGATGTTACAATTGCCCTGTCACACTGTACAACTTCATTGTTCGTGCCACTCGTTGGTAACTTGGCCCGTGGCTCTTTTTGTTATAAGTGATATCAAACGATAAACACGATCGGGCAATGGTGAAAGACTTCTGATGGTTATTGTACTCATTGTCCCTTTCGTTTTGATGCTCGCGCGGGGACATCGGAGATACTTGAGGCAATGGTTTTGTCTTTAGTCCTGGAAGTAGGTTAGTCGTGACAAATCAGATTTTTGGATTATCAGCGAATTTTATTAATAGTCCGGATTCGGGAGTTGTCATTGTTGTAGAAATGTGTCTTCGAGCAATGAGCTCTTCATTCGATAGGCTTGAAAGCCACGAACATTCAACGCAGCTCCAAAAAACGATCATTCACGGCAGTGGTTAGCTTTTTATGAACAGGGATCACTTTCGTGGTTTTGTTCATAGAAGCGACCACAAGTTTCAAGAATAATAAATTGTGTTAAATGTTGAAACGTTAATAAATACTTTTAACATAATATTTTAATGGAATAGTGACATGGGTTGAGAGTGGGCACAATAATATGATAAGAACACAATGATTAGAAAATGACATATCGTGCTTTCATCAGTGTGACTGTTGCGGTTCGGATCCGGACTACGGAGGGTAGAAAATTGGACCGACAAAAAAGCTTTTGAAACTTTAAGGCCTTAGGCCACTCTAGAGGCCAAAAAAAGGCATATTTTGTGATTTTTTTTCCAATGAAACCATAAAATAAATCGGAATTATAAAATAGGGGTTTTGTTATATACGTAATTGACTATACAAAATAATTTTTTTCACAGCGATACATGTCAAAATAGCGACTGTGCAGCATTTTTCCGATGATGCCTTTATTTCTGGAAGGTCAACGGCCGGACCATCAATTTTTGAGTTATGATGAGACACTGAAGTTTTTTCGATTTTATATAAGAATAGCTATAGACGTACGGAGGATTTTTTTGATATATTGTTTTTTTGTCACAATGGCTCATTTCTAAAACAAAAAGTATAAAATGCCATGGGAAAATCGTCAGAAAATTGTTTCTAAAAAGGAACTATGCAATATAATAAAAAAATCCTACGTATTGCCTTAGAAAATGTAATTCTAAATATACAGTTAAAATTTCAAGTGAATCGGTTGAAATTTGTTTGAGTTATGAGTCCGGCCGACTTGAAAAATGTAATTTTGAGATAAACGCGTTTAAAGTTAGTAGAAAGTCACGACATGAATCAAGAGGTGTTGCGCTAGAATTCGAAAATCGAGTACTTAGAGATTTTTCACACCCATAATCTTTTGGAATATAATTTTATAGGTACTAAGGTACATTTTTGACAAAAAAAAATCGATTTTTGGAAAATCCTCGATTGGCCTAAGGCCTTGATTAACTCATTCTGGGTGCGATTCTAAAGGCGTCAAGTTAAATTTGAACCGAGCTAAAGTTGAGAAGAAATAATCGACTTGCAAGAAGATGTTTTCTTGCAAATGTACAAATCTGCACCCACTGAAGAATTTTGGGCTAAACATGTTTCAGAAAAGTATGCAAATTGCAAAAAAAAAACTGGCTCTAAACTTGGCAACTATGTTCGGCTCGACATATGCAAAGAATCTTCCTCAAAAATGAATTTTTTGAAAAATAAATATCGTTCAAGGATAACGAACGCCGATCTTGAAGACACTCTTCGCATATGTTGTTCCTCGCGAGAACCAAACTATGGAAACTGGCTCAAGATCGGAGGTGTAATTTCTCACATTAAGAACCTACGTAAAGTATATTATTTTAAAGATAAAAATTAAAATAAAAATCAATAATATGTGTTTTTAAATGCCACATTGTTTTTGAGAAAAAATAATAACTTGCTTGTTGTAATTGATATTTGCATTTTTTTTTCTTCTCTGGATCTCAATAAAAAAATTCAAAAGTATCCGGGCTCCACTATAAAATACTTGTCGATCCCTGATTTAGAGTCTTGACTGCCACGAAATTAGGCTTCCCTCTGTTTTCATTTCTTTCGATCGATCTGCCCAGAATGTTGAAAAATCTAGAATACGATGGAGAAAAGAAGGATACGAGGTAAAAACATTGAACGTCAACGCTGCAGCTTGATGAGAAAACGGACGTGGATCTCAGGGCTTGACGATTTTTCTCTGGTGAATCTCGTGTGGCTTGAATTTGAATGCGTCGTGAATGGAACAGTGGCAGAGAGAGACTGAGGGGAAGAGACATAAAGAAGTATAAACTGAATGGAAAGCAGACAAGGGGAAAGAGAAAGAGAGAGTTGGATATATCTCTAGAAAGAGAGAGAGAAAGAAAGAGAGAGAGAGAGAGAGAGAGAGAGAGAGAGAGAGAGAGAGAGAGAGAGAGAGAGAGAGAGAGAGAGAGAAAGCTGTATATATATCTCTAGAGAGAGAGAGAGAGAGAGAGAATTTTCTTGGTGTATTTTTCGTTGCTCACTTGCTGGACCACAGGGTCCACACACGCAACAATCCGTCTTCTGGTATTTTCTCTTTACCGACTTTGTCACTATTCTCCTGTCCTAACTCTCGACTGTATTATTTTTTTCCTTTCATCGTCCCCCATTTCCTTCCACGGTTGACTCGACTGGCGCGGAGACCTCGAGGATTTCGGAAAACAAATAGAAACGTGAATTTTGTCAACACCCTCTGCGGCTCGTCCAGCATCCCTTTATTCTCTCACTCCTCCTCGTTCTCTCGTTCTCGTTGTATCTTATTCCGCTTTCTTTACAATTCGTTCGAAAAGCCTGCGCGCTTTATCCCTCCGGTCAAAAGCTCCGTACGAGGACCTTCTCACTGCACACAGCCCCAGCATATTAGTGTTTGCTCTCGGAATGTTGCTATTGCTCTTTTTCTTCAGCCAGCCAACACCTCACCATCCCCATAGAGTAAAAGCTTCCCCTGGTTAATTTTTTCTTTCGAACTATTCGTGAAGCTTTCTTCTTTTGGTCATATTCATTGGCGTAACTAGGTAAGCCACCCACCCCCGGTATTGTGTGTGCCCCTCGATCAGGATTTTCCATATATCTGACTTATTCACGTTCATACGAAGAGATTTGGCAACTCTGCTACTTTTTCGATAGCAAGAGTGAAGCTCTCATTGTAAATGATTTACCACCAAGTAGTAGATAATGCCATTGTAAATTTAAAACGCTGATTTGAGAATCTTCCATTAGCTCAGATTTCATGGTTATTGTACTCATTTCCCTTTCGTTTTGGATAACTCTCTGGAATTTCGTTGCCACGTTCGAACGGGGCTTTCAAATGTAGATTCATTCAGCATACAATAGCGCAAAAATGGATCTGTGTGCGGCAACAGCGAAGCAAATAAAAGAAAAAAAGATACATTTTTTTAGTGTTTTGCGAAAATGCAAGAGGAATTACGTGCTCGTACAGAACTTTCATTTTAATGAGCATCGTAATTTGGAAAAAGCGCACAGCGTGTACACAGTTGAAAAATGTTCGCTCGGTGACAACTTTTCTGGCTAAAAGCGTGGATTAACATTTTCCTAGCTGCTTGCGCGCAGTGACGAGCATGAAGATCGTTAATTAATACTGTAGGATTATCAGAAAAAATCTGTTTCGTATTTTTATTAATAAATCGTTACTAGTCACAATTAGCATGAATTTGTGAGCCAGAATTCTTTTGGAGCGAAATTGATTTAAATGCAACTCTTCGTTTGGCCACCTCTACACAGACAATTGTTTAATTAATTTATTAAGGGGGAATATACATTTCGATGGGAAGAAATTAGGCAATTTTGAGGAATTTTTTAAACGGAAAAATAATTATTTTACATTTATCAAACTGTAGGTTTACTTTAATAGTAAATTTAAGTATACAAAACAATTTTTTCAAATTTATTTTCCACTAAAGTTTTGCCCGACGGTCCATCAAGTAATACATTAATTCATCTCTTATTGATTTTCGATTTTTGTTTCGATGTAAAAATGTATATCCCGCTTTTAACCCTTCGTGGTCACACATCCAAATTCAATCGCGGTGGTCACCACGTGGGTCGATTCTACCCAGTCAGTTTTCAAAAAAGTGTTGTAACCAAACTATCCGTCCGAAGTGGTTCAAAAAATTACGGAACATGCTTTGAAGTTTCTAGATAATGTACGAAAAATTTATTTACAAGAAATAAAATGGCGACATGTTAAAAAAAAATCATAAAGAGGTGACAACGCAAGAAAAACACTTTTTCACTAAAAAAATCATAGTTCCGTGAATATTCAACATTTTTACCTAATATTTGGACGCGATACTCCTTAGATATGCTACTTTTGGGAAAAAAATAGTAGCATAGTGCGCGTTCGAAAAAAGGTATCTATTCAGACATGTGAAGATGGTAAATTTTATGGTATGGGGATACTTCAAACTCCAGGTAAGTTTTCAGACGTTGGGCTCATGCGTCAAGCGACATACGGCCAACGAACTCACACTGAGTTCTGACAAATATGCAAAGCCGCATTTTGGTGTATCACGCGAAACGCGACGCCTCTTGAATAAGAAGTGTCGCTGGTCGGAAACTTCCATGGTATTGTTGAAAGCATTGCCTTACCACTTTGTCGCGTGGTTGCGTACGAAACAGAAGGAAATTAGTACGACAACGCGGTTTCCGTTGTGTCTGTTCCTCCTTTGTTTGTTAATCACTTATCTCTCGCGTATTCCTGCAACGGACGAAATGGAGACGGCTTCTCCCGAACAGGTGGAAGAAGACGTGGGTGTACTGACGTTAAGATATTTTTTGACTTTATTTGATTATTGGGGAGTCTCCAGATAGAGAACATAGATTACCAATCTTTGACAACTGGTATCAGGAAGTATTGAGGTTTGGTCATGGAGAATTACACGATCGAGCAACGCATAGAAATTGTGAAAATTCAATGTGAAACAATGCAGTTATTGCAGACGAAGTTTCATGGTCGTGTTATCGCGCGCCGCGGTGATGTGCAATGGGCCACCAAGATCGTGCGATTTGACGCCATTGGACTTCTTTCTTTGGGGTTGTTCTGGAAGGAAAAGTGTATGCCAATGATCCACAGACCATTCCGGAGCTCAAAGAAGTAATTGGACGCATCATTAATGAAATTAGTCCGCAAAAAGCACACCGATTTCTTGTTGAGACTTACGGCAACCATGCTCTGTCGGAAACAACATGCAGATATTGGTTTGGACGCTTCAAAAATAATGATTTTGATGTTAAAGATAAAGAACGCTCTGGCGCACCGAAAAAGTTTGAAGACGAAGAATTGGAGGCATTACTTCATGAAGACTCATGTCAGACGCTAGCTGAACTTGCAGAATCATTAGGAGTTGATCACACAACAGTTTCGAAACGTTTGACAGCATTAGGAATGATTCAAAAGCAAGGACATTGGGTGCCGTACGAGTTAAAGCCGAGAGACGTCGAACGGCGTCTTCTCACGTGTGAATAGTTGTTTCAACGGCAGAAAAGAAAAGGTTTTTATGGATCGTATCGTGACTGACGATGAAAAATGGAAACACAAACCCGGCTATGCATCAACATCGTCGGCAAAGTCGATTATCCATCGTTTCCAGCTTCTGCTCTGCATTTGGTGGCAGATTTACTCTCCTCCGCGGAATCCATTTCGAAATATCCGACGGTACTCTTGGCTGATGTCGTCCACAAATTGTTCTTTCACGTCCGAAAAAAAGTAGATGGAAGCCGCACAAATTTTCGGCTAACTCAGTCGAGATTGTGTCTTGTTGGTTCGAAATTTTCTCGTGAATGGGATATCCAGATAAACATGTGCCGTACAATTGAATGGTTGACCGAAATTAGGAAATTGATCAATCAGTAGGGTAGAACTTGGAGCAGTCTCAGCGCATTGCTGGCTGGCAATCGGACAAACGACGAAGTAGCGAATGTTGAAGCCAACGAAGTCGAAGGAACTCTGGTTGATTCACAGTCTCGTTGAGATTCTATAGCTCCAACTCAAGATTCAGCGGATGGAGCTGGGTCGTCAAGAATCAAGCGTGCCTGGATCGAGAGCAACTCGTGAACGCTAATCGAGTCCTAAGCAAAGCTCCTCGATTCTAACGTTCTACGTTGTGTTGTGGTCGCACCGGAACATAACCCGTGCACGAAACGTTATACGGAGTTTCGAAAGCGAAGGTCTGCCGGTTACCTGCGAGCATACAGAGACCTTCAGCTCGCGGAAACTTCACTTCCATCGTGAAAATCGATTCACTCTGGTTATTATGTACCATATACGCTCCACCCTCTCTCTCTCTCTCTCTCTCTGGTAGTACGACCCCATCATCACTTCCGCCCGCGCCTCCACGTTTGCCTAAGGTTTGCAGAGCCCAGGAAGACCGGCTTGACACCCGAGGCGTTGCCCTCTATAGTATCGTCTGAATCGCATCCAATCATTGCAGAGTTTCTCCCCAATTTTCTGATTACAGCAAGTCGTAAAAGGAGAATATAAAGCTCCGCGGCTCTGGTTACGGAATCATTTCTACAAGAAATGTACGAGGTTTCTAAATTAAGTAATGAGACGGATTACATTCATTTTATTCCAATAGTATTACAATTCAATATTGTCTTCCTCAAAATAACTTCCTTGGGAAGCCACAGAGTGGTGGAGACGTTTCTTCCAATTCCTCATAGCAGTTGAACTCGGATACTAGAATAGCCTTCAGCTGATTGGTTACAGCCTTTTGAATGTTTTCGAGTGTCCCAAAATGACGTCCCTTGAGGTGATTTTTCAATCTAGGGAAGAAAAAAAGTCACAAGGACTCAAGTCGGGCGAATATGGAGGCTTGAGGAGCCACAGAAATATTTTTTTACTGGCCAAAAACTCGTTTATTGAAATTGCTGTGTGAAAGTAATTTTTCTCATCCGCAATTCATTGGTCAAAATCTGATGAACGGTGGTGTGGGTCAAATTAAACTGGTCCCTGATCCTTCTGACTGTCAACCGATGATCTGAACGAAGAAGATCCCGGATTCTGTTGACATCTTCGTCGGTTCTTGAAGATGAAGGCCTTCTGCTGCGTGGTTGATCTTCAATCGACTCTCTTTCTTCTGAATGCCTCGAACCACCGGAAAACCTGGGCCCTTGACAAAACACTGTCTCCGTACGCCTGCTGAAGTTTTGCAAAAGTTTCTCGAAATTGCTTTCACTCATTTTTAGAACGCACTAGAAAAAACTGTTTTACGAAAAAAAATCGCTATGAATTCCAACAAATAATAATTATTTTTTAGGTAAACTATAATTTCTTATACCGCAAAATAAACAACAATGAATTTTTTAATTTACTTGACGTACTTTTTTAACTTCATAAAAGTTTTTCATTTCTCCAGGAAATGTAGAATGTGTATATGGAATTGAACCTAACATTGTTTTGATCAATAGCAGACGCAAGAAGCCATTAATCAATGCTATTCTTGTATCACGACAGAGTCGTTCGCGTGTGACTTTAATTGATGATGTGCTGTAGCACAAACAAGACTTGTGTCTGGATCCAATCGGGAATAGATCAATCTCAGACGCGCTACACGTTCACGTTAAATCTGACGACACTACGACGTCAGGTGTAACGGAATAGCGATGAACGGTGCGATATTATTGGATAAACTCCTCGTTCGTAATGGCAAAATCGTTAATTGGCACGCTGCTTTTGTCGGACGGTCCGTTCTCATTCGCAGTTTAATTCCGAATAGGGAGGCTTGCGGAGAGTAGAGGTGGGAGGCTTGATGGGAATAGGGAGGACAAGTGCGAAACTTACGGTCCGGAGATCGGTGAGATAGAAATGGCCCGGGAGCTGAAGCAATCTTCGGTACATGCTGCGCACTCGGGGGATAGCCGGCAAGTTAGCAACACAGAGATAACGAGCGCGATCGTTTCTGGATCCTCGTAATCGAGCTTTAATTACAACGATTCAGGAATCGTATAGTAGGGGTGTCTCTGGCGTATATACCCTCACCCAGAGACAAGGGATGCGAAACGCAGAAACAAGCGAAGCGAAATACAGAGAAAGGCGGACTTCCTGGTTTGGTTTTGGTCTGGCGAAAACGGACAACGCGGGTGGAATCGGAAACATAGGGCTGAACGAAAGAGAGAGAGAGAGAGAGAGAGAGAGAGAGAGGGGTGACGTAGGATTAGAGAACGGGAAGGATGAGGGATGTGGGCTCCACGAGTCCTCTTCTATCTCGCTCTCTCCCTCAACAGACTGCTGGACTATTATCGGTCGACGTCGAGCCCCAACAATGCGAGGCTGAAGCTTTGTCGAGCTTCCATACAACAGAGAGCTGTTTCCTAAGATATAGAGAAGTCTCGTCATGAGGCATGGTGTCGCTACACCTCTATAGCGTACTACCTGGTATATCAACTCAAGATTCTTCATCCTTCCGTGCGGAAATTGAGTTCGGGCTTTGATAAGGTCCATCTTAATTTTCTCCAACTTTATTAAGGCTTTAGTCTGGAAGCGTCACATGGGCCATCAGTGGCCGGTCACACTTTGCTACAACAAATTAGCATTCCTAAGAAAATTTAATTAGATTAGTCGTAATTATGGCAAATAAAATGGCGACTACCGTCAGTACGCTCCAAGTGAGACCAGAGTTGACAAGCTCCTTGACATTTAATCCATTTTTCTTCTGGCCTACTCCGTTTATACGGTTCTAGACAAACGTAACAATCGCACCCCCACCCCCTTCGGCAATAAAACTATCGCAGTGACCAAGAAAAGTAACCTACAGATACACAGTTGCTTGTTTACTAAGCTCTAAAGTTCAATAATTATTCAGAAAGTTACCCAATACGCAAACTTTTATATCAACGAAGTAATATCGAAAAGAAATTGATCGAAATACTTACTTTTGAACGAAAACCTCAATGGGCCCCTCTGCGAGCGTCAGTTTTGCGGGAAGTGGCGCGTAGCACTGCCAATCTTGTCGAGGCTTGAACCTCTCTCCACACCACTTATACTTTATGTTTAAACCATACTCCGTTACAACCCTACTCAGTGTACCCTACTGAATCATCAATGAGCACTAAACGCTGGCCTTTGAAAGCTTTGGAATCGGCGGGATCCAGTGAGCCTTTTTTCTCTTACTATTCCAAAAGACAATGATCAATATCGCAGACATGTTGGAATTGACAGGTTTCCTTTACTCTTGGTTTGACATTTCAATCAGAAACTCAATTGTATTGCTTGCCGTTTCTTCTCTCTGGCAGTTAAAAGCTCTTTTATCTTTTCGTTCGCACGTGAATAGCTGCACCCAATGGCACGTACACATATACAAACACAGCACGCTATAGGAAGCTATAAATTACTGCACAACGTAGCACCTATCCCTAAGAACGCGAAAGATAAACGAGAGGAAAGGAAGGTTTACCGCGTACGGTGTATTGCCGAGGTTCTGCTCACAGTGAGGTTCGCTTTGCCGACCATCCACCCTCGTCGGATGTGAGTTTTGGGTAAATTAGTGATCGCAAACTCGCAACGTTTAAAGCCACACGCGTACAAAACACATTGGCCACGAACATGAAACACTCCCGCGAATAATAAATAGGCTGGAAGCTTGCTTGGGCCCTTAATCTGAGAAGGTAACTTTAGTTGAAATCCGAAATCTGCGAGTGTATGACTATAAAATGGAATACGTTGGTCACTACTGCTTCAAACGCAGTGTACTGTTGAAGACATGCTCGCTCTATTATTTTTAGTTTTTTTTTTTTTGCACGGGGAGAGACATAGACTGCTGACTTCGTTTTAAAATTAGTGTATCTGTTGAAGAATCAAGAATATTGAGGCAGTTTTCTAGTCTAGAGGCCTAAATTTATGAGCGTTTTTTCGGGCTTGATAAAAAAAATAGTACTTTGTGGACCAAGGTGACAAAGTCCCTTTCTCCGCGGTGGACACGATTATTTATATACCAAAACCATGTTTTCCGAGATTTTGTATTGTTAAATACTCCAAACGGATCTTTGAAATGTATTAGCCACATATACAAATGCGTCGTACGTCGATTCATAGAGGTCTTTTTTCATAGAGGTCTTTTGACTTTGATGGCAATATTTCGTGTGTCGTCTTTGTCGCGGCTTCCTTCAGATTTAGTGGCGTGCATTGAGCCACTCATCGCTGCCTGTGTCTTTCAATATCACTCATTGTTTATTTAATTTTTTTTATTAATGATTTATGTCGCGGCGAGATCGACGATGCTTTGTCGCGTTGTCACGTGAAAGTGAGGTTGTGTTTCTTCCCGAAAATAACGCCTCAGCGTACACAATAATTTCTCGACCTAACGACCGACAGCTGTTGTACAGGGACGTTTCACAATTTTTACATCCTAGGACGTAAAATACCTCTTTTACGTACTCTTTACACGCACAAAAAAAAAGCGAGGAAAACATGATTGCGGTATATAAACAAATAATATTTTTCAATGTCCATTGTTTTACAGTCTTTTTATTGGTTTCAAAACTTACAAAAGACAAATTAAAATTGAAAAAGTTACGGGCCTCTGAATATGGCCGTGGAAAAAATGGCTTTCATCTGAAGTAGGAATAAAACTAATTTCCTTGATCAATGAGAATGTCATTAGGGCAGGTACCAAAAGAAAAAAAAAACATTGGCGACTGTCTGAAAAAGAAGTTAATTATTCGCCCTATTTTTGTTTTTAAGTTTAAATGTCTTTTTTAATGTGCTGATACTAGTTTCGCAATATCCGAGGTGAGAACGATAGAGGGATATATACCGAAGGTCTATACCAAATTGCAAGTCAATCGGTTGAATAGAACTTGGAATTTTATGAAAACCAGGTTGAAAAAAATGAGGCGTCAAAAAAAAA
>OZ010720.1:2747964-2778692 GCA_963932345.1 Ophion ventricosus
ATAAATGATCCCTTGGAGTAAAGCGTGTGAATCAGTTTGCATTAAAAATCGTCGTAACAATGTATAGAGACTGGTTTTTCGGATTTACACAACGTGGTTTTGAGCTTTAGGCTAAAACTTAGTGATATTCGTAATCGGCGAACAATTTTCTATCGAATAGGGTCGCAAAATATGGTACAGGAGGAATTATTTTTTTTTCGGTTTTTGGCTACTTTTTCAGAATCGTCAAAAATGGGAAAATTGAAACGGCCGTAGCGACGCTTCTATTAGAGTGACATAAACTTTATGGAGGGGTTTTAAAAAAGGATTTTGGTAGAATCAAAGAATGGAGTTGGATTTATTCCGATATCTCAATTAGTTTTTCTGGAAAGTCCACTCGAAAAATGGCCGAGAAAGAGGCAAAGGGAAAAATTTGCAAATATCGATGTCCGGTCTTTGAAAATCTGCCAAAAATTGAAAACCGATCAGATCTCAATAAACAAAACATCATTTCGAAGAGAAAACGATAACGAAGCGAATGAGCACAAAGCGGAGTTCCAAATCAAATCAGAAAAAAAATTAATGATGCTTCAGTGAAGCTGCTTTTTTTTTTTGGTCGAGATAGAAAAACAAATTGGATCTTCAATACAGTTTTTTCGAAGTCCCTATCGATGTATTTTCATCCTCTGAATACGAATTCACTATTACCTTACCCCAAATTCCTCAATTTTCATTTTAAAAATCGTAAGAAGTACCCCCCTTCAAAAGTAAAAAGTAAAAGTAAAACCCCCGTAAAAAGTATCTACCCCTTTAAGTATGCTATCCGGCAAAAAAGCAAGAGGATGTAAAGTTCAATGTTAACCCCCCCCCCCCTCTCTGAAGTGTTGCTCGTTTCATGCATTTAATTTAATGCACCCCTTTTAAATCTGGATTGAAATAAAGGTCCTTTTTAGTCATACTGATGCTTTTTTTTTCTACACGTAACAAGTCTCGGAAAAGATTGGTAGAATTGATTAGACGCAAGCATACGCACGTGTTCGTGTAATTAATTGCAATTAACTTTGCTACAGCTTGGCTCGTGTTTTTTTCCCTGCCTTTTTTTTCAAAGTCACGGTTCAAATGAATGATTGGAATAATGCGTGTTTGGTTGAAAGACATAATCTGGCTGTGTATATATATATATATATATATATATATGTCCATGTGCAGCCGATATAAAAATGCTGAAAAATCGATGAGCAACGGTTTGATGACATTCGGGCCAGACGGTTGGGGTCACGGGGTCGCGTCGTCCACCATTTTTAGGACAGAGCAGCATGGCTCATTGACAAGCTATTTCTTTCACGTCTGATATAATCGATATTCGCGCCGCAGTTTGACGTGAGGTTAAAAGTGTTGAAATCGAACGGTCAGTTCATCTCGTTTCCTGATCTTAGGGATGTATGGACTATAACTGAAAATCATGATAAATTGTTGAAAATTTGACATATTCAACAATCCAAGCTGAGCTTATGTGTAAAATTTAAAGACGATTGACGAAACACATGAAAAGTTATAACTATCAGTGAGCTATAGATATATGGAAGGACCCGTGCAGAAATATTGTCATGAATAGAGTCCGATGCAGACTAGGATTCTGGTTTCTCAAGCGGAATCCAGTCGGACATCGGTTCCGATCTGGGAACGAAATGTAACGCTCGCAAATCGGATTCCAGCCAGGAGCCTGATCCAGAACTATTAGGGACTCTAGTCAGAATCCAAGTAGAAACTTTGCATAGGATCGAGGCTAAAATCCCGAACATGTAGAACAAGATCTATCCGACTAGAAACTTTGAGCAGGCAACCTGAACACTGATCAGGCCGCTATCAAGCTGCGGTCTGGAATGCCATAATGAGGCACGCCTGATCGGTGCCGGATGCCGACCGGATCGGTGAAACCGTAGTGCGGGAGTAAGAAGGCTACCTTACTGCAGCCTGATCAGGGTGCCTCTTTACTCCCGCAAATCAGACAATACGGATATGGCCCTACTATAGGGCTTGACCTAATAAGGCCCTATTAGGGCTTGCCTTACAACTGCCTCAGCATTCCATCAACGCACATAACCTCCTATATCCTACGTCGAAATTTTCATTCATCAGCATATTATCTTTGAAGTTTTGCCGTTTTTGAAAGGTATTGTGCACTGTGACAAACAAAATTCTTTACATTTAATAAAATTTTTCGATAAAACAATATATAGACCTTGAAAGACTTATATAAAACTATGGCGAGTCACCAAAAATCCTTTTCGGGAAAGTCTTATCATTAAAATGAAGGTGTATGCCAAAATTCAGATCGAAATTCGGTTTGCACTTTTTGGAAGTTTATCCAAATATTTTTTTAATTATTTTTTTTTTTCGTCGATTTTGCGTCGTGTGAGCAGAACGGAGAGGAATGAGGAATAGAGATGAGAGAAATGGAAGAAAGTCAGGAAAGAGGATTTCTGCTATAAAGTATCGAGTCTTTTGGGGAAAAGACTTCCGGTTGTTCGATTCGTATCTATCGACGTCCTCGTTCTCCAACCCTGGAGGCCGAATACGCTTTGCTCTATTTTATATATAAGCTTTTGTGTGTATGTGTATGTGTGCGCGCAACTATAGTTTCAACGTTCTTTTGCGTCCTCCTTGCCTCATTCCCTTCACAGTCCCGTATATTTTTCTCTTTATCCATTACTCTCTCTCTCTCTCTCTCTCTCTCTCTCTCTCTCTCTCTATCTTTCTATCTTCATCCCTCTCTTTCTCATTTCCTTTCTCCCTTTGTTCCTCGTTCTATTTTTCTCTCGCCTTCCCCGTGCGTTACTACCAAGCTCACTCACCCTTTGTATTTCCTCCTCCAGTATGCCGGGTCACCCCTCCGTCCGTTTTTCACCCTCTTCGTGTGCCCTCCGTAGGCTCTCCGCCAACATCTATGTGTCCAGGGCTGGCAGCCCTCTGGCCTGCAGATTTTTTTTTTTTTTTTTCGTTCGCCCTCATTCTCTCGGCCATCAGCCGGTTCCTTTGTTCAGCGAGCACGCGTGACCGACGTTCCCCGGACAAGCTGCTCATAAAAGCGAGCTTGAAAAAAAAAATAAAAAATAAAAACGAGGCACTCCGGCTTTACCGTCTGTTGGTATCTGCGACACGCGCGTGGCTGTATTATGTGGCTCACGCTTTTTTTTATGGCAACTCCAACGTGTGCAGAGGTAGCCCTTTCGGAAGGGAAAATTACGCATTTTGGCCATAGTAGACCCCATAGGATAGACGTCTAGACTAAACATTCGCCGCACGTAATCGTGTTAGGTAAATCGGCAAAGTTTCATCCTCCATATAAGCCAACATCCCGATTCCTTCTTGGTGCATTATTGGATCCTGAGATTTATTTCAAGCTTGCGTCACATATGTACAAACGTGGATGTGAGATAGTTTGGAAGTGTTGTGTCTGTGGGAATGTTGGAGATCAACGCGTTTGGCTACTTTGAGGACGGTCATTTGGTTATGGGTTGGAAGAAAATGGATCTTCGTACAGATATGTTGTCGATTGTCTAGAAGGGATTTTGAAGAAATTGGCGTTCACATAGTGTCGAATATGGGGGCTATTATATGAGGATAAACCTTGAAGATCAAGCCTTCCCAAAATCACATTTCCCTATCTTTGTTTCCATATGGAAGTTCGATGTCTGAGTGGATATAAATTACCACAAGGGGCATCTAATATTGGGGTGGAAGACGTGTTCAGCAGCGTCAACTATGGTCGTTTTGTCCTCATTACACTCCAAATCCATGTGTGTTATTTGTTATACCTGAGGTGTGTAATTTTTGGGAATTAATACGTGTAAATGTTATACACAACTTGAAACAACGCACTTACAAGTGTTATAAAGTATTCAAACACTTGAATCTCATTAAATTTTAACACGTTATTCAAACCATGCGAAACGTGTAGGGTAAAGCCAGCAAATTGTGCGCAGTTCATAAACTTTCATTTTTAGAAATATCAATTTTGATAATACACTTTGTACTTTTTATTCAAATTAAGCTTTGGTCATTTAGGAACATTATTTTAGCCCTTCCTGGTCACCCTGGATAGAAACTAGTCGTCGAACTACCCTTCGAGTTTGAAGTATACTCATACCATAAAATTTAGTCATGAAAATTGGAAATAAATACCTTAACGAAGCGATTTGTTGTCCAACACCTTGACACGACATATGCCACTGAGAGGTTAGGTGGTATTGCCAAAACAAGAAAAAATAAAACAACTGAAAGTACTGCGTACTCTTTGGTGGCGTGCACTCTTTGGTGGCTCTACCCTATATGGAGGACGAGTTTGGTGGCTCTACCCTATATGGAGAAGTATGAGTTGGTGAGAGAATCGAAACCACATCTGCTGATTCTTTGATGACGCAGTTCGCCAACTTTGCAAATTGATCCAAGTCCAACATTAGCTGCATATGTCGTAAGGTCTATACGAACAAGAGCTTTAAAGTCAGATATGACAGTATCCTCGGAATGGATCCATTCGAAGCAGTCATCCCCTCTCTCTCTCTCTCTCTCTCTCTCTCTTTCTCTCTTTTTCTTTCTCTGTCTCTCTCTCTCTCCATCCTAAATAGAAATCGTGACAGCCTTCCAGTATCAATTACTCCGAGTTACAATTTCATGGAGTTCCGAACTTTCAGTAAAAGAACCATATTCTCGTAGCCTCCATCCGATCATCAGATTTCTCCCAAGAGCTTTCTCCACGAAGAAGCCTAAATTGGCCATCCGGTTTACTTCCCTCGAGCTTTGCGCATCCAAATTAAAAGGTAAGAAAGCTCTCTTCGTATTTCTAATTTGCATCCTGCTTTTTTTTTTCGTTGCACACGCTTTTGTGCCTGGACCCAGACATCTGTCGCTGTTCGGAACTTCTCGAAACTGCGTTATCTCCATAAACTGTGTTCCAATTGAAAATGAAGAAGCTCGCTCGCAGAGGCGAGAAACTTGGACCAAAGGTTCCTCAAGTACGCCTTGCTTCGCTTCGTTTCATCCCCTTCCCTCCCGCCCCTCGTCCATAAGAACTTTTCTTGGCTATACGATTATTGAAAAGCTCCACCACTACCTCTCTATGTTTGCCCCCCGGGATGTCTGACAAAACGAAGTTGAGCTTTTGGAGAATCAACGTGCTCGACATTGGTCAGGCTCTTGATTTGTCCTGATGAAGCCTCAGGGGGACTTGGAAGAAGAAGCTTGAGGGTTCGAAACTAAGAGCATGGTAGTCCAAAGTGTTGGAGGAAGTGCAGCCTTAATACAGCATGTATCAATGCACAAATACATACGTATATAGAGCATAGAAATATATAGATATATATGTAAATAGTAACAAAGTGGTCCGGTAAAGTCCAATGGCGAGAGGAAGCTCGGTAGTTGTCGCCAAGAAGAGAAGATACCCGGAGCATCAGGTCCCTGCAACTTTGTGCAATTACCACGATACCTTGGGGCCCTTTAGTGATTCGATCAAAACTCGTAGTCAAGTTCTAGCTTGGTTGCTTCGTCAACGACGAGCTGCGACAGACCTATTTCCACCCTTATAGTATGGGGGTGGCATGGCAGAAGAGCGTCTTCGGATGGTTGTCGCTCCTTTTGGTGGAGCCGCGGGTCGGGCGTTAATACGATAGATCTGAAGCTTTCACACGTGGCGCGAGATGGTTGGCGATAGAGCGAGTCAGTGAGAAAAAGAGAGAGATGGAGAGCGGTTGACAGATGGAGGAAGTGGGAGAGCGAGAGTGAAGAAGGGTAAGAGAGAAAGAAAGAGAAGAGAGAGAGAGAGAGAGAGAGAGAGAGAGAGAGAGAGAGAGAGAGAGGACGGAAGTGTTTCAGGGTGGAGGAACCCTTTAATGGTGAAAAGGCACCATCGTCGACGGAAAACTTGCGAGTTGGATGGAAGCTTGACGTTGAAAAGCTGACCGGACTCATTGCAAGACTCTCAGAGTATTTTTAGTGAATGGAGTTGTGGGCGTAAAGATCGCGGTCGAGAAATTAAGCTTCGAAGGGATGAGTTTTTATGACGGGAGATCGAGAACTTTGTTTTTCTTACGTATTTATATATATGGGTAGTAGTGCCTGGGTATACTTCTGTTAACGAGTGCGTATGGACGTATACATATATATTTCACCATATACTTACACGAGCAGTATGAATCAATATCATATATAGATATATATATATATATATATGGGGCATACTTGGAAAAAATTAAGATTATAATTTTTCAATTTAGAAAAAAAAATAGAAACAAAAATCTTACCACGATGGGTCTAGCGGCAAAATGTGCTAAATTTATCATATTTTTTTTTACAAAAAAGAAATAAAAAATCAAAAGTGGCGTTCTTCGAAAAAATCGCGTTTTTCTACAAAAAACTAAAAAAATCATGTCGAAGATGGCTTTGAATATTTTTTCAAATGATTTTTTTTTTAACCAAGAACATTTCAAGACGAAGAATAAAAAAAAAATATCTTAATCGGTCCATTTTTCAGAAAATTACGAGCATTGAAAAAAACGGTCGATTTTTTCAAAAATTCACTACGTATTTGTGATTATGTAAAAAAATTTGAAAAAAATCACACAAGCGTTTCAAGATGAAAACAATAAGATATTAAAGTTACAGCCAAATCGAAAGGGCAGGAGAATCGCGTGAAAACCGAAGCTGAAGAACGTAACACTCAGTTCGAGAAGTTTCAACGCGCTTTTCACCCTCGCGTATGAAAAGGAATTCCAACTAGATACGGTTACTCGTTCACGAAAAAAATTTCGCTGTACGTAAACACGGCGTGGTACGAGAATCACGGGGGCCGTTGAAAATGTAATGCAAAAGTCCCTTCGGTATAGAGGGAAAGAATGAGAGGGGAGATTGTGCATATTGAAGGTATATATGGAGACCTCAGGGAACGCCAAGTCTCGTGGCATTCGGCTGTGTATTCCGATATATATACAGGGTGGACCATTTAACGTGACCATCCCAAATATCTCCGTTGCCTTTAGAGTGACGAAAGAAACGTCAGGAGGTAATTTGACCGATTTCGAAGGGCTGATACAGTGGTGAAAAATTAATTTTCGTCAAGATCATAGTATTTGCGTTCTCAAGGTCATCAATGGTTTTTCAAATGGGAACATGTTTTTTTTTTATTAAGACGTTGTAGCTGATATTCAGACGAATCCAACGACCTATGATAGCATGACCTTGAAATGATTTTTCACCAAAATACACGTGTAAAAACGGAAAATCGTGATGGTATTGACAATAAGAATATCCGAATAATGTAATTGAATTTTTTGTGCAGAAAATTTATTGCAACAAATGTTCGAAGTGATGGCCATTAAGCTCGACACATTTTTTAAGACGTCGGATGAATGATTCTCTTGACCTTCGAATAGTTTCTGGTGTGACAGCGGTGTTATTACCTCCTGACATTTTTTTCGTCACTCTAAAGGCAACGGAGATATTTGGGCTGGTCGCGTTAAATGGTTCACCCTGTATATAAGGGCTCTCAAATGCATACGCGCGTTACATATGTATCCACAGCTAGACTCCTACTCGAAGAACATTCGAACGATATGCCGGTGAAATTTCACTGCAAACGATAGAATAGTTCTTATAGATTGCCCCCGGATAAAAAAAACTCGTATATCGTTTCGTCGTGATGTATACCAACGTGTATTCGTTTTTTTTTTCTTTTTTTTCGGGAGAAAAAGCTTTTAAGAAAATCCCGATGCGCGTGTACTGCAAGACACCTCGTGAGGCACTGAAGTTATCGGAAGTGAAGTGAATGATTTCTTTTCTGGATGCAGGGGAATAAATGAATGAAAATTTTGGATGTGAAAAAAATTATCCTGGATGAAGTGTACGTCGTTGAAAAATGGTATTTAACGAATTACTGAACAAAAAGTGCATCAATGGCTCTGCTAGGGGTCGAAGTAGTGGGTGGATTTTTAATCTTTTTTTCTGATCAGATTGTTGGAATGACGAGGTCAGTATTTGATACGTAAATCATAGCCCTCTGGGGTCACCAGGGGTCACAATGACCCCAAGCGCAACTTTGAGCATTACTATAAGTTGTTGGCGGCCACTTTTAATAATAAATCGCCCATGGTTCAGGATTGTCGTTTTTTGTTTCACTCCGAAATGGCTCTTCAGATATAAGAATTTATACTTTTTTTGAAACAATCAAATATGAAGATATTTTTTTCCTTAAACTATCATATCTCAAGAGTATCAGCTTAAAATTTTATGAAAAAAAAAATGAAAATTGCTAGAGTTGTGATTTTTTTTTAGTATAAAAAGGGCTTTTTTTACGCATTGACCCCTTGCTGAATTTTTCTCTGCCATTTTAAAATTCGATAAAAATATAATACCGAGAATGACACATTCTAGAATGTTCAAACTAAGATCCTGAATTTTTATGAGTCATTCGGAACGATACGGTCAACGAGGCAATCGTTTAAACATGGCTGGGGTCATTGCGACCCCCTGTGACCATAGCCAGAACGTGTGACTGCGAAGCGTTAAGAGTGTGCATTTATTTTGAGGGATGCTTTTTTTTTGGTAAAAATATGGTTTTATTGTGAAAAAATGGTTAAAAGTTGATCATTGGAAATATTGTCCATTGCTAGCCATTACTTTTTCCCATTTTTCTGGTAATAATGAGTGTCTCACAATGACCTGACACTTTAAATGGCGCGCCATATTTTTTGTGGTGTATAATGATCCACAGACCATTCCGGAGCTCAAGGAAGCAATTGGACGCACCATTAATGAAATTAGTCCGCAATAATGCCAAAATGTTATTGTAAATTTCCTCAAAAGAGTGAACGTTTTCAAACAAGGACGAGGCGGCCATTTATCGGATATTGTGTTCCAAACATAACCTCCATGTTTTTACCTTATATTAAAATTAAAATATTCGCACTTTTCAAATAAACTAATACGTTTTATTAATAAATAAAAATGTCAAGTCATTTTGAGACATCCTGTAGTACATAGTCTTGTGAAGCTTGAGTTTTTTTTTAATCGACAAATATCGATAATCAATGGAGGCATTATTTGAACAAAGTGTTGCCGTTGCTGTGTGGCCAATCGGTGTGGGTGGTTCTGGCAACTTGGATAATAAATGAAAAATAAAAAGATACAAATATAAAAAAAAATAAATGAAAATATTTGGAAAAAAAAAGAAAAGAATATTGTAGTAATGAAGAGCCGCGGCTGGGCCTTGTCGTCGAGTAATGAAAAATATAATTTCGACCGCAGCGAAGTCGTCGCGCACTTTTTATACAGTAAGATGGATTTTTCCAATCCAACACACACGATTTTATATGCATGACCGTGCGGATAATAATCGGTGCTCTTCAGCCCAACGCTTCTGGACAAGCCTTCACTCCGCCCGCTCAGCGCGTCAGGTGCATTTTATATTTAGAAGTGAAAAATCGGAATTCGATATTTAAAGGGGAACGCGCCTGGGCAAACGCACCACAATATAAACCGAACGAAATACGAAGATACTGCGCGGATCGTAGACTCGAAGGCATCTGTACTCAAGATAATTTCGTTATTTCGTCACTCCGTGGCGAGAACGTTTTTAATTGAAAACAGAACATTTTTATTTCCTACAATGGCTCCAATTAATCGAAATACATATCGAATTCTAGCAATTCTTTTCTATTATTTATTAATAGCAATACGATTCGACAAAAAAAAATTCAAAATGTTCCAAATCCATTCCTAAGATTCTTGACATTTTATTTTTTACAATTATTAAATCGTCATTTTACCATTTTTTTAAAATGATAAATAGATTGTTTTGACAGACTGATTTTTATTGACTTATTGATTGATTTAATCAATTGACTTATTGAATGATATTTTTTAATTAAATTTTTTTCTCGTTTTTAATTAGAGAGAAAACATTTTTATTTCCTACAATGGCTCTAATTAATCGTAATTTCTATTGAATTCTTGCAATTCTTTTGTATTATTTATTAATGGCAACACGATTCGACAAAAAAATATTCCAACTGTTCCAAATCCATTCTTAAAATTCTTGATATTTTTTTTACAATTATTAAATCGTCATTTTCCCAATTTTTTTTTTACGATAAATAGTTTGTTTTGACAGACTGATTTTTATTGACTTATTGATTGATATTTTTTTAATTACATTTTTTTATCGTTTTTAATTAGAGAGAAAACATTTTTATTTCCTACAATGGCTCTAATTAATCGTAATATCTATTGAATTCTAGCAATTCTTTTGTATTATTTATGAATAGCGATATGATTCGACAAAAAAAATTCCAAATAGTCCAAATCCATTCCTAAAATTCATGACATTTTGTTTTACAATTATTAAACCGTCGTTTTGCCAATATTTTTTTTACGATAAATAGTGTGTTTTGATAGATTGATTTGGATTGACTTATTGATTAATTAGATCGACTGACTAATTAACTGATTTTTTTTATTAAATTTTTTAATTAGGTTTTTTAATCGCTTTTAATTACAGAGAAAATATTTTTATTTCCTACAATGTTTAATTCTCTAATTAATCGTAATATCCATTTAATTCCAGCAATTCTTTTGTATTATTTATCAATAGCAATACGATTCGACTAAAAAAAAATTCAAAATGTTCCAAATCACTTCCTAAAATTTTTACATTTCATTTACAATTATTAAGTCGTCATTTTACCAATTTTTTCATTCACGCTAAATTGTTTGTTTGATTTACAGATTGATTTTGATTGACTTATTGGTTGATTGATTTATTTATTTCCAATGCTCCTTCGTATGCTCTGGTGAGCTTTTATGATGCCATCCCTATCACCCCCCGCCCCCACTCCTCAGTATTTCCACTTCTTAAGGGACCCCAGTGTTTCCAGTTGCTCCAAATAATTTCGACTCATTTTTCACTCGAATGGCAAATTTTACGAGTTTGCCGCTTTCAAACTACCATCGCTGATTCTCACAAGGCGAAAAAAGCAAGCGTATCTAAATTACCATCGGTCAAGTATGTTATCGTGTTTTTCACGAAAGTTTCCGGCACGGAAACGTTCTTTTTCGTCTACCGAAACAAAACAAAAAAAAAACCGAAGAAAAATTGCTACGCGCGTATAAATGCGCTGACCGGGAGAAAGTCCAAGGAAAGCTGAAGGATCGTGAATGGGGGGGGGGGGGGGGGGGGGTGGGGGCGAATCCGTTGGAAAGAAGAGAAATGAGAGAAAATAAGGAGACGGCGGATGTAGTTAGATGGAAAAGAGACATAGAGATTTGGGAGCGGACCCGCAGCTGCTTATAACGGTAGAGGGTATACAGGAGGAGATGAAGGGGGGGGGGGGAGGGAATAAAGGATCTGGATAAATGTATAGTATGGGAAAAAGAGGAAAAGTTTCCTCGTAACAGTTCACTTCGTCACTGCTCCTTGTGAGATCCTCTCTCTTCGCAATTTTTTTCGCTTTCTCCTCTCTCTCTCTCTCTCCCTCTTGCCATCTAGTTCTCTCTCCTTTTTTCTCCTCTTCGATTTGTCTTTTTGAAAGCCTCAAAAGAAAAAAAATTGCCCGCATCTCCATTCCGCCTCGTCCGAATAAGGAAAATGAACAAGAGGAAGAAACATCGAGAGAAAGAGAGAGAGAGAGAGAGAGAGAGAGAGAGAGAGGGAGAGAGAGAAAATGTATAATTTAATTCAATAATATAATAACTAATACATTAATAAATGAATAAATAAGTAAATAATTTAATAAATTTAAAAAAATGTATAAAATAATAATTATTCTATTTCCACCAACAATTAAAAAAAATAAGAGTTTGATGTATCAAGGGCGCAAGACCCTTTAGACGCCCGAAAATGAGTCATTTTTTATGATTTTTTTTTAAATATGATAAAATAATCGCATCTTTTTAAAATTTTGACATTATTACAACTTTCAAATGTTAACATTTTTTTTTTCTAAACAAAATGACGGAGTTTGTTTGGGTTTGTGTTTGTTTGGGTTTGTTTGGGTTTGGCTAAACAAAATCGCGGAGTTAGGAGGTATTCCTTTAGGCGTCTTTTGCGTGTTATCGAAAAGTGCTCTATTTGTCTGATTTTTTTCTATTTATCTGAAACAAAAATCGAAAATATTTTTCGTTTATGGACAAGTGTAGGGAAAGGATATACCTATGAAAATATTTAAAAAGTATAAAATAAAAAATTATGTAGGTTTTTTTAATCATATTTTCATATTTTTCACCATTTTCTCGACAATTTTTACCCCGAAAAAGTAATTTGTTAACGCGATAACCTTAAAACTTTAGGCATATCGTTCCGACAATGTTCTAGTGAGAAACCTCCCAAAATTTCAGCAAGATCCATCAATAACTTTTTGAGCTATAACACGAGCAGTTTTCGAAAATGCAGTTTCGAGATAATCGCCTTTAAAGTTTTCCTAGTTCACAGCATGCGGTCCTGGCGGGCTCTCGACTACGTGCTATAACTTTGTAAATATTTCATATTTCGATTTTTCGATTTTCCAGTATACTCTCAATATATTATATTTTCGAAATATGTGAAAAAAAATCAATTTTTCCGAACATTGTAAAGGGTTTTCCTCCCTTAATGATTTTACTTCTCTGAAATGTGTCGCTGTAAGATTTTTAAAAATAATTTATTTACAGAATATTATTTCAATTTATAACTTTATCGAGAAATAATAAATAGTCGTTCAGAAATTAAATTATTTGATCTTTATCTTTTCATTTTGTCTACTTTGCGAGACTTGAATTTGGCGGAAAAAAAAAATCGGACAGGGCCAATATATCTAAAATTTTAGACACCCTCGTAAGGTTTGTCGGTCAAAAATAGTAAAAAAGAAAAAAGTTTCGCGTATAGAAATAAAATGTTGTCTGATGGTTGTAGCTTCTGTGATCAATAAGCGGATATGCGAGACATGTCGTTTGAAAAAGTGTCAGTATTAGGTACGGCGTACGAGCGACTTGAAACAGTGAAAAGAAGAAAAAAAAAAAAAAAAAACACGACAGGCGATACGGCGACAGGAAAATGTTGTAGATGGGACAGGATGTACGGAGGCTTTGGAAGAAAACACGAGGAAAACGTATAAAAGAGAAAGTGGATCATTTATAAGGAAGGCTTTTCTTTCTTGTTACTTTTTCAAAGTAGCTCGAAAACAAAAAAAAAAATGAGGGTGAGAACTTTGAAACAACTATCGTATTTCACCCTCCCGGGCTTCTCTTGCGAAATCTTCGGGTTGGGAGGCTTTCTTTTTTTGTCAATCCTCGTGTTCCTCTTTGTCTCGTAGGGGCTATTTTTTTAAAATGTCATTACTTATAGATCTTCAGCAGTATATTGTGATCTTACCGATCGGTGAATTTAAAGGAAATAAAAATCCCTCAAAAAATGTTAATTAATAGGCCTGGGTTTGTTATATTATCATTCATTAAGGAAAAACTTCTTTACAATATTTTATGTTTGGACTTTTAAAGGTTTTTGTTAAAAAAAAATTGGTTTCAATTAAAAATTTCAATTAAAAAACTGGAATGTTCAAAAATATGGACATGATTTCATTTCTTGATATTTCATATAATTTAATAAATGCAGGAAAATAGGGATAAAAATAAATAAAAAAATTGACGTGACTATTAAATATGTAAAATAATTTTTATTTTTCATAAATACATTATAGTTTTGTGAACATATTTATTAAATAAAAAAAAATAATAAAATTAAAGAATGGCCGAGATATAAGTCGTCAAGAAGGACCCTCTTTTGAAAATCCTTACCCATGGTGGAATTTTTTCCTCTGTCAGGTATTGCCTGAAAAATACAAAACAAACTTCTTGTAAAGAAAGGTAAAGTGTAGCGTAAAGATAAATTTTTTTGTAGATACGACAGATGTTTGAAAAAAAACTTTGATTTTTAAGGAAGTTTCGACTTTCAAAAACGAATAAAAAATGAACACGGCATCCAGCAAAAAAAAGCCTATGCTACATTTTAGATAATATTGTAAAGAATATGTGGTATATACAAATCAAAATTTCAATTAAAAAAAATCAGTCAAAAAATCAAATCAATCGACAAAATCGAATCTATAAAAAAATTAATCAAACAAATCAAAATTCAAAACAAATTTCATCAAAATCGTTGAGATATTTTGTCCACCAGTTTGGGAAGAGGATCTTACTAAACGTCTTATATCTTCCCCATTTTTTAATTTTGTTTGATTAATTTTTTGTTAACATTTCTCTTCAAATATGTTCATAAAACTATAATGTATTTGTGAAAATTAAAAATTTTATTATATATTCAATATTCACTTAAAAAAAAACAAAAATTATTTTTATCACTATTTTTCCGAGGTTCGTCCGTTTCTAATAATTTTTCATAATTTTTCTCACTCCGTAAGTTTTACATGAATTAAATACAAACCATATGTAAAAAATTCTACGAATCCGATTCAACGGCTATTTTTTTTTCGAAAATATTTGAAAGTTTCTCCTAAGATTTCACGATATGTCATCACGCGTAAGAATTTCCACAACGATATACGGAGAGCACAATTTTGAAGGCAGTATGCAAAACCAGGTTGAAGATCCTAAAAAAACTGCTTTAAAAAAAAAAGCATTAAAAATTCTTTCCTATAAAATTCCATTATTCATCTCCATCCCATATTAATACAATTTCGTCTGAGAGTGCTGACGAGTGTTTTCCTTTTTTTTTCCTTTCAATTTATTCGTTCATTGTACACTGGAGGCCTGCCTCAAGGGAAGGTCCGAAAGCTTGTTCTCTCGAAAAGTGGAAGGAAAGCCCTCGGTGGCGAGTGAAAAGAGCAACGATCGCATATTGCTTCGCCCTTTCTCTCTCTCTCTCTCTCTCTCTCTCTCTCTCTCTCTCTCTCTCTCTCTCTCTTTCTCTCCGTCATACACCTCTCGCGTTTAATTAAATTTTCTCCAATCATAACGGAATATCTAATTAGCGAGAGAGCAATGCAGAGTGAACGAGCCACGAGTCCGCAACGGCACTTTACGCCTTTATAAAACTCTTTGAAACGTTCCATGGCGTTTCTTCGTTCGTATCCCTACATCCGCATAATTCGTGGCACGTGGCATCGATCTCGAAGTCTCGCTCGCGTCATAAAGATCCTTCAATCGAAAAACGCAAGGTATTTCATAAATTCCAAAAGTTTGAAAAAAACTTTCTCCGGCTGCTTGTTTTTGCGAATAACACGAAGGGTTGGAACGATTCAGGATTCTTCGTACTTGCACATTGGAGGCATTCAGTCCAGTACCATATTGCGCAACGGTATACCACACTGATAGAAAAATTCTTTTGATATTAACTAGATGCGTCTATTTGATATTTTTTAAATCTGAATTAAGGGGCCAGTCGACTTTGGAGCCACGAAAAAAAAGGCTATTTTCGCGATTTTTTTTTGAGGATTTTATAAAATATATGAATATAAAAGTTATTGGGCTTGATAAATAAAGTCTTGAAATACATAAAACAATTTTTTTAATTCGTTTTTATTCATTTTTAAGTACAAAAACTACAGTTTAACGTAACGCCTCGAAAATAGGTGGGCTAGGTAGCTCCATCACAACTCGGCAACGGCTTGTCTGAAACAAAAAAATCAAAGTCCATTAGATTCAGTATGACACCAGCCACAAAAAGACCCTCGGATATAAAGTTTTATCAAAAAATAAAAAAATGGCAGATGAAAAACGAAAAAAGTAAAAAAAACGCGTTATTATCGCAGTTTTTCGCAAAAAAAAGAGTAAAAATAAAAATTTTAAAACCATCGAGGGTCATCTTGTTGCGAATCATGTTTACAATATGTGGTTCAAATTTCAAGAGAATCGGTTTATTAGTTTTATAGATACGATGGAGCTAGATTTTGAAAACGTTGTTTCGAGAAAAATGCGTTTGAAGTTTATACTATGAAAAACTCTTACCTAAACTCAATCGGCAATATTGACACAATATTTCTGAATGTATGTACTTTCGAAAACAGTAAAAAAAAATCGATTTTTTGAAATTTTCAAAGTGGACTGGCCCCTTAACTAGATTTTTCGTGAAACCAAACTTTTCCTATTGCATTCCATTATTTAAATTATTTATTTTAAATATATTTATTTATTCATGTGAAGATCTATTTAATATAGTCCAATAATTAAATGCTTTATTTCTAATAATTCCTAATAAATCTGTGATTTGGTTTTATCTGGTAGTACCAGATCTGTAAATATGAAACCGGAATTTGCCCATACATGGCCCTAGTTGTCAATGTAGTTACCGTCAAGTCGCGTCATTGGCGCCATTTGCTATGTTGAAATCTGACAAAGATTTTTAACTCGCAACAATACAAGTTTCGAACCCCAACATAGTTTGTTATAGCGTTGTACATGTCGAATTTTGTGCCTGGAAATTACAATTTGCGGAGAGCATTAGTTTTCTGTTACCATTTGAAGAAAACTGCTGCAGAAACGCATCGAATGCTTGTCGAAGCTTACGGTGAGCATGCTCTTAGTAAATCACAGTGATTTGAGTGGTTTAAAAAATTCAAAAATAGCGATTTTTACGTGAGAAACGATATATCAAAAAAATCCTACGTACTTCTATAGTTATTCTTATATATAATCGAAAAAAACTTTAGTGCCTCATCATAACTCAAAAATTATAGGAGCTGTTGGTCCGGCCTTTGAACTTTCAGAAATAAAGGCGTCATCGGAAAAATGGGCTCTACTGCTCTACTGCTAAAAAAGAACTGCTAAAAATTGTACTGCTAAAATTGTACTGCTAAACAGGCTCTACTGCTAAAACTGTACTGCTAAAAGCTCTAGTGCTAAAACTGGGCTGCTAAATAGACTCTCGTGCTAAAAGCAGCACTGCTAAAGAGTCTCAACTGCTAAAACGCAAAAGGGTATGTTTATGAAAAGTTTTATTGGAAATCATTGAAACTGCTAAAACGCAAAAGGGTGTGTTTTTGAAAAGTTTTATTGGAAATCATTGAAAATCATTGAACGGTTAATAGAACATTGAAAACAAAGGGAAAATGACATGAAGTTTTCTCAGAAAAATTCCAACAAAATTTCTCAGAAAAATTCTAGAAAAATTCCAAAAATAACGCACACCTGCGGTGCTCCTGAACCTGCGCAAGCGGCGAGGAAGGAGATCATGGCAGAAATTAAGGAGAAGCCCGCGACGACTAGTGACAATCGTCGCACAGTATAACCTCCCGCTGAGTGCAGCACAATGGCGCCGATAGCAAGGTAAGTTTTCTCAGAAAAATTCCAAAAAATCGTCAAAAAACCGCAAAAAGTACAGTGTAACCTCCATCAGTGGGACTTATACGAGCCCTCTGTCAGAAGCTAGTTTTAGCAGTCCAGTTTTAGCAGTAGAGCTCATTTAGCAGTACAGCTTTTAGCAGTGGAGCCTTTTAGCAGTACAGTTTTAGCAGTGGAGCTTTTAGCAGTAGAGCCCGTTTAGCAGTACAGTTTTAGCAGTAGAGCCTTTAGCAGTACTTTTTTAGCAGTGCTTTTCTAGGAGTAGAACCCGACCATGGAAAAATGCTGCACAGTCGCCATTTTTTCACGTATCGCTGTAAAAAAATAATTTTGTATAGTCAATTGCGTGTATAATAAAAGCCCTATTTTGTAATTCCGATTTATTTTATGGTTTCGCTGAAAAAAAATCACAAAATATGCCCTTTTTGGCCTCTAGAGTGGCCCAAGGCCTTAAGAACCTATCTAATGTATATTATTTTTAAGAGAAAAATAAAAAAAATAATAACCACTGATATGTGTTTTTTTTAAATAAGCCACATTCTTTTTGAAAAACAATAATAACCTGCTTGCTGTAATTGATATTTGCAGAGTTTTTTTTTCTCTGGATCTCAATAAAAAACGTCAAGAGTATCCGGACTATAAAATACACTAGACTATAAATATATAATATACTTGCCAACCCTTGGTCTAAATCGACGTAAAATTGACGTATAAAGGAGCTTTCGATCGTTTTGTCTCACCTTATCTTTTTTTTTGCTCTGTTTCAGGTAAGGATCAATCGTTCTATCTCGCGTGGGCTGAACTATTCCAGTGTGGAGGGTTTAAAAAAAAAGGCTGAATGCATACAGAGGTCAGTTGGTTGCCCATGTTACCCGGGATTGTCCACATTGTCGATGATTTTTCACTCGATCGGTTGGCACTCGTTGCTAATTCATCAGCAAGTTGTCAGTCCAATTGGATTGAAAAAAAAAACAAAAAAAAAATAAAACGAAGAAGCTTACGCGTTCGATGGGACACTGGTGCGCTTATCAATGCATAATTTTTTATATGACGGTACAGTACGTCGTGTACACGCGACAAATAAAACAGTCGTGTGAATACAAATCCGCCACAACAAAGAGATTTATTTGACGTTGATGAAAAACCAGTAACGCTTATTTAAATTCTGACCGATTAAACGAGCCGGTTGACAAAACCATGAAACACACATTTCATTCGAACGAATCTACGCGTATTCGAACAAATCAGTTTTCCCAATCCTTCGTGTTGCCTACACTCCAATGAAAGAAACAAAACAAAAAAAAACAATACGGTATTTCTATATTTTTTTGGTATTTTTTTTTTCGCAACGGATAAACCTTCAAACCCAACCAAGTCCACCCTGCGAATAACGATTTTCCCCGTTCGTAAGGATATTTATTCGCCTATCTGCGTTTTATATGGAATGGTGAAATTGTCGGTTTTGCCAGCGGAAATACGAGCTTTCATGACGGGCTTGCGCCGGATGAGAGGGCGCGAAAACTACCGCCCCGTGTTCCACGCTCAATCGATGAGTCACGATAAAATGGAAAATGAAAATGTTCATTGACAATTTGTGCAACACGATTGGGGAGATTGAGTCACCGTATCCTGGATAGCTCGGATAGGCAGAGAAGGATACACCAGGCAGTATGAAATTTACAAATTGCTCGTCATTTTGAATAAATTTCGAACTTACCATTGAGCTATGGGTCGATATTCGACATTTTGAAATTATTTGACGATTGCCAGGCAAAATAGTATCGAGCATTCAATGTCTCGGAAGGATCTATCGTAACTCCATTTTTTATCGTCATAATAACATTGAAGGCAACAATGAAGTTTTTCTATAAATTTTTTAATTTTTTTTGAGGACCTATTCAGGACACTATCAAGTGATTAAATGCAAAATTTCGAAATGATTCACTGTTTCGTTTTCGAGATATTGGCAATCAAAGATTGCACGATCTTACACGTGTTCTTATGGGAAGCAGTGGAAAATTTCACATTTCACGCAATAGCTTCGAAATTTTTCTACTGATTGAACACTCAATTACAAAAATTCTCAATTACAGAGGAACATATGACGAAGTGGGTAAAGAAATTGTATGCGTTGGAGTCACGCTCGTTAGAAGTGAAACTTCAAAAACTCGTGTCACTGACAAATGAAAATACCAGATTGTGCTAAAAAGAAATATAAAAAATAATGATTTCATTTTCTTAAATTGCAAAATGACAAGATTAACTTTTATTCGTGTAATTTTCGATAAAAAACTTAATTCTTCATTGACAATTCAATTATAAATTTGTAATTCATTGAAAACTTTATTGACTTCCGTAAGATTGCAATTAAAATTCAATTGAATTCAATTTTTTGGAGGATAAAATAATGACCTGGGCACTTGATATTTAATTTATTTGTTTTAATTAAACTTACTCCATCGTAGATAAAAATTAGTTGACCGTTAAATTTTCGGGTTCGTGAAAGAAACACCGTGAAGAGGATAAAATAATGACCTGGGCATATAATTAGATCGGAAAATATTCTTACATGTAAAACAGCGCTGCAGCTGTAGGAATATCGCTAATTGATCGAAGGGAAGTATCTAATTGGATCTTCATTATTTGGTATAATTCAGCATGTGAATAATGCATATATATATGTATATATATATATAAATATATTATATTATATATTTATGCCGGAGTATTCCTTATACATACCACATCAATATGCACGCAAATCGTATGAACTCTATATATCAAACGAGGTGGGATAACTGGGTAGTTTCGTTTGAATAGGCAAAACTCGGTGAATTGCCCGAGACTAATGAGGACGCAGAATTTGAATGCAATTTTCATCTCTCTCTCTTTCTCTCTCTCTCTCTCTCTCTCTCTCTCTCTCTCTCTGTCTCTCTATCTCGTACAATTTCTGCACAGACGGAAATAATCTTTTCGCATCGCGATATTATTGTGCCAGGCTGAAAGAAGTTTTTCGAACGAAATTTTCCCATTTTTTCTGCTGCTCCATTCATCCGTAATCCTTTCTCTCTCTCTCTGTCTCTCTCTCTCTCTCTCTCTCTCTCTCTCTCTCCCTCTCTTCCTCTCTCCCTCTCTCTCTCTCTCTCTCTCTCTCTCTCTCTCTCTCTCTCTCTCTCTCTCTCTCTCTCTCTCTCTCTCTTGTTCTCTTTCTTTCTTCCTGTCTCCCGATTTGCAAACATGAACCGGGGTTTTGCATACTCGATGCAGTCGGGCGGTTTTCCGGTTTGACGAGGGAAAAAAATTCAAAAAAAAAAAGAAAACTCGGAGATACGGGGACAATTTACGAACGTCAACTGTGCTGTCATCTAACTCTCTTTCTCTTTCCCTCTCATTCGATCTTTGCTTAGTTGACCTTGTTCCTAAGCTCTGCGAAGTTCGCGAAAAAAAAACTCTTTGTACCAGTCATACATCGAACAGTCGAATATTCAGCCCACGTTTTTTTCATAAAAATCGCGACTATCACTTTTTCATGCCGATCCATTCTCTCTGGCTCTTCCTTTCTCTCTCTCTCTCTCTCTCTCTCTCTCTCTCTCTCTCTCTCTCTCTTCGTCCTTTTTACAAAAGCTCTGGATGAAAAATTCTCTCGTTTTTTTTTTCCAAAGCTTTTGCTCACGGACGGACACGCTACAGTTTTTTTCGTTCGCGTCGAGGAAGGGGGGAAAAGCTCTACCCTTAACAGTTGTTTGAAAGTTCGTGCATTCGCTCTCAGGCTTAAATCAGCAGAATCGGTTGCCTCACAATTTTAACGAAGGGCCGGAAGCATTAATACCTTCGCATCGTAAACGAAGAGTTTTATGGTCCAAAAGTCCGATGGAAATTTGATTTTTACAAATCGTAGAAATTCTCATAATCATTTTTTTCCCCCTCTTTTTCTCCCGTGTGACCTCTCGCCATATAAAAACTTCAATTTTATTTCATACCTCGACATCGTTCATTTCAAGCAACCGTAACAAGCTAGCTGTCCATTAAGAGGTTTTCATCATCTTGGCAGTCGGAAAAATCGGTATAAAACTGATTTTTTTTTCTGACACGACTATTAAATATATAAAATAATTTTTATTTGTCACAAATACATTATAGTTTCATGAATAAATTACATTCAAAAAGAATAAAAAATAGCGGAGATATAAATCGTCTAATAGGACTCTCTCTTGAAAATTCTTGCCAATGGTGGAATTTTTTTTTCTCGGTCACGCATCGTCTGAAAAATAAACAAATTAAAATTTCTTGTGAAGAAAGGTAATAGCTAGAGTGTAGCATAGGGAAAAAATTTTAAAAACATTTTTTTCTAGAAATGTCAGCTGTTTGAAGAAAATTCTAATTTTTACCAAAATTTTGAGTTTTACAAATGAATAAAAACTGATTGCGGAATCCAATCGAAAAAAATCCTATGCTTACATCCTATGAGGTGTGTAAATTAAGTAATGAGATTGTTTTTTTTCAATTTTTTTAATCGAGTAGAATTACAATTCATTGCTGTCTCTCTTAAAATAACTTCCATGCACTGACAGAAATATTCTTTTAATATTAACTAGATGCGTCTATTTGATTTTTTAAAATTTGAATTGACTAGATTTTTCATGAAATCAAATTTTTCCTATCTCATTCCATTATTAAAATTATTTATTTTACATATATTTATTTATTAAAATCAAGATCTATTTAATATCGTCTAATAATTAAGTATTTTATTTATTCCTAATAAATATGTGATTTGGTTTCATCTGGTAATATAAGACAAAAGGGACAGACAGAAAAATGGTACACGATCCAGCCTCTCAAAAATCTCATTTTTTTCAATTAACAGCTTTGTTACGAAAAAATGACAAAAAATACATTTTTTTTAATATTACCTTCAATCTGCGATTCCTGGACCACGAGGTCTTCCATTGAAGTTGATTTTTTCGATCCTTTTTTTTGAAAATCTCAAAGTGGTTTAACCCCTTAACATCACAGAGCTCCGTTGTCCGATTAAATTACTCCGGACCTTTCACTTGCCGCGAAACAGCTGGAAATTTGCCTCGAAGGGAATATTTTTCCCTTTCTAGGCCGTCCATTATCTGGGGCAGCTGTCCAGAGTGCGATATGACGGTGATAAGCTTGCCAGATACCGCAAACGTCTTTGAGAATTTTATTCTTCGTGTCTACCTGTCTCCATAGCTATTTATATCTACATGTACGATCCTCAAAGTCTGACCAAGCTCTAATTGCTATTTATAGAATGACGATACCTGTTCTGGCCCAAAAAAAAGAATAAATACAGCGTTCGGTCATTCGGCCATACGTCTGGCAGTTTCACAAAGATAGCTGAAATAAATTGATGAACGATCCCCCGTGGTTTCGATAAAGTATTTATACTTAACGTATATATATATAACTCTCGGCAATATTTATCTTCCAATGTCCTTTTTTCTCAGCAACCATTCTAAATAGAATTGATTCGAGGGAATGATTATCCACCTCGTTTGCCCCCTTTTCGTATCCGTGACCCCAATCTTCATATTTACAGTTTTATACGTTCATCTTAATTGATTCACCCAAACTCACGATTAACTTCACGCGAAAGATCTATTAGGTTTGTTTGGTTTTTAAGTATCAATAATTTACTGTACACCGTAATCATCAATAACTAGCTTTTGCCAGTGACTAGGTCCGCCTGGACTTTAGCATTTGATGCAGAGAGAAGATAAACAAAGAGTTAAAAAAAAGCCATAAAGAAAGAAAGAAGGTAGAGTTTCATATTTTTCAGGTACGGTTGTAGACTGACTGACTGAGATAAGGGTTGATAAATAATGAAAAAGTAGTATAAATTAGCTTTGAAGAATACCAAGTTTGATGGAATGATGCCAAGTTTCAAATTGATACACGCAGGGAATACAATTTTTGGTACAAACTTTTACACCTCATTTCACCTCCTTAAGAGTTGATTTTCGAAAAAAACCTTTCTTAGTGCACCTCTACTCGTTCTAATGAACACATCTTTTAAATTTCATGTTTCTATCTTCAGCGGTTCAGGCTGTGCGTTGTCTATTGAGGTGTGTAAATTAAGAATTGAGATTGGCAACGTAGCGTTCGATCTGGCAACACTTGGAACGCGGGACTTGGAGGGGCAGCAGGTGAAAATGTAATACACCTTCAGTACGAGTTTGAACTCGCTAGAGTCATTTGGTTGTCCGTAGCGATTTTTTTCGTGAAACAGTTTTTTCTAGTTCTCAAAATGAGTGACACCAATATCAAGCAAGGTGTGCTATCAGGTTTTTGCTTTAGACTTGGGCACGGTGCAACGGAAACTTCTGCAAAACTTCAGCAGGCCTACGGAGACAGTGTTTTGTCAAGGGTCCAGGTTTTTTCGGTGCATCAAGGCATTTTCCGAAGGAAGAAAGTCGATTGAAGATGAACCAGGCAGCGGAAGGCCTTTGTCTTCGAGAAACGATGAACATGTCGACAGAACGAACAAGACGATCCGAATGCACATGATTGAAGATGAAGGCCTTCCGCTGTGTGGTTCATCTTCAATAGACTCACTTCCTTCTGAGAATGCCTCGAACCACCGAAAAAACCTGGTCTCTTTGTTTGTCCACGAAATTACGAAAGGATCAATTTCTTGGGAGATTCAACAAATTCCAGGTGACAATTCCCAATAAAAACATTCTCAAACATCGTGAATCGGGAAATAGAGCGATATCCACTTGGATTCCAATGTGGACTCCCTACGTGCGGTGTCCCTATGAAATCCCTTTAGCGATGTGGTAGGATCTGTAAATTCCCCGACAAATTTCTGCATGGAACGTTCGATAGTTCACTCTAGCAGGTACATCCAATTAATTGATGTGATTCCAAACGAGGCAGTCAGTGAAATACACTTCATCTCAATGCGCAAAATGGACTACAACTTGTCAGGACGTTTCGGCTCGTCGCCACCAACCAACGGTCCATACAAAGTAAGACGATCTTCGGAAGGCCACTGCAAACATCGGATTATTGAGTCATCGATATAGAGTCCGTGCAATTGAGAGCTTGCAGCCAAAGTTCGAATACCGCGAAGTTGTTCTACTTGCTGCTTTCGAACGTCAGCAATGTACAACCGGATGAATATAAACTTGATTCGAGTGATGGTGAGCAGTGGTGAATGACTCTATGTGGGTGGCTGCAAGGGGTTTCGGGCTGTAGCACATCGAGGAGTTTGCCATGGTGTGCTCACATCGGGAATGGAAAAAAAATAAGGACTGTTTGGTCTCTCGAGAGTCCAAAAAAAAAAGAATTGAAGGAGAAAAAAATACGCAGACGGAAAAAAAAGCCGGAAGCGCGTTTGCGGAACGAGCTTATGACGAAAGAGAGGCCGGTAAACAAACTTTGCCAGCGTGGCCAATATCCGGTTTCTCGTTCTTCTTTCCCTTCCCCAACTCGCTCATCTTCCTACGAGTGCGGAATATATTTTTTTGGCCTGTTTATTCACCGGTTTTTTTTCGCGTCGATGCACCCAGGGCCGTTTGACGGAAGTATTCGTTTCTCCGTCTTTCGATGTATGTTGCTTCCTATATGTTTTTTTTTCTCGTTCGTACATACGCTTGTCGAAACAAACGCTATGACATGATTTTGCAGCCTCGTTTATTGACTCTCTTCGGAGGTAGTCGCAGGTATAAAAACGTTTGCGTCCCTCATGTTCCGCTTGTCGCGCAATATTCGTCATCGTAGAAAAATGTGCCCTGGTGACAAAAAAGACAAATAAAAAGATGCTGGCATGGAATGAGAAACTGAGCGAGGTTTCGAAAAAAAGAGACCTGTACTTCAGCCTCGACTATCCGATGAAATTGCCATTTTATTGGATTTCTACAAGCACTCCAAGCATTCCGCTCGCAGTTTACGTCTAATTTTTGGCATCTCGCGATATCATTGCGCGCTCCTATCGCGACGATACGCCAAAGAGCATCTGAAATATCATAAACGGACGTAGCAATTTGGTTCAAGATACGTTGGCTTCCATTTGTGGAGAAAAAAAACCGAGTGCAAGCCGATAGGTAGAGTTCCTTCAAAGCTGCAATACCGAGTCGAAATTTTCCGTGCTACCTTCAATCCAAAAAATAAATGCCTTCATCCTCGAGCAGAGATCGGCGATAGCGGATTATCGGGTACCTAAACGAGGGGTACATTGTTTGGAATACCAATACGTTAGGGCCTCCGATGAACCTCCCGAATGGCAGAAACTGGACATTGTCACTTCGAAGGAGGTCAATGCAGAGCTCAACTGAACCTGCGAAACCCCAGGTGGGCCTGCTTCGATCGCTCCCGCAGAACCTACTGCCTCCCCTTTCGGCCTACTGTAGGCGCACAGTAGACCCTCCGGATCCTCCATTCAGCCTACTGTAGTCGCACTGTAGACCCTGCGGATCCTCCATTCAGCGAAAAGGCATTTATTTCGTCATCGAACGGGTTACCGATCAGGCCACAATGGAGTGTTGATGAAGGAGATATCGAATTTGGGCTCAAAGCAGATTAGGTGGGGTCGAGGCAACGGACTTGAGGTCGAAAGCAGGTTAAGGAGGCCTGTGTTCTGCACGTTTCACTGAAACTGGAGGTCGAAAGAAGGTTTGGGAGGACTAACAGAGGTTACACTGAACCAAATGAAGGCTTCTTCATGGCACTGAACTCGACAAATGGGATTTGGTAGGTTCAACGAAGGCTGGTGGCTTGTGCATTGCAAAAGAAATGGGTCCTGCGAGTGTCCACAGGAGGCTATAAGTTTTGACTCGGGTTGACTAGCGACAAATGCATTTTCTCAATCACAACCTCGGAAGGGTCTGCAGAATTAACGCAATAACTATCGCACTGTGCAAACTCGGATGAGACGTTACAGGAAACTTTGAGGCGTGACGGTTGCTCATATACAACGTAATAATGCACTTATGCAGTACTGTATTTCGATCGAGAAACATCATGTACGTGTTTATACGAGTATATAAAGGGTGTCTCAAAATGACCTGACATTTTTATTTATTAATAAAACGTATCGTTTATTTGAAAAGTACGAAAATTTTTATTTTAATATGAGGTACAAACATGGAGATTGCGTTTGGAACACAATATCCGTTAAATGTCCGCCTCGTCCCTGTTGGCAAACATTCACTCTCTTGACGAAATGTTTCAATAACATTTTGGCATAATTGCAGACTAATTTCATTAATGGTGCGTCCAATTGCTTCCTTGAGCTTTGGAATGGTCTGTGGATCATTGACGTACACTTTTCCTTTCAGAACATCCCCAAAGAAAGAAGTTCAATGTCGTCAAATCGCACATTGGTGGCCAATTCACATCGCCGCCGCGCGAGATAATACGACCATGAAACTTCGTCCGCAATAACTGCATTGTTTCACATTTTCACAATTTCTATGGGTTCCTCGATCGTGTAATTCTCCATGGCTAAACCTCAATACTTCCTGATGCCACTTGTCACAGATTTGTACTCTATGTTCCCCATAAAAAAAATTGCGTGCAATTAAAAATGTCAGGTCATTTTGAGACACCCTTTATATATATATATATATATATATATATATGTATATCATATTGGTGAAAGCTGTGAGTGCAGTTGTATCAACGACAAAACATATTTAGGCGTGAGTTGACGAAACAACTTCCCTATTGTAACAAGCGTCTCTTGATATTAATCTCAGATCCTTGGATCCCATCGTTCATTATATATTCTCTCTCTCTCTCTCTCTCTCTCTTTCTCTCTCTCTCCCTCTCTCTCTCTCTCTCACTCTATCACTCTCTCTGCATACGCAAATGAATTAGACGGATGTCTAGGTGCATTCTATGTATTGATACATATATGTATATAATTTTGTTCAATGTACATATACATGTATACATTTCTTACTCTTGTGCAACTTTAGATGAACTTTGTCGAAGTTTGTCAAGTTTTCGTCGACGTCGCTCGAACTCTCATCTCTATTGCTACACCTTCTACTCTCTCTCTCTCTCTCTCTCTCTCTCTCTCTCTCTCTCTCTCTCTCACTCTCTCTCTCTCTCTTTCTCTCTCTACCTCGTCTTCTCTCACTTTCTGCTTTCTCTGTCCCCCTCGACTTTGGATATCATTGGCCCAGCTTGTGTTCGACTTCTCACGTGTAGAAAGTCTTTTGAGAGTGCTGCCCATAGAGTCTCTTTACCGTACTATTCTGCATTTTCGAAGAGAATGGGAGGAAAGAAGAAGAAGAAGAAGAAGAAGAAGTGAGAAAGAGAGAGAGAGAGAGAGAGAGAGAGAGAGAGGCAGAGAGAGAGGGAGAGAGAGAGAGAGAACGTAAGACGCCAGTAGAATGAGTAAAGAGAGTAAAGCTCGAGAGACTACCGATAGCGGTAGAATAAGTTTTCTTCGTCGACGTGTTCAACCCCTTTTCCCGATACGTCCCTGTCATCCAACTCACCACTTCTTAATTCGTTGGGAGAGTCTTGAAACTACTCGTTTAAAGCCGTTGGTCCAGTTATCCGAGCCACCCACATACCACATTCAACAGTAGAGAAAGAGACATCTCGACTTCTTTGTTAAAACAAAAAAATCGTGGCCGAATGGCAATTTGCAAGTTAAGTAACTAATGCATTTGTGATAACTCCTTACAATGTTTCATATTTAAAATAATTGAACGTCGTAATTATAAGATTTAATTTATTCATTATTTATTCATTTCACGCAAATATCAATTTTTTCCTTCACGTTTGTGCGTTCAATGTCAATGAGTTCTATAAAAATCGCCGGATACATCGATTACCAATGGAGGTGATAGCAAAAAAAAAAAAAAAGAAACAAGTACGCCTAAAGGACTGTGAGAATTTCAGGCGAAGCTCGGCTGCTTTCCGCCCAGCTGCACGGTTATCCCGGAGACTTTCCACTTTCGCTAATGGCTCGCGAAACTTCTTCTTTGACGATACTACTCGCTCTTCTCGCAGTTCCAATTCTGACTCTTCCGGTTGCGGTCAAAACTTTCGATGCAATATCCCCCACGTTTCCGTCTCCTTAATTACCTCTTAATTACAGGACAATTTTGCTCGTACCATGTTCAGCAGAGACCACGACTCCCAGACTTTATGGTTCATGTGTATTTACAGGGTGAGGCACATAAAGTGTTACAGAGCAATAGCACTCAAACTATTGATCATATCCAAAAATGTTTCAGCCAAAAGTTTCAGTGTTCGAGAAGGCCGTCATACTGGACCACCCTATTTTTTTATCGGTGGAGGCGCTGAAGCTACGTCAAGGTCAACTCCACTTCTTTAAATGGAACCATGTATTTTTTTTTTCGATGACATTATTACCGATTTTAAGACGAATTCAGCGACCTACAACACAAGGTCATTCTAGTCACGCAAAGTATGAAAATAGTCGAAAAATCGAAAAATATCGAAACGATCACTTTCAAAGGATCCACTAACCTTGGTTTGGGTCTACCTACAGAAGATGCTCGAAGTGATGACCCTCGACTTGTAAGCACTTGTTAATTCGCTGATTAACATTGCGCCTACAGTAGGCCGAAAAGGGTTTCGGCCTACTGTAGGCGCACTGTAGACCCTCTGGACTCCCCATTCAGCCTACTGTCGGCCAGTAGGTTCTGCGGGAGCTTTCGAAGTAGGCCCACCTGGGGTTTCGAAGGTTCAGTTGCGCTCTGCATTGGCCTCCTTCGAGTGACAATGTTCAGTTTCTGCCATACGGTAGGTTCACGGAGGTCCTAACGTGTTGATATTCCAAACATTGTACCCTCGTTTAGGTACCCGATAATCCGCTATCGCCGATCTCTGCTCGGGGAAGGAGGTCTCCCGTTTGGAAGACAAAAGACTCCCTTCGCCATCGCTCGCTTTCCCTCGATTTCAACTCCAGATTCATCATATTATGTTTCCGTTTGAATTCGTAATATAAGAGTATATCTTTAATAGAGGTCTCTTGCTGCAAGGAGGCAGGCACATTCACTCTGTTCCAGTTCTCTTGGGACGGTCATTTGATTTGGGAACTTCCGTCGCTTCAAGTAGTATAGATAAATGTGCGTCGGACTGCAGTCAGCCCTTTTACGTGTTAAAATGTTCAGCCTCTACCAAGATGGTTTGATTTCCTACTTTTGACATTTCAACAGAATAGCTTCCTCTTTTACCAAGATGAAGTAACATTTTTTTTTTGATAATCTGCGTTTTCAAAGAGATCGTAGAAAAATTCATAAAACTATGCTTCTGGAACAATGTAAAATGCTTATCCTCCACAAATGTTTATTTTCTTAGTACTCCAAATGATGAATTCATTGTTGATCTTTTTTCATATGTCTGAGTGAAACTTCACGGTAGCTCTCAATTAAAAATATGCCCAAGAAAAGAGGTATTCCTCCGCATCAGTGCCATGCGGCAATTCGTCGATTCCTCGTAGAAAAAAAGTCTTGACGAAGAAAAAAAAACAACCCATTTTGTGTTTTTTACCATCGACGAAAATGGTTTGAACTCTGTGATCTTGGAAAGCGTGCAGTCTGAAGTTACGAAGCAATTTCGGTAATGGCAACAAAAAAAAGAAAGGAAGTTTAAAACATTCATTGCATTCCAACGATGCAAACTCCATCATGATGTAAAAATGGATAAAAAGACGATACATAATGTGCTGTACTACCCCTCGTCATCGATTCGAGACAGGTCGTATTTTTATAAACCTCGTATATATACATATATATATGTACCTCGAGGGTTGAGAACTTGCTCACCGGGTTTGAAGAGTCAAGCAGCTACGTCCGCCGAAGCAGCTTATCAATATGGATGTGTTTAACTTGCTGCATAATGGAGAGTGGGTTCCGGGTCCTGTTTCTACTTTCGTCCCACGGCACGTCTTTCACTGGTATTCTGTCCGAACATTTTCATCCCCCTTCCGGAATATAAAGGGGGGGGGGGGGGGGGGAGGCGCTGCTAGTGGCAAAGTAATCATTGGTTCGCAAGGTTGCTCGCAGTTTCCTATTCGTATATACAGGATAATTCGGAAAATATTGTGAGTCTGATGGCGGTAGACTTCAGTTAGGACTCTGAGCTAAGATACTTATCATAATGTTTCTTTTAATTTAAAATAGAAAAGTTTTAATGGCGCTGTAGATTGTCATGGAAACATACATTTCACCTTTCACCGATTTTGCCTCTTTTTTCGTCTGACGTAATCTTTCTTTCTCTACTTTTCGTCTGTTTGAAATTTTTACTTCAGTGCATTGGAGGCAAAAAAAAATCACCACAGGCATAGCAGGATTCTGCTCTTCTGACTTCAGCGACGACCTACGATACGTCCACGTGACTCCAATGAACAGTTCGTTTCAATTATCACTACAAGGGAAGGTTTATTGATGAATGCTGTCGGCCCGAATATA
>OZ010720.1:2778892-2804600 GCA_963932345.1 Ophion ventricosus
TCTCCAACTACTTTCCAACTCTCCAACTACTCTCCAACTCTTCAACTACTCTCCAACTACTCTCCAGCTCTCCAAATACTCTCCAACTCTCCAACTCTCCAACTCTCCAATTGTCCAACTACTCTCTAACTCTCCAACTCTCCAACTCTACAATTCGCCAACACTCCAATTCTCCAACTACTCTCCAATTCTCCAACTCTCTAACTCTCCAACTACTCTCCAACTCTCCAACTCTCCAACTACTCTCCAATTCTCCATCTCTCCAACTACTCTCCAACTCTCCAACTCTCCAACTACTCTCCCAGTCTTTAACTCTCCAACTACTCTTCCACTCTCCAACTCTCCAACTCTCCAACTCTCCAACTTTCCAACTACTCTCCGCAGACGCAGAAAAATATGATTTTTTCTGTGTCTTCATTGAGAAAAAAAATCATGAAATTTTTTTTCGATTTTCTCTGTTTTTTTTTAAATTTCATTGCTGCCGTATTTATTATTTTTATTGATAAAAACTTAGTTTCGACCCCAGATTCTGAAAGAGCACACTCGAAAGTACTGTGAAGCATAAGTTTTATTGAAAAATTTTCCTTCCTTAATATAAAAAACTTGGCTTAAAAATGATTTTGAAAAATCACAATTCTTCGACGTTAATGGGTTGACAATAATAATAACGCTAAAATTAATTTTGTATGGCACTCATATATATCGCGTATGGCCCAAGACCATCTACCAACGTGACTCAGAGCTTTTTTTTCTCCTACTTTCGTTACTTCATTTTTATGACTCGTTTGTTTGCTTTTATTACATATATCCGATAAGACTCGCGCGCCACCCATTGTACATTGATGGTACTAGGTCAGAAACTTTCACGCAGATGCCAACAACAACTGTACAAAGTTTCAACTCAATCGGATGAACGATGCGCGAACGCATAGAAGACGAACACACAAACATTAATTTTTATACGTTACAAGAAGAACTTTATTGAGATAAAATGCAGGGAAATCGACTTTTCCATACAAACTTCAACACCACATTGCATCCCTAATTAGGGGTTGTTTAAAAAAAATCCTAAAATACGCCTTCTTATTTGTTTTGAAGAATAATTGTACCAATTTTCAAATTCATACACGCAAGGAATACAATTTTCCGTACAAATTTTCACAGCCCATTTGGACTGGATGTGAAAATATATATTTATTTGGATAATTCGTACGATCAAATTTTCTGGGAACTCAATTTGTCAGCTCACTATTATGGAGTAGCAGTTTCGTTCATTTTATTCGGGAAAGTTGTGAAAATCGGATTCGTTTGACCGGTGGACGGTGTAAATTTGTAAATGTCGGTGAGGAGAAAATTGGATTTCCGTGATTCGAGTCTATGAACAGTGAGGTCTCGCATCTGTGCTACGTAATCAGGAATTTGCATCGAAAACACCTGTGACGAAGGATAGACTACGAAATTTTCTCGGACTTGGAAATTCGACTTTTCTCTCTCTCTCTCTCTCTCTCTCTCTCTCTCTCGATTCCTGTTTTTTTTTTTTCGTTTCGTCCACCCGACGAGGGTACGACGATTCGGATAACGTGGAGAACACGAGACGAGTCACCGGTGGGATTTGAAGAGAGTATACTGAAAGGTTTCGTCCAATGTACGTGTGCGACCATTCGATCTTCGAATGTCCTCGCGACGACGATTGTGAGGGTCATTCGAAAGGGATAATGCAAAGCAGTCGGGACTGTCTGTCGACTTGAGTGTCCGCGAAGAATTCGCTCTGGTAATTCCCTCCGACTTGTTTTCACATGGAAGAGTTCTATGAAAAAAAAAATACGTCAATTGAATACGAGCCGGGTACTGGTACTGGAATACAAATGGAAAAATCGTTCCAGCTGACCTGAGGTAGTTTTATATTATTCATGTAATGTTGGGTTTTAAAAAATATCCAGAGAAAATTGATAGGAATATCCATTCTTCTAAACGGAATGAAAACATTCTTGTAGAGATTCAAGAATTTGAAACAGAAGCACTGAAAGTTTTTCTCGAATGAAAAATCATAGGAATTCATAGAGCTGTACACATGTCGCAATGCTGCCTTCTTTTCGTCTTTCCATCAATCACCTTTCATTGGGATTTCAACGGAATATTGTCAACAATCGACAGGGGGTAGTCCAATTAAAACTCTTTACTAAAGACCATTACGTTGGGATTTGAATTCGCTGAATTATCCTTCAGTGATTTCCGTATCCACTGGCCCATTAAGACCTTCAACAATGTTAAAGTCAGTGTTGGGCAAAATTTAATTGCTAGAGCAACTAAAGATTAACAATTAGTTCATTGTTAATCACGACTATAACAAGAAAAAAATTCAATAATTGTAATTGTGAAAACTCACGATTAACAATTATTTAATTTTTAATTGTTAGAAACAATCAGAAACTAATCAATTTTCAATCTTCTTGATGCATTTGATTAAAAACTAACAATTAAAACTGATTATTGTACAGGGCGCGGGGGTGGCGTCAGAACAAACGTAGTTATTGCGCTGCGCAAGCCAAACAAAAGCCAAACAAACACGTCGTATCTGATAACTGTAAAGTTAAATAGGTTAAATATTAGTTTTAACTGTTTCTTAGAACAATTAAAAAAGTTATTTGCAATTGTTATAATTGCGAGTTGCAATTAACACAGATTAATCCAAATAAATTAATTGCAACATGCAATTAATAGTTAACTGCAATTACTTTTTCAGTCAATTGATGAATTGATTGAACATTTAATTGATTAACGCCCAACACTGGTTAAAGCCGGTATGTTCAAGGGAAATCAGCGATCGGTCATTCCCTTCAGCGTTGAGTAGCCATTAGACGCGTGTACGTAGCGTCAATGTGAATGATGTACGGCACAAAAGCATTTCTCGTAGTAGCATTAATGTGAAGTAGTAGCAATGCCGTACATTGCCTTACTGGAGCCTCTCTCTCTCTCTCTCTCTCTCTCTCTCTCTCTCTCTCTCTCTCTCTCTCTCTCTCTCTCTTTCTCCCTCTCTCTCTATCTCCCTTACTCTTGTCACGAGATTTACCCTCGGGCGATGGCACTTTGCTTGATTCGATTAACCACTCGCGCTCCAACGTCTCCACCACCGCGCGAGTACATCCCTCCGGTGGCGCCAGCGTCGTTGCATTATTACGCGGCACAACGGCCAATCCCCATGGCAAAATCTGTACGCCTCACCTAGAAATAATAAATGGAAATACTCACACATTCAGCCATTCAACCCCATGTGCATACACAGAACTATGCTGTCTCGATTTCCGGTGCGACCAAGTCGTCGTCCATTAAACGGCAAATAGAAGGACGACGTGTTGCAAGATTAGTTTTGCGCAATGATCATTGAATGTCTTGAGACCTCATTGGAGGCAGGGAGAATGGTTCTGAAAGGAATTAAAGGTTCGGGGATCAAAGACTCTTTCATGAGTGAATGAAATTAGACATTGGACAATGTTGAAGTGTCTTTTTGTTCAAGATCGATTCATTGTGACTTGTTTTTTTTTTAAGCTTCCTTAACCCTTCGTGGTCGCACTTGCAAATTCAATCGCGGTGGTCACACTTGGGTCGATTCTACCCTCCGTTTTCACAAAAGTTTTGTGACCAAACTATCCGTCCGAAGTGCTTCAAAAAATTACGAAATATACTTTGAACTTAGTAGATGATGTACGAAAAATTTATTTATAAGAAATAAAATGGCGACATGTTTAAAAAAAATCATAAAGAGGTGAAAACGCAAAAAAAGACACTTTTTCGCTGGAAAAATCATAGTTCCGTGAATTTTCAACATTTTTACCTAAAATTTGGACGTGATACTTCTTGGATATGCTACTTTTAGGGAAAAAATAGTAGCATAGTGCGCGTTCCAAAAAAGGTATTTATTCCGACATGTGAAGAGGGTAAGTTTTATGGTAAGAGGATACTTCAAATTCTAGGTGAGATGGTGATTGGAACTATTATATATTTACGCCAAAAATTAATCGTCGATTCTACCCAGAGTGACCACGAAGGGTTAAAAATTAGCCCATCCTCTGAAGAAACTTTGAGGGACTTGTAGACGACGAAAAAAATAGCGAATTTTGGTCATTTTTTTTTTGGTATGGAACAAAACGTTTTACATTTATGAAAGTTTAGGTACAATTTATTATACAATCAAATTGTTTGAATACATTTTTTCATTAAAAAATATTTAAAAATGGCGACGTTATGGCGTGGTCTTTCAGGAAGGCTTTGTCCGTTTCGATTCGTAGTTCAATATTTGAGATCCGTTGTTTCTGCTATTTTTTTCAAAAGAAATATTTAATTACCAATATTAAAGATATTAGAGCTTATAAATATGAAAATTTCAATAGGAACTTTTATCTTAACTGTTGATTCATTAGATAAAAAGAGAAACGTACCTAATTATTTTTTAATATTGGAAAGACTTGATTTTACAAATGTGTAAGACTGATTATCGTAAAAAAATAAGTAAATAAATAAATATTAAAATAATAAAAGTTAGGATTTAATTACACGTCCATATTTTTTTTAATTCGCAGCACACTCTAAAAAAGCAGCTCTAAAAAACAGCAAAAAAAATAGGGGTTATTTTTACAAATATAAAAAATATGGGAAATATAAAAAAATCGGATATATATCAAAATATCGGATATTTTCGAACTCTGGTATTTTCCGAAATAAATTGCAAGTCCAAAAATTCCTGAACATCCGTTATACATGTACTTAGATCAAATTTATGTATACTAAATCGGAAGATTTAGTTTCGAGGCTCGTACAGGTTACGGTGTGCATTTCATGTTCATTTGAAACGTGTTTGAGTTTTCCCATCTCTTCGAGCCGCCTCCGGCGGTACATAACCCTTTTGTATGTGCTCCTTCGGCTTCTCGCTTTCCGAATCAACAACCATAGCGGACGGAAGATTGATGAAAAGGATCGAGCAAAGTTCGTCATGAAGACGAGAAAGGGGATGCAAAAGCTCGGAGGAAAGTAAGACGATGATAAACTCGTAGATACAGCGAGGGAGCTCTCAAGCTGGAAATATGATCTTCTCCTTTGATGCTTCTTACACTTTCTACGCATTACTTCCGTCTTTTCACCCTTTCGCTTCTTCGACGCCTGTCGTGTGCTCTTCGTGTCTAATTTCCATACTCTGCTTCCGCATACATCACTCAGCCATCCACGAACTGTACGATCGGTATGTATGGAGGCTACACGTAAAAAAGGGGCACCGTACGTGCAAGGTGCTCCCATTAAGGCCTTAGGCCACTCTAAGATTTTCCAAAAATCGATTTGTTTTTTGTTAAAAATGTACCTTAGTACGTATAAAATTATATTCCAAAAGATTATGGATGTGAAAAATCTCTAAGTACTCTTCATTCATGTCGTGACTTTCTACTAACTTTTTAGCCGGACTCATAACTCAAACAAATTTCAACCGATTCACTTGAAATTTTAACTGTATATTTCGAATTACATTTTCTGCGGCACTACGTAGGGGTTTTTTTTCATTATATTGCATAGTTTCTTTTTTATAAACAATTTTCTGACGATTTTCTCATGGCATTTTATACTTTTTGTTTTAGAAATGCGCCATTTTGACAAAAAAACAATATATCAACAAAAATCCTACGTACTTCTATAGCTATTCATATATATAATCGAAAGAAAACTTTAGTGTCTCATCATAAATGAAAAATTATAGGAGCTGTTGGTCCGGCCGTTGATCTTCCAGAAATAAAGGCGTCATCGGAAAAATGCTGCACAGTCGCCATTCTGACATGTATCGCTGTGAAAAAAATAATTTTGTATAGTCAATTACGTGTACAATAAAACCCCTATTTTGTAATTCCGATTTATTTTATGGTTTCGCTGAAAAAAAAATCACAAAATATGCCCTTTTTTGGCCTCTAGAGTGGCCTAAAGCCTTAAGACGTTGCACCACCTTTTTTTTTTTTACTATCAAGAGCCTGATGGTCTTGAAATTTGGATAAAGCCGGGGCATCAGTTTTTAATTCACAATTTATCCTATGGTAACAGAGATCTGTAAATTTTTTTTCAAAATTTGGAAAAATTTCGACCGTCAGGTCGAAACCCAAACAAACCCAAACAAATTTCATCACAATTGATTGTATGGTTTGATAGAAACCGGGGTTTAAAATTTCCAAGCGGTGGGAGTGATGCGCTACATGACCTTAATGGTTGCGTTAAAAAAAAAAATTATATTCCGAGTGCCAAGGTGGTTTCAACCCCTTAGCGTCAGGGATCTTTTAATACCTATCTAATTGTAATGAGTGTTGTTACATTTCCAGGGTTTCTTCGTATGGCTTTGCGGACCTTTACGATCCCATTACCCTCACATTTCCATTTAGCATGCATATATGTTTTCCCTTGGCTTCGCGCTAATGATGGCTTTGCATTTGCGAAACGCAGGGCTTTCTAATGACGATGACGGTGCTCCAGTCGACAAGTACCAGAGATCGGTTGGGTTAAAGCAGAAGCAGGAGAGAGAGAGAGAGAGAGAGAGAGAGAGAGAGAGAGAGAGGTTGGGGGGGAGAGCATTGTTACAGTGTATTCGGGTAGGATGACGATGACTCTGGATTCTGGAGTTGATAGGGCTATGATACATACGCTTATACATGAGATATGAAAAAAGTGCCGAGGTTGGAAGAATGACGGCATGAGGAACAAAAACGACCCTTCGTCTTCTTTTTTTTCTTCTCTCTATACGTTATACTCGTACACCCGAGAATACAGGATATGCAAAGAACAGCGTGAGTTTTCTGTTTCCATTTTTTTTTCTTCTTTTATATGTATATTTTTATATTTTTTTTCTCTTCTTTTTTTTTTACGGGAAGAACGAGAAAGTCAGAAGAGCAAAGGCGTCTCGTTATCGCTATATTCCGGCTCGAGAAGCTTCGTGGCTCACAATGCGAAATGGAGCAGGAAGAGAAATAGAGAGAAATAGTCTACGGTGGTGTTTGAGAGAAAAAAACTTGAATTTTTAATTTAATTGAACTCTCTCCAAACTCAATCCAAACGTGGACATGACATTTTGCATTTCCTCGTGACTCAGCATTGTTCAGCGTGAAAAAAAAAATGAATCACAGCGGCATGTAAAAATTGACAGGACCATGAGGGAGTTGAAAAAAAGTGGCAGGGTTAGGAATTTTTTTTTTCTTCGACCAAACCATTTTCAGTGTTATCATTAATAATTCTTTTTTTGTAACCCAGGCGTGTGATGTGACACAAAAGCGTCTTCGACCGAGCTAATATCTCGGAGAAATTTGTCACCCTCCGTGAGAGAAATAGCGAAGGCGGGGGAGGAAAAAAGATGAAGGCGAGCGGTTGAACGAAGAGGATATGAGAAACGACAAGGCGATAATGCACGAAGGATATTAGGGATGTTGAGACTAGACTGTGGGTGGGAAGTAATGATATAAACATTCGACAAAGCACCATCTCCTCCACCCCCCCCCCCCCCCCCCCCGCCCCTCACCATCTACCGCCCACCCCCTTGTTATCCTACCAGATATTGAGGTAATCTCAATGTCCTGAGGGTGGCACGGGAGATTGCATAATATACGTACATACAAATGCACGTGACTGAGTTTTCCGAAGGCATCGATCCGTCAATAACTTTGCACCGTTCGACGAGCATAAATTTTCGGTAGGGTCTCGTTGCTTGACTTCGTTATCGTCACTGTGCATCGCTTAATACCCGTCGTATTTTACTCACCCTCTTCTTTTTCTACGTCCTGTCGGCGTTTTTCTCCCTCCTCGAAGCTTCCGAGGGTTGTTCGCGACGAAGAAAAAAAGAAAACAATTCTTCGCGAAGCTTAACATTCTTGGTAGGATCCGTCAATTGTGAATCCGTGAATAACTCGTGTTTCAACATTTTTTTCTCTACAACTACCCGACTAGAAATTTTGATACGGCAGCCTGAAGACTGATCAGGCTGCTATCAAGCTGCGTTCCGGGATACCGTATCCCGTCCAGAAATATTGCCGTTGATACAGTCCGATTCGTACTAGGATCCTGGTTTCTCAATCGGGATCCAGTCGGCTATCGGATCGGATCCGGGAGCCAAATGTAACGCTCGCAAGTCGGATTCCAGCCAGGATTTCAATCCGGAACTATTGAGGAATCTAGTAAGAATCCAAATAGAAACTTTGCATCCAGACCAGAAACTCGAACTTCTAGAACAAGATCTAGTTCGATATCGAATCGGATCCCAGGGATAAATGTAAAAATCACCAGGAGATATCGATCCGTATCAGCTGGAGACGCTGGACATTTTCTGAAATTATTTAGTCAAGGATCTGAAAAACGATTAGGTAAAAATTCGTGCTACAGTATAACTGTCAAAACTTATATATTTTAATAACCGAATTTCGAACAAAATTCTTTACATTTAATTTAAAAATTCGAAAAAACAATAGATACCTTAAAAGATTTATATTTCCTGGAGAAAAGTGATAAAGGTTATTTATTCTAATGAATTATATTTAAATTAAATGGAGATCGTTCAAATTAAGAAAATATGTATTAAGAGATGGATGAAAATATGAATAAATTATTGTCAGAGTTGCGGAAATTTCCGTTTTTTCCACAATAAAAAAAAATCCAAAAATCATCTAATTTTCGGTCTCCTAAAGTGGTTGCCCGCCTTCAGATTTGTTTTTCCATAAATCTTTTTTTTAGTGCACCTCTACACCTTCTAAGAAACATATCGTTCAAATTTCATGTTTCTATCTTCAGCGCTTTAGGGTGTTCGTTGTCTATGCGTCAGTCAGTCATTCAGTTAGTCACGGAACGGTTTAACATGTACATATATAGTTCGGGTCAATCAAATACGGGGCCTCTTGGAATATTGGCCTCATTACACGTGCAAGAAATTGAAATACATAAATAAAAGGATAAGCAAACAAAAAAAAAACAAGGAATAAACATGAATACGAAACTGTAAAGCAACTGTACGAGCGTGTTTATTGAGGTCCGAAGTCAGGCTTCCACTTCACCATATGCCTAACGAGCAGAGGCACATCGCGATGTATACGTATCGGTGCTAACGATCGGGAGCGAGAGCGCGAAAACTATACGTCAGTGTCGAGCTGTCAAGTGTTACGGGTCGATGGCTTGCCGGGACGTGGCGCTTTGCTACGGCACTAAATTAAGTCTAGACAAACGGAGCGTGACTGCAGTACACGTGGCGGAACATACCGGTGGTACACCCCCAATCCAAGGGGCAACACTACTAAACCCTTGTGAAATTTCCCTCTCAATGTTCGCCTACAGATGCGACTATTTGGCAAATACAGAAATACTCAGTAGAAAATGCGCTCATACTATGGCGTACTGTATTGCAACTTCCTGTATATCATCTATCCATTTCCTCGGGTTCCTTTGTGCGCCCATCGTACGCGGTCTAATTTAGCTCTCGTTCCTCCTCCACCTCCTCTTGGACTATCTACGGGGATGACTCGCGAAAATTGACAATTTCGATCGGTAATAAAATATAAAAGCTTCTCGTCGTGTCGCTTTAATCTAATTGGACGTTGGGTGCTCTTCTATGCTCTCGGAAGTGTCCGATGTTGGTTACGCCTAGCTTCGCTTCCATCTACGGCTGATAAAATATCGACGAGGATGGACTTTGAAGTAATACCGTGTTGCGGAATAGTGCTGAGTAATTAATAGAGGCGAACGTTCCGTTATGTTCGCACGTACCCACACGTCCTTGTGTCTATGCACATATCTGCGATCTACAGAGCTTCAAAGGTGTCCAGAGCATTTAGTGTTTCAACGCCTGCAAACGAAGCCGTGTACGTCAAAGCCATTGGCCTAGCCAGAGGCCACGGCTCCACCAGAAAGCTTGGTAAACCCTACCAGGAAAAAAAAATCCATCCACTATCATTGAAGTATTCAGATATTCAGATTTCGCGAGTCAAGTTTTGGGCAAAAGCAATATATTAGATTTTTCGGCCAATACACAACTAGAAGAATATTGAGAGATCAACATTTACTACCAAGAAGTAGATAATATCATTGTAAATCATTGAGAGAGAGCCTCCTTCCCTGAGTAGCAAATAGAGGCCTCCTTTCCCGAGCAGCAATCTGCTATAGCGGATTATGGGGTACCTAAACGATGGTACAATGTTTGGAATACCAATACGTTAGGGCCTCCGATGAACCTCCCGAATGGCAGAAATTGGACATTGTCACTCAAAGGAGGCCAATGCAGAGCGCAACTGAACCTGCGAAACGCCAGGTGGGCCTACTTCGAACGCTTCCGTAGAACCTACTGGACCCCCTTTCGGCCTATTGTAGGCGCACTGTAGACCCTCTGGACCCTCCATTCAGTCTACTGTAGGCGCAATGTAGACCCTCCGGACCCTCCATTCAGCGAAAACGTATTTATTTCGTCATCGAACGCGTTACCGATCAGGCTACAATGGAGTGTTGATGGAGGAGATATCGAATTTGGGCTCAAAGCAGGTTATGTGGGGTCGAGGCTTGAGACTTGAGATCGAAAGCAGTTTAAGGAGGCCTGTGTTCTGCACGTTTTACTGAAACTGGGGGGTCGGAAGAAGCTTTTGGAGCACTAACAGAGGCTACACTGGACCAAATGGAGGCCTCTTCATGGCACTGAACTCGACAAATGGGGTTTGGTAGGTTCGACGGAGGCTGGCGGCTTGTCCAATACAAAAGAAATGCGTCCTGCGAGTTTTCACGGGAGGCGATAAATTTTGACTCGGGTTGACTAGCGACAAATGCATTTTCTCAACCACAACCTCGGATGGGTCTGCAGAATTAACGTAATAACTATCGCACTGTGCAAACTCGGATGAGACGTTACAGGAAACTTTGAGGCTTGACAGTTGCTCATACACAACGTAATAATGCACTTATGCAGTACTGCGTTTCAATCAAGAAACATCATATACATGTTTATATGAGTATATATGTTACTGTTAAGAGTGGTTTTCAGTTTAAAGGCGTTTTACCTAGTAAAACTTCTGAGTGTACGCCTTTGGTGCAACTAGTTTTTCCTAGTGAAAACTAGCATTTGTGGATAGAATCCCCAACTATCTTGTTTGGCAAGTTTGTTTGTTTGGGTTTATGTGGGTTAACTGATTCATTTCGCAAGACCCAGTTTTTCCCAGTTGAGACGAGTTTTAACTGCCTTTCAAATGTATTTATCAGTAAATTCTAGTTTTCACTTAAAAAAAAACTAGTTTTGACTGGACGCCTTAGTTATGACTAGTTTTCTTCTATTGAAAACTAGAATTTGTGCTTAAAAACCCAAACAAACCTAAATCACCTCATTCGTGAACTTTGACTCGGGAGTGGGCGATGGATGTGCGTAACGTCACACTCAGCCTTGTACCTCTTTTCTCTGACATTTCGCCCCTTTGCTTCTTTGGGTTTTCCAGCTACACTTTGCTTCAGAAAGTCCTACCTGAATTGCGCAACGCGTCGGCTAATTATATCAAGTACTCCCGGACTCGCTTGAATTTTCTCGCCATAAAGGGAGATTATACGAAAATTTTGCGACGTTTCGCTGCCCAAGATAAGGAGAGAGAAACGAGTTCTAGAGAGAGAGAGAGAGAGAGAGAGAGAGAGAGCGAGAGAGAGAGAGAGAGAGGGAAAGAGAGGAAGCTCGCTTACTCTCTTCCTCATCCATACTGGACTGGGCTTACCGCAGCAGGGCTTGGTGAAGACTAACCGAATGAGCCAAAGTGCAGAGTGAAAGTGGCGAAGTTGGTACCATCCTAGTGCCACTGTTGGAGCGCATGTGTGTGTGGGTACTGCTGGTGCTCGTGGAGTTCACTGAAGATGAATACGATGTGGGACATTCCGGAACAGGATGACAGCCTGCATTGTAGCATCTCAAGAACGGAGCACCGGTGAATACATTAAAACATAGAATTTCTAGGGTGTAATTGTTGGGAATGTGCGCGGGCTTCTTTGCATATCTCATTCCTGGAGACCTATGTGCCTGGAGGGTTGATTTGTTTCATCCAATTGTTCTTCGTCTATGCTCATTTTCGCATTCAAAACTACACTTGCGCAACGTTTGGCTTGCTCAGAATGGATTGATGGGAATGTTTATATGTATAATGAACGAATAGGGTCGGGAGGGGCATGTTGAGCAGTCGGGTAAGTTGGCCAATCGAAATATCTGGAAAACTAAGCTCCGCACGCGGGTTCATCAAATGGCGGAAAGAGAGATATGGGAGAGGGGAACACATCACGCCATCGCCCGTTGCCATGCAGCGCACGAGACGGTAACACGGGACGTTTTTATTATTTATTCACCCAAAAGTAAATAAAAAACGTGATTGAAAGATTTTCTTCTACCATTATATGAGAAGAAGTATTTCAAAGTTCATTGCAATTGATGTTAATGTTTCGAAACGTAACTAATTAACAAGCAACTGTTGGTTTACTACTGCATTGTGCCAAATCATGTTACATACGTCTGATTTTTTTAATGCAATTCTTACTGTGCCCAACTCACCTCATACACATGCTCAACTTACCCCACTATCGGGGCAGGTTGAGCAAATATGGCTTTAGTCATTTGAGAGCGATTATCTGTGAAACAATAAGGATGACAGGAATTTCGTCTACAGACTTTTTTTTCCCAGATAAATGTCCTATTGACCAAAGCAGGTTTCATTTTTATACGGCAGAGTGTTAAGGAATTACAGGGCGATAATTCCAAACTTGCTCAACATGCCCCTTCCTTCCCTACTTTGTTTGAAGGATAACTCGTGAAACATTTATTTCGGTTTGTTGATTGTGATATCAACACTGTAACTTCAACCCAATGTAAGCCAAAGGATAGACGCCCGTGAATCAGTAGAATTTCTTTGGTCCCTTCGTTAGGATTTTCATACCAACAAACCCAAACGAAGCCAGTACATCTTTTGTCTCAAGGAATATGGACGTTCATAAATGAATAGATTTTCGTTTGAGTTTGTTCGTCATTAACCCAAACACACCTAAATGAAATGAACAAATCTGTGGCTCGAAAACGCCCATGGATCAATCGAGCTGATCATTGAACAATAATAATAATCTGGCGATGACAGGTTAGTTGGCTCGATCGATAATAATTGTTGGATCGTGCATTCGAATAGAGCCGAGAGGAATAAAATGATTTTCCTGCGGCATGTTTCCTTTGTTGTTTCTTGACATTTGAGACTACAATGAGATGAATGACTTTGGGAATATAGCTCCGTCGATGTAACAGCCAGCGATTCGTACATAGCAGAGCACTCTCGTAGCAAGAACATTGATATTGAGCAACGACGTACGAGAGGTTGCCTTGACGTTCCAACTGGTACCATTGTTCTCCGTATACAAGTGAAAATTCTGTACCAAGTCCTGGCAAGACATTGTTATCGGTGTGGACGCGAGAGGTATAGCAGCGAAGGGTGAAGAGATCGTACACGGAAAGTTTGAGTGTTCGGTCGTACCGGCAATAACTCGTCTCTCTTAGTCTGCCTGATATCAGCATTTCAGACAGTGTCGAAATCAAAACCAGCCAGCCACACGGGACAACAGCGCAGCGGCAACAACGAGCTGGCCCCGTTTCGTCATTCAAACTCGAATACCCCAATGAAGACTAACAAAACGGACGGATGGCACGAAACGATGGAACTACGTGGAAACCGCAGCGTTGCTTAATTGTGTGCGGTTATCGATAGTGCTAATGACGTTAGATCTCGGCTGCTGTTGTCTTTCGACTAGCCCCTGTTCTTGATACATTCTCCTACTGACGGTCGCGATTCATTTGATTCTGCAAATTAGTTGCCAGTCAGACAAATGGACAAGAGACCGTTTAGTGCTGGTTGACGTTGTTTCGGACATTTGGAATGTGAATTGATACGGAAAATAATCTTCATAGTCATTCTGACGTTGTCAGCATCAGTATTTCGATCAAAGAACCGGAGGAAGCGACAAATCCCATTTATTTCACGTCATATGTAAATCGCATCTTTCGAACATTCACTGCATCTTCCACTTTGATCTTTGGATGTTTTGCTCTCTCTCTCTCTTCGCTTCTTACGACCTTGGTATCCAAGACTTCATAAAGACCGAAGATAAATGAACCGAATTCGCAGCCGATGGGACAGATATCTTTTCCCACATCTTTGCCTGATACCTGAAACCCACCGTTCTCCAAAGCCCGCATTGGCCAACCAGCTATGAAAATATTAGCTGTCAGCCTCCCCGACTGTCCGGGACTTATCGGAAAATGAGTAGGGCATTTTTTATTGGCCTCGTAAAATAGTCGAAAGAAATCGATGCTCATATCCAATAATCCGTACCATTCCCTACCGAAGATATGTTCTCAAGAGTTTATATCCTTGGTATTCTCACGCCTCGTGAGACGGTTCGTGATCCGGGCAAAATATAACTTAGCACTGGATTTCACCCGGGTGCTACTTTTCGTCTTTCCATTCTAGGCGAATTATCTCGATATATGTACACACTAGCTTCAGTCGCAACACTTATTAGAGATTTTTTTAAAGGGATAACACCACGTCAGTTATACTGCGTGCCGGAGAGCGTCTCAGATTCAACGTGCCTCGTGAAAATGGCTCCAGCGTCACCATTTTGTATAATTTGTTAATATACATTTTTTTTTGTTCACTTGAAGATATGACTAATAACATTCTTGAATACTATTATCCTCTTACTTGTCTTTCCGCCAAAAAAAAATCGCGAAAAATTGCTTAATTTTTGACGTTTACAGTGGTGTTACCCCTTAAATCCTACAATATGCGTTTCATTATTTGTTTTGAAGAATCCCGGGTGGACTACTCGTCACCGTCTAGCCATGAGCTAGTAAAATTATATTTCTAATCGCCACTAGCTAACCGTTTTAGCTAGTTCAGCCTTCTAACGCTTAGCTTGTCTAGTGACCAGATACAGAAAATTAGGCGGTGATTAAAAAAAAGAAAATATCCCGCAGCTGTACAATATTTCTTCTCCAGATAATGGGCAAACATTTTTTTTCAAATTATTTATATCGTGGCGTAATTTTACATTTTTTTCCCTCAACTACCAATGTTGGTTACGATATTTGCGATGGAAATATATCAATTGATTAATTTGAAATTATGTCAGAAAAAAACACTTGGGTGTCAGGTGATTTCGATCCCGATACCTCTGGATGATAAATCCACGACGTTGTCCACTGGGCCAGTTCAACTCAGTTAGATCATTAATTTCAGATCGTCTACATATGCAAAAAGTTGCGTTATTAAGAAATGGGTTGATTCGCAAATTTAAATAATATTATCGGATTGATTACTTTTTCTTTTGCATTGAGAGCTATATTCACATAGAACTGAATAACCTCAAATTGTTGTATTTATCCAAATATTTATTCTGGCTATCGACGGATTAATGAGCACGATGTTACTGCAACCAATGCTATCCATTATATAAACTACGAATGAGGATATAAACATTATACAAGATAATGACGATGGTTGGGTAGTGGCTGATCAAAGAGCACATAGCCGCAGTTGGCTAGTGGTGGCTAGATGATCGTGAGATACCCACTTGAGGATTTTTTTTTTCTTCATTCGCAACGCCATCTGTAACTCGCAATTGCTTAGCCAGCTATGAGCCAATCCCTCGATGGAACTTACATGCGGTCACGTAAACCTCACTTTGCCATACGTGACGATCATTTGGCAAGCCAGGTACTACTTGGTCATTAGGTGGTATTTTTATCGTAAGGCAGCGACATCTGTAATCAAGTTCAGCTAGGCAGTGACTAGCCAAAGGGGTGCATAGCCGCAGTTAGCTAGTGTTGGCTGGGTCATGGCGAGATAGCCACTTGAGAGTTTTGTTCATTCGCAACGTCATCTGAAGCTCAAGTTGGCTAGCCGGACATGAGTCATTCGCTAGATGATAGTACGTGTAGTCACATAACCTCACTTTGTTATTCGTAACTATGGTTACTAAGGTGGCATTTTTATTGTAACGCAGTGACATCTATAGTGAAAATCGATTGGGCAGTGAACAGACAAGGGCTGGATAACAAAATATTTCGAATATTACTAGCTCATAGCGAGGCAGCCATTAGTCAGTTCGTATGAGCTTAATTGGGCGAGCCAGTAACTAGCACGTAACTCAGACAGTTCAGCACAATTTCTACTCGGCTAACGAGCTCGATGACATTCGAACAGTCCCCTCGTGAATCTTCGATATTTCGAAAGTTATCCGCGAATTTGTGGTAGGGCTAAATTGTCCTAGATAAAAACATTCTATCGTGATCTCGTCCAACTTTGAAGGCAGGAGATTCGCTTCCGAACCTCAATTACCAACTTCAATGGAATTCGATGATTTTTCCATAATTATTACCAAAAGTTTTTTCCACAAGTGACTTTCGTCCACTTTTTCCTTTGCAGTTGGAATTCTCGTTTTGTTGAGATGAGATTTATCGCTCAGTCTCTTTTTTTTTCTCTCTCTATCTCCTTACCGTTCACCGTGACACTCCGAAGGTTCACCCGTTCTTGACGGATATCGGGCTGTCTAAGGCATTGAAATCAGGTCACCACGAGCAACTCTTGCCACAATTCTCATTGGTTTTGTTACGTCGAAGCGAAAGGCGTTCAGCTACGTAGATCCAAAAGTGAATGAGGATGAACAAAAGTTCTTGCCCTCTGTTCAATCTTATCGTGCTCGTGCAATTTTCAACCAAAGATTCGGATGGCTGATTTACACGCCAAAAAAAAAAAAAAAAAAAGTAAAAAGAAAACGGAAATGCTGATGGATGATGGAGCATTTCACTCGTCGTCTTCGAGTCATCGGTTTTACGTTCGTTCTTTCGACGAGCCATGTCGAACGTGATCTCCACTTTTTCCTCCTCGTCCTCTACTTTTTATCGTCGCTGCTTCACTCGCTCCTTCTTGTTCTTCTTTGCTTTCTCGCTATGCCTGGAATCTTGCTGGAAAATTTCTCAGGCGTAAAGTATTCTTTCCCACTGGGATTTTTTTTTTTTTTTTTTTTTTCGATCATCCCAGTACCGAAGCAATCTAGTACTCTCATTTGCTCCATTTTCGTTCCGATGAAACGAGAGAACGAACGAGAGGGAGAGCGAGCGACGACGGTAAAAGGTGAGAATGAGCGTAATGGACCGGAAGAAAATTATTTTAAGTCTTGACACTTGTAGCGAGTCATGGCTTTTGAAGTAAATAAAAGCCCATCGCGATTACGTAGCGATACAAGACGAGAAAAGGGTCCCCTAAATGCGACCGTCTCGAGGAAGAAAAAAAGAGAGAGCAAGTACAAAGCTCTTACAAAGGATCTGAATATTACATCCGCTGGTGACTTGCTTAATTGTTCAAGAAAAATCTCATTTATTTTACGCGAGAAAGGAAGATGCTGTCATGCTTTAGTTCGCGAAAATAATTGCTCGCGTCAAATATTTAATCTACGGCTTCAAACGATCCACTGTTCGAACGAAACATTTTTTACAATCACAAAAAAAAAAAACATGTTTCTATAAATTGCGATTTCTCATAGTGATGAGGAAAACGTGATAGGATTTTTCCAGCACATCCGGGACCTCCTCATCAAGAGTTATCAAAAGAACGAAGAACCATGAAAAATTGAAATTGCATTTTAATCGAGTGACATCAAAATTGACATCAAAATTCGTTTTTATGTCAATTAAAATGATTTGGATGAAAGGACTTTCGCTTTGATCAAAAGTAGATTTTGTTCCAGAATTAAGAAAAAATATTCTTTCATTCAAATCGAAATTATCCGGATCAAATAAATTGCAACATCAGAAATAAATATATTCGAAGGAATGTGATTTTCGTAAATGTCAATCAAAATGTATTTGTATAAATTAAATGATACACTTCGTATTGTTTTTTGATTCGCGTCAACTATCATAGAAATTTATTGCTCCAGTGGATCCCTGGCAAAGTTAATAAAAGTAGAGAGGGGAGGGGGCTTGAATGTATTTCATCGCGATATTAAAAGTACGTACAAGTTTTCCCATTACTCCGGCAAGCTGTAGAGTGACTTTACGAGGTTGAGGGTAGAGTGTCCAGTGAACTGCGAATCGACGAGCTCACGAGTATTTTTTATAAGGAAAGTGATACGTACAGCGCGTTTGATACTTCTCCAAATTGTTGAACTTTTGGCTGATAAAAAAAAAAAGGAGTTATGGTGAGTTCGTGCCATCGTACAGGGCTGGGAAAAGTGCACACTTTTTCGTTAGTTCGACTTTTCCTTCGGGTTGAGATCATGCCTATAACTGTAGTCTATTCGTCTGTGAAAGAAATTTACGGTACGGTGGATAATGGGGCATTTTTATCACGCGGTAACGAGGGAAAAGATGCTTATTGGAGGATCAAAAGTTTGGAAGATCTAGAGTTCTTAGGTAGTGCCTTAAGGGATTATACCACTTCGAGATTTCCAAAAAAAAAAAAAATCGATGGACATTGCAACTTCAATGGGACATGTATGGCCCAAAAATCGTAGACTAAAAGTAATAAAAAAAAAAAAATCATTTTAAAACTGTGACGCGGTACTTTTTTTTTTGCGTTTTTCTCGAAATTACTTTTTTTTTTCAAACTGGTGAACAGAATATCTCGTGATTTACTCAACCGATTTTTATGAAATTTATACAACTTATTCTTTATAATGTTATCTAGAATGTTGCATAGGATTTTTTTAAATTCGATGCCACCTTCATTTTTTATTAATTTCTAAATTTTGGTAAAAATTCGATCTTTTTTAAGGTATTAGTGGATGCTGGTCGAAAAGTTAGTCCAAAATGGGCGGATCGTGGATTTACAAGTCTAGATCATGTCAAAAAAAAAATGGCGATTTCTTTATCTCCATGCAGTAATACTTTATAAACAGCTGTCAATTCTACAATTTTATAAATTTTATTTCTTCCTTATACTATACTTTAGCTATTACCTTTCTTTACAAGAAAATTTTTATTTTCTGTTTTTCAGACGATTTCTGACAGAGAAAAAAATTCCACCATCGACAAGGATTTTCAAAAGAGGGTCCTACCAGACGATTTATATCTCCGCGATTTGTAATTTTTTTTCAATTTATTCATAAAACTATGTGTCAAATAAAAATTATTTTATATATGTAATAGTCGCGTTAAATTTTTTTATTTATTTTTATATTTATTTTTCTTAGCGCCAAGCGAGTGTAATCCCATAAGTTCCGTCTTTTTCGCACTAAAAATATTCATTCGCCGGATCTTAAAAACCAGCCACTACACAGAACTTCGCTCCCAAAATCGTAAAATTTTTGGCAAGAAAATTTTTATTCCCTGCTTCTTCATTAGCGCGATTCATTTGGAGTGTGCGTTTGAAATGGAACACCCGGTTTACGATCCGTCAAAGAGTTAGGTCCTCTTTCTCCCGTTTCATTTAGTTCGCGGAGCTTCGGATTAGCACTGACACCTGGCGCGCCTACTGGGTTGTGGAAATATATGCGTTAACGTCCACCAGACTCCTCGTTCCCCTTTACCGTACGTCATGATTCAAACGCGATTCCTCCAGTTCTCCCTTCACGTATGTACAAGTGTTTTCGCAGCTTGCATATGCATGTTGCTTCCTGGCGACCGTGGCTGCATATGGGATTCAAGCTCGTGTGCACGCATCTGTATACATCGAATGTCATCTCTGGCTACGAGTATAATGCGCGGATGTGTGTTCGCGAGTGTGCGAATTGGAGAATGGGACTGCTGCAGCTATCGACACTCTGCAAGCCATACCGGGACATTTCAAGAACGAAACTCTCTCTCTCTCTCTCTCTCTCTCTCTCTCTCTCTCTCTCTCTCTCTCTCTCTCTCTCTCTCTCTCTCTCTCTCTCTCTCTCTCTCTCTCTCTCTCTCTCTCTCTCTCTCTCTCTCTCTCTCTCTCTCTCTCTCTCTCTCTCTCTCTCTCTCTCTCTCTCTCTCTCCCCCCCTCTCTCTCTCTCTCTTACTCTCTCTCTCTCTTCTGTAGAGAAATGCACGCGAGGATTCAACAACGTCTCGTTCTGGCTGCGGAATGCGTAAATTCTATTCAAACTTCCGAAAACTACGATTCCACCTCTCAGTTCCCTGGTTTCAATTGTATATGTGTGCATCATGAAATACTACTCGCATGCACTCTATAGGTATACGTATTAGGCATTGGGTTGTTCCATTTGAATCGACCAACTTCAATGTCTTCAAAATTGATGACGGTAGGGTAGACTGGGTACGGTTGTAACAGTTTTCCGTTGATCGCTCATAACGTTGCGATTATGATATAAGACGTGTCAATAAAATGCTTTATATTAAAGGCTGGACATCTGCCTTCAAATCTAAATCACAATTGGGTGTCCATCTCTTTAAGAATACGAGATTATGGCCTTAGGCCACTCTAGGATTTTCGAAAAATCAATTTTTTTTTGTTATAAATGTACCTTAGTACTCATAAAATTATATTCCAAAAGATTATGGGTGTGAATAATCTCTAAGTACTCGATTTTCGAATTCTAGCGCAATGATTCATGTCGTGACTTTCTACTAACTTTAAACGCGTTTATCTCAAAACTACATTGTTCAAGTCGGCCGGACTCATAACCCAAACAAATTTCAACCGATTCACTTGAAATTTTAACTGTATGTTTAGAATTACGCTTTCTGAGGCTCTAAGTAGGATTTTTTTAAATTATATTGCATAGTTCCTTTTTTATAAACAATTTTCTGACGATTTTCTCATAACATTTTATACTTTTTGTTTTAGAAATGCACCGTTTTGACAAAAAACAATATATCAAAAAAAATCCTACGTACTTCTATAGCTATTCTTATATATAATCGAAAAAAAACTTTAGTGTCTCATCATAACTGAAAAATTATAGGAGCTGTTGGTCCGGCCGTTGACCTTCCAGATATAAAGGCGTCAGCGGAAAAATGCTGCACAGTCGCCATTTTGACATGTATCGCTGTGAAAAAATAATTTTGTATAGTCAATTACGTGTATAATCAAAGCCCTATTTTGTAATTCTGATTTATTTTATGGTTTCGATGAAAAAAAAAATCACAAAATATGCCGTTTTTTTGGCCTCTAGAGTGGCCTAAGGCCTCAAGCTCGTTTTGTAAAACATGTGCCACTGTTACAACCGTAACTATACCAGGGGTAGTTGTAACAGGGCTGGGGGGGGGGGGGGGAGGTCAGGTTGTAACACATCCAAATAACACACAGTGCATGCATTGCAATCACTTTTAAAAAATTAAAAACACGTTTTAAGGTACTGTCAAATTACTTTACTCTAGTATGGCACTGTTTATTATTACTTAGGTAACATTTTTATAGTCCTATACAATCAGTCTACAATATTGATGAGACCAACATTGACATATTTATTATTATTATTTTAAACTAGCATTGAATAGGAACAAATCTTTCACTTAATGAAGATAATTCATTATCGTATTAACAAAACGCTTCTTAAACAATTTAAAGTAAAAACAAATTAGCATTCCCAAGAAAACTTAGTTAACGTCAGTACACTCCAAGTGAGACCAGAATTGACAACCTCTTTGACATTTCACCCATTTTTCGATTGGTCTATTTCGTTTATAGGTTCTAGACAAACGTTACAATCGTACCCAGCCCCCCCCCCCTCTCTTCCGACAATAAAACTATCCCAGTGACCTACCATAGCAATCTTGCAATTCCTTTTTTCTCCGTCTCGTGTTCCATTTCATCAATTCCGGGATCTTGGCAATGCTCCACTGTCGTCAGAGTCACTAATTTTTTGGTCTCTCTGCTTTCACGCTTTTGTCCTCTTGCCCTGTATTTCATTTTTTTTATTAAGATCTTTTTTTTTATTGCCTTTCGTGGCGAGAGGTCTCTCGCACCGAGGATAGTCTTTACATTTCCAAGTGGATGTCCAGGTGGATGACACGAGAGTGACACGTATCATCAAATAATTCCTAGGCCTCGTGATTCGTTCCTTCTTCTTCCGGTGGAGACCCAAATTCACGATCGCCAATCTTGCAATAGCGTCACGTATATTCCGCCCGATCACGCCTGCGCGTAATTCGTTGACTCGTTGAACGAAGCGTAAAGAAAAATAAAATGACAAAGTTGCTGAAAAAAATGCTGAGTTTGGTGAAAAATCGTCGAATACGCCGTGACAAGGGAGTCTTTCAACGACGTCAGCGGTGAAAGTGCGAATGAAACGCGAGAGCCGCGAGGGAACGAAAGATGATCGAGGGATTTGGCAAAAACGCTGCACATCGTTGAAAAAATGTTCGAAGGATTCATATCCGCACGAATGTAGTAGGGTCAAAGGGGAGAAATATTCAGGGATGTTCTAGTTTTATGCTGGATAACCTAGTTCCTATCTTTTCACTCGATTGACTTCTCAATCGCGTCGTTGATGCGATGAAAACTTTCTCGAGAGTCAGAAAGTAGCCAAAGCTCCATATTCATAGGTAGGAGACACCAACTGTGACTCGAGTCACCCTCGCGCTCGTTGCACGAAATGAAAAAGTCCATTTTTTGTTCGTGATTACAGTTCGAGGATAGAGATCGGAGCTATTGGTTTGGAAAAATCAATCTATACATATAAAACATTTCCGTGACTGACTGAATGACTGATTTACGTATGGACGAAGCACAAGTTAAACCGCTAAAGGTAGAAATATGAATTTTGGAAGATATGTTCTTTAGAAGCTGTTGTGTTGATGAGGTACGACTAGTTCTTCAGGGTCAACAAAAGAGACTAAATTTATGTTGCCCCATGGGTGTTCTGATTTATGTTAACTTATGTTGAATATTCGTATTGTCGATCCCAAAGTGCCAAATTTGTGGTAGGTATTTTATTTATTGTATATTTACTAATAAAAACTGAAAAATTAGATCCTCAACGAATCTGGAGTAGTCTACGTCATATTCACAATGACAGTTTCACCATAAAAACGGACTAAAAAGGACGTTAGACCGAATCTATCGGAATCTTATTTAAATAGCCCCGAATTATCTCAGCGGAATTAATAGTGTAGGTGAAATTTTGCGTTTTGTGGCGATTCGTCTTCACGACGATTTCCAAGCAGAGCTAGGTTATGCTCGTCAAACGAATCAGCTGTTACGCATGACTTTGCCAAGTCTATGGGTGCTATTTCGTCATTATGATAATATTCAACCGGAACCTGAAACCGTTTTATAATGTAGTGCTTGAAGTACACGGTGAAGTTTGAATTTTCAATTTTTTACAATATCTATTGTGTCTAATTTACCAAATTTCAATTTTCCAACGACGTCAGCTGGATACGTGAGCAGCAAAACCCTGATCACCGCACTTCCGAACGATCGTCTCCATAAGACGACGTGCTTCACCAGCTCAAAGTGCTCGACTTTGCAATTTTATTACGAAAAAACTGAACGGTCAATATAGCACAAATATTTCCAAAGTGTGCATAATGTATTCGTCAACGTCATATAAAAATATCAGGCCTGAAAGTTGGATTCTTCTTGATGATCGTACCTCCTTAACCATATTGTGTTTGCGGCGTCAATGAACTATGAGGAATTTGACGAAACCCTCTTTTACCATGCGCTTTTTTATGGTTCCATACCCAAAGGGCAAAACGGAGCCCTATTGCTGTCGGTCTGATGTCTGTCCGTCTGCCCTTTCGTATGTCACGGGTCTCTAGCTCGCAAACGAAATGAGTTACAGACCTGAAATTTTGATATTTTGTGTAGAATGTTGACCCAAAACCGCACATTGAATTAGAAATTCAATTAAATTATTTTTCATAGAGTGTCCCATACGTGGAAAAGTAGTCGAAAAAAAATTCTTACTCTGACACGTGGGGTGTCATTGTCTAAAGCTCATTGAGTACAAATATATTTTTCATTCTTTTTTATCTTCAAAAATAAAGAAATGAGGGTCCGTCAAAGTTGTGATTTTTGGACCATTTTTGTTATGGGGTCTATCTCAAAAACTAAACTAATTAGGAATTTGGAATTTCTGTATATTATGTACCATATACTGTATTTAAACAACAAATACTGAAAAGGCCGATTCATAATGCAGTATATATAATAATTTATTGTATACATAATACAATAAATTTAGAATGAAAATATATAAAATTATTGTTTATTAAATATTTACAATACGAAATGACTTATTTTTGGAGTCGCTATCAGCCAATTGCCAATATTGTCACATTTTTCGCAGAAAAAAGGGAAGGCGAAGGAAAATAAATGAAATATACGATCTAATAGTACATTATGACACGAGGACGAAAAAACTTTTTTTAACGAGTGTGAGTTTGCGATCACACGAAGTTAGAAAAAGTTTTTTCATCGCGTATTATACGAAATTTTATTGTACGCGGTGTGAAAATGGGGATTTTACGCATGCGAAGCGTACGTAAAAAGTCCATTATCGTACCGAGTGTAATAAAAGTCTTTTTTTTTTTAATTTGCAATCTCGTTTCTTCCGTGTAGTCAATCTCTCGTTCTTGGCTGGCACCGACTACAACAATAAGTCATTTGGTATTGTAAATATTAAAATAACAATAATTTTTTTTATTTTATAATTAAATAGCTCGTCAACAAAAGTTAATTGGTCATATGTACGGAACTTTAATACAGCGAGGCTCGAATTGCACTTGGCCCGTTTTTGTAAATACCATACACTTTTCTCTGTGGACAAACATTTTGAATATTGGCGATTTTCTCGCTAAATATTAGTTTCGAAGAAAAATGCAATAGAATATTTTTTATTGATTTATGTAGATCTCTCGATTGGAAGAAAAATATATGTCTATTTTTGAAAAAAAAAAAATCCTACGTGACGTTTTTCACAGTTTCGATCCACTGTGCGGAGGAAAAATAAACGTATAAATATCGATGAACAGCCATTAGTCCCAATTACATTAAAATACTTTGGAAATGAGATTTTTATACGACTTTCGTAGTTATTGTCGATTTATTTGGGAAATGATAAGGGTGAAAGTAATGCCGAAGGGTTCGGCACTGAATATACGAAGAGCTTGAAAATGGAATGATATGGAACTCAATCGAAGGAGCGGTTGTCCGAGTATCGAGCGATGCCTTGGCAAACGTTCTCGTCCAATTTCACCCTACGTATGTATCCTGGACGGTTGATAATCGAAAAAAAAAAACGTTCCAGGGTTCTCTTCGACCATGACGTTATTCACGATGAAGATAGCATTTCCGGTACATCCCCGATTCTATAAATACACATGAGCCGCAGAGTACAGGTGTCGAATATACATGAGGTTTACCCAGTTTTGTGACCTTTCGTGAGTAGAAAGTTACGTATCGTTTAATTTATGGGAACACGGTAACGATGGATTTCGTCCCAATGATTTCGTGACGTAAAACATTCATGCGAACCCTTATGCTTCGAAAATCTTATTAGGAGCAAGCGAGAGGTAAATTTCGATGAATTATCTGCACGTATCTTATGATTCGTTCGTAATGCCATTTTGACAAATTGCAATCTTTATTGAAGTGAAACTTCTTATACGAGATTCTCGCGGTTAACGTTTGCGTTACTTTCTAACGCTACTGTGGAGGGGGTAAAGAAAGAAAGAGAGAGAGAGAGAGAGAGAGAGAGAGAGAGAGAGAGAGAGAGAGAGAGA
>OZ010720.1:2804800-2861473 GCA_963932345.1 Ophion ventricosus
ACGTTAGCCGGGCCAACTTCCGTAATATTGCTCAAGCTAGGCCGCCTTATATTACCGCCCTTCAGGCTTTCTCTGTCTGGCTATGCGTATACCCTTTTAATGGCTTTTCCCCATTGCCAGGGAGGTTTCTGGTACTCGAACAAAAGAGAGAGAGAGAGAGAGAGAGAGAGAGAGAGATAGAGAAGGAAAGCCCGAATATTTGCGACATCGCTTTAAACTACCTCTTGGCCAAGTAACTAACCGAGAAAAGGTTACCGCTAGTCTGGCCCTTATTAACGCCGTTTGTTCCTTTGGAAATTTGCCGCCATCCCTACCGTTTTGCCAAGAGCTGCGTTTCCCGTTTCTCGCTGACTGCGTATGTTAACAAAGTGCAAAAGAGCGCCGAAGAAATCAACGAAGGGAAAAGCTGGAAGGAAAGCCGAACGATGACAAAGCATTTCTAGGGGATCTCCCATCTTTTTTTTTCTGGTGGTATGCCTATTGGAACGAGCTAGAAGTAGAATAATGAATAATGGTGGATGGTCCGCTTTGGCTTGCGGAATCATCAGTTTTCCATTTCACCCATTGTAGGCGTTCTTTTGGGGTTGCTTTCATCGCCTAAACTTCATGATTTGAGTGACTTACCGGTTAATCAATGGCAGGGCCATGCAATAGTCCTTCAGCTTGTAAGATTTAACGTGAAAAAAAAAAACGATTTTTATGCCGCTACGCGAATTCCCCTTTCAATTAAAGCACTATTATAAAGTGAAAGATGTTGGAATTTTCCAAAAAGTTTTTTTCATACATAATTTACCCACACGAAAAGTCCAAAACCTTACGTATCATCTTTTGATGTTTTTTTTCTCGTCATGTCTTAGAGTAAAACAATATCCTTTAGATAATGATGCATCCTATTTTGATCGCTATGACAGAACTTCCGTGAGACTGCTATACATCCTTAAGGGAAGACTCCTCTGTGACAGGCAGAAAAGTAAGCATTTTTCATGAATTTTTTTTATTCACTTAGGGTTTGTTTTTGGGTTCAATTAAATATATGTTATTCCACATACGTTAAAGTAGATTCAAGTATATTTTTATTGAAAAACGAAAAACAATAGTTGAAGTACAATAAATGGCAGAGTGAACGCCTATCGGAAATTTTCCTCTTTCTGGTGGGATTTAAGGGGCCGCTCTACTTTGGAGCCACGAAAAAAGGCTATTTTCGCGATTTTTTTTTGAGGATTTTATAAAAGATACGAATATAAAAGTTGTTGGGCTTGATAAATAAAGTCTTGAAATACATTTAAAAAAAAAATTTAATTCATTTTTATTCATTTTTAAGTAAAAAAAACTATAGTTTAACGTAACGCCTCAAAAATAGGTGGGCTAGGTAGCTTTATCACAACTCGGCAACGGCTTGTCTGAAACAAAAAAATCAAAGTTCATTAGATTCAGTATGACACCAGCTACAAAATGACGCTCGGATATAAAGTTTTATCAAAAAATAAAAAAATGGCAGATGAAAAACGAAAAAAAAGTAAAAAAAGACGCGTTTTTTCGCAGTTTTTCGTAAAAAAAAAAGAGTAAAAATAAAAATTTTAAAACCATCGAGGGTCATCTTGTTGCGAATCATGTTTACAATATGTGGCTCAAATTTCAAGAGAATCGGTTTATTAGTTTTAGAGATACGATGGAGCTAGATTTTGAAAACGTTGTTTCGAGAAAAACGCGTTTGAAGTTTATACTGTGAAAAACTCTTACCTAAACTCAATCGGCAATTCCTGCACCGTACAAAATCCCTTCTGATTGCTCATCATCGTCGATTGCTTCAAGTCTTGCTTGCTTTCGATTTTTTGAAATTTTCAAAGTGCACTGGCCCCTTAAATCTCTGCTTTGATTCGTCTGAAACGAAGAAAAAATAAAATTTGCCCTTAATCTGCATTAATGTCGCTATTGTTAAGCGTAGCCGTTCTTGATTCTGTTTATTTTTCGAAATAAAGCCACGTTTCGAAATAAAAAGGATTATTTTCACCTAAAATATATTCGTCCAAGATGCTTTAAGAAATAGTAATTAAAAAAAAATCAGCTACGCTTAACGATAGCTATTACATCTACAAAAAATTTCGTGCACAAATTTTACAAATTATCCGACGATTATTGCTCGAGCAGCAGGCAAGGGCTGCCGCTCTACGCCCTTCTACTAAAAGTGCTCTAACTCTGTCATTTTTGTAAATTATAAAATAATTTCTCTTATACATATTTTTGAAAGTACATACTACTAAAAAAATGCACAAAAGAAAGATCGATTTTTTTAAGCCGTCACAGTGGTGTACTCCCTTGATCCACTTACTTGCTTCAGCCGAATTATCGAAATGAATCTGTGTTAACAGTTAGAATAATTTCTATGAATCCTATGGATAATTGGAAATTGCTTCTGAACCGGAAGTGGGAACGTTTTTTTTTTTTGTCTCCTTCGATCTCGAAACGAGCTGACCTTCCGTGCGGGTTCGACAAAGCTGGCTTTTCTACTGGGCCACCGGTGCAGCACAGGATGGACCATTACGACGAGTTCATCCCTTGGTCCCACTCGTAATTAAGTCGTAAAACGATAATCGTCGTCTAACACCTGACATCCTCGGCTCTTCGTTCGACCGCAAGTTACCGCGCTTGCTGCCGGTCGCGGTCTCTCGTTAAAGTTCTTGTCTCTGGAGAGGGCTACCCCCAATCCCTTTCGAATCCTTGGATACGAGCGCTATTGGCGGGAGTTTCGGTCGGTAGAGCTTCGAGCGCGCGGTGATACTCAAAGAGGGTATTAAGGTGTAAAGGAGCCAGCGTGAGGGTTCCGAGATACGAGATATTCACGATACGAGAAGGAAAATTTTCAAATTTTAAAAGGACGAAATTTTTTATCAATCGAAATAAACGGGATCTTCAGTTTCTTCGGGATTAGGCTTCTATGTTGGCTGATATCTTGCATAATGCGTCAGAAGTCTCGGCCACAGTCACGTTAAAAAGTCTATTCTCTGCTCGATCGATGAAAGCTTCGAAATATTGCGAAATATTCTTATAAGGGCTTACATGCACCTGAGACGGCTAAAAGTAAGGTTATGTTTAAAAATTTGTTTTGTTTATAAAACTGAATTTCAAAGGGCCGAAAGGGATTTTCTTTAAAAAAAAATTCTACTCCTCGTGTAACCCGGCAAGGTTGGTCAAATTTTTTTAATTCCCGCTTATCTCGCTTAGCAACAAATTTTTTGATTGCCAAAAAGTTCATAAAAAATTATGAACATAAGGGTTTTTAAAGTTGAAGATTATCGCTACGAAATACGTTTTTTTTATTAATTTTCTTTCGATTATTTTTTATCGTAATACGGCCGCCCGAAAAAGGGGCAATTATTCGAAAAAGAAAAAGTGATCCTTCAATTTTCACGCTGCCAAAGAGTGCCAAAACGTTTCCTACGCAAAGTTCGCACGACCGTCTGAAATTTCACGAACTCATACCGATTCTAACATACGTTTATTTTAAATTTTATAATAAATGTTATAAAGAACAAAATTGAATAATAAATTTGATTAAAAACAAAATTACGTAACAAGGTTAATAAAAATTTGTTTTTTAAATATATGACAAAACAAATAACTATCTTTAGTTGTCAATATCTTTATTACGATTTTCTTTTATCAATGAAAAAAAAAAAACACATGCAAATTTGTTTATCCTCGACTTGTGTAAAAGAGCTTTTTCCGACTTCCGAGCCGCACGCAATCGGCATAAGAAAAACGAAATGTTTCGTAGCTCTTGTTTCATTCCTTCTTCGTCAGGAAAAAGTTGAATGGTATGAAAGTGACACGATTCCGGGTCTTTCGTGTAGCGAGTACTCCTCGTATAAATAGCTATGATGGATGAATAAATAATCAATATACGCTCGTTGTAAATGATTGATATGCCGGTCGACTTTGGCAAAAATAACGAGACAATGAAGAGAAAGGGAAACAGAACGAAGGCACGTGACAAGGAGACGAATTGAACGTGTTCTTTCCTCCCCTACCCCCGCCCCCACCCCCCGTGAATAAAAAGCTATAACAAAGCTTCGTATCGGATATATTCGTCGTCGTGGCACGACAAAGGAATGGAATAAAATTATTGCTTACATTAGATCCAGTCAAAGGAATAAAAAGTGAGGTGGCTTACCCCGTTCGTGGCATTTGGAACTTTTTACGATACGCGAGATACTACAAACAGCTTTGGTAAGATTTGTTTTCTTTTATCTTGATCCATCGACGCGTAAAAATGAGATGCTCGATCGAGAAGCTGTGCTTGAGAAACAATTTTCTACCGTCACAAAGCACAAAAAAGCATTTATTTGTTTTCATCGATTGGGCAGAAATTGTCGTAGGAATCCAATTGGATTCCCATGCTTGTACTTCCTGACAGGGATCTAATGGGTCATTACATTGGATCTAGGGCTTGCATTATCGGTTAATTTTTGAGATCCGGATAATATGGATAATAGTGAACTAATTTTGAACAAAAAAAACAACGAAATCTGTTAAAAAGTAGTTTTATTCATATTTATTAAAATTAAACCAACATTTTTCTCTCTTTGCTACAGCTAATGGACGACATTAACATTTTCAATATCACAAAATGATCGAGCATGCTCCTATTTACTATAAAATATTAAAATAAAATATAAATCGTTGAAAACAGTTAGATAACACTTTCCTTTAAAACTTAAACTAATTATCATAGTAATAATGAGATCATAAAATATCAAACAAAATAAAAAAATCAATCATTAACAAATAAAAAACATAAAACTTCTTTCTTCTGAAATTGAAAAATTACCCATTCCCTCCTCTGAGGAAAAAAAAACTCAAAACAATCATATACTTCAACGTTTTAGTGAGTGAAATCTCAAATCAAGTTAAATGCACAATTAAAATAGGTATTTCAGACTTAATGCACATAGACTCAGACATTTCGAATCAATAAATAAACTCAACGAACGACGCACGTAGTTCTTTTATTTTACCTTGATAATTCGATCTCAAAAAACTTAGATAATAATTTTTTTAATGAATTTTACTATCCATATTATCCGAATTATCCACATTCAGTTGCCTTAATTATCCGGGATTAAAAAATTGCCGGATATTCGGATAATTCGGATTTCCGGATTGCAAGCCCTTATTTGATCCCTATACTAGAACGTCACGCTCGTACATTGCATTCCAATGGGGAATCCCCATTGGTCCATTGGCTTCTAATGGGGAATCCCCATTGGTGCATCGGATTCTAATGGGGAATCCCCATTAGTCCAATGGATTCTAATGGGGAATCCCCATTAGTCCATTGGATTCTAATGGGGAATCCCCATTGGTGCATCGGATTCTAATGGGGAATCCCCATTAGTCCATTGGCTTCTAATGGGGAATCCCCATTGGTGCATCGGATTCTAATGGAGATTCCCCATCAGTGCATTGAATTCTAATGGGGATTCCCCATTGGAATCTAATGTACAAATCCAATTTGGATCCAATATGATTGCCACATTATCGAATAGAATCCTATACGATTCTTGATGGATCCCCATCGCATTCTGTACGTTAAATTTTCTAAACATTAAACCGATTTATAAGAAAATTACACTAAAAAGTAAACAAAAATGTACTACAATTACTTAATACGAGCATGCACGGTTCCCTTTCACTCTCGTTGCGTTCACTGTGCGTCACTCTGCTACTTCCGCTTGTCGAGATAAGCCCCGTACTGGTTGTCATCAGCGACTGCTCCCAAAATGCACTGCTGCATCGAACGAGGGCACGGAGAAAATGTGAAATTAGCTAAGCGGTCACCCATCCGAGTACTAGTCGGAGCTGCTCGTTCAAGCGCAGCTTCATCTGATAAGGACCTTTCACGAAGTTCAGGCAAGGAAGATACGATTGTATAAACTATTCGGGCTATATTTTCACAACCATTCACCTGAGGCTTATATCGACCCCTGTCACGTCCCGAGAGCCCTTCGCGCCAGTACTTTGTTAGCTGGGATTTAATAGGTGAGGCTCTCCTCCTAATGGCGGAGAAACTAAATTGTTGGAGATACTTCAACGTCCGAGTTTCGGAGAATTTCGCGGTTTTCTATGCAGGCGATGTACTCGAGTATCGAATGGCCTCTTGTAACTCGGACGGCTAATTAAATCGTAGGCGGATCTGTGTCGAGGATTGCACAAGGATAGAAACGAAGTGGATTCATCTTCGAAGAAATTTTTTGGCGAATCCCAAGATGCATCCATATCTCTATAGGGATTTATTAGGGACACTGCACATAGGATTCATCCTCATTGGGATCTAATTGGATTCCAATGAGGGTACAGGGATCCAATTGGATTCCAATGAGGTTATAGGGGTCCAATTGGATTCCAATGAGAATATAGTGTACCGATTGGATTCCGATGAGGGTATAGGGATCCAATTGGATTCCAATGAGGGTATAGGGATGCAATTGGATTCCAATGAGGGTATAGGGTTCCAATTGGATTCCAACGAGGGTATATGAATCCAATTAGATTCCAATGAGGGTATAGGGAACCAATTGGATCCCGATGAGAGTATAGGGATCCAATTGGATTCCAATGAGGGTACAGGGATCCAATTGGATTCCAATGAGGTTATAGGGGTCCAATTGGATTCCAATGAGGGTACAGGGATCCAATTGGATTCCAATGAGGTTATAGGGTTCCAATTGGATTCCAATGAGGGTATAGAGATACAATTAGATTCCAGTGAAGGTATAGGGATGCAATGCGACGACCTATTGGATCCCTATCAGAAAGTAAGGTCATATATGGGAATCCAATTGGATCCCTACGACACTTTCTGCACGGGTATATATCCGCGCATATGGAAATTGCAGAGTTCGCGAAAGTAGCGAGAGGACCCCTGAGCTTAGCGGACTCAAGCTTCATGCTGCTGTAGTTTAATATGCCGCTACGCACAAAGACCTCGGAAGCTTTTTCCAGCTAAGGAAGAAAATATGTTTTTTTTTGCCCTCTTTACCTCTATCATCGTTTTCTTCTCTTTTCAACTGGACTCCACTAGGTCTGGGGACTAAATTCCAGGAGAGAACCTCGTCCCGGAAAGCCGGCCTCGTATAAACTCGTCAAATGAAGCTTTTTGTAATTACGCGAGATTAAGAGCCGGGAGCTAGTAGCGCCCGTCGATGCTCGACAGCCTTTCCTTTATATACGTAACTTTATTGTCGCATACCTTAGATCGTTGCCTGCCTCTCTCTCTCTCTCTCGTCCTCTCTCTCTCTCTCTTTCTCTCTCTCTCTCTCTCTCTCTCTCTCTCTCTCTCTCTCTCTCTCTCTCTATCTCTCTCTCTTCATATACATATATTCTTCTGGACCTTCTTTGCGTGGCAAAAAGCCAAATCGCTTCTTTGTTCTTGTCATTCTATACACGTAGCTCTAGACAGGACTTTCCCTTGACGCCCTTCGTCGCTCTCTCCTACGATTTTGTGTTTTTCCCATATTCTTCTCCTCGACTTTTTCCTTCGTCATTTCGGTCTCCCCTTGAATATCCTTCTTTTTCTCTTAGCTTTAATTAAGTACCGCTCGTCATCGTTTTCGCGGCATTCACGAAGAAAATGTTCTTTACCATCCTCTTCCCCAACTACTCTCTCTCTCTCTCTCTCTCTCCTCTCTCTCTCTCTCTCTCCCGCTCTCTCTCTCTCTATCTATTCGTCAGAGAACTCTGTGTATTCGATCAGCGAGGAGAAAACCGCAAATCATGCCGGTAAGCTGCATTCAGCGACGAGGGAAGATCCACTTTTCGCAAAGTTTCGCAGATAGAACCTTTGACGTTACTCTGCTTTCATGCTAAGAAACTGCTTCACTTTTTCTCTTTTCGAAGAAACTCTTTTCGCTATTTTTACGACACAATGCCTCCGAACACCGCAACGACGACTGTTCCAATTTGTCAATTTATTCTGAGCTTTCCAATAATTCGCATCAAAATAGCTTATCATTTATTATTATCATTATTTATTATCAGTACTATTATTATTACTTTTTTTTTACAATAGACTTATTGCCCGGGCAGACACTTCCTCAGTTTGCACTGGAAATCATTTTTCCAACCCCGGTAGTTAGGCTCGATCTTAATCTAGACCGGAACAATAATGCTGGGTGACTCTCGAGGGTTTCGACACCATCTCGGTTGCCGCCCAATAAAAAAAAAATGCGTTCGAATTAATTATTACAATTATCAATGATTACAATTAACCCGATCAGTTTAGCGTTATTTTTTTTTCCACCACTTAAGTATGGGAAGGGGGGGAGGGTCAAATTGAATTCATGCTTAAAAATACTCGAAAACATGTTCCGAAAAATCTGAAAAAAATCATGTGTCGTGCTTGAGGCTTCTACTTTACTATAAAATTTTGAAATATAGCTTTCACCAAATTAAGAATAACAATAAACAAATGAACTCGTGAAAAAAAGTAGAATTCTTCAAAAATTCATAACTCCGAGACGAATGTATGAAATTTGACGTGCAAAAAACCAATCAAAAGCTGAAGAGTGTATCTTTCAATGTAAAAATATTGCGAAATAATATTATGAAATTCGAACCCTTATTTTTTTACATAAACATATACATTTTTTTGAGGTGTAAATGTAGAAGGTTTTGGTATAAAATATACACATTTTTCAATATATGACTATTTATTGTGACAAATTTTCTACAAAATCAACGTCTTCGTCCCCGCTCTCATCCTCGAAATACTCAACTCTTTCACGAGAACGAAGTGCTCGATCCACTTCATCCCCAGAGCGTCTCGCCATTTTCTAATCTAACAATAAATCACGTGCACCCAGAGACATGGTTTTTTTTTTAATTCCATATAAAGTGAAATTGTACTCTTACTAGTATAAAAAAAACAGAAAAGATGAAAAAAACTTACCTGAGTTATCGTCTGACACAATGTAACTGTTAAGTGTACAGGGGGGTCAAATCGACCCGCGGCCAAATCCTTCCGCTCACAACGCTTCATTGGAAAGGGACCGGCTATTGGAAACTTTGCGTAAGGGTTCTGCCCTAATGTACAATTTTTTAGGTGATGGTAAGGCGTCGGTTTGCTTCGTTTAAAAATAGGGGATGGTTGAAATTTCTGGCTGGGTCAAATTGACCCCCCTCCCCCCCCAATACTAATCGGGTTAAAATCAATATTACATTCAAAATCAATCATTTCAATTAAAATCATTTAATACAATCATTATTGCCACAGTAATTGCAATTATTGTTATTTATTGTCAGTACTGTGATTGTGACAATTAATATTACTAAAAATGCACTAAGAAAGGATTTTACGAAAATCAATCCCTGAAAGAATAAAATGTGAAAGTTTTTATCGAAAATTGAATTCCTTACGTGTATCAACATGACTCATAAATATTCTTCCAACCAAATAATACATTTTTTTTAATTTCTTAGTTTTTTTTTCAAACATATTTCAAATGTATTTTTCAAACATATTTTAGAATTAAAAAAACAACCCCTAATGAAGGGTTGAACTGTTAATGAATTAGGAGGCAAATTCCACTCGGGCGTAAGTTAGTCGTTTGTAAAAATATTTTGAGCAGTTAAAGATGAGTAATTAAACATAAAAATGTTGAACGACTGAATCATGAATTCTAGCTGTTGAATATACGAATAATTTTTCACTAATTGTGGAATAGAATTGAAAAAAAAAAGTTCCGTAACTGGGGCTTTTTTTTTCTGCTCCAAGCTTTGCAATGTAGAACGTTTTCAGCAAGCTGACAAATCGCATTGAGTAGAGAGACAATTGTTGGACGTATAGGTAGTGATAGTGATGTGTTGAGTCGATGTACCTGTCAAATTAGCCGCCACACCTTAATTTGACACTGACAGAATTCAGGAGCTTCCATTCCACAAATCTTTGAAACAAATCCCTTTTTCTTTTTCAAATGAACGAAAGCTTGTATCGAGTTCTGTGTAGCAGATAGTGAAAAAAAACAAAAAAAAAACGTTATGGTATATTAGTTCTTTCGGCCATAAAAGTGTCTCGAAGCTTCGATCGGAACTTCAATATCACGCGAGAAAAAGCAACAAACCGCTAACGTCTTTTATCTCGTCCTTTTGGATTTGAAATTTTCCAATGTTCACTTTTTTCAAGCGCTTCCCGATAAATGCCGCGAACTGTACAGTAAACTTTTTTATAGGACACCGAGCAGTGAGAATTCACACAATATGCGTGGGCGTGTGTACTTGAGCGATTCGCTTAGCACACGCGCGCACTCAAGCGCGAGTAAAAACATTTTCCGTTTCTCCGGAGTAATTTTTTATGTCTATATCTCATGCCGTTGCAACCACAATCCCCCGCCCCCGCCCCCTCTCGTGAAGCACTCTTTGTTCTACGTCCGCCTTATCCGTAAAAGATGTAATAACTCAGGTGCGCGGTAGGAGGTTAGCCATACGATTTCATGGCACAGCGTGTTACTTTCTCGATCTCTTATTCTTGGAGTATGTATTTCTGTATCGTATCGAGGAGAAAAAGCACGATCGCGGAAGTCTTTGCAGTTACTTTTACTTTTTTTCGAATCGTGTCTCTCTCTCTCTCTCTCTCTCTCTCTCTCTCTTATTATTATTATTATTATTATTATTATTATTATTAGATGGAGGTTTGGGGCTGTATTTGAATGCCATTTTTATATTTATTCTTTATTCTTTATTTTGAATTTAAATCGAATTTTTATTTTATTTTTTGTTTACAATTTTCCGTTTGACTTTTTATTCTTGCGTTTAATTTTGCGCTTGATTTTTGCTGGTTATATGCTTATAATTTGTTCGATTTTTATAATTCATTTGATTTTTGCATTTAATTTTACGTATGATTCTTTATTTTAGCGTTTAATTTTTGCTGGTTATATGCGTATAATTTGTTCGATTTTGATAATTTGTTTAATTTTTGCGTTCAACTTTGCGTATGATTATTTATTTTTGTATTTAATTTTCCGCTTGAATTTTGCTGGTTATGTGCGTATAATTTGTTCGAATTTTATGTTTTGTTCGATTTTTAAATTTTTTTCGTTTTATTTTTCACTTGTTTTTTGCTGGTTATGTGCGTATGATTCGTTCAAATTTTATGATTTATTCGAGTTTGCGTTTGATTTTGCTCTTGAATTTTGTGGTTGGTACGTATGATTTGTGCACTCAGTGAAATTACTTTTTATCTGATTTATATAATTAACATGCAAGCACATATATGTAATGTTAGTTTACATATATGTTATTTTTATTTATTGTATTATTAGTTCACCGAATCTGTAGTTCTTTTGCCTAAAGGTTCTACCAAGGCATGAAAGAAATCATCGAACAAATCAATTAATCTCTCTCTCTCTCTCTCTCTCTCTCTCTCTCTCTCTCTCTCTCTCTCTATCTCTCTCTCTCTAAAGCTCAGAGATCACATTCTCTCCTACCTTTCTACTTTGCTATGAATTTTGATCCCGGTGAATAGCTCGTCTCTTCTACTGTTTTTTAAATTGTGCATCATCTCGGTCCAAAACCAGATCTGTGCCAGGCCACCTAGCATTGACTGTTCTATTATTTATGTAACCTATTTTTAAGCATCACCTATTATTGTTAAATATCTACTATTATTATTGCGTTAACTTAGCGTAATTTTCTCACTAATACGATATGTCACCCTATTTTTAATTATTAGCTATTAATGTTAAACACAAACAAACACCTAACATTCTTCCTAAACCACCAAAATTGTATTGTATAATAGTTTTCTTCAACTTATATTTTTAATTATTATTATCATCTAAATGTATATCTTAATTGGCTTCATGGTTGTCACCAGGACATAAATAAATAATCAACCAATCAATCAATTGCAGATTGATCGCTCTCTCTCTCTCTCTCTCTCTCTCTCTCTCTCTCTCTCTCTCTCTCTCTCTCTCTCTCTCTCTCTCTCTCTCTCTGTCTCGCTCTCTCTTTCTCTCTCTCTCTCATTCTCTCATTCTCGCCAACTGTCTCTCCCTTTTCCTTGTCCCATACATTTGCACCTACATTTGCACACCCACGCACACATGCTCATGCATATATTTGTTGAGAAGTCCCCAGACCCTACCACATTCCTATAGGGATTTCATAGGAACGCCGCACGTAGCATTCCCCATTAGAATCCATGTGGATTCCGTGCTATTTCCCGTTTGACGTCGTGCGAGAATTTTTTATTTGAAATTCTTAACTGGAATATATTGGATCTCGCAAAACCACTGATTTTTTATATCTATAGAATTCGTTTAGAAAATTCAACGTAACGAATGTGATGGAATCCATAAAGAATCGCATTGGATTCTGTTCGATAATGCGGCAATCCTTTAGAAATCCAATTGGATTCGTACATTGGATTCCAATGGGGAATCCCTATTAGAATCCATTCTACGAGCGTGCCTTTTTAGTATATAAATAAGTATGGGAATCCAATTGGATCCCTACGACAATTTTTGCACACACGAGAGCCTGAACGAACATAACCTAACTTTAATTATATCCTTGCATGAAATAGATGAATTTTTTTTCTACACGAATTCTAGAAAAACTCATACGGAAGGTCGGCGAAAATTTTTGAGCGTGTGCGTCAACGCAGCCAGGAAAAAGAGAAAATACAGAACCCTTGGATTTCAAGTGCTCGTACGTACGTCGCAATGAAACGTACCGAGAGGCAACGGCTACGAAACACCGAAGAATTGGATGAATTTTACGGCGTGTCAAAGTGGGCATGGGGCGTGAAATGGCTTTGCCAAAGCAGCGAGAGTGACGGACAGGTTGGTCAGGCTCGTATGAAAACTTTCCTCTTGCCTTGACGTCGCCGTCGCTTGCAACGAAACAAGAACAGGAAACGGTTACTCTTTGAACCTTTCGGGAGCGGTGAACGACGGTGTTTTCGGGAAACACGAAAATTCCTTGGTCAGCAAACATACTTTCTCTGTGTTGGTCAAGCTCGCTCGTGAAGAAGAAAAAAAAAGGAAAGGAAACGTCCCCCAATATTGGCAGGTCTTGTGATTTTTGGAGTGAATTCAGTGACGTGACAATTGCAGTATAGGAACTTTTAAATTGGTTCTTGAATACCCATTGATGTGTGCTTGTAGCTTTATATTTTATATCGTGTATATGTGTTACAGTTTAAAAGGGTTTCCAGTTTAAGGGCGTTTTACTTGGTGAAAACTACTTCTGGCTAAATGCCTTCGTTACAGCTAGTTTTTCCTAGTGAAAACTAGCATTTAATGATAAATAAATTTGCATTTTACCTAAATTTTATTTGTTTTGGGTTCGTTTGGGACTGTTTGGGTTTATTTGGATTTTAGAGGTTCTATAATTCACTGATAAATAAATTTCTATGTTGAAACTATTTCTTTTGGATTTTATTTGCGTTTGGATGCCAGTTTTAACTGATTCATATCGTTAGAACTAGTTTTCCCTAGTGAAAACTCGAATTTACTGATGAATACCTTTGAATGCCAGTTAAAACTAGTTTGTTTGGGTTCGTTTAGGTTTGTTTGGATTTTAGAGCTTCTAAAATTGGCTGATAAACTAATTTCAATGTCAGAATACTAATTTAGGTTTGTTTGGGTTTGGGTACCAGATTTAACTAATTCATTTCGTTAATACTATTTTTACTTACTCAAGACAATTTGAAAGAAACGTTTACATTTATTTATCAGTAAATTCTAGTTTTTACTGAAGTAATTCTTGCTGAATAAATAGTTTTTATTAGGGAAAACGTATTTGAAATAAGACCATCTTCCAACTGTAGCATATACAATGAGTTCTATTAATTTTCTACAACTAACTCCAATGTGGCGCAACGAAATTTTCTTAACGCACTGTAAAATTAAACCTACCCATTTAAATGAATCGTCGCGAGCAAAAATAGTCAACGATGAGTGACCGATCTTCAAAATGAAGCTCAACAAATCGTAGAGCTGAAGATAAAAAGCAGAATAAGTACATATTGATGGTAATAAGAGAGTGACTAAAATAAGAGGAACGAATCATTCGTTGGAGTGCTCGAAGGATTTTTTTTCTTTTATTGCGGTATTATTTCGATCGGCAATCAATTCGAAATGCGGGGATACGATTTTCACCAATCATCCTGAGCGCTTCAGGAGAGCCCGATGTAGCCACGAATAAAGAGGATAAGAAGAGGGAGGAAGTGCTCCGAAGTGGGCGATGATTTTTCGTGTGCAACGATGAGGAAAGGAGCAAGTGTGTGGGCGGTTATGTACACGAAGAATTCCAAGCTCGAAAGATGACGAAGAATGAGATTGAGAGAATGGAATGGGATTGAAAAGATATATGGAGGGATCGAAGAATGCAGAGAAAGCAAGAGAGAGAGAGAGAGAGAGAGAGAGAGAGAGAGAGAGAGAGAGAGAGAGAGAGAGAGAGAGAGAGAGAGTGAGAGAGAGAGAGAGAGAAAGAGAGGGGGAGGGAGATAGAAAGATCAAAGCAAGCAAAAAGAAAAGAAACGAGGGTAAATGCTTCGAAGCAGCGAGAGCTTTGCAACATATTGCATTGGTGCGATAGCGAAAAGCGAAAAACAGCAGGCAGAGTAGAGAGTAGTTTCTGAAATTTCCTGGCGTTGTACTTTACAATGTGATGTCAATTTGTAGTCATCAGAGCGCATCACTTCGCAAAACATTGGCTCACTCTACCATGCAGAAATTGCGCTCCGAATTGTCTCTTTGCTTTGCGTTTCGTGATCGTCTTTCTCATATACCTCCATTCTACCCTTATTTCGGGATAGAAGAGACAGTACACCTTCTGTGACGTACGTTCCTCGTAGCCCTCTGGTAATTAACGTTGAAGGATCCTTATGACTGTACGTCATATACGATTACATACATTTATATGCTTAGTTGTTTTACATTATATACACTACCGGCGAAAAGTTTCCGGACAAAAATTCAAAAAAGTTCCGGAACGATTTTTTATGCCGTTTGGCTGATAATTGACACAAATTAATTTAATAAACGGCATTTTCAAGGGGAGGAAATCACTTTCATTCCATTTTTTTTTGAAATTTTTTTACTATTTTTTTGACGTCTAGTACCCTTTTTAAAAAATGACCATTTTTCGCCTTTTTTTTTCTTTTCTGGTGGACTCCGTTTACAGACAAACATTTTTTAATGCATTTCTTTGACCGGAATCTTAAAGGAGGAAGCTCAAACTTCGATTTTGTTTTTATTTAAAGCTTCGTACGATTTTTTTTTCTGAAGACATTTTGATTTTTTTGAAAAACGAGACAATTTGAAAAATAACTTGTAACGCGAAAGGGACAAGGATTCAAGGAAAATCTCGAGATAGTAAAAAGTTGAATTGATTCTCGTTGAGTTCGCGAGAATTTTTTCAGATGCTTTTTTCGAAATTTTTTTTTCACCTATTTTCGGTAAACAATCAGGTGATTTAATTATCGTAACTCGAGAACTAAGGGGTTTGTGGTAAAATTTCGAGAGAGGAAAAAATGTTATTTTTCTTTTTCCAACGCAATAGAATTATTTCAGATGTTTTTCGACATTTTTTTCTCGAGTTATTTACTAATGATTCGAAAGATCCCTGCTTATGCGCCTACAAAATACGACCCTTCGCGAAAGAAAAACCAGAACAATTCATTGACTATTCTTCTTAAGGAGGTACGACTAGTTCTTCAGGATCAACAAAGAGACTAAATTTATGTTACCCTACAGGTGTTCTGATTATGTTAAAGTGCCAAATTTGTGGTAAATATTTTATTTATTGCATATTTACCAATAAAAATTGAAAAATTAGATCATCAACGACTCTGGAGTAGTCTCCGTCATATTCACAATGACAGTTTCACCATAAAAAACGGACTAAAAAAACGTTGCACCAAATCTATCGGAATCTTATTTAAATAGCCCCGAATTATCTCAGCGGAATTAATATTATAGTTAAAACTTTGCGTTTTGTGGCGATTCGTCTTCACGACGATTTCCAAGCAGAGCTACGTTATGCTCGCCAAACGAATCAGCTGATACGCCTGACGTTGACAAGTCTATGGATGCTATTACGTCATTATGATAATATTCAACCGGAAGTTGAAAGCATTTTATAATGTAGTGCTTGAGCTACACGGTGAAGTTCGGATTTTTGATTTTATACAAAATCTATTGTATCCAATTTATCAAATTTCAATTTTCCAACGACCTCGGTTGGATACGTGAGCAGCAAAACCGTGATCACCGCACTTCCGGACGATCGTCTCCATAAGACGACGTGCTTCACCAGCTCAAAGTGCTCGACTTTGCAATTTTATTACGAAAAAAACTGAACGGTCGATATAGATCAAATTTTTCCAAAGGCTGCATGACGTATTAGTCAACATCATATAAAAATTTCAGGTCCGAAAGTTAGACTTTTCTTAATAATCGTACCTCCTTAAAACCCTATGAAGAGTGACAAATTTTTTTCCATTACGAAAATGTGCAGCACGATACGAACACGACTGGGAATAAAGTAATACCTCCCCTTCGTTCTCATTCGTGAGAGGGTGTAGAATCTCGAGGGTATATATATTTTTTTTTTTCGTGAGCATTAAGGCATGAGAAATCCTCGCGCGGTTTGCTTCATAAAGCTTTAAACAGATGAAATCCAACTGCCATTTGAGCGGGACTTTAATTTATTAGCGAGAAGAGAGAATAATGAAGAAACGGAAATGAACCGTAACGAAGAATTTCTCTTTTCGCTCGTAAATGGAAACCGTGCATGTCGCGAAGGTATGACCGTGGAGGATGAAAAAAAAGGAAAAAGAAAAAGGAAGATGAACCGCAGCGGCGTGCGTTGAAGAGAACGACGAGAGCCAATAAAGGAAGAAAAAAAAACGAGTGGGAAAAAAAGAAGAAAAAGGGCTTTGAAACGGTCGACGCATATATTCCACGAACACCTGTAATTTGTTGTCTATTAATTACGAAAAACAGGCGCACTCGAACTTTTTTTTTTTTACTGTCACAACGTGGACAAGAGTAAGAAGGAGAAACAGAGGAAGTGAGAAAGTTCTCCATCGCTCATCCCCTCTGTCTGGCCTGTTCATCTCTGTTTTCACCCCTTCCATTTAACTTTTTGCTCCCGTTTTTTTTTTTTTTTATCACTTTGGGTCCATACTTCGAACTACAACAACGGGAGATGAAAGGACGGGAAAAGCACGAGAGGGAGGAAAAAGAGTGTTGCCAACGACATGACCGAATAATTTTTTTGTTCTTTTTTTTTTTTCATCCTGACACGTTGCTCGTTTCAACAGAATTTTAATAATTTTTCATAGAATTTTTTTTTTGCTCGCCCCGCTGTCAGTTTTGTGATGTAGTCTCTCGCAATTATGGCGTGTCGTACATCATTCATAGGCTGTTCATTGTTTGTGAGAAAATTGTTTCGACTCGATGGTAAAGAGTACGCTTTTGCTCAATACCCATGCCTCGGATTGACTGACTGATTGACATACAGAAAACGCAAAGCCTAAATCGCTGAAGGTGTAGAGGTGTACCAAAAACGGATTTTTCGAAAACCAACCCTAAAAGGACGAAATAGTGTGTAAAAGTTTGTATGGAAAATTGTATTCCTTGCGTGTATCAACTTGAAACTTTGTATAAATATTCTTCAAAACAATCAATAAAATGCATATTTTAGGATTTTTAAGAACAACCCCTAATTAGGGGTGCAACGGGGGTGTTGAAGTTTGTATGGGAAAATCGAATTCCCTGCTTTTATCTCAATGAAATTCAGAATATATATGCCTTAAAGGGCGTAGCGGTGTACCACAAAAGGTTTTTTCGAAAACCAACCCCTAAAAGGACGAAATAGTGTGTAAAAGTTTGTATGGAAAATTGTATTCCTTGCGTGTATCAACTTGAAACTTTGTATAAATATTCTTCAAAACAATCAATAAAACACATATTTTAGGATTCTTAAAAACAACCCTAATTAGGGGTGCAACGGGGTGTTGAAGTTTGTATGGGAAAATCGAATTCCCTGCTTTTATCTCAATGAAATTCAGAATATATATTCCTTAAAGGGCGTAGCGGTGTACCACAAAAGGTTTTTTTCGAAATCAACCCCTAAAAGGGCGAAATAGTGTGTAAACGTTTGTATGGAAAATTGTATTCCTTGCGTGTATCAATTTGAAACTTGGTATAAATATTCTTCAAAGCAAATAATAAAACGCAGATTTAAGGATTTAAAAAACCCTAATTAGGGGTGCAACGGGGTGTTGAAGTTTGTATGGGAAAATCGAATCCCCTGCTTTTATCTGACAAAAATTCAGAATATATATTCCTTAAAGAGCGTAGAGGTGTACCAAAAAATGATTTTTCGAAAACCAACCCCTAAAAGGATGAAGTGGGGTGTAAAAAGTTTGTATGGAAGATTGTATTCCTTGTGTGTATCAACTTGAAACTTTGTATAAATATTCTTCAAAACAACCAATAAAACGCATATTTTAGAATTTTTTAAAAACAACCCCTAATTAGGGGTGCAAGGGGGTGTTGAAGTTTTTATGGGAAAATCGAATACCCTGCTTTTATCTCAATGAAATTTTTGAAGATATATTTCTTAAAGGGCGTAGAGGTGTACCAAGAAAGGATTTTTCGAAAACCAACCCCTAAAAGGATGAAGTGGGGTGTAAAAGTTTGTATGGAAAATTGTATTCCTTCCGTGTATCAATTTGAAACTTGTCATAAATATTCTTCAAAACAAATAGTTTATTCTAATTAAATATAAATAAATAAAAATACCAAAATATTATTCAAAAAAATAAGTTAAAAAAAATATATATAATTAAAATAAAATAAATATAAATAATAAGAATTAAAAAAATATAACTCAAATAAAATAAAGAAATAAATGAATAATTTTTTATTAGCGCTCTCATTATCACGGGAATGTCGGTCGGTGCATAATAATTTTGTCCGAGGAAAGTTTCGATCACTTTGAAGGGCTGTATCTCATAAGCTTCAAGTGGGAGACAACGAAATGAGATACAGACGATGACACATCATACACGTACACAAGCACACGTAGCATATCAATACATACGTAAGTTAGGGTAAAAGGGCGGGGGGGGGGGGGGGGGGGGGGGGCTTGTTTGCTAATCGCAAGCTTTCGGGCATGGTGAGCATGAGAACGGGGAAGGGTTTCACAACGAGCAACCGTGGAAGTCTCAAAGATAAGCAAACAGGTATGTATTTGTCCCTCTCGCCATCAAAGACTTGGAACTGGGTGGAAAGGCGGGTAGCTTTAGAAATTCCTCACTCCAACTACCACCCACGCCAACGAATTATTTATCTAGAACGTCCCTAATCAATTACGTACATTTCCTATCCATACTTAACGTCTCGCTCCACGTAAATGTTGGACAAAATGCGTACGTGACGAGGATTAATCATCAATGAAGAGACCCAGGTTCCATTCCAACTGTCATCATCACGTGTCAATTTAATTTTATCATCACAAACGGATCAGTAAGTCGAGCTTTTATTTTTCAATTATGCAACGTTTATTCTCGTCGCGGAATTTTTCATTCGCCACTTTCGTACAATGGAAATTCATTGGGGTACTAGTTAATTGATGAAATTGAAATTCCGGGATGGACACGGCGATGTTAAACGTGGACCCTTAGCGATCGTTCGACGTCTGACTCGATTGTGCTACGGTGAAATGTCTCTCTGAATTCCTATTTTTGCACTCTTTCTCTAGTTCTCTCTCTCTCTCTCTCTCTCTCTCTCTCTCGCTCTCTCTCGCTTTCTGTCGGTCTCTTTGGACGACAAGTCCGACGTTCCAGTAATTATATATCTCTTGGTCGCATTGAACTGGCGGTCGAAGCTTTCTTCCCGTCGGTACTCGTAATCGCGTTCTCTCGTTTTTTTCTTTTCATTCCTATTACATCCCAGGATCCTCTTCCCCTTGTCTCTTCATTTTTCCTTCGTATCTTTGACCTTTTTTTTTTGTCGCGTCGTACCATTTCACAGATGCGCTCCGATCTCTCGCGCATTCCCAAGCAATCGTTGATTCCTCTCTCTCGCGATCTCTCTCTCTCTCTCTCTCTCTCTTCCTTCAGGACCCTATGTAGAACAAACCGTAGCTTTTTTTTTCTGGATTGGAAAAAGCGTCGTGTTTGAATTTCATGGAATTAATTAACAGTCCGAGAGTCGATATTGGACGGACGTATTTAGCGAGCACGCTTACTAGTTTAATCAGATAGAAAGAGTAAAGTAGTCCCTATTTATTTTCTATGGTCCTTCGTGTGTGCTTGTTGGTTTGTATGATCCATCTCATTTATACCGCACACTTTGTCGCTGCACTATTTCCTTGTCTCGTATACACTACTGTATGGCATTTGTACGAGGGCACAGGGAAACTCTTGAAAAAATGTGAAACTCTTTAAAATAAGATTTAAGATAATATAAGATAAAATAAGGCAAGATGAGATGAGATGAGATGAGATGAGATGAGATGACATGAGATGAGATGACATGAGATGACATGAGATGAGATGACATGAGATGAGATGACATGAGATGAGATGACATGAGATGAGATGACATGAGATGAGATGACATGAGATGAGATGAGATGAGATGAAATGAGATGAGATAAGATGAAATGAGATGAGATGACACGAGATGAGATGAGATGAGATGACATGAGATGGCATGAGATAAGATGAGATAAGATGAAATAAGATAAGATAAGATTGAAGATCTTCTTAATTAAAAAAACATTTCCTTTCATTTTTATCTTTGTCTTTTTTTATCGGTAATAACGGTCACTCGGGGATGAAACCTACTCCCTAAGTACATGGCGGATGATCGGGGATCCCTGTGGGGTTTTACTTAGAAGTACTGCATCGATCGGCATGAAACCAAATGCAAAATGTTACATTTGTTATATAATGTGGCTCACGTTCGCAGGGACAACCCCTGTTTTAACGGTGCTCTCTTTTAAAGCTAATACTATAGTCGATGCTGGAATAAAGTAGTTCCAGCTCGGGATTTTGTCCATGGCCCCCTATTTTTCATTTCAATAGACGCGAAAAAAAAATAGGCGTTCTTTCATTATTAGCGTATATAAATATCGACTTCCTATCGCCCTTCAACACTCTCACCCTCGAGTTCGCAACCCTCCAACGGAAATTTCATTTTTTTTCTCCCTTTTTTTTTTGTACCCATATATCGACGCATAACGACAGTTCGCGGATATAAATATTTCCGCCCGAAAATTGGGAAGAGATTTAGGGTGGCTCCTCCGTCGGGATGGCATTTTTGTTGAAAGGGTGCCCGAGAAGCGGGGGTGGGGGAGTCGTTCGGGTTAAAAACTCGTGCGACAAAAGTAGGTCAACATTTTTGTAGCTTTATCGTGTGTAGATACGAACGTTTGTATCCGTGGCACTGCACGGTACATATTTTAAAGCAGCGTGATACTTTTTGTGTGGCCGAAGGGTCCCTGGAGTTTTACCCTACTTCGAGGGTTGGCGAAGGTTCGGGGTAAAACGTGAGTGTGCGATCGTAGGGGATGAATGGAAAATAAGCGGAAGAAACGTTTGCGCTAATTTTTTTTTTTTTTTTAATTAAAAAAAATGTTAACCCTTCATAAATAAATTCGCAAGCATATGTCAGAATTAGACATGGGCATTCACTAGTGCTGTATTCTAACCTCTTTTCAGTAAATCGACACATGGGCTCTCGTCTAATAATTCTCAAAGCAGAGTAAAAAGTTTAGCTCATCTGCGAAAAATTGCAAAATGAATTACGGTTGAGAATCAACATTTCATCAAATGTTGTTATAAAATAATTACATTCGTTTTCTTTTTATTTTGACATTTAATTTCCTGTTTCTTCGTCGAAACGAACTTTGGTAGTTTTTTTTTTTTGAGAACGTCACCTTAAGATGAAAAAAGTCTTTGTGCATTTTCTACGCAATTGCAATAACAAATATAATACTCGTATGTATAAGAATAATCTTTGTACAATACAGTGCAGTGCCAAAAATAAAAAATTAATTTAAATAGTAATTTCGCTTCTTATTTGTCAATTTCTCCAACATCATTTGTTGCAATTACTTTAAATATTTTTTTTCCACTATCAGAATAATATCTTTCGTTAGTCTACATCAATTAAAAAGTTTGCTTTGATAATATTTTCATTTTACAATTCATTTGAATCCTATAGTGTCGTTAATCGTCCATTGGCTGGTCAGTTTACCATATAACGATGTTAGAATTTCTATCATTGGAACGGAATGGAAATGATATTTTTTTCAGTCCACATTTTCATCCATTTGATGAAACAGCCAAGCTTTTCCTTGCATGTGTTTCTTTTAATACATGGAAGGAGATTGGTATTGTATGACCAAGTGATTGGCCCAATTTGGAGGCTTCGTTCGAAACGATTCGGTAAGAAAACTTCTAGTCCGTAAACAGAGAAGCCTGGCAAGTTTTGTTAGTATACAGGCTTCTAGTTATATAAGAGACCAGAAGCGAAGGGTTGAGAGGAAATAGGGTGCAAGAGTACAATGCTCTCAGTGGCCCTCACACCCTTTCCCAGCGTTCCTTCCGAGTCAAGAACATTAGAATCTAGAGCGAGAAAGCACCAGACGTTTCTTGCCAAGCCAGTTCAAGATTTTATCCACGGAACACCGAAGCTCAGATCCCTTATTCTATTTAATTAGACCGCGGTTCAAGTACCACAGTATGTCCGAGAAGTTCAACTAACGAAGCCAACCGCGTTCCATCCTCGTTTCTCCTGGCTAGAATTGAGATGTTATTCCGGATCGATACAAGAGAACAAGATTCGAGATAATCGTTATCCTTGAGACACTCTTGTCCCTTTCTCATCCTTTCGTCGCTGTTTCAATGAAAGGAAAAAAAAAAGAAACGTATTCAAAACTATCTCTCACCATAAAACATTCGCAATAATTATGTTCAGAGCACAGGCTCGGATTAATTATGAGAGAATTATTATTCTTGACGAAGCCAAAGTACTCCCTACACTCCCAATAAACATCATTTAAATAGGATCTATTTAAATCAAACACGATATATCGCACGAATACGAGAAAGGAAAACAATTTTTACATTTTTTTTTCTTTAAAATGACAGCTGTTTAAAAAAAACCCTGTTTTTTACGAAAATTTTGAATTAAAAAAATTGATAAAAAAAGAACGCAACATCCAGTCGAAAAAATCCAATGCTAGATTCTACATAATATTATAATAGATATGAGGTATAAATTTTATCAAAATCGGTTGAGTAGATCTCGAGATATTTTTTCCACCAGTTTGAAAAGAGGGTCCTACTAGACATCATCAAAGAAACTTGTGGTCTAATGTTCTCCTGGTGGAATACTACGCCCTTTCTGGTCGCCAATTGGGGCTATTGCTGATCGATTGCTTGCTTTAATTTAGCCACTTGTGAGCGGGTTAAAGTTTTGTTAGGTGGCAGCAGCTCATGATGGATGATTCCTTTCCAATTCCACCAGATGCAGAGCATGATCTTCTTCGGGTGTAATCCAATCTTTGCGACCATCTGAGCAGCCTCCCCGAGGTTCGAGCTTCTTTTTCTACTCACAATTCTCTAGACAATTCAATTTTCATCGCCAGTAATCACTCACTTAAAAAAATGGTTCGTTCTAATGGCGTTTGAGCAGCAAATTGTAAGCTGACATTCGGTCCATTAAATTCCGCAAACGGAATTATGACATAGACTCAATATATTGTAGTCCACATCAAGTCTTGATTTGGAATTCCTCCAATTGTAGCAAAATATGGCTGAACGGAGATCCTCGTTCGCGAAAAGTGCCAGCGAAGTAATTTACTTCGAGGATAGTCCGTAAAATCCGACGAAAGATTTGCTACTCGTGCATTTGTAGGTCTTCGTGGAGCGACGAAGGGGAATGAGGGTGGTGAAGGGATAAAACCTCAGGAAGGGAAGTCACCGAAATCAGAGGGTCTGTTCGGAGTATGGTAGGTCGTATGACTGGTTATACGTAACCAAGCACGTTTTGGAACTCTCCAAGTCAGCAAGATCCAATGTTAGCATGAGACGGCGCCAGAGAGCGACTTGGACGAGGTTGATCTACAACCACATAGATTTGTCCGAGGATCAACGAACCGGCGAGCGAAGCTAGTTCATTCGATTCTCTCGTGCTATGGTCTAGGATTTTTCCATTGGATTTTTCGGCATAGCTATGTCGAAGTTTCACCGTGTGTTTGTACTCGGAAGGTTTGCCAGGCGGAAACTCCGTTTCTCAACGTCGCGCCCTCATCCTCGTGTGTGTAGAACGGAAAAGGAATAGTTGGAAGGATTTGATATATGTCGATAAAGAGAGGGAAAAAGGATAGGCTTGCTATTCAGCCCCGAATAAGGAGGATCTTTTCCAATGATAGTAAGATCATGATTGAACGCAGTCCTTCTTACGATTAAACGTAGTCCATCTCCTCGCTTCGTGCTTCAGCTCGTCAGAAATCGAATCTTACGTCTGTTGCTGCTAGCCATTGGCGTATCAGGGTAGTAGCTAGCCCCCCCCCCCCCTTTCCCGCTGAAGACTGTGTGTGCTCTCATTCCAAGTTATTTACTACCAAGTAGTAAATAATTTCATTGCAAATCTAAATCACTGATTTGAGAATCTACCGTTAGATCATGCAGTCGGTGCATTTTTGGAATTGCCTATGAATAACGGAGAGGATTTCATCAAGAATTATAGAAAAAAGGTGATAAAAACTAACTTCATTTAAAAAACGATGAAACAAATGCTGAACAGTTAACCCCAGGGGTAAACCCAGGGGTAAACAGGGGGGTCGCAATGACCCCAGCCTTGTTTAAACGATTGCCGCGTTGACTGTATCGTTCCGAATGACTCATAATAATTCAGGATATTAGTTCGAAAGTTTTAGAAAGTGGCATTTTCGGTATTATATTTTTATCGAATTTTAAAATGGCGGAAAAAAATTAGTAAAGGGTCAATGTGTGAAAAATTCCTTTTTTACTAAAAAAAAATCATAACTCTTGCAGTTTTCAATTTTTTTCATAAAATTTTAGGGTAATACTCTTGAGATATGATTGTTTAAGGGAAAAAATAGCTCCATGGTGGACGGCTGACGGTTGAAGACTGGTAAAAAAAGATAAAAACTTAGGTGATTATTTTTTAAGGTATTGCAAGAGTTTGGTATTAATGTTAACATTAACGTGTAATTAAAGCAAGTTTCATATATCACGTGCGTTACGTGATTACTGACTATTATGTAAATTTTATTTAAAGAAAAAACGATGATTATGAAAGAAACCAATTCCTGTCAGCCCGGCCCCTGCTGGACCTCAGGAAAAAAATGCTGTCTACGCCAATGCTGCTGCCATGCTAGAAAAGACTTTCCGTACATAAACTCCTATCGCTGGCTCGTTTAATCTTCCAATCCTGACTATCGTTCTGTCTTATTTGTGATAGAGGTAATTCAACGTTCCACAGGCCTTTTCCATGTGTCGAAACAACCCTCGTTCTTTTTTCCCTTGTTATGGCCAGGGTGGCTTGAAACACTGTCCCTTATTTCAACCGAGTGTCGCCCAACAATCACTAGGGCGACTCTGACGGATAAGCAGATCGATCAGAAGCGGAGGCAGCCATGTGAAAATACCACCATGTTTCTCCTTGTCCTGGGACCCTCTCGCAGTTAAATGGAAGAGGCGGGACAAACTTTTGACTAGGAGGAATGTAGCGGCAAGATTTTCGTTCCGGTTGACGTTTTGGACAATAGAAGTTGGAGAACCCGGTGGCTGTTGCGTTAAAGGCGTCACGAAATTGGACCCAATGGATCGATCTACGGTTCTTCTGATCCGGTGGACATCTGGCTCAGGCGTGCCTTATCCCAGCATTCTAGACCGCGGCATGATAGCTGTCTGATTACTGTTCAGGCTCACGGATCAAAAATTTCTAGTCGGGATGTTAAAGTGTGCCTTCCTCGACTACGAAAAGATGATTTTCCGAAGCTCTTTTTTCCCTGCAAGCAGTTCTAGCTTCCTTGGAATCTTCTGATTGTGCAATTCGCACCGGCGCAGCCTCTCAATCTAGCCGTATTCAAATCGCTGTAACTTCGCAAATACTTGGAACTTGGAAATTTCCTTTTGAAGACTTATTCTTAAGAGTACTTTTAAAAAATGCCAAAGAAAAAATCATTTTTTTCCCAATTTCTGGACTAGAATACTGCCTCAACGGAGGAACACTCCACAGCTTTATCTACCAAAGACGTGGCCGAGTGAGAGACGCTGGGTTTATTCGTTGGACTCGCATAGTGTGTGTCGATGTTGTTGTCACGGGTCGTCGGAAAATCAGGCAGCCGGGGAAGCTTGTCGCGACATGGGAGAGAAGTATGCGAGAAAGTACAAGGGGGTTGGCGCTGACGACGCCAGGCGTCCAGACGTCTCGGCGCCAAAGCATCATCTCAGCCTCCGTACGGTCCCACCCTATCGATCCCCCCATCTGTCTAGCTCTCTCTCTCTCTCTCTCTCTCTCTCTCTCTCTCTCTCTCTCTCTCTCTATCTCTCTCGTTTCGAAGCATCTAATCTAAACGTAGCTCTTCCTCCCTCATTCTCCCTGCAGCCCGTTGGTTTATTTTTTTTTTTCGTTGCTCCTCGGCCCTACTGCCATCAGGCTTGTTTGTCGATTTACTTCTTCCTTAAGGGAACACACGATGAAGCGCAAAGAAAAAAGAACGCACAGTTGAGTTAGCCAAGTGTACAGACGTCTGAGTGTTTGCTCGTCGTCGCTCGTAAATGACAAGAAGCACAAATAACAACGACAAAAGTACGAATGGCCAATATAGATAGTTCGACACTCGAAGTGGATCTCGCGCTTGGACCTACTTGAGATTCCATCAAATTCTAGGTTTGCTGATGGCAAACTGTTTATATGATTCCACGGTGTAGGGTTGATTCTAGGGGGCTCGAATCCCTTGTTCAGTTCAATCGAAATGGGCTTTTGGATGCTTGGGTTGAGTGAGTCACGAGTTCATATTATTCCAGCGAATGAAACGCGTGTGTAGTGTACACTGTGATCCATACCGTGCAGAAATTTGTGGACGAGTCCGCGGAGTCCACATTCCTGTAGGCGTTCAACCTTTAAAATGAAGGCCTCGACAAATAGGGTTTGGTAGGTTCAACCGAGGCTGGCGGCTTGCGCATTACAAAAAAAAAGGCTTCTGCGACTGTTCAGAGGAGGCTATGAATTTTCACTACTGAGGATTTGATAAGAACGCCGTACGTAGGAAGTACACGTTGGAAAGCAATTGGATTTCGCACTAATTCCCGATTTACGACGTTTAAGAATTTTTTTATTTTAAATTCTCCACCAGGATTCGTTGGATCTGCCAAAAAAAATAACCTCTCGTGATCCCTTGCACAAATTTGTTGGAGAGTCCTCAAGATGCACCCACATCCCTATGCGGATTTCTTAGGGATATCGCACATAGGGGGAATCCTCATTGGGATCCAATTGGATCCTGCGCTATTCCTCGATGAACGCCATTTAGAATTGTTAATTCTCATTGACTTAACTAGGTAGGGGCCAGCTCCCTACCCCAGAGGACTGTGTGTGCACACCACCCATTTAAATATTGAATTAATATTAATACTTTATAATATTTTATAACGGTTTTTAGCGTTAAATTAATATTAATATTTTATTATAGTTTATAATATTAAATGAATATTTATATTTTTACAAATGATCTCTCGTGTTATTCTCTCGCTTCTGTCGGCCTGCGAAACCCTCTCGGACACTCGGTTCACGAATAAATAATAATCCGGTGTGTTATCGAACGTGCCAATTTTCTTCTGTTACTATATATATAATTTCCATTTACCATTTCGTACATTGCAATAAAACACTTTTTCTCTTCCCCTCTGTTGATCCGCCGCTCTTTAATTCTTTCGGAGAGTACTAATAATCCTTGTCGTTTTTCCATCTTCTTGCTTCCATTCACTAATACACTTGACCATATGTCGTGTGTTTTCAGACTCGTGATTCTCAACGGCTGGTTGAATAATTAGTGTGAAAGAGCAGCGCTAACCGTACCCAAGACAACCGGCAGAAAAATGGCGGCTTTCGTTGCGAAGCAGATGGTCGGCAACAAACTTAATGCCGTTAAAGGTCAGTAAATAATAATATCAATCCCTTTTTTTTTCATTGCCTTCAATGAAAGTTCGACAGTTCAACATAACTTTTTTATCGGTCCATGTAAAAAAAAAAACCTGTAAAAAAATTGCGAGGTGGAGAGCTTCTCATGATTTATAAATATACGAGGAAAATATATTTAAATGTATGTAGTGGGGCAAAATTCTATTCGCTCATCTCGCAAGTTTCTTGGAGATTTTTTTATACTTATATTCATTATTTATAGTAATATTAATATACAGCATTAATATTAAAAATGAGCTATCGAAATTATTCTTCGTTAATTCCGAAAAAAATGTAAGGTCTCTTGCAAGACGTTCAAAATTTATGTTTTTTTTTTTTAAGATACCGACAATACTAATGACGAAAAACATTGGAATTATAATTACTATTTCCCTTGACGTGTATTTCGGGAATTGAGGTCTTGTGAAAAATTTAGTGAGTGAAAAAATGCCCTGTACTTGTTTTTGCCAATACTTGGAAAATCTTCGACCAGGTACAAGAAAGGATACATGAGGATGTAGGTGTAAGTATAGAGTACGCGATTCTTGTCTAATCAATTCTTGGCGGCGCATCAAAGGAGCTTTCAACCATCTAAAGTTTCCAAGAGCTTTGTGTGAGCCCTTTACATTTTGAAGTGTCGTCATATATATATATACATACAGGGCTACGTGTTATTGGTCACGATCCCGTGAAAGGGTTGTAGGACATGTATTCTTCTATCATATAACCCAGTAATGCTTTATGCAAAAGTGAACAATTTTCGAGATATTATTATTTTTATTATTTTCTTCAGGTAAGGGGTAGGCAAGTTTAAAAATTGATAAAAAAAAAAAACTGTTGTATGGAATCAAACCTTTTTATTATTTGTAGTTTGAGGACACGGTAACAAAGAATCATTAAAAATAAAATAAGAATAATCTCCAAACATTTTTCAATTACGTGTATAAATTAAATAATAAGACTGATTTTTTTTCAATTTTTTTATTCGAATAGAATTACCTTTCGAAATTGTCTCCCTCGAAATAACTTCCTTGGGAAGCCACACAGCGATGGAGACGGCTCATCAAATCCTCATAGCAGTGTTGGAACTCGGATACTGGAATAGCCTTCAGCTGGTCAGTTACAGCCGTTTAAATGTGAAAACATTTAAACGGCTGTAACTGGCCAGCTGTGTCCCAAACCAAGGGGACAACCAAGTGTCCCAAAATGACGTGCTTTGAGGTGATTTTTCAATCTCGGGAAGAGGAAAAAGTCACAATGACTCAAGACAGGCGCATAAAGAGGCTGAGGAGCCAAAGGAATGTTTTCATTGGCCAAAAACTTGTTTATTGAAATAGCTGTGTGGCAGCAATTTTTCTCATCCCCAATTCATTGGTGAAAATCTGATGAACGGTGGTGTGAGTCAAATTCAACTCTTCCCCGATCACATTCTGACGGTCAACCGACGATCTGAACGCACAAGATCCCGGATTCTGTCGACATTTTCATCGGTTCTCGAAGATGAAGGCCTTCCGCTGCGTAGTTCATCTTCAATCGACTCTCTTCCTTCTGAAAATACCATAATCCACCGAAAAACCTGGGCCCTTGACAAAACACTATCTCCGTATGCCTGCTGAAGTTTTGCTAAAGTTTCCATTGCACTGTGCCCAAGTCTGAAGCAATACCTGATACCACACCGTTGCTCGAAATTGATGTCACTCATTTTTAGAATGCACCAGAAAAAAAACTGTTTCACAAAAAAAAAAAACAATCGCTACGGACAACCAAAGGACTCTAGCGAGTTCAAACTCGTACTGAAGGCGTATTACATGTTCACCTACCGCCCCTCCAAGTCCCGAGTCCCACGTGTTGCCAGATCGAACGCTACGTTGCCAGTCTCATTACTTAATTTACACAAGTCGTATGTGGGTGTGTTTGGGACATCTCACCTTCTACAGGCTCAGGTCGAAGCAATTACTAGTTTAGAACAAATTTCAAGACCAGTTAGTAGGCATAGTTGTGATTTGTACGATTTTTTTGAGACTAGAAATCTTGACACGCTAATTAAAAAAATCCCTTTGAAAAAAAGTTCATTTCAATCTATAGCGTAGTGGACAATTTAATAAATTTAATAAATTTAATGAATTTAATAAATTTAATAAATTTAATGAATTTAATAAATTCAATCAATTTAATGAATTTAATAAATTCAATCAATTTAATAATTTTGATAAATTTGATAAATTTAATACATTTAATATTGGCTTTAGAGAAACACATTTTTTCAATTTTACACGAACATTCATAAATTGCATCGTTTTCCAAGAGAGAGAGAGAGAGAGAGAGGGAGAGAGAGAGAGAGAGAGAGAGAGAGAGAGAGAGAGAGAGAGAGAGAGAGAGAGAGAGAGAGAGAGAGAGAGAGAGATAGACAATTCGTGCTTTTGTATTCGTAACGTTATTATTTATTGGTGCAATGGCGAATACTGATGATGAGTGGAAAGGGCGATTAGGCGACGATACGGTGTCGGCCGTTGCGATCGATTCAATTCCGTGCCCTACACCGTAACTGTATTTACTTAATATACTATGGTGCCAGATAGCGACAGCTATCGGCACCACTTCTCGTGGTTACCAACCGGAAATTCGTGGGGATATTCTCGTCGATAACCAACCAACCCCCTGCTGCCCTTTCCAGAATTCCAGTATTTCCATGAATTACCATGACTGAAGATTCATAGCCAGTCGAGGTCGATGAGGGCTGTCGCAAATTCGATAAAACTTTTTTTCCCGATACTTTTTTTTTACGGGATAAACGAGAAGAGCGGGTCATTCGAGTCATCCGAAGAATGTTTGAATATTTTCAGCCGAATAAAAAGTCTTTTTGAAGCTAAAAGCTTGCTGCGATTACAATAATGTTGGGATGCTTTATACAGGTCGAATAGTTCATTTGCCAATGACAATAGTGGATGATATTAAAGTTTGCATTTTTTTAGAGCCTATTTAAGCTTCAAAAATCACTGAAACATTTTTCAAGATCCTTATTAAGGTTTTTGTAATTTAACCCTTTAACAGCTGAATTTTTTTGGAGTGTTTGGCAGAGTTGGCACATGGTGAATCTGAATTCATGAGTACCCAATGTGAGAAAAAAAATTATTCGAGAATTTTTCTACCCTCAGAAACTTCCCCCAAATGAAAAAACCACCCCAATCGCATGAAAACATCTTAATTTCATATCCCATCGTTCATTTTTGCCAGAAATTGAGGAAAAGTCGTTCGAGAACACGTAGTGGGATTCTGAAGAACTTACGGATCAATCAACCCTTAAGAACTACCCCTCAAATGAGAGAAATTCACCCCGAATGGATAAAATGTTATCATCTCATTTTCTGTTATTTTGTCCTGGTCTGAATCGAAATATGAGTGTTCTAGAACACATAAGTATATTCTGAAGGACTTACGGATAATTCGATGTTTTGTTATTGTTAGGGGTAGTTTTCGAATCAGATTTCCTTGCTACAAATTTTTCATGCGTTTTCAAAAATTTATATGAACTGAACATCAATAAAAGTGCACTTTCAGGAGCATCACCACTGCTAGGGGCGGTTTTTGATGTTTTGTTACTGTTAGGGGTAGTTTTTGAATCGGTTGTTCTTCATAGACACTTTCCATGCGTTTTCGAAAATATATATGAACTGAATATCAATGGAAGTGCATTTTTGGGCGTATCACCATTTCTAGGGGTGGTTTTAGATGTTTCGTTACTGTTAGGAGTAGTGTTCCATTCTAGGGGTTGCTAAGGGTGGTTATCCATATTTTATTATTGTTATAGGTGGTTTTTGGTGCGGTCCTTTTTGCTACAAATTTTCGATGTTATTTCAAAGCACACACTTGAGATCGCGACTCTAAAAAAAATGTTGCCTGAAATTTTATGTTCATTTCTCTTTTTTTCGCAATTTTCGCACTTTTTGACAGGGTGTGAAACTGAAGGGGTGCAACCCTTGCGATTGCCGAATTTTTCATGATTAGATGCATCCTTCATCTTCAAAATGCGACCTTAACGATGTCGATATGTTCATTTTTCTGAAAGTTACGATTTTTCAAATTAGGTGGGACGTATGTGTCCCACCAGCCGTTGAAGGGTTACATTTTGAAAAGGAATAGTAATAAAAATGAAGAAATGAAATAATAAAGAATTTTCGTTGCATTTCAACAATGAAAACTTGGATTCGGCAGACGTTGGGCCAATACTTGGTTGGGTGGCCGGAGGCAATGTTGCTGAGTTTTTGCAAAAATGTTGATGGACAATTTTATGAAAAACATGCAATTCGTGGATATGCGAATATGCAAAAAAAAAGGTAAACAAATATTAATTTAGCCGAGATTTCCTCAGTATTCTCCATACACTACAGGACCTTCGTCCTACAGTCGTATATTTGTGTAAATGATTCGAGCACAAATTCACGTTTATACGACATCACATGATAGTCGAAACGTGCGGATCGAAGTTACTCGCCGAGATTGTTGGGGGTCGTTTATAGCTCGACCATCGGACCTTTTGCCTCACGACGCAGGCGTTCCTGAGAATCGGTATTTCTTGAAATATGCGCCGATCGATTTGCAGTAACTCAACTATGGAGTCGAAGAAGTTCCAAGTCTTGGCAAATGGCTCGTGACTGGATACGAGTTAATAATCGTAAAGTAAAATTGAGTATTCGTGACGGCTTCATCTCTGTATCGCTTATCCCTCAAATTCCATCCCTTGCTCTCTCCCTTTGATAAATCAAGGGCGAGGCTCGATGAATTCCCTGAAACAAAAAAAAAATATGAGCCCAATAGGAAATATCGAAGAGTATTTTTCTCACAGATAGGAATATTTTTTTCGAGCTTTTTTTATTTTCTAGAGTAATGATAGTGTCATGTAGGAAGTTGTGCAATAATCGTATTATCGATAAAGGTTGAAATGACAGTTGAAAAAGATATCCCCAAAAAGAAAATCGTCCGAAGAAGATCTCGTAAGTAAATATTTTTTACTGCAAAGCTCAGTGCTCAGAATCATAATTTGCAAGATGATCATTTGATTTTAATCATTCCACAATGATTTGAAGATCTCATAACTATTTTTATCATCCTATAAAACCGTCTGGAGAAGATCTCGTAAGTAAATATTTTTTACTGCAAATCTCAGTGTTCAGAATCATAAATTGCAAAATGATCATTTGATTTTAATCATTCCACAATTATTTGAAGATCTCATAACTATTTTTATCATCCTACAAAACCTTCTTGAAAAGATCTCGTAAGTAAATATTTTTTACTGCAAATCTCAGTGCTCAGAATCATAAATTGCAAAATGATCATTTGATTTTAATCATTCCACAATGATTTGAAGATCTCATAACTATTTTTATCATCCTATAAAACCGTCTGGAGAAGATCTCGTAAGTAAATATTTTTTACTGCTAATCTCAGTGCTCAGAATCATAAATTGCAAGACGATCATTTGATTTTTATCATTCCACAATGATTTGAAGATCTCATAACTATTTTTATCATCCTATAAAACCGTCTGGAGAAGATCTCGTAAATAAATATTTTTTACTGCTAATCTCAGTGCTCAGAATCATAAATTGCAAGATGATCATTTGATTTTAATTATTCCACAATGATTTGAAGATCTCATAACTATTTTTATCATCCTATAAAACCGTCTGGAGAAGATCTCGTAAGTAAATATTTTTTACTGCAAATCTCAGTGCTCAGAATCATAAATTGCAAAATGATCATTTGATTTTAATCATTCCACAATGATTTGAAGATGTCATAACTATTTTTATCATCCTATAAAATCGTCTGGAGAAGATTTCGTAAGTAAATATTTTTTACTACAAATCTCAGGGCTCAGAATCATAAATTGCAAGATGATCATTTGGTTTTAATCATTCCACGATGATGACGTGTACTGGAGGATACAGATTGAATTCAAGGGACGTTGTTATCATTAACGATCTATTATAGATTCTGCTGTCAATATTTTTAGGCCTACCAATCGAAAGCAAAATGCTTAACCGGAAGTGCCATAACCATATACGTTCTCTACTATTTCAGATCTGAACTTTCAAATTACTCCATGTCACTGTACGTAATATATGTAAATCTGAGTAAATCAGTACGTCTAGGGATAAACTAGTACGTTTTCCTTTACATCGGCGTCTTCCGGTAGACTTTGTGGATTAAATATTAAGTTCCTTAAAGCCCTTCTTCCAACCGTGATCTTTTATTCTCCTGGAATTCGCTTATAAATTCCGATTGTGTAGTCGGCATTTTAGCAAATCCTGAGCGGGAAAAGTTGCCAGTTATGAGACTAAAAGACGGCTTAACCTACTTGAATAATAGAGTACTCTTTCATCTTCCCTAATTCGTTTTTATCCTTTCTTCTTATCGAATACAGTATATTCGTACAAACAATTAATTTTCTTAATAAAGGATTACACCACCTTGGCGCTCGAAGAAATAGGTATAAAAATAATTTTTTTTTTTCATGCGATTGTTAAACGTATAGAATAATTTTTATTTTTCATAAATACATAATAGTTTTATGAGCAAATTTTAAAAAAAATGAATAAAAAAATATTCGCCATGAACAAAAAAATTATCGTTTTCTTTTTAATTTGTTCTTAAAATTATAATGTATTTGTGAAAAATAAAAACGATTTTATACAATAGTTTTTATTATTTTATTTAATAGTTATTTAATTGTTTTACATCTATTAATTAATTTTATTTTATTTATTTAATAGTTGCGTAAAAGAAGAATTTTATTTTTATACCTATTTATCCAAGCGACAAGGTGTTGTAACCCGTCAAAATATTTTTATTGTTTTTCCAATCTTCCATCCCTACACCCTTAAGGCCTTAGGCCACTCTAGAGGCAAAAAAAGTGCATATTTTGTGATTTTTTTTTAGCGAAACCATAAAATAAATTGGAATTACAAAATAGGGGTTTTATTATACACGTAATTGGCGATACAAAATTATATTTTCACAGCGATACATGTCAAAATGGTGACTGTGCAGCATTTTTCCGATGACGCCTTTATTTCTGGAAGGTCAACGGCCGGACCAACAGCTCCTATAATTTTTGAGTTATGATGAGACACTAAAGTTTTTTCGATTATACATAAGAATAGCTATAGAAGTACGTAGGATTTTTTTGATATATTGTTTTTTCTCAAAATGGCGCATTTCTAAAACAAAAAGTATAAAATGCCATGAGAAAATCGTCAGAAAGTTGTTTATAAAAAAGGAACTATGCAATATAATTTTTTAAAATCCTACGTAATGACTTGAAAAATGTAGTTTTGAGATAAACGCGTTTAAATTTAGTAGAAAGTCACGACACGAATGAAGAAGGGGTTGCGCTAGAATTCGAAAATCGAGTACTCAGACATTTTCCACACCCATAATCTTTTGAAATATAATTTTACAGGTACTAAGGTACATTTTTAACAAACAAAAAAAATCGATTTTCGCAAAATCCTAGAGTGGCCTAAGGCCTTAAGGACCTTCAGGCACCTTTTTCATTTTACCCCAAACGTGTCACGTGACTATTCTCCAATGCTAAAAGATCTCCAGAGTGTTGCTGACCGGGCATAAAAAAGCTGTTTCGTAGTCGAAGTGCTACACGGTCACCCAACCGAGTACTGGCTCTGGCCAACGATGCATCCACCCTGGTCGGATCACACGAGCCCCAATAATTTTGCTCGCCCTTCTCTTGCGGCGAAAGTCCCTCGTGCTCGTTGAACTCACCCCACGACGCCAAGAGTGATGGATATGGGAATGCCACAGGGAGAGGAAGAACTGAGCGAGCAAAGGAGCTATGAACATCCGGGAAAATGGCCACTGGGACGAAATAGCTCGGTGCCATTTCGGCACTTCCCCTCTTCAACGTAAGCTTTCCATTACCCCTCGGCAAGTATAACCTACGACACACACATATATATATATATATATATATATATATATGCACCATCTATATATTCACATGTGTAAGTATGCCCAGGCACAAGACATCACGAAAACTCGTGCGATTATTTATTCCGGATTCTCCCGTGGCCCCGTTCTCGTTTCACTCTCGGCCTCCTCGACCTCGATTTTCCTCGACCTTATCACTATTTTCGCGCGCTTTTTCTTCACGATGGTCCGGGTTCGTTTCTTCGTCATCGATCGCTAGCCAAATGCCAAGGCTTACGACTGATTTTATCCTCGAAATCCTCGTGAATTTTTGCACCATCTCTTTCGAAGATTTGCGAAATTTCTCACTTATCAACCTTCCACCTACACACTGGGTCATATGGACCTGGATGAATATTCAATAAAATACTCAATTTTTCAAAATTGAATATTTTTTATAATTTTTTACGACAATTTAATTCTATATTTTTCGAATTTTTATTATCCAGGCGTATTGACAAGTGTTGAAAGTATATTCCTGATTTTTTAAAAGAAAAACCGACCAAAGGGTTGGAAATGACAGGCGTGGGCGTAGCCAAAAACTAGTTTTGATCACAATCGTCTTTTTTGTTTTAATGAAATTTACATTATAATCCGTAATCACGTAACAGTTATGAAATATGAAACTTGCAAGTTCATGTTAACATTGATATCAAACTCTTGCAATACCTTGAAAAAGAATTAACTAATTTTTAATTATTTTTCAATCAAGTTACCAACCTTTAAACTTCACTTCCAGTAGGTACTCTATTAAATAAAAAATTGAGTCTTATTATAGTTTTATATTTCGTTCTGCAAATTGGCCCAACACGTTTTTAGCTGGATTTTTAAAAAATATCTATTCATTTTACGTAATTCTTTTCAATATCTATTCAATTTACGTAATTCTTTTCAATATCTATTCAATTTACGTAATTTTTTTGAATATCTATTCAATTTATGTAATTTTTTGAATATCTATTCAATTTACGTAATTTTTTGAATATCTATTCAATTTACGTAATTTTTTTGAATATCTATTCAATTTACGTAATTTTTTTGAATATCTATTCAATTCACGTAATTTTTTTGAAAATCTATTCAATTTACGTAATTTTTTTGAATATCTATTCAATTTACGTAATGAAAGAGTTACTTTTTTAATACAAATTATGAAATTACGACTAAGGCAATGGTTCAAGTTTTACGAAATTATTTTTTTTTGCTTGCTTGGGTGAAACTTAAATAATATTAATCGATTATTCAATTTGGATCTTTATTTTAATTGTTTAATTAAACTTTCATTATTTTGGAACGATTTTTTTTTTTTGGACTACGGCACTGGTCTTTGGGGGTGGGAGCGGGCTGGGTATACCCATGATGGCAGGTGAATGAAGTACCATCTAGACCGAACTGATCGAGTGTCTCAAAATCGTGGCCAGAGATAAATGTGTCAACGACAGGTTAAATCCCCTACTTGAGTTACTTCTTTTTGAAATTTGAAGAAAAAACTCATTTCTATCTCCGTATTTGTTCCTTTCATTATTACAACTTTGAGGTGTCTTCAACATTGAAAGAAACGAGATTTCACGACTGAAGAATGAAAATAGCAACGAACGAATGTTGAGCGACTATATATTCAAACAGACCTTTCAAAATACCCAAAATGCATGGCTATTGCTGTCGATTTTTCGTCATTCACCAAAGTCAAGTCCAATTTGGAAATACAAAAAGCGAATAAAAAAAAAAACATTGTCATCCTTCACTAGCTCTGACATTGCCTTTTTGCGTGTGTGAACAAAAATATTTAGAACTTCCCTGCCACGTATAAAAAAAAAAAAAAATCACAAATCTCCCGTCAGATTTTGGACGTAAAAGTTTTTTGGCCCAACAAATGGGAATTTACAGCCGAAGCTTCCCTCGCGGATATTTGGGTATACGGCGGTGATGACTTCCGGGCATGGGGTAGGATAGCCAAAAATAAAATAGGATAGAAGAGATAGACAGGAATATATAGATGAACCGATGGTAGTGCCAAACATGTGAGGAAATCAACTTGCTACACCCCACTGTAACTATAATACGGTCTCGTTTATATGTACAAAAATGTATATATATATATATATGAAAGCCACAAATCCTGATAGAGTTTTACGACAGCTCATATCCTTAGGGGATGGTTTTACGTTCATCTACCTACTTTTATGATAATTACATGCTCTGCCACACGGAACGTTCGCCCTATCCTTTTAAAATGCACGTTTTACGCACCCTCCACCGCATCTGCAAACGTATATCAAGAAAGCTGAGAGCATCTTGATGCCGAGTAATCGAAATAAAGTAACAGAAACATAAAGTGACTCGGCTGCAGTCACTCTAAATTTCTAAATTAATTAAGGCGGGCAACCACTTTTGGAGACCGAAAATTAGATGATTTTTAGGATTTTTTTTTTATTGTGAAAAAAAAAACGGAAATTTCCGCAACTCTGACAATAATTTCTTCATATTTTCATACATGTCTGGTAATTTTTTCAAGTTATTTCATGCATTAATTAAGGTGTAATCCGCTGTGTCCCTTGGCGTGTTCTCATCTTCGTTGTCGAGAGAGAGAGAGAGAGAGAGAGAGAGAGAGAGAGAGAGAGAGAGAGAGAAGCAATGAACTATCGTAACAATTACTCCACGCTACACATACTTTTCCCCATAGCTTCTCTCACCCCCTTTACGAGCTAAGGGTTAGTAGTTGGTAAACGAGAGTGGATGTGTTTGACGGGCTGTTGGAACGAGAGACACAAAGAGAGAAAGATATAAAAATGCTTGGATGTGTCAACACGTAGTCACATACGAAGTCTACATATGTACACCTCTCCCTCCCCCTCGCCCTATTATGTATAGCGACATTGAGAGCAAGAGAGAGAGGAAGCGAGAGATTTCTATTTTCACAGTGTTGCCCACATCCGGGGATCGCTGAATTACAGAGAGAAGAGACAAATCGTAGGTCGTCGAAACACTCAAGAGGGAAAGAGACAATGGGAATGAGGACGGAAAAGAAAGAAAAAAAAAAAAAAGAAACACACAACGAGACGAACAGAAAACGAGAGAACGAAGAACGTGCCGGTGTGGTTCAGGCAGACAGGGCTACTGCGAAGGCTGGTCTGTATCTACTAAGGCATGACCACGATGGAAGCCCACCAACGTTTTGTAAAACACGTACACAAAGATCCACGCGTATACGAATGTACTGGGTGTTCCATTCAAATCGACTCGCTCGAATGTCTTCCAATTTCATTATAAACCAAAATGTGTTCAGTTGAAAATTAAATAGTTCCAGATGTCACATAAAGTGTAAGGGGGTTCTTTTTTATGATGACTCGTAGGGAATGTCACCTGCATCGATTGGAGTGTAATGCTCCAATGTATACCAAGGGAATTAATTCTGGACACTTTTAAGACGTTACACTATGTTGGCGCTTGGAAAGATAGGTATTAAAATAATTTAAAAAATTTGACGCGACTACTACAGTAGAACCTCGATTACCCGAATCTCAATTATTTGTATTCGATTTTCTTGGGACACCCTGTGTATTGATTTCTCGTACGTCTGTTCATCAAAGTATACGTATAGACACGTATTCGGAGCTCTTCCGGGCTAAACTATTGAAGCAAAAAAAGAAAGTTTAGTGCACACAATCCACTGGTCCACAAGGAGATGTCTCGTCACGTACTTCGAGAACCCCCCCCCCCCCCTCCCGACGCTGCGGTTACACGGTTACAACGCCCTTCGATCTATCAGTCACACGAAGCCCATTTTTCCTCTTGATTCTTTTACGCGAGGGTTTAATTGAAATCCTACGGATCGATAGGTCTCTCGCGAGCATCTCTCGATCTATCGCATCGACCACTTCGACGACGCTTTGGTTGATTTTTTTTTTTTTGGGTGCATTTCGAGCCGACTAAATTCACACGATCTATCCGGCTCGTACCACTTTTTGTGTGCTGTTCAAGCACGAACTAGTACATGTTGGTTGAAAAGAAAAAAAAAATGGAAAAAAACGTCATTAATTCGGTTTGCCGTGATGGGGGCGTTGGAGGATTTCTTTGGGATTTTTCTACGCTTTGATAGGGAGGATGAAAATAAATTAAATGGTAATGTGCGAGAGATTATGAATGTTTTAAAAGGCATTTTATTTACATTACATTTATTTTATTGTCGCAAATTATGTAATTGAAAAATGTTTTTTTTTTTGGAAACATTTATTTTATTTTAAAATTATGTCTTTGAGAAGGTTTTTTTTTGAGAACGTTTATTTGATTTTCGTCAAATTAACTAATTTGAGAAATATTTATTGAGGATATTTATTTTATCGAATTTTTTAAATGGTATTAATTATTTGTATTTTATTGTCTCGAATTATCTCTTTGAGAAATATATTTTTGAGAACATTTTATTTGTTTTCTAAAATCACCTCTTTGAGAAATATTTTTTAAGAATATTTATTTTATTTTTCTCAAATTATCTCTTTGAGAGATATTTTTCTGAGAAAACTCATTTTATTCCCAAATTATTTCTTTGAGAAATATTTTTGTGAGAACATTTATTTTATGGAATTAAAAAAAATGATACTTTACTTTTTTTCATTGTCTCAAATTATCTCCTTGAGAAATATTTGCTTGAGAATATTTATTGTATTGTCTCAGAATACGTTTATGCGATTTTTTTCACATTTATTTTATTGTTTTTAAATTATCTCTTTGAGAAATATTTTTTGAGAACATTCCTATTATTATTCTCGTGTGATCTCTTCGGGAGATATACTTTTGAAAATATTTATTACATCGTTCTGAAACTATTTCTTCGAGAAATATATTTTTTTAACCCTTCGCGGTCACACATCCATATTCAATCGCGGTGGTCACACTTGGGTCGATTCTACCCGGTCAGTTTTCAAAAAAGTATTGTGACCAAACTATCCGTCCGAAGTGCTTCAAAAAATTACGGAACATGCTCTGAACTTTCTACATGATGTACGAAAAATGTATCTATAAGAAATAAAATGGCGACATGTTAAAAAATATTCATAAAGACGTGTAAACGCAAAAAATACACTTTTTCGCTCAAAAAATCATAGTTCAGTGAATTTTCAATATTTTTACCTAAAATTTGGACGTGATACTCCTTAGATATGCTACTTTTGGGAAAAAAATAGTAGCATAGTGCGCGTTTCAAAAAAGGTATTTATTCCGACCTGTGAACAGGGTAAATTTTATGGCATGAGAATACGTCAAACTCAGTATGCAGTCTGATCAAAATACAGTACCATTGGAAGCCGAGAACTATTATATATTTATTATATATTTATTTATCAATTTACTACTATTATATATTTATTTATGAATTTTTTTTTGCAAAAAATTCATCGACGGATAGATTCTATCCAGGATGACCACGAAGGGTTAAGAACATTCATTTTATCGTTGTGAAATGATCTCTTCAAGAAATATTCTTCGAGTACATTAATTTTATTGCTCAAAAAGAAAAGGAGGATGGAAGCGCAACGAGAAGCCTGATCGTATCTCGTACACATTGATACGAATCTGTCTAAATTTGTCTATTCACATGTTATTCCACGATATTCTCATTAGCGCATCAATTTATTTCATATGACGCTAATGCACCTCGCAGCATCAAGGATATCGCTGGTGCATTCAATTACTTTATAGATATATAGATGTTTATTGCGTGATTGCGTCACATGCTGAAATTGCACGAAGCCGAACCGATCAACGGCGATATGATTCAATGATGAAGCGAACCGTGACTGTGGTACTCTGAACTATTAATATGTGAAATAGAAGCATGTCTCACGTTCCACGCAATGCATCACTATAATGTATATATATATATATATATATATATATATATAATAGAGAGCGGAGAAAATAATTTGATATTACGAAATGTATATACATATATAGACGCGCGCAATCCATTTGAGCTTGAGGGACTGAGAAGATATTTCGGAATCCAACGAAGGCGATAACTGGTCGATTTTTTCGTCCCCTTGGTCGATATTACGACCGTATATACATAACCGTGAAAATTGAACGTGAGGATACGAGAGTCTCAGCCGATGACTGTTCACGATAAAGAGATGAATTATGAGATATTATCCGGGTGAAATATTAAAAATGAGCTCTTCATGAAACGGTCGATCGGGTAGGCATATCTCGCAGAAGGGACGACCAAAAGAATTTGCTCCTCATCGACAGAAACCTTTCCATGAGATGTGAAAAAAATGAGAAAGTTTATCGACAAATGAAAGCATGAAGGATGATAATTTTGCTGCAAATGCAATTATAGATTGTTTTTATTCAACTTGACTTTCTGTGAGATGAAAAACGGAATATCGATATTTCACTCACTTCCCGATTGCTTAGAGCTCTGAAATTTTGCAAACGTGCATTCAAAAAGTGACGATGCATGATTCAAGTAAAAAAAAAATCCATAACATTTTCAACTTTTCATGTAAACTTAACGATATCTAATCATCTGTCACAGTTCATCAGGATTTCTCCTGACAATCGACTAATAATGACACCGGTTCGTTTGGAAGGATTAATCCCTCTTTGCAAAAATTTCAGAGCTCTAGTCAAATAAATTAAAGACTAAAAAGTTAAAAATAATTTATATGTCAGAAAAATATTTTTTCGAAACAAGCTTTTATTTGATGTACTAAAAAGTAGAAAATAATTTTTTTTTCATAAAAAAATAAACTATGAATAAAAGCTTAGGCTGCTAAAAATTAAGACATATAATCTTCGATTTACACAAATCCGTTGACTTATCAACTGTATTTAATTTACTGTAAAACAACCTTAGATTTCTTAAATAAAAATCCTGAAACTGAGTATAAACGTGTGATAATAATTTCTCGAATTATTATTGTGGAAATTAAATATAGTTAATGATACTGAATTGATCAAATTTATTAAACATTTGGAAAGTTGTGCGTCCGATGCTTTTTTTTATAGTTACAAATAGATGACTTGGTAAAAAAAATAATTTTCTACTTTTTAATAAATTAAATAAAAACTTGTTTAAAAAAAATAGATTTTTTTTATATTTAATTCACGTGTCACCATTTCACATGTCAATGATCTGATAGGGGGGGGGGGGGGGGGGGGGAGATATCGGTATTCGTCCATGGGGGGCCATGGTCCATGGTCAGGAATATTAAAATGTCAAGAGTCAATTTAATTAATGGGAAATACGTTAGGCACGTTTTTCGTAAGGGGTGTCTTAAAATTTATCGCTCGACTTTTATCATAGCGTAAGAACTCGAAGGTAGAATGATTTATTTCCGGGGTGTCTGTCGCTTTCCACGGGGATGGACGAATTTATGATGACTTTGGAGTCTTCGAAAATTGGACGATAAATATCGTGCTGTAGGATCTCGTCGCAGTCAAATGATTCCGCTCTCAGTTTTTTGAATCATGAAAACCTTGGTGAAGGATGTTCGTATTTTTTTTTTAATCCTTCTCGGTCACCCATACAAATTCAATCGCGGTGATCACACTTGGGTCGATTCTACCCAGTCAGTTTTCAAAAAATTATTGTGACCAAACTATCCGTCCGAAGTGGTTCAAAAAATTACAGAACATGCTTTGAACTTTCTAGATGATGTACGAAAAATTGATTTATAAGAAATAAAATGGCGACATGTCAAGAAAAAATCATAGAAGAGGTGAAAGAACAAAAAAGACACTTTTTCGCTCAAAAAATCATAGTTCCGTAAATTATCAACATTTTTACATAAAATTTGGACACAATACTGCTTAAATATGTTACTTTTGGAAAAAAAAATAGTAGCACAGTGCGCGTTCCAAAAAAGGTATTTATTCCGACGTGTGAAGAGGGTAAATTTTATGGTATGAGGATACTTCAAACTCCAGGTATGACGGTGAATACAATTTCATTCGAAGCCGGGAACAATTATATATTTACGCCAATAATCGATCGATGGGTCGATTCTACCCAGGGTAACCACGAAGGGTTAATTAAAAATACTTCGGTTCATTCTCACGTGTCTATTATTTGTAAAGATAAAGCGAACAAAGGGGTTGGGAAATTAAGGGTTGGAACGCTCGTGTTTACTTTTATAACAGTAAATCAACAAATTATTTCCATAGCCGATTCTTCAATTCAATAATCTCCCACCCAACCATTCAATCGATTTTGCCTCCCTCGAAAGAAAAATCCCTTAAAAAAAAAATCATCGAAAGAAAATGTATGCCAACCCTGACGTTCGAAACGTACAAATCTTCAGGGTAATTCCAAAAATAATTCAATCTTGCGAGCCAATTTCCCTAAGAGCCGAAAAAGTGGATCTTCCTCGTCGCAAAAGAAATCCTCACGGTTGTAACCGAGAAAATCGTGCTGCTCCGCTCGAAAGAAATTCACATTTTATCCTCGCAATGTTTTTCAACCGATAATATACGTATTATACGGGAAAGTAGGAAAAGAGAAGGGTGGAAGAGGGTGGAGGAGGAGGAGGAGGAGGAGGAGGAGGAGGAGGAGGAGGAGGAGGAGGAGGAGGAGCAGCAGGAAGACGAGGATGAGGGGATCCACCGTTGGGATTCCAACCAAAAGAGGGATTAAAACGCGTCCGACTCGACTGTGGATTAACCTAAGCGATGAAACGAGCGAAACGCCCGCGACGAATGCAAAAGAAGAGTAACGAGTTGGAGTGAAGGGGCGGGGGGGTAATCCGTGGAGTGGCCCATTAACGATATTATTCATTCCCTCAAACGAAAATTTCACTCGCCTCGTGTATTATATTTAAATCTTCATCGCTTTTAATGCTACTCTGTTTCTTTTTTTTGTTCGTATCCTTCTTGGGTTTTTCATCTGTCCTATCATCCTGCGAGCTTTGAAAAGTAGTTTTCTCCATATATACATTTATATTCATTATTTATATATTATTTTTTCCAATACATATATATATATTTGTTTTCTAAGTCCCAACGTACTGTATTCATTAATTATTCATTACTTTTTCCGATACATACTAGGTGTGTAAGTTAGGTAGATTGATTTTTTCAATTTTTTTTATTCGAATAGAATTACCAATGGATATTGTCTCTCTTAAGGCCGTGTTCTAGTCTAGAGGGCCAAAATTTGGAGATTTTTCAACATGCGATTAAAAAAAAAAACAAAAAATATTTCCGTATCTATCTTTTTACCACATATTTATTCATCCTTTGACATTGTATAAAAAAATTGGCGAAAAAAAATCCATAATTCTGTTAGATGCAGGCTGGTAAAGTGGGGGTGGAAAAAAAACGGACTCTCCTGGTTGACATGATTCCAACCCTCCTGGTCATCTGAAAAAAAAAATAGATTCTTAATTAGTAAGGATGTCATTATAGCCTCTATCTCAGGCAAAAAAAAAATCGCAAAATGGCGGCTGTTTAAAAAAAAAGGTCATTTTTTGCCGTTTTTTTTTCACGATTGTTGATTTTTTTTCAATAATTAGTAACAAAATTTCGCGATAAATCTGGTAGGGGCGATAGAGGGGTGTATAGAGAAGGTCCACAAAAAATTTCAAGTAAATCGGTTCATTACAACTTGAGATATCAGGTCAACCGTCTCGAAAAAAGTAGTCTCGAGAAAAACGCGTTTGAAGATTCGGTCCGGCAGCGCCGGTTAAGTTTCCACCTCACTAATTACAGCTGTAACTCCGTTAATATTTGGAATTTCCAAATTTCCTTTGGAGGGTATATTTTTGAAATACTAAACATTGAAAATATGCAAAAAAAAATCGATTTTTTCAAAATTCTAGACTAGAAGACGGCCTTAAAATAACTTCCTTGGGAAGCCACACAACGCTGGAGACGGTTCTTCCAATCCTCATAGCAGTGTTGGTATTCAGATAATGGAATAGCCTTCAGCTGTTCGGTTACAGCTGTTTGAATGTTTTCGAGTGTCCCAAAATGACGTCCCTTGAGGTGATTTTTCAATCTCGAGAAGAGGAAAACGTCACAAGGACTCAAGTCAGGCGAATAAGGAGACTGAGGAGCCGCAGGAATGTTTTTACTTGCCAAAAACTTGTTTATTGAAATTGCTGTGTGACTGCAATTTTTCTCATCCCCCAATTCATTGGTGAAAATCTGATGAACGCTGGTGAGAGTCAAATTCAACTCTTCCCCGATCATTCTGACTGTCAATCGACTATCTGAACGCACAAGATCCCGGATTCTGTCGACATTTTCATCGGTTCTTGAAGATAAAGGCCTTCCGCTACGTGGTTTATCTTCAATAGACTCTCTTCCTTCTGAAAATGCCTTAAACCACCGAAAAACCTGGGCCCTTGACAAAACACTATCTCCGTATGCCTGCTGAAGTTTTGCAAAAGTTTCCATTGCACTGTGCCCAAGTCTGAAGCAATACCTGATACCACACCGTTGCTCGAAATTGATGTCACTCATTTTTAGAATGCACTAGAAAAAAAACTGTTTCACAAAAAAAAACAATCGCTACGGACAACCAAAGGACTCTAGCGAGTTCAAACTCGTACTGAAGGCGTATTACATGTTCACCTACCGCCCCTCCAAGTCCCGAGTCCCACGTGTTGCCAGATCGAACGCTACGTTACCAGTATCATCACTTAATTTACACACCTCGCATATAAAGGATGTCTCAAAATGACCTGACCTTTTAAATGGCAGGCCATTTTTTTGTGGCGAACATAAAGTACTAATCTTTGACAACTGGCATCAGGAAGTATTGAGGTTTAGTCATGGAGAATTATACGATCGAGCAACGCATAGAAATTTGTGAAAATGCAATGTGAAACAATGCAGTTGTTGCAGACGAAGTTTCATGATGACGAAGTTTGCATCGTTGTATTGCAACGATATTTCTTTTTTTCAATTATTCCTCCCTTTTTTTATCATTATCGAAAGCCCTTTTTTTTCATTGAAGTCGTAAATTCCTAACAACAATATGTAAAAACGATTGAGCGATTTTCCCATCCTAAATTGACAGCAAAAAAAAATGGAATAATTAAAAAGAATTAATTTTCGTTGCATTCCAACGATGCAAACTTCAACGTCATGTTTCATGGTCGTGTTGTCTTGCGCCGCGACGATGTTAATTGGCCACCAAGATCGTGCGATTTGACGCCATTGGACTTCTTTCTTTGGGGTTGTTCTGAAAGGAAAAGTGTATGCTAATGATCCACAGACTACTCCGGAGCTCAAGGAAGCAATTGGACGCACCATTGATGGAAATTAGTCCTCAATTATGCCAAAATGTTATTGAAAACTTCGTCAAAAGAGTTTGCAAACAGGGACGAGACGGCCACTTTCCGGATATTGTATTCCACACATAACATTATACCTTTTTTATACCTTATATTAAAGGTTTATACCTTATATTAAAAAAAAAATATTCTTACTCTTCAAATAAATGATACAATTTTTTTTAATAAATAAAAATGTCAGTTTATTTTGATGCACCCTCTACATACAAGACGTACGTGCGTGTACATATGTGTACGAGCGTGAATATGAATTTCAAGTGTATATACGTGCTACAGGAAGATTTGAGAATAATTTCAAAAGCTCATTGGCAAATCTCGTTGCATTATTAACGATTATCGCCGATCGTATCGGTTAGGCATTAACCATGAGAAAAGCTACCGACCATTGGTGTGCATGGTTGCCTCATTGCGGTGGTTTTGCAACAGTGTGCTTCCGGCTTCGAATAATCATAATTATCCGTTCATGCGTTATGTTCTCTTGATTGCTGCGAATCAAAGAGGATTTCACTTTTCAAATTTATACGTGGCTACATTCGTACAACGCCCAAAGTGTTTTACTTCGGTAAAATATTACGGATCGGCACATGAACTTTTGCTCGAGAAAAGAAGAAAAAAACGAAACGAAAGTAAACGTTTGTGTTCGTTCGTTCGACGATAATGCTAGCATCTATCGTAGTATCGGCATTTGGAAACTTATCATTGTTCTCCATTCCGGTATAAATTGGAATTCGAACCGTTGGGAAATATGTAAAATGTTGGAATATTTGTACGCTCGTATCGGTTAATGAGCGGGTGAATTCTTGTTCATCTGCTCGTTTAATCGACTCGATACGATATCTATACGTGTATAGAATTCTTGCAAATTTTAATTTAGCTGGATTATTGTGAGGTATTGATGGGAGAAAATGTGGTTCGTGATGAATGTGGGATTCCTCGAGATTTTTTTTTTTGCATAATTTAGTGTCTGCGTATAAATTGAGGGAAAGGATATTTTCAAGCCGCTATATATCCACGCCCGTGGGGAAATTGAGTTCGGGCTTTGATCGTGGCTCATCTTAATTTTTCCTAACTTTATTAAGGCCTTGGGCCACTCTAGGATTTTCAAAAAATCGATTTTTTTTTTGTTAAAAGTGTACCTTAGTACCTATAAAATTATATTCTTGATTCACTTGAAATTTTAACTGTATATTTCGAATTACATTTTCTAAGGCGGTACGTAAGATTTTTTTTCTTATATTGCATAGTTCCTATTTTATAAATAATTTTCTGACGATTTTCTCATGGCATTTTATACTTTCTGTTTTCAAAATGCGCCACTCTGACAAAAAACAATATATCAAAAAAATCCTACGTACTTCTATAGCTATTCTTATATATTGGGTGAAGTAAAAAGTTCTGAGCGTTTTCCGCTAGATGGCTTTAGTGAGCCATATCTCACGATGTATACATAGTATCGGGTGATACTATACGGCGATTCAAAGGTGATATTAAGCTTCAAAAAAAGTTCTTCGACATTTTTTTGTGTTTGGTGAAGCCAGTTGTGTGTTACAGCGTTCCAAAATGGAGGTAAAAAAAAGAGAAAATTCGATAGATTCTTCAGTACCACTACGACCGAGGTGAAAAGGCGGAGCAGGCGGCCAAAAAAATTTGTGCTGTTTATGGACCCAATACAGTATCGAATGCAACAGCAAAGCTGTGGTTCCAACGATTCCGTTCTGGTAATATGGACGTCGAAGATGAGGCACGCTCTGGTAGGCCAATCGTCGAAAATGTCGATAAAATCATGGAAATCGTCGAGTCCGACCGGCATGTGGGCACTTATTCCATTGCCCAGGAACTGAAGATTAGCTAGAAAACCGTTTGGAACCATTTGCATAAGGCTGGTCTCAAGAAGAAGGTCGATGTATGGGTGCCACACGAATTGACGCAAAAGAACCTTTTGGACCGAATTGATGCCTGCGATTCTTTGCTGAAACGTAACGAAATCGAGCCATTTTTGAAGCGGATGGTGACTGGCGATGAAAAATGGGTCACATACGAGAACAACAGCTGAAAAAGATCGTGGTCCAATCGCGGTGAGCCGGCCGAAACGATCGCCAAGCCCGAGTTAACGGCCAAGAATGTTTTGCTATGTGTTTGGTGGGATTGGAAGGAAATCATCCACTATGAGCTGCTCCCATCGGGCCAAACACTCAATTCGGACCTCTACTGTCAACAACTGACCAGATTGAAGCAGGCGATCGACCAGAACCGGCCAGAATTGGCCAATAGGACGGGTGTTGTGTTCCATCAAGACAACGCCAGGTCGCACACATCTTCAACGACGCGCCAAAAGCTCCGAGAGCTCGGATGGGAGGTTCTATCGCACCCGCCGTATAGTCCAGACCTGGCACCAAGCGATTAACACCTTTTCAAGCATTTGCAAAATTTTCTTGACGGTACAAAACTGGCCTCAAGGGAGGCTTGTGAATATGAGCTGGTCAAGTTTTTTACCAATAGAGACGAGTACTTCTTCAATCGCGGAATTATGAAATTGCCTTCAAAATGGACAAAAGTTATCGAACAAAGCGGCGCACATTTGATCTAAATCGGATAATCCTATGTTCATTTCATCTTCGAAATAAAGCAAAAAAACGCTCAGAACTTTTTACTTCATCTAATATAATCGAAAAAACTTTAGTGTCTCATCATAACTCAAAAATTATAGGAGCTGTTGGTCCGGCGGTTGACCTTCCAGAAATAAAAGTCGCCATTTTGATCTGTATTGCTGTCAAAAATTAATTTTGTATAGTCAATTACGTGTATCAACACTTGTGTATCGTGTATATTTATATGAAATTTTCGTACATAGGAATTGACCAATGTGTCGTTGTACGTCTATTATAAATTCGCCCTCCATTTCACCCCCCCCCCCCCCCTCCCGCTCACGAATCGCCGACACAGACACGACAACAAAAGAAACGAGGCCAGAGGTAGATAAAGAGATTTTCGCGTTGCGGCTCTGATGAAGAACGAACAAAAAAGCTCCTTTGTGAAGATGCCCCTTTTTCCCTCGTAGCAATCTCCGGGTACTATTCCGCACCTCGAAAAAAAAAATAATCGGGTGCTCCTCTCACGGTTCTTCCTACCTGCACAGTTTCGATTGTACCCAATGATGGAACGTGTCATGTTGCGTGATCATTTCGCAAATACGCCTTGCGATTTCTTATTAAATCCTAAATGCGAATGTATTTGTTTTTTAACATTTTTTCATGAACAAAAATTGCTACAAACCTTTTATATAAATTTTATAGCATTTTTATAAAAATTATATTAAAAAATTATAAAAATTATATTGAAATTTTATAACAATTTTAGAAAAATCATATAAAAAATTTATAGCAATTTTATAAAAATTATACAAAAATTTTATAGCAATTTTATAAAAATTATATAAAAATTTTATAGTAATTATATAAAAATTTTATAGGAATTTCAGAGAAATTATATAAAAATTTTATAACAATTTTAGAAAAATTATATAAAAAATTCATAGCAATTATAGAAAAATTATATAAAAATTTCATAGCAATATTAGAAAAATTATATACAAATTTTATAACAATATTAGAAAAATTATATAAAAATTCTATAGCAATTTTAGAAAAATTATATAAAAATTTTATATCAATTTTAGAAATATTATTAAAAAAAAATTATAGCAATTTTATAAAAATTTTATCGCCATTTTATTAAAATTTAATAACAATTTTATAACAAATGTTATACAAATTTCATTACAAATTTATAAAAATTCATCAAATTTTATGAAAACGATAACAACCGGCAAAATCATGCCATATCGTGACGTTTTTACTATGATATTTTTTTATACAAATACATTTTTCATTTACTTTCTGCGTTAAAATTCTATTATTATTTATTTACATTCTCCGATAAATATCCATTATTATTTATTTACTTTCTGCGTTAAATTTCCATTGTTATTTATTTACTTTCTGTTTTAAATTCCATCCCTGCTAATTGAGTTTCATTAAATTTCCTCCGACCGCCTCCGGCTCTGGAAGCCTCAAAATTTCCATCCCTGTAACGAATATCAACCTCAACGAGTCCGGCATTATTCTATTTATAAAAGTATCGCAAGAGACTGGAGTTTCGTAAATGTAAATCTATATGGACATTGTAGCCTTTGGGGCAGGGCGTTGAGGGAGATCAGTGTGTGTATGCATACTTAAAAAAAAAAAAAAGCCACGAGCTTTGCGCGCTCTGCCCTCCGCAGCTCTGCTGTTATCGAGAAAAGGGCCGAAAACCCGGCAAGGGCAAACTTTCGAAGCACCCTATCTTTTTGCCTCTCCACGTTTAAATATTCGAACGATTATGCGGTTTCGCCTTTACTCCACCCCCAACCTCCGTCATCCTTGCATACGATGAGTTCGAATTTCATCCTCCTGTGTACACGTGGGTGTACGGTTTGGCGGGAGAAAAAAAAAGCGCTGCATCTTCTTCTCGATATTCGGTGGCTGCATTCATGTGGTTCCGACGCGCAACCGGCGAGACTATCGATCGTGACAGGGTTGCCTGCCAGGTAGTCAAATATATACTTTGGATTATATATGCAAAGCTTTATACGTATGTGAAAATATATGTAGGAATATATGGGGAAAATACAGGGTGTCCCAGGACGGAATGTCATCCCTGAAATGGAGGGTTGGGGGTGAAATTCTGAGTCGATTGATATAAGCATGTATGGTTCCCAGATCAACCCCTGAATTATTATTAATTTTCAAAGACGGGCCAATCAGGCGCGCCCGATAGGCGAGCTTACGTCGGTGAGCGATACGCGCGTGTAGTGGTGCCTGGCGGAGCACGGTAGGAGCACCGCTCCGCCAGGCACCACTACACGCGGGCGCGCCTGATTGGCCCGTCTTTAAAAATTAATAATAATTCAGGGGTTGATCTGGGAACCATACATGCTTATATCAATCGACTCAGAATTTCACTCCCAACCCTCCATTTCAGGGATGACATTCCGTCCTGGGACACCCTGTATATTTTCAAACTGTTGTATCTATGTGCAATCTTCTATACATATAAAACAGTTCTGTGACTGAGTGACTGATTAACTGCATTCCCTAATAGGGGCCTCGGGTGCTTCTCGCACGCTTCTCACTAATGACAACTAACGGTGTCATTTTGCGCGATCATTTCGGAAATACGCCTTGCGATTTCTTATCAAATTCTAAATGCGAATGTTTTTGTTTTTAACATTCTTTCAGGAACAAAAATTGCTACAAACATTTTATATAAACTTTATAGCATTTTTATAAAAATTATATTAAAAAATTATAAAAATTATATACAAATTTCATAACAATTTTAGAAAAATCATATAAAAAATTTATAGCAATTTTAGAAAAATCATATAAGAACTTCATAGCAATTTTATAAAAATTATATATAAATTTTTATGGCAATTTTATAAAAATCATATAATCATTTTATAGCGCTTTTATAAAAATTACATAAAAATTTTATAGTAATTTTAGAAAAATTATATAAAAAGTTTATAGAAATTTTAGAAAAATTACATAAAAGTTTAATAACAATATTATAAAATAGGGCCCGTTTCGGCTCCTTTAAAGGGCCAGTCCACTTTGGAGCCACGAAAAAAGGCTATTTTCGCGATTTTTTTTTAGGCTTTTATAAAAGATATGAATATAAAAGTTGTTGGGCTTGATAAAAAAAGTCTTGAAATACATTTAAAAAAAAAATTGAATTCATTTTTATTCATTTTTAAGTACAAAAACTATAGTTTAACGTAACGCCTCAAAAATAGATGGGCTAGGTAGCTCCATCACAACTCGGTAACGGCTTGTCTGAAACAAAAAAATCAAAGTCCCTTAGATTCAGTATGACACCAGCTACAAAATGACCCTCGGATATAAAGTTTTATCGAAAAATAAAATAATGGCAGATGAAAAACGAAAAAAGTAAAAAAAACGCGTTTTTTCGCTTTTTTCGCAAAAAAAAGAGTAAAAATCAAAATTTTCAAACCATCGAGGGTCATCTTGTTGCGAATCATGTTTACAATATGTGATTCAAATTTCAAGACAATCGGTTTATTAGTTTTAGAGATACGATGGAGCTAGATTTTGAAAACGTTGTTTCGAGAAAAACGCGTTTGAAGTTTATACGATGGGTCGGCCGAGGGCGCTATACGCTCAGGTAGACGAAATGAGGTCCTGACGTTCAGGTAAAAAAAAAAAAAAATACTTAGAGAGCTCGGATTTTCATAAAATTTTGACACAATATTTTTGAATGTATGTACTTTCGAAAACAGTAAAAAAAAAATCGATTTTTTTGAAATTTTCAAAGTGGACTGGCCCCTTAAGGAAAACCCTACTATGGAATCCACAAATAATTCCTTGAAGGCTCCGAATTGTATTAGAAATGCCCTGTCAATTTTCCGCAAAGGGAGAGGCGAGTGGTCGAGAGAGATAGAGAGACTGTAGTTTGAGTTAGGACGAGAATAAATTGTGAAAGACTTCTAGAGGTGAAGACGAAAGGAGGAAGAAACAAAAGATCGAGGAAAAACAGAATCTATTGTTGTCCTCGTTGAATGAGCTGATTCATCTTATTGATATCCAAATGTCATCACTTCAACCGTATCCTCCTTTATGTTCCTTTCCGCCCGTTCAACTCGGGTCTTCTTCTTCTTCTTTGGTCCTTTCATCGTCCTTTTCTTCCACGCATTCTTTGTCACTCCGGACAAACACGTCTTCGAGTTTCTCGAGATTTTCAAAGACATTATTTGCAGCGAGTTATAGAGGCGAATAAGGTGCGAAAAAGCGAGAGAGAGAGGAGTGCGAGAGAGAGAGAGAGAGAGAGAGAGAGAGAGAGAGAGAGAGAGAGAAGGATCGATCGGGGGAGTGAAAAATAAATAACATTTTTATTCTTTCCTCGATACAAGCTTTGCCAAAAGAGAGAAAAAGTTGAACAGTGGCTGCGGTTTAAATCATGAAGCTTAGCGTTCTTTGTGCACTTCAGCGATATGCACTCGCTTGGTTGGCATCGAAGACAATTTCGTTCTACAATACATTGTCACGAAAAAAGCTCGTGCCATCGGAGATTGTTGTTATTTTTTTTTTTTTTTCTTTATTTTTATTACCTTCTATGGAATCGGGTAGACGACACGACGCCATCTTTATTTCGTAACCACGGTGCCAACATTCACCGCGCGAAACGACACGTAAGAGGAAAGTCCTGTTTAACGTATAAATATTGATGACACGAGTGGAAGGATTTTCCGCAGGATTACGTGTTTAGGGATGAGAAAGGAAAATATCTTCGGAGCGAAACACGGAGTGAACGCGGCTCGACGATAAGCTACGAGCAAAAAAGTAACATAAAAAAAAAAGAGCACAAACAAAACCGGAAATCGTCTTAGTCTGTTTGGGAAAAAAATATTAAAAAAAAAAAACAACTCTAAACTTGAGGTAAAAAATATTGGTAGAGATACTCGATTTATCGACGTTTTACGGAAACAAATTGTACGTTGGAATGTTCCAAAGTTCGAAATACTTTCGATCTCGTCGAAAGTTTCGAATACTCGGATTTTACGGAGTTCCTCAATAAAGTACAAACCGCAGGAACGTGTTTGCGATGAAATATGTGAAATGTCGGGGTCTTTTAATTAAATTGATAAACGCCCGAGGTTCGGAGGGACCGTTCCAATTATCGTTATTCTTGTTTTTTTTTTTCTGTTCTCTTCTGGGCGTTCGTAACATCGAAAGGTAAAAAACAAAAAAAATGTTGTAGATTCGAGTACATGGGGTTTTCTCATTAACCGCAGCCCCTATAGAATCGTCCCCATTTTATTATTGCTACGAAATATCTCGCATTTTTTAAACAACGTATAGGGATCGAGCGGTGTGGCTATTTTCGAAGGAACTTTCGATACATTCGCAGACTGCGAAATAATAAGTAGGAAAAAAAAAAAAATTTGTATCCATGACATCAATCAATAATTCCTTGGTCGAAACGCGCAGGTTCGATTTTTTTTTAAGTTCACTAAGCTAAAAGAATACTCGGACTTGAAAAATAGACCACCCTTAACATTGTCTATGTAAATATCTGTAGTAATAACGATCTTTAAAAATACGTAGCCTTAGCCTATTTATTTTTATTTTATATTATATTTTTATATTTATTTATTTATTATATTTTTATTATATTTTATTATTTATTTTTAGTTGTAAGAACAATATCGTTTAATTATGATTTGTATCGCTTCAAGGATTGGCCAAGGCGTAGTATTTGCAGGCACAAAATTCGACATGTTCAACGTTATGACAAACTATGTTCGGATGTGAAACTTGTATTGTTGTGAGTTAAAAAAATCTTTGTCAGATGTCATCAAAGAAAATGGCACCAGTGACGCGACATGACGGTAACTACATTGACAGCTAGGGCCATCTATGTGCAAATTCCGGTTTCATATTTACAGACTTGGTAATTGTAAATTTTATAGAAACGTTAAGAATCGATTAAACATTTTTGGAGGGTACATTCAGTATATGACAAAGAATTTACTGCATAAATTTGAATCAAATGTTAACATTTTGTTAAGTGTCTCGAAACTCCTTAAGCAAATCCAATCTCTCTCTCTCTCTCTCTCTCTCTCTGTATGTGTATGTGTATGTGAGGGAGAGGGAGGGATAAATTGAGAAGAGAGAGAGAGAGAGAGAGAGAGAGAGAGAGAGAGAGAGAGAGAGAGAGAGAGAGTGAGGAAAAGAGATATACAGTACTGGACAAAACAAAGTACCTGAAAGGCAATGCAAACTAAACGGCAAGGAGCGTACTTTATTTTGTCCAGTACAGTATTTTATGTACGTATTTTTGCGTACGTTTATTCAGTGTAAATGTATGGTGCTCATCTATAGATGTTGCCTTCACAAGCATCGTGAGTGCGTCCGATATTTAATTAAATGTTCGCTCGCGCTCCTGTTCGCGGGACGGAAACTTCTGTCGATAGTTGGCGGATAGTTCCCCTGGCCTGGCAGTAGCATTGGATGGCGAACATTTTGCCAGTATGGGCTTCTTCTCCTCTCTCCCTCTCTCTCTCTCCCTCTCGCTCTCTC
>OZ010720.1:2861673-3049479 GCA_963932345.1 Ophion ventricosus
TTGGCTGCTATTTGTCGCAAGAACGTTTTGGCAACGGGACTGCAGAGGCCGGTAATGACGGCAAAGTTTCTGAACTTTGGTTGCAAGCCTGAACGTGTGGAGAATTCTCTATTTTCCTATGAGCCACACGTGCATTATCCTGTTTGGATCATATCTACCCAAGTGCACGTGTAGGGATAAGAGCTAGATTGGTAGGTAGGTAGAGAGAGAGAGAGAGAGAGAGAGAGAGAGAGAGAGAGAGAGAGAGCGGGAGAGTTGGGGAGGTTGATCATTGTTCTGGCAGGGTGGTTCAAAGCGCTCAGTTAGATAGGACACGGTCCATTCGGCTGGTGCGGATAAATAGAGGATGCTGGAAACTAGACTAGTCTATCAGTGCAGCCTGATGATCCTGATGGATCTTGGTTGTAGATGGCACACTGGCCTGACGAGGTCCATCTGATCAGGCCAGACAGTACCTATGTGCCCGCACATATTCAGCCAATTGCAGCAGTATACGCGAGTATGCAGCTGATGATTACCCGGTATACCAGGTTCGAGTTTCAACGATGTGCCTATATCATATTAACCGATACACCATGTCATTCCAGTCTATGCTATGAATAGCCTCGACAGATATACGGGTGTTTAATGAACATCGGTATATCGACTGGTCAATTCGATCTCACGTTCGATCCCTTTACCAAAACGTCTCAACCCTGATTCTCGCTTGCTCTCTTCCTCTTCGTATCATCATTCGTGGAATACGCGTATAGCTTGTTTTACGAAAATCAGAGCATACGTCAGATCAAAGAGCTCTAATATCTTTCATACGTTACTATATGAACCCTCGTGTGCTGAAGCTTCACCATGCATAAGATGCAAATAGCTGTGAGCAAAGCTTCGATGATGACGTTTGTGTCTTTAATTACCTCATTTTCGTAGATGATCAAGTGAAAATAGATGCCAGTACACTGGTAAAATTCCAAGCCAAGTTACCGAACTTTTAAGGAAAAATGACGACTCTAAAAATCGTCTGATTTATACAGCACTTTGTGGAGATGGGATGCTGTCCATCTATCTAATAATTTATACACTGAATAACTCTAGACGTCTGATATAAACTGCTGTAAGCATGTCAACAATTCTGAAGATTCTGTAACGACAATAAAATCAGGCGGTCCCCGGTGTTTAAAGAAAATATTTATGATAAAACTTAGAAAAATGTGACTAGACGATGAATTTTCGTAACCGTGACTTTTCACAGACACCATGTAAAAACGACTAAATCTACAAAAAATGTATGCGAAATTTTTCATTCCAATTCTTCGTTGGGTATAATAATTGGCTGTAACTTATTTTTATTAACCCTTCCTCAACACACTGGATCATTTTGACCCAGGCACATTTTTCGGCGTCCGATATCCCTAGCCAAACACAAAAGTTTCGAGAACTTTTTTGAACAAATTAATATGATATTTTTTTTTATTTCCACATATTGAGGAAGGTTTCAATAGTACTCCTCATTTTCAGAAAGTCAAATTGACCCAGTGTGTCAAAGACGTGGCTGGATTTAAGTTCGTGAAGGAAGGGTTAAAGGAGGTTTCTACTTTGTTGGGCCAAAAAATGTTTGATTTTTCACCAATTTTTTATGCCACAAATATTAAATATAGAATATTGAAATTTGGTAGGTTTATTAAGCGGTCTTTATTGAACATGATAATATTTTTTAAAGTTTGAAAAAACTTTGATACTGGGAGTGAGTTTGTTTGGGTTTGCGGAAGTTCTAAGTTCTAGACAGATTATCTGAATTAAAAAAATCAAATATATTTTTACTTTGTAGAATATTGTGTACAAGTCGAACTAGAATCAAAAAGAAAAATCGAAAAATAAAAAAAATAGTGAGCTATCAGAGAAGTTTAGTTTTTTAACCAAAAGTCTTTACAGTTTTTTGTTCATAAAATAAAAACGTTTGAATATTTTTCGATAATTCTAGAATTATCGAAAAATATTCAAACGACCTAGATGAGGTCGTTTCATTCATTAGTTGAACTAGTTCGACTAATGAAGACGTTCATTGTACACGTGCCTGTCAAATTTCATGACGGTTGCTCATCTAGGTCGTGTAGGAGAGCACTTCCGCAAAATTGGAAAACTCGCTTTCGAGAAAAAAAAAGCACGTTTCAAGTCAAATTGAAGTTTATGTGCGAATAAAATGAAAAGTTTCATACTTACACGTAATCGACTATACCAGGACCATCGAGTACACTTTTCCTTAAGCATTGGCTCTTTTCAATACAGCAAAATAAAAAAATAAATTCCTTTGGCCCAACAAAGTAGAAACCTCCCTAAAGCTCTTACAAATTACGGCCCTTCGGCAAAATGAATGCTTTAAGGGGGAGAACGATATTTCCAATATTGTTTATTATTTCTCGTGTGTATTCGCTGATAAGAAGTGTCAACCGGAGACCACAAAACATTGATTTTCTCTTATCGTAATTCAAAATAATAATTCACGATGATTTATAGGACATGATATGATGATTTATGAACATGTCAACGCAACGCGAACGCGCGTTGATCGACCGTGTAGAACCCTCTTCCCCCCCCCCCCCCCCCTCCCCCCTCTCCTCCCCCGAACCACCCTCTCTTTTGCCTCTCACCCGGCTACGAGAACTCCTGTAGTAGGGCATATACGGTATCCAGAGCATTCCAGTTGACAGAGAGGATTCTCGTGATTCAAGACCGACGATTCGTTCATGTTGACCTAGCCCCGATTCTCCTCATCCAACCTCTCTCAACTATCACTACTATCGGTCCACTCTTGTCAGCTCAAATGCTGCGCAAGCTTCATATATCTGTATGCGTACACGCATATATACGCAATATATTGCAGACGTACACGGGACATTACCTATTCGCGGATCGGGGCTCGTGGTTGGGCTCCTCACTGGTACGGGTGGTCCTACCAGGGAGTACCAGAAATCCGAACGAACGACATGGACAGAGAGGGTGAGAGAGAGAGAGAGAGTGAGTGAGTGAGTGAGAGAGAGAGAGAGAGAGAGAGAGAGAGAGAGGGAGAGAGAGAGAGAGAGAGAGGGAGAGAGAGAGAGGGGGGAGAGAGAGAGGGAGAGAGAGAGAAAGGGAGAGAGAGAGAGAGAGAATACTTGTGCCAGGCAAAGCACCATTAATCATGAGACTGAGCGTTAGCGCAAAATCGTTCGACGTGGATTAAGCTCTCTCACTGTCCTCGATGTACTCGTCACGTGCAGCGTATTATAACAGATCTTAGTATATATTTATATATGTGTCGTATGAGACCTGTCATGTGTACGCAATTCCCTGTGGCCGGATGATGCTGTATCTTTAGATTAATATCAAAAGGCGCAGCAGGATCCTGATGTTGAGTAATTAAAAATGAATATATATATACAGTACTGGACAAAAAAAAGTACGCACTAGTCGAAATTTCTTATCGCACTAAAAATTACATAGCGGACTCAAAAATAAAGGTAATTGAATTTCCCAAGTGGCCTTTCAAAGAGGACAAGTTTACCTTTATTTTGCTTTTTTAGAAAATTCTCTACGATTTTGTTTCGCCCCGGTACGCACTCTTGAACGTGGCCATTTTTCGGCTATTTTTTGGTTGTCGAAAATTAGCTGCAACGTTTGTGGAAAATTTTTTTCTCAGTTTTTTTCCATGGGAAACTTAAATAGGATATCAAAACCGACATTTTAATTTTTTACAAAGTCTAGTACGATTTTTTTTCGCCCTAGTATTGCATTTTTAGCTAAAAAAGACATGTTTTAGAAAAAAAAGGCGTCATCGAAGAACTATAGGGTTTCAGAAGAAATGTCAAGAGGGTAAAAAGTTGTATGGGTTCACATTGGAGTGGCTAGAATTTTGTCAGATTTTTTTTCCATTTTTGGTTCGAATTTTGATGAGTGGAGAGGCTCCCTCCAAGAAAAATTCTGAAAAAATTCTAGCCACTCCAGTGTGAACCCATGCAACTTTTTACCCTCTTGACATTTTCCCTGAAACCCTATAGTTCTTCGATGACGCCTTTTTTTCTAAAAAATGTCTTTTTTGCCTAAAAATGCAATACTAGGGCGAAAAAAAATCGTACGAGACTTTCTAAAAAATAAAAATGTCGGCTTTGATATTCTTTTTAAGTTTCCCATGAAAAAAAACTGAGGAAAAAATGTTCTACAAACTTTGCAGTTAATTTTCGACGGCCAAAAAATAGCCGAAAAATTGCCACGTTCAAAAGTGCGCACCGGGGCGAAAAAAAATCGTAGAGAATTTTCTAAAAAAGCAAAATAAAGGTAAACTTGTCCTCTTCGAAAGGCCACTTGGCAAATTCAATTACCTTCATTTTTGAGTCCGCTATATAAATTTTAGTGCGGTAAAAAATTTCGAGCAGTGCGTACTTTTTGTTGTCCAGTACTGTATATTCCATACTAGGATAATAGTTTTTAAAGAATCCTCTTTAAGGTTTGAATCCTATTTAAAATCCTCGCTTGAAGAGGCTCAAAAAGCCCATTCAAGCTCAAAACTCAACTTTAAAAAACTGCAACCTGATTTTACAGATATTCAATACTCGTCGAGTTATGCAAATTTAAACGTAAAAACATAATGTTGTACCTAATAGAACTGTTTGAACATGTCAAAGCCATGATTTTGATCCAGGACTCATACAACATAATTGAGATGTGAAATATCACGGTGCATTTTGCAGAAAAGATCATAAATCCATTCGTCATTCTTGCTTTCGTTTTATCCACGATGTTTTTCATTCAGTCCAAAAACAACAGATACATGGTGCCTCGAAAATAAGGATACATCGACACCTTGCTAGGCAATAACAATAAGTGTAGTTACGACTAGGACAGGAACACACAGCGATAGGAAAAACGATTCCTACGGACGAAATTTCCAATAAAGTGGCTGTATATTGGATTCTGCGTACATTACATTGATGACAGCTGTAATAATACACATCTTTATTTGGGTATATATATATATAAATATACTCACACGATGAGGGCTGAAATAATAGGTATCAGCCCCCCCCCCCCCCCCCCAATCAATATCCCAGAAAAGCACACCAATTTTTTTATTACGACCACTGTATAAAAAAAAATATGTATATAAGTACATACAAGACGATCAGATGGCATAGCACACCGGAAGAGATGGATTCCCACACGTCTCTTTCGTTCCACTACTTTTCCACATCGTTGTACCGCGCATCCAGCTTTTCCTCTAGCCCAGGTACATCCCTCGTCTTCGTTTTATTGCTTTGCTTCACCCCCTCGCCCCTAAACTCCCCCACTCCATCGTCGAGGCCTTTTTTTCTCTCCTCCTACGACTAGGACGAGGCTGCAATGTACCGGCTTCAAGTAAGGACCAATTGTCGAGGAAAAACGAATTACACGAGGTATTTGCTGGCACGACGTTTCGATTCCATTGGGTATAACCTTTACAGACGCTGCGAAGATTCTATACAGGTTGTCGGTGAATTTACGAAGCGTGGGCGGTGGAGGGAGCGGGGATGGAAAAGCTGCGGGAACGTCTTCATCGTACGAGGTAAGCCGTGAGGCTTTCCCGCACTCCGATACAAATACGTGCACACACACACATATATATATAAATATATAAAGATTTTTAGCTATCTGCTTGGAAGACTTTGCTCTCGAGGGTCCTGTGAAATACGCTTGCAATCAGTTCAATGGTACTAATCAACAAGGCATTTTTTTCATCCCTCTTTACTCTCGTTCATTACCTCCGAGACTCGACATTTTTTTTTTTTTTTTGCCTTCTCTCTTTTCACTGCGATCTCTAGGTTTCTGAGAGTGGATGTGCGCCACAGGGGTTCTATTTTCCTACCTTTTCCTATTTTTTCCATGCTTTTGCCGTGTAACATTTTTCTATGCTTTTGTTGTGCAACTTTAATGGTAGAAACAAGAGAGACTGGGGCACGACGAACGTTATTTTTTTTTTTTTTTGCTTGCTATTGAGTCACTGCTTCTTGTTCCATGCGCTCAGAAAGATTTATTGAACAATCCCCCTCCTTCGCAGCCTACGCTGTCGTTTCTTTTTTCGTCTCACTCCATTTCTCTGCTTCTCTCTCTCTCTCTCTCTCTCTCTCTCTCTCTCTCTCTCTGTGTCTCTCTCTCTCTTTATCGCTCTCTCGCTTTCTATCTTTCGTGAGACTGAAGCTCGAATGGGTTCGTAGCGGGATTCCTGTACATGACGGAAATTCGATAAGCCACGTACGTATTCGCGTGTACAAATGCAACGATGCGCCATTCCTGTACGAAATGAACGCAAATTTATATGGCGAATCGTATAAAAACTCAATAGCATTGCGAATAGCGGCGCTGGATTTTTTTTCTTTTCATTTTGTTTTGTTTTTTATTTTTTCTTTCTTTTCATTTCCAGCGAGACGTATCGACGATGCGAGTAAAACTGCCTCGCTTGAGCAGAATTTCATCGTGTAACTAACTCGATCTGATGTAACGTGTATATCCTATACACACGTCTGATACACTCGAAGAGAATCTTCTCTTTTTCGCATCGTGTCTCTCGCACGGAATATTTAATTTCACCGTCCAGCCGGAAACGATACCCACGACAGGGAATGATCGTTTTTATTCCCCGTGGAGTATAATTATATTAGTGTGCATAAGTGCGTGTATGCGATATCGAATTGGAAGATATTTAGGTTGTGAAAGGCTCTGCCATGTCAGCTCCAACGAACTGACGTTTACTGATATGTAAAAAAAATCAATGAAGCAGACATTTCTATTTCACTCGATTTAATTGATATGAATGTTTCTTTTATTTCTTTACATTGCCAAGAAGGAATATTTATTTTAAATAGGATCTATTTAAATGAAGGCTTTTTCCTTGTCGAACGATTTACCACGACCCTGTTTGTTACAAATATTTATTTTTTGATCATGCTATTGTTTTTAAATATTAAATATATTCAAATTAAATAAATAAAGATAAAACACAAGAAGTGCGGTGGAAAAAAGTAAAATTATTTTTCTTTTTTTTTCACTAACAAGGCTGTTATTTGGGGAAAAAAAGAAAGGTATCGTCGTACCTTTCATTAACAGGCGCGACTATTTATGTATAGAAAGACAAACCCTTTTCATCAACTGCAGAATGTTACAACAGTCTTCTAATGAAAATAAAACCATGAGATTTTTGAGAGACTGAATCGTGTAACATTTTTCCGTCTCTCTCTCTCTCTCTCTCTTTTGTATAAATTTTTGTCTAAAACTAAAATCTTTAGTTATCAGACGATATTAAATGGATCTTCATTTGAATAAATAAGTATACTTGAAATAAATCATTTTAATAATGGAATGCAGTACTTTTTCCCGTCTAAAATTTCTACACAAGTTAGAGAGTAATCTGCCTCTCTACCAATCAAATTTCAGTAATACAGGTTTGAATACTTTTTCGTCATAATCGATCGATTATCAACAAAGTTAAATGTTGTAAAATCGAAAAATGTTTTATATATATATATTAATGTTGAATAATAAATGTTGAATAAATGAATATATTTCAAATAAATAATTTTAATAATGGAATGCAATAGGAAAAATTTGATTTCACGAAAAAACTAGTTAATTCAAATTTAAAAAAATCAAGTAGACGCATCTAGTGAATATCAAAAGACTTTTTTTGTCCCTGTAATTTTGCACATTTTTATTCAAAGGTACAAAAAAAATGTCTCTATATAAATCGAAGAAAAATAAAGAGTATTACTCAGATTAAAAATGCAAATGAAACATTATTATTTGGCGTCCATGCAATACAGAGAAAAATACATAGAAATAAAAGAGACTTGACACAAAAGCAAAGAAAAAATGATTCTATATAAGTAAATAAATAATGCAAGTATAAAGAAAAAGGCAAAAAGAGATCGGGAGAGAGAGAGAGAGAGAGAGAGAGAGAGAGAGAGAGAGAGAGAAGTGCAGAAAAGGTTTCTTCCTCTTTCTCGATCTTTCCTTCCAAAATAGGTATAGATCTATCGAGGTTCGTTAAAAGTTCTCGTTTCGTCTGTTTTCACTCTGGTGCGCCCAAGTTCCCTTGGCCGTCCGGCTTCTCCTCTCGAATGCAATAATTCACCGAGTTTTTCGCGTTTCATGGGGGTATAGGAAGGGATCTTTCGCTAATAGTGAGATCGGGAGAAAAACACTATATATATGTACATTTAAAATGGATAGAGAGAGAGAGAGAGAGAAAGAGAGAGAATAAAAAGGCTTGCAAGAAGTCTGACACGAGCTAGGGCTGCCCACGATGCCTCTATAATCGCCTCTCGCAGCAGACGATGGATTATCCATTGACGTTTCGTGCCTCGCTCCTAGCATAACCACTTTTCCTCATTTTTCAAGCCCAAACGCCATTTGCGAAAGTCCTCCCGCTCTCTTTTCCACCTGTTTTTCTCTCGCTCTCCGTCGTTATAAATACTTTTCATTTTTTCTTGTTTTCGGTGAGTCTGCTATTTTTTTTTTTTTTTTTTGGCCCACGGTTCCCTGTTCTTTCGTCTCTAAGCTTGTTTTCTTCGCACCCCCCGCCCTTTTTTGATACAACTACTGCGATGAGCGAACGTGCAGAATACCGAGAGCGAGAGAGTCGATAATTTTTGTCGTTGGAATTTGAAGATTCATCGGGAGTCGTGGGCGACGAGACAGAGCAAGAGGAAGGTAGAGAAGAGGCGAGTACGAGGACTTTATACGGCGGTTAAAGCATCAGTGTTCATCCATTGCACATATTTTCAAGAATTTTGGTAATCTGGTAAATCTTGGTAATCTGGCTGCCTGAAGTTACCCCTGCTTTCGCATTGTCGACACGAAATCTTAACTTTGGAGCATCCGAAAACAAAAAGTCGAGTATTTTATTATAAACTGGAGTTGTACTTATGACCCCTACTAAAAACTGTCACTCCCGATAAAAAGAAAACAAAATGGCGCACGTTTAAAGTTTTTAGCATTGAAAATACTTTGAAAGATGTATGTAGAGGGTCATGCGAAAAGTTTGTGTGATTCGTTGAAAAATGCTGCATTACATGTAGAGTCATTTATGGTTACAAGTTGTAAGTTTCAATTTTGATGTGTACGTTACAATGTTGGTGGGTTTGTTTGGGCTGCGGTTTGTTTTGGGTTTAGGATTGTTTGTTTGGGTCTAAGTTTGGGTTGTTTGAGTTTGCTTGAGTTTGTTTGGGTTTGTTTGGGTTTGGTTGGGTTTGTTTCGTTTTGTTTGGGTTTATTTGGGTTTATTTGGGTGTGTTTGAGTTTGTTTGGGTTTGTTTGTTTGGGTTTATTTGTTTAAGCTTGTTTGGGTTGTTTGAGTTTGTTTGGGTTTGTCTGGATTGTTTGTTTGGGTTCGTTTAGGTTTAGTGGATGGATGGATGGAGAGAGAGTGAGAATGTGAGAATGTGTGTGGGCGACCGTGAGAGTGAGAATGGGAGAAGAGAGTGAGAGAGTGAGAGAGTTAGAGAGCTAGAGAGTGAGAGAGAGAGAGAGCAACTCATATTGATTGCATGTACACGGAGAGAATTAAATGTTAAAAATTACCGTGCAGTAACGGCAACCAGATGACAACCCTGAAACTTCGCTTATTATTACTGAGTAAAACACAGATTTTCACGAAAATAAAATAAAATTTCTTCTTCAGATAGAAAATTTTACCAGATTTTCTAGTAAATTTTCACGTGTAACAAAATACGCAAAACTTAAATTTAAAAAATATATAATATCAGCGAAATTTTACTGTGCATTTTATTATTTTATGCCGTTCAAAAATATCTATAAAAAAGTATCGTGTTTATAACAGTTATATTAAGATTTATTATAAAATTTAATGAGTGTTATAGGAAAATGTATTGTGCTCTCGGTAAAAATTATCGTGCGCGCTACCCTTCTTGTATAGTAAAATTTTAGCTACGTATTTGAAATTTTCTGTAACGTGAGTTAAAACAAAACTTGTCGCATACGAAATTATTATGCTTTTCTCACTTGTCACCACATTGAAATATATCACGGTAATTTTTACCGTGAAATTCACGACAAAAATTACTTTTTAATTCTCTCCGTGTACCTTTTTTTATCACTCGAAAAGTCTGATTACATTTTCAATGCCATGAAATAATTGCACTTTGTGTAATATCTGTAGATCTTTTTACTGATTTTTACAACTTAAATTATTTAAAAATAGGATTAAATTTTAATGAATATTTACACCGTTAGTAGGGGTCGAAGGGATACATGCATGGAATGACCCCTGTAAATTTGGGCCGAATCGGTGCAACAGTTTTTGCCAAAATCATGTCGACAAGGTCGAAAAACGTTGTTTTGAGAAAAATGCGTTTAAAGTTTCTCTTGTAAAACTGTACATAAAACTTTTTTTTTAAAGTGTCTTATCCTGAATCAGCGATGCCTGGTCAATACATTATTCCTTCAGCTTCTTCAAAAGCTTCACTTTCCTCGGATTTTTGGTTTCGGATCACTGTTCTGCGAGCTTCGAATCACTTCAAAAGGACAACTGCATTTTCAGAGTTTCTACTTGACAGAACCTGAGGCAACAAAATGCAAAGAAACTTTTGAATCATTTGTTTTTATTCAGGCTGAGTGGATTCCCTTTCATGTAATGAGTAAGCAACTCAGTCGAATTGGAAAGCGAAGCATTTGCAATATCACGGTAAATATACTGCAATATTAATTAACAGTTTTCTATTTATTGACAATATTGATAAAGTGCAATATTCCGAGCATTCGTTTCGGTATTAATTTCATCAATTTATATCCTACCTTCGAATATAAAGGGTGTCTCAGAATTCACGCAAGAAGTAATGTTGATAGAAAACACAGGTTTTTAATTTTGTTAATTTGCAAATTTTTTATTGATTCATGAAGTATGCAGTATAGGGCATTTGCATTTGTTTCTCAACAATCATACGTGGATTTTCTGAACCCCAAATGCGACAATTTTGTCGATTAACGAAGCCATCAAGATGAAAATGAGCCTCATCGCTGAACGATGATTTTGTTCGAAAAATTAGCATCCACTTGTTGTTGTCCCGTAATCCATTCAACGAACTCTCTTCGCTGTGGGTGATCAGTAGACTTCAGTTCTCGAGTCAATTGAACTTTGCAAGCATGAAGATGCAAATCTTCCGTGAGAATACGCTGTTGAGAACATCTCGAAATGTCGAATTCTTGACCACGGTGCCGAATTGATGTTCCTGGACTCTCAGCAATACTCTCCACGAACTGCTTCGATGTTTTGCTTTGAACGACTTGTTGAAGGATGGCCAGAGTGTCTAAGATCACTAATCTATCCAGTCTCCCTGAATTTTTTCATTAATCTCTTCACAGTTGATGAAATTACATCACTATTCCGACCATATTTTGTACGAAAATTGAAAACTGTAGCTGCCAAAGCTTCGTTATTTTTAAAATATTCCTCAACAATGAAAACGCGTTGTTCTTTCGTCTGGTGCTCCATTTTTAATAACTCTGAACTGTCAGCTGTCACGCTGTCTTTTTTTTTCATCGGCAACACTTTTTACCCCACAAATGGCAAAACAAATCAAATCCTGCGTGAATTTTGGGACACCCTTTATTTCAAAGAGGACCTGCAATTGCGATGTGCCTATTCGTTCAAAGTAAATACCAAACGGCAGCCTTCCAAAATCCTAATTGCACTAATGGCGATATTCATATCCGTGATCATCAACGATAATTGTCCATCGATGAATAAATCAACGTTCGATGCCTGCAGCGACGAGCAAGGTTTTTATCAGCCATTTAAAAAAATGTTGTCTCCCCAAATATTTCGATTTATCAAACTAGCTCGCATATGATTCATCCCTTTTCAAACGATCTTCGATAAAATCCTTTTTCCCCGGAGGAATAAGAAAGAAAGAGAAAAAAAACGCACGTGCCTTGTAGGAAATACGAGCGCGATGCGGTCACTTTTCGTGATGGGAATAAATTTTCAAAGAGTGATTGATCTTCGAAAAAGATCGCGCGGGAATCCAATATCAATCCGGTTGAACAAGAAAGAAGAGAGAGAGAGACAGAGAGAGAGAGAGATAGAGAGAGAGAGAGAGAGAGAGAGAGAGAGAGAGAGATATCCACTCACATCGGAATACGTGTAAAAACAAGTTCTTCAGTTTCTTATCGGGTTGGGGTAGTTCCTCGGAAAGGACAAAAAATGCCAGGTTGGATGAGGCACCGAAGAATAATTGTTTCGTGTGAAAAATGACTCGTCTCTTTCTTATCGTTCGTAAGGGACCTGGGCCAAAGTCTCGGGAGGATTAGACGTAAATTTCTTTGGCTCTTCCGCGTAGTTGCCCCCCCCCCCCCCCTGGCGTAGTATGTGGCAATGGGGAAGAGTCGGTAGTGCAAAGAAAAAAAAAGAAACGATAAAATCCAGCTTAGCCAAGCGCAGCGCCTCGCACCCCCACCCCGAGAACTGAAGTAAGAGAATTGCAAAAGGTCTCTGATACGACACGGTTTCAGGCTTTACCGAAGAATGGAATGACGGGAAGCAAGAGGTTCACGAAAATCTGGAAAATAGTGGAAAGATAAGGAATTTCCATTCGAGATACTTCTTGCATTCGTGTTGACTCGCTAGATACAATTGCAAATGTCACAAATATACGTATGGCATTTATGGAGAAGGAGAAAATGTCGGTGCATTTATGGAGAAGAAGAAAATGTCAGTGCAAAAATTGTCGTAGGAATCCAATTGGATTCTCATACTCGTCCAGCCTTTCTGACAGTGATCCAATGGGCCATTGCATTGGATGCCTTCATACTAAAACGTCACGCTCGTACATTTAATTCCAATCGGGATTCCCCATTGGAATCCAACATCCAATTCGAATTCTCAAAGATTTCCACATTGTCTAACGGATGGAATTGCGAATTATTAACTGATGCGCCGACTTTATGCAAATTTCGAGACCATCAGGTTGTCGATTGTGAAAAAACACACATATTGAGATTTTTTTGAACTCGATGTATGGAAGAATGACGGAGAAATGTGGTTTTGAATTTTTTTACATAAAAGTAGGAGAATTGTACCAACAGAGCTCAAAATATTATCGACGATCGCGAAAATCTAGTTCATCTGTTTTCTCACTGGCGGCGCTCAGCTCGCATTTTTCGTGTTACCGACGGCCCTCGTATATTTACGGGACAACAAATTGTTTTTTTTTAACAGATTGGAAGCGGCAGCAATAACCTGTTATATCCGTACGGTTCACATGCAGTTATCTTTTTTTTGTGATAAGTTGCTGCATGCCCCATACATTAACAAGAATTATTCAGAATTGGCGGGATTGGTCTTATAGAAAATGAGAGCTGCGCCATCCGGCGGTAGTAAGCGGCGGCTCGTAGCTGAAGACTACGAGCTCTGCATTACCGCCGTGACGGGACCACGCGTCGAAATTTTCTGGCTCGTGATACATAGTCTTAAGGATGATTTTACCTTAAATAGACCTTAGAAGACTTTAAACAGACCTTAAGAAACCTTAAAAAATACCAACTTTTCTTTCAGACAGACAGAGTCTGAGCTTTTCTTAACCCTTCGTGTTCACACATCCAAATTCAATCGCGGTGGTCACACTTCGGTCGATTCTACCCAGTCAGTTTTCAAAAAATTATTGTGATCGAACTATCCGTCCGAAGTGGTTCAAAAAATTATGGAACATGCTTTAAACTCTTTAGATAATGTACGAAAAATTTATTTATAAGAAATAAAATGGCGACATGTTAAAAAAAAAAATCTTAAAGAGGTGAAAACGCAAAAAAGACACTTTTTCGCTCAAAAAATCATAGTTCCGTGAATTTTCAACTTTTTTACCTAAAATTTGGACGTGATCCTCCTTAGATATGCCACTTTTGGGAAAAAATAGTAGCATAGTGCGAGTTCCAAAAAAAGGTATTTATTCCGACATGCGGAGAGGGTAAATTTTACGGTACGATGATACTTCAAACTCCAAGGTAAGATGGTGCACACAGTTCCATTCGAAGTCGGGAAGTATTATTTATTCATGCCAAAAATTGATCGTTAGGTCGATTCTACCCAGAGTGAACACGAAGGGTTGAATTTATGTATAGAGTATTCCTTCGTGACATTGGAGAATCGTTCTAGACCTAAGTCAGGATAACAAGAGTAAAGTTGAAAAAAGCGCGAGGGAGAGAAAAACGGGGAACTAAATCCCTGGCGTCGTCGCGTCCAATGGCCGAGCATCGTAAACACACACTGAGTTTTCCATGCTCGTAATAATTTATAATTCATAGGGGGATTGTGCACGCAAAGTCAGATCGCGAGGCCACGGCAAGTATCACAAGCAAGGCGGTGACCCATTTTTATCGTCGTTGCATCATTTGCTTCATTGCTTGGGTGATGCATAGCACGAAGCTGCACGGTGATGATGCAAGCGAAGCACATCCCCAGTGTCCTGTAGAAATTTACATCGAAGCCACGAACGGACGCGAAGCTCCCGTTAATCCTGTCGCATGAAGCGCCGCCCCCTACCCGCTTTTTTATTTTTCGAGATAATGTTTATTCTTCCACCATCACACTACCGCAATGATACAGGATTATTATGGTCGAGAGTGTTACAAATCTTTATTAGTGGTCTCCATGTTTTTTTTTCCAATGAATTCTTCAATGTTACTCTTTCGAAGGTTTTACTTGAAAAGGGATTTCAGCACGTACACTACCGGCCAAAAGTTTCCGGACAAAAATTCACAAAAGTTTCGGAACAGTTTTTTATGCCATTTCGCCCATAGTTGACATAAATTAATTTAATAAACGGCATTTTGAAGAGGAGGAATTCACCTTCATACCGTTTTATTTGAACATTTTTCACTATTTTTTTTTTACGACTAGAGCCCTTTTTCGAAATCGACAATTTTTCGCCTTTTTAAAATTCCTTTTCTGGTGGACCGGGTTATGGATTTGGACCTGCATACTGTGCTCATTCTCTTTGTTATCGTTTTCTCTTTGAAATGCCATTTGATTCATAAAGCTACGATCATTTTTCGATTTTTGGTAGAATTTCAAAGTCGGACCCACGAGGTTTTTCCAATTTTTTCATACAATTCTTTCGAGGGATCTTTTGAGGGAGGAAATTGAAAAAAAATATTTGAAACATTTGGAAGTTTTGGGTCTTAGTAGGCCGTGAGATAAGCAAAAAACCTATTTGATTTCCATAGATCCTTTTTAAATTAATTTTTTGTTTTTGTTTTTTTTTTGTTTAGCATCACACATATCTGGCTATCTTGTTTGGCCAAAAAAAAATTGTTCATTTGGACGAAACACCCTTGGGAGCTGTCTCCAACGCATTTCTCGCGTTTGCTCGTGCTCGAGCCTCATTCCCTCACGTCAACGATTCTATTTTTCGCAACCGCGCATATAGCTCTCATCTTTTTTTTTCACCCTCCACCGCATTTCTTCGCTCGTTTCGAATCCTTGAAACTTTAACGGCATACACGCCAAGAGAAAATAAAATGAAAAGAAGAAGATGACGAGACTGTGTGTTATTCGAAAAAGGGCACTATTTTTTTTTATTTCGCTGAATAATTTAATATTCAAAAATCGCGGCCTTTATCTACTCCCAAGTGAATATTGTCGTTTCCAAGCGAGATGGAGATACGATGAATAATTGAGAATATACCAGCGGAGAAACGTAGCTGGCAACAAAAAAAAAAGAAAAATCTGTCGGCCACTCGAGCAGAGCAGCGCACTCGAATATTTGATCCTGTTTCGTAAAATTTCATTGCAGATGTTTCGGAACGCGACGTATAAAAATGAAGAAAAAAAAAACAAACCGAGAGGATTATCCGATTATCGTTTTTGTACGTCAGTAAAATGTTGCATGCGCATGAATTTCCTCTCAACGCTGAGTCCCTCGTCACTTGACTTGACTCGTTGTCAATCTCGGCGTTTGAGACAAGTTACTTTTATACCCAATCCGAAAAATTTATTAAAAAACACGTTTTCGCGTTAAGCCGATGTTATTTTGAGCTTTTGAAAAAAACTTCGCTATATTTGTAATCGGCAATGAATTCCCCGTGGGATGGTTTGAAAGACGAAATTTTTCTTTTTTTTTTAACCGATCGGCCACGTTTTCGGAATCGCCAAAATCGAGAAATTTCAAACAGTAGACGTCGGTCCTATTTGAGCGACATAAACTTATTGGGGGGGGGGGGGGGACGTTAAAACGGATTTAGATAGACTTTAGTAGATAGTCCGCTTGACAAATGGCCGAAAAAGAGGACCCAAAAGGAGAAAAGGGATTCTTACCACGTTTTTATTAACTCGCTTTCTTGTCTGTCTGTTTGTCTGTTCGGTACAAATTTTGCAATCGATTTTAAACTAACTTCCGGATGAGCTAATGACTTGAAACTTTAAAAATAGCTCAGATAAATTTAAATTTAAATAAAAAATTTAATATTGAAATAAAAATCAGATAAAATTAATTTTGCTTGCTTCTTTATTTTATATTTCAGCAAAATAACAATTACGGGGATTGATATATTATTGGTAGGTAGGTATAACAATTTTCTATTTTATATATGATTGGGTGGAGAGAAATTAAAATAAACCTGAAATTTGCCACATGTCTCTCATCATCTTGTCAAGATGTTCAAAAACGATTGTAAAATTTCGCACACAAAATATTAAAAGGCAGAAAATAAATATTTAAATAAAAAAAATTTAGTACGCCACGTTTTAAAACAGCCTAAAAAGTATAAAATAATTTCTTCTAGTCCCATACAGATTTATAACCCCATACAAATTCCTAACCCTATACAGTTCGTCCTGAAAATTTGTGATTGTGAATTTTTAATAGCTATGAAAATACTTGTAAGATTTAAAACGAAAAACGTGGGGCGCATGGAATAGATAATTGATGCATGAATAATTCACCTAAGTCACTAACAATTTTATTGCACTGCAAATGATATGAACTGTTGTGGGAGTTTTCTCAACGACAGCTACTCCCTACACTCCTTACTATTATCTATTTTATGCGCCCCATGTTTTTTCGTTTTAAATCTTACGAGTATTTTCATTGCTATTAAAAATTTACAAGCACAAATTTTCAGGACGATCTGTTCGGGGTTAGAAATCTGTATTCGGGGTTAGGGCTAGGAGAAATTATTTTATACTTTTTATTCCGTTTTAAAAACGTGGTATAATTTTAAAAAATTCATTTCAATATTCTCAATTAGCTAAATAATAATTCCCTCACAATTCATTCTGTTCCAATTTCATAATTGCGAAAAAAATAATCCTTCTTGCCAATATCGATAAAATTATAATAACCGCATGGTGTGGAGCAAACATGTTTTCATCGCGCGGAACATCTCTCATATTTGTTTACGCTGAAGTCCTTTGAGAAAATGCCGAAACTTGCTCAACGAATGTTATCCTCGACGGTATTGATTAGTGAAAGTAACGCGCTATAGTGCGCCGTTTTAAAGTCCCATTCGATCGAACGGGCAATATCCCAAGGATTTTTCATTGTAGCCTATAACTTTTTTACTCGCGCTGGCGTGGCACGTTTTATGGTGCCACGCGATATCAACGGGAAAATAGAAAAGTGACATAATCGTTCGCGTAATGCGAATGGAAACGACGTGGCGCCGTGGCTTTACGTCTGACCAAAGTCGTGCCGAGACTACTGCCGCGCTGGACGATGAATACGTAGCTAGACGAGAAAAACTCTGGCGCCGGTACATCGTGACACTTTGACGGGCAAGATTTTCTCTCCGCAGTCTCAGCGCTTTGTCATCCCGATGAAAACGAATAAAATCGAAGCAATTGGCTCGGGAGTCAAATAAACGCGATTAAGCCATCAATCCAATTAAGTTCGTTGATGCGTCCGCAGCAGGATTGGTTCGATCAATGCGAGCTTTTTAGAAGGAAAAATCACTTTTATTACCTTCAATTATCCTTCATTTGAGTCGAAAGTAATGTGTTTCAATTAAAGCCACCACCTTGGCGCTCGGAAAAATGAGTATAAAAATAAATAAAAAATTTTACGCGACTGTTGAAAATATAAAATAATTTTTAATTTTTACAAATACATTATAATTTTATGAAAATTTTTTAAAAAATAACGAATAAAAGAAAATTTTAATTGCGGAGATACAAGTCGTCTAGGAGGACCCTCTGCTAAAAATCCTTGCCGATGGTGGAATTTTTTTCTCTGTCAGGCATCGTGTGAAAAATAAGAATAATCGTTTTTCTTGTAAAGCAAAGTAATAGCTAAAGTGTAGGATAGGGGAAAAAATTTGTTTCGATCTTTTGTAGAAATGACAGCTGTTTGAAAAAAATCTGATTTTTATTAAAATGTGGGTTATAAGAATTGAAAAAAAAGTAAACGCGGCATTCAAACAAAAAAATTCTATGCTACATTCTGGATAATATTATAAAGAATATATTTAATTGAAATCGCTTCAGTAGATCTCGAAATATTTTGTCGACCAGTTTGAAAAGAGGGTCTTACTAGACAATTTATATCTCCGGCATTAAAAAAAAGGAAATTTATTCCATTTTTGTGAATTGCTCATAAAATGATATGTATTTGTGAAGAATAAAAAAATTTTATACATATAATAGTCGCCGCAAACAAAAAAAAAATATTTTTATAACTATTTTTCTTTTTTACCTATTTTTATACAAAAAAAAATATATTTCTATACCTATTTTTTCAAACGCTAAGGTGGTGTGATCCCTCAAGCTTTATTTATTGCCGAACTTGCAATTTGCCTCCCTACAATAGCAGTTACATTTTTTTTTACTATATCCAAACTTATTAAATTTAGTCGAAAAAATAACGTTTCTCAATTATCTTCTAACCAATTTACCATTTGCTCCTGTACAGTAGCATTACAGTTGAAAAAATGATAAAAATCTGAAAACACAAATTATTAAAAGTCAATATAATGATCAATATCAATTAATACATTCGCAATAAATTGTTACAAAAATCGCTGCATTGCCGCATGAGTAATTAACCCAAACAAATTAAAGCCAAACAGGTTGAAATGAAACGTATCAATAAAAAAAATCCTCGATTGATTGGTCGATGCCGGAAGTAGTGAAAACATTCGCGACCTGGATCTTTCAGGATCTTGAAGTTTGCATCGTTGAAATGCAACGGAATAAATTGTTTTTCTGAAGTTTCCAAATTTCCTCTGACAGGTTTAAGCTATAAAAATCACGCCATCATTTTTGAGGCTCCTCATTTAGCGATCAACTACCCAAGTCTACAACATATCAGTTTCGATAAAAAAATAAAAATAAGGAATAAGAAAAAAATCGTTGCATTCCAACTTCCAAATGGATCCAAACTTCAAGCCCATGATCTTTCGTACCTTTGCTAAGTCGATTTATCATGTGATACGATGAATTCGCAACGTTATCCGAAGGGCTGGAGAATATTTATGCCATTGTGGAACAAATGGCCGATAGTTGCCAACTTAACATGGGGGCTGTTTGATATGCGATTCGTTCCCAAAAGTTTACCTCTACGCCTGTATATGCCTGTGTATGTGTGTGTGTGTGTGAATGTCATCGAATTCGATAAATCGGTGTTTAGCTCCAACCACCGCAAGCACCCAGACAACCGTAATTCTCGACCGTGCGTGGTCGCGTAACCGTGATTAGTGGTCAACTCGGCGTTTGGTCAGACCGAATGGTATGGCAGTTGCGGAGGTTAATATAAGACGATAGGGCAGCCGTAACAGTAGTGAGGCGACAGAGAAAAACCTCCGACTCCCAGGTCATTTCGATCTCTACTTTTCACAGTAAACGAATTGCCACTCGAACGAACGTGTATATATACAGAGACGAGAAAGTTAAGTGCAAAACTAGAGTTGTGCGAAAGAAGGGACGGAGGGCGAAACAAGTTTTTGGTCGTTCTTCTCGTCGTTTTATTGCTCGGCCCTGTCGTGTGTACTTTTCTTTCTTCTTTGAGTGGGCTATATAACAGGCACAAAAAGCCATTACAAGTTGTCGTTAAAGGAACCTTTTACGTACGCGTGTGTACATACGTACATGTATTAACGTATGAGGGGAGAAGCAGCACGAGTCCACGTATTTTTATGGTGGCCAAATAGGTTCTGATCGATAAACGAGTCGGTGAAGACCGCCCCAAACTCAAAACTTTTAATTCCTTGTGCTTGCTTTTGTTTTTATAAATATCAAAGGAGTTCGTACCCGAGTATAGTCAGCCATCGTACTTACGGTATCTTAGGTTCTTGAAATATGCGACGTAAATCAAAACAACGTAAAACAAAACAATTTTTAGCATTGAAAATGCTTTTAAAGATGTCTATAGGGGGTCTGATTGAGCGAGATGTCACACGAAACTAACGCTACCCCTACTCCACTGCCCCTGTATTGTAGCAGAGTGGGGGGAGCTGCGACATGATGAATGCTTGTGATTGGTTGAAAAATACCGCATTACATGTAGAGTCATGCATGGTTACAAATTGTAAGTTTCCATATTGATGTGTGCATTACAATGTTATCAGGATGATAATTATATTTACAGTTCGAGAAAGAGAGCGAGGGAGAGAGAGAGAGAGAGAGAGAGAGAGGGCAACTCATACTATTTGCATGTGCCTTTTTCTTATCACCCGAAAAATCTGATTACATGTTCAATGCCATGAAATAGTTGCACTTTGTGTAATATCTGTAGATTTTTTCATACATCTATACATATAAAATGGTTCCGTGACTGACTGAATGACTGACTGACATATATAAAACGCACAGCCTAAACCTCTGAAGATAGACACATGATATTTGGACGATATGTTCCTAAGAAGGTGTAGAGGTGCACTAAGAAAGGATTTTTCGAAAATCCACTCCGAAGGGGGTGAAATGGGGTGTCAAAATTTGTATGGACAATTGTATTCCTTGCGTGTATCAACTTGAAGCTTGGTATCAATATTCTTCAGTGAAATAATAAATTGCATGTTTTAGGATTCCTGGAAACAACCCTTAATTAGGGGTGCAACGAGGTGTTGAAGTTTGTAAGGAAAAATCGAATTGCCTACTTTTATCTCAATGATATTCGGAAGATATATTCCTTAAAGGGCGTAGAGGTGCACTAAGAAAGTGCACGTATATGAGTTTAAACAAAATCAAAGGCAGACCCTTAAGGTATTACTGAATAGATATTAAAGAATCGCCAAAATTCTTGAAAATTTGAGGAAGATAGTTCTTGATAGAATAATAATACATGAATTATTTTAGAATTTTTCACTAAATAATTTGGTAGTTATAAACATATGAATTTAAATGGTCGCTTATGGGAAAACAGCTTTTGCAGACGTTAATGGTTGCAAAACGAATGGAACTCAATCGCACATAAATTCTAAAAATATTATATCATCAAGATTTAGGATCGAGCGATTGATTATGCTAAGTTTCGAATAAATCGACTGAGTAATTGTCGAGAAATTAATTAAAGGAAAGAAGATATCCAAGGTGCTAATAGTTATTGATCCACCCTGTAGATTGAGTTTTTGGATAATTATTGATAATAATAAAATGATCTGAACGTATTAATTAAATTAAAAAATTTAGTAACTTTTTTGTTGAATAGTTGAAACAGATGTACAGTCACTGACAAAACCTCAGTCAAGCACACGCTAATATCGTCGAATTTGACTTCAATTATTATTAAAAGTGGAAAATTAGCACTTCCAAGTGTTAGTTTATTATTAAATTAGCTATTTGTAAGGCTAAAAATGTACGACATGATCTAGACTTGTAAAGTGATGTTCCTCGTCAGTGAACTACGCACAGAAGGTCGTGTGCGTTCATTTTTGGAAGTTTCCATCGCTCTAGTGGTTGCTACATTGAACGTTACACATTCACGAAACACGTCAGCGATATCGACGATTTACGAGAGTCACAAAAAATCTGCAGACGCACGCAGAAACGTTGAGGCTCCTATATGTATGTGTGTCTTTTTTTTTTTCTTCTGAGAATGGCATATTGTCGAAACGTATTTTCAGTTTTGCCTCTCATTTGTGTTCTCTGGCCCCCTGAGAAAGCGGATATTTTCATTCCGCACGTCGTATATATATATTCACTGGATACTTGTATAGTAGGCATATTTTTTATCGGTTCAGAGTTTTCGGGGATAACGTGAATACGTTTTCGGGCACCACCCGAGACCAGAAACGATACTGCCACATTCATACAAAAGGTTTATGTACCGACGATAAAAAAAAAAAAAGATTCGACGCCGCAGGAAAAAGGATGACGAGGATGTCGACAAGGACAAGTGTTTGGGTGTAAACCAGCGTCGAAAAAAGAAGGAAGCGGAGGTTGAATAACGAAGGCGCTGGAACACGACGAAAAGAGAGGGAGAGAGAGAGAGAGAGAGAGAGAGAGAGAGAGAGAGAGTAGGGGGTGGTGGATATCGGTGAAACGTTTCCTTCGAGCCGACTTCCGGCCGGGAAGTAAGCCCTCTGTCGTTAGTTCCGGTTACGGGTTTCGTTTTCGTCGTCATATCTCCACTCGTCTACATCCAGTCATGTAGGTACACGATGTGATATCGTTCATGGGACGTGGGCGCAGTTGAAAAGATACGGGGAATATCAGGATAGAAAATAAAGAAGCGAATAAGCCTTACAAAGAGAGACGGAGGGAAAGAGGGAAATGGAGAAAGAATGGGAATATGGCTGGATAGGATGAAAATCTGAAACATACGCCCTTTCAAGGGTTTCGTATATCTCACGTTTACCGTATATCTTCGATCTTTGGTCGGCTCGGATCGTCTCCTCTTCGGTGTCATATATCCCGAGTATCGATACGTTTGACGACTCAAGTGGCATGCAAAACGGAATAACTCTTTTTTTTTTAATGCGTTTTTCCATGGTTGCTCTTGCATTTGAGGTGTTACGTCAGCTTGGTGCTCGGAAACATAGGTTTAAAATTTGTTTTACAATTGACCTGACTATTGAATTATAAAATAATTCCCATTTTTCACAAATATAATATAGTTTTATGAAGATTGACAATAAAAACGAGTAAAGCAAATTAAACAATTGCAGAGATATGAGCCGTCTAGTAGGACCCTCTTTTGAAAATCCTTATAGATGGTGGAATTTTTTTCTCCGTCAAGCATCGTCTAAAAAATAAAATAATTTTTTTTTCTTATAAAAAAAAGGTAATAGCTGAAGTGTAGCATGGGGAAATTGAAAAAAAATTTTTTGGTAGAAATGACAGCTATTTGAAAAAAACAACTCTGATTTTTACCAAAATGTGGAATTTTAAAAATTAATAAAAAAATGAACGCGGCATCGAATTTAGAAAAAATCCTATGCTACATTGTAGATAATATTATAAAGAGTATGTGGTATAAATATCATCAAAATCGATCGAGTAGATTTCGAGATATTTTGTCCACCAGTTTGAGAGAGATTAAAAAACTATAATGTATTTGTGGAAAAAAAAATTTATATTTTTAATAGTCACGTAAAAAAAAAATTATTTTTACAGCTATTTTTCCGAGCGCCAAGCTGGTGCAGCTCCTTAAATGCCAGCTTCATAATAGAATCGGCTGAAAAGAAGCGTCTGAACGTGAGAAATTCCCAGGAATTCAGAATCGAAGGAAGCAGCAAAAAAAAAATCTCCGAAGATGATTAGACTCCTGCCAATTCCGGTCTGACCTCCGAAGACGTAGGAAACTGCAAAAGTGCGATCATTAGACGATCTTTTTAGTTCGGAAGTACAAAATGCACGCTACAAAACGTTACAGAAAAAAGCAACGAAAAAGGTGGAAAAGTTTGAGCTGTTGTTCAAAAAAAAAAAGAAAAAAAGAAGTCACGGCATCGATGGTTCAATGATGGAAGATTTGATAGTCCTCGCACGATAGATAGAGAAAGAAAGAAGGATTTGGAGAGCGAAAAAAAAAAAACTGGAGCAAGTGAAACGTGTTAAGAAGTGGCAGGAAGCGTAACCATATAAAGGATGAATGAAGCGAAGGCGAGAGGGCTTCAGTCGGTTTTTCCCTCCTTTAAGGGAGGAAAATTGGAAGCTTTATCGCCGTTTGATTGGAAATGTTTTGTAGCTCTATCCATCGCTCGTCTTCTCACGACTTTTAACCACGTTTCTTCGACAGCCAATGTATATAACTATGGACAGTCGTTGTTGCCGCAGCCTCTGGAGATCGCCAGTCTATCAATAGTCCTGCCACTACTCGCAAAGAGGCAAAACAAAAAAGAAATAAGAGCTTTATCCTTACGGCGCGCTAATTTCTCTTTGAAACAATTCGCAAACGAATGAAAGAAGACAGATGGATAAAAGACGATTGGACGTTGATATGATTTTGCTTCGATTTTTTTTTTTAACTTTTCTTCTTCATCAACGAACTTGAAATGTTCCAATGACGACATTGCACAAGGGACAAAACCTCAGTCAAGCACACGCTAATATCGTCGAATTTGACTTCAATTATTGGGGAAAAATAACATTTCTGAGTGTTAATTTATCATTAAATTAGCTATTTGTGAGGCTAAACGTGTTAGACCTGATCGAGACTTGTAAATCCACGATTCGTCCATTTTGGACTAACTTTTTGCCCGACAGTCCATCCAGTAATACCTTAAGGCCTTAGGCCACTCTAGAATTTTCCAATAATTGATTTTTTTTTGTTAAAAATGTACCTTAGTACCTATAAAATTATATTCCAAAAGATTATGGGTATGAAAAATTGCTAAGTACTCGATTTTCGAATTCTAGAGCAACCCCTCTTGATTCATGTCGTGCCTTTCTACTAAATTTAAACGCGTTTATCTCAAAACTACATTTTTCAAGTCGGCCGGACTCATAACTCAAACAAATATCAACCGATTCACTTGAAATTTTAACTGTATATTTAGAATTACATTTTCTGAGGCACCACGTAGAATTTTTTAAATTATATTGCACCGTTCCTTTTTTATAAACAATTTTCTGACGATTTTCTCATGGCATTTTATACTTTTTGTTTTAGAAATGCGCCATTTTGACAAAAAACAATATATAAAAAAAAATCCTACGTATTTCTATAGCTATTCTTATATATAATCGAAAAAACTTTAGTGTCTCATCATAACTCAAAAATAATAAGAGCTGTTGGTTCGGCCGGTCACACTTCAAATCCTAAAGAAACGGTAAGAGCCAAGACAAATGAAACTTTTTGTGATGATCATCCCCCCGTGCTCAAATCTATTTTTCTCGTCCATGAAATATTCATCAACACTTGGATCTTTTATATATACATGTACTCTGAAGTATATGAATATATTTATATTGTAGTCGGTGCTACTTTTAATGAAAGCTCACCAGAAAAATGCGTCGAGACTTGGATTGAAACTAATGGTCGAAGGATGAGAGTCGAGGAGCTTTGTTGTACGATAAATCCACCTGTCTACACATTTTGGCTCGCCCCCGGTAATAACTGGTGGACATTTCTCACTGCTGTCTCGTTGCACTGATCCATTCACGAGGTCGAGAAGTGCTGGAAGTATTAAATGCAGCTCAGCACTGCCCACAGTGAATTTCTGCCTTGCTGGACGTGGAATTCCCAAAATCCCAATAGACGTCCGATCTAGACGAGCTGGATGATATTTCACGTAGAAAATAAAAATAAGCTTGAAATACAGAGTGCTCGACTGTTGGAGACAGGAGGGGCAAGGAAGAGAGCGGAAGTGTGAGGACCAGAAGCAAAGACAGCTATGTCCGTTATTTTGATTGGGCTCTCTAGTTCTATTTCGTGCGTTTCCACTTATACAAGGGTTATGTATAGAGCATGTGAAGGAGACTGCATCAAAGCTTGCACGATTCCCATATAGCAACTCGTTACGAATTTACGATCGGCAAATAGCCGCTTGTGGAGCAATTCCTTGCTCGATCAAATTTCACATGCAACCATCTCTCGTTGGGTTGTATGTACACTGCCGGCCAAAAGGTTGAATACACCAGTCGAAATTTCTCACAGCACTAAAAGTTAGATAGCGGACTCAAAAATGAAGATAATTGAATTTCCCAAGTGGAGTTTTAAAGAGGATAAATTCACCCTTACTTTGCTTTTTTAGAAAATTTTTTAAGATTTTTTTTCTCCCCGTTACGCACTTTTGAACGTGGCCATTTTTCGGCTATTTTTTGGCCGTTGAAAATTAACTGCAAATTTTAGGGAAAATTTTTTTCTCGGTTTTTTTTTCATGGTAATCTTGAAAAGGATATCAAAAGCTATATTTGTATTTTTTAGAAAGTCTCGTACGATTTTTTTTCGCCCCAGTATTGCATTTTTAGCTAAAAAAATACATGTTTTAGAAAAAAAAGGCGTAATCGAAGAACTATAGGGTTTCAGAAGAAACGTCAAGAGAGTAAAAAGTTGCATGGGTTCACACTGGAGTGGCTAGAATTTTATCAGAATTTTTTTTGGACATTTTTTTGCCGTTTTCGTTTGGAACTTTGATGAGTGGAGAGGCTCCAGTTAGGAATTATGGGGTCTAGGAAAATATATTAAGAAAAAAAATTCATTTACATTTTTATTTTTGACTAACTACAATTTTTCTAGATGTTCTTTGTTTTAATTTTTGAAAATTAAAATGAAAAAAAAATGAAGATCGAAAAATAAATAATAAAATGTTCGACTAGTGTGTCCAAACTTTTGGCCGGCAGTGTATGAGGATGAAACGGGGTATTATCCAATGCTATATACGTGCATATGTATCTGCAGACAGGGAGGGATGGATAGAGAGAAAGAGAGAGCGATGTAAACGTCTCCTTCCATATGTATGCACACCCACATAAGACAAAGTCCCCAGGGTAGAAAATTCGCATGTAGGAACTGGAAAGGATCCTGCTGGGTGTCTTATCAAAGTGGTGGTATCATCGCGTGACTTCCTAGATTCAACGAAACAGAGCCGAGTGAATTCGAAGTTTGGAATAACAAGAGTGGTGCAATAGCGATTGTCTACAACAGGCCTACCATAGATCGTCAGAATTCGTCTTCAGGGAAAATGGTACTAAATCTCGGAGTGACTATGGCCGGGCTTATCTGGTTTACGATTTATCAACCCCGTGTGTCTCCGAGGAAACGAGTCAAATCACAGGATCTGGAAGGATTATTGTAGCGGATAACATTTTTGCAATTCCATTCTCCAGTTGCCGAGAACTCGTGACATTCTCTTCGTCAGACCAAACTCCGTGGCAGTAGTATTTCGCGAACGTAAACGCGAAGCCCCGAATCACACGCGTTCCACTCAATGCATACAAACTTCATCTAAACTCTCGTTAATCAAACACCAATTTCCGGAAAATCCGAGTGACGTTCTACAGTTTCGGGACAATCGAGATCCTTCCGTTCACCAATCCGGATCTCTTGCCGTCGTGCAATTCATTTTCTCCAATCCATTCCTACTCTCGATGAATCGAATTTCCGTAAGACGTTATATATGCCCGAGCAAAACTTAATTTATCTTTGAAAATCCGCAGCAACTTCGTCTTCGCGATGAGTTTGAAAAAAGAAAGAAAAAAAAAAAAACTTTTTCTCGATTGACCCGATTTACGTATAATTCGGCCGATCCCGCGAATAAAAGCTGTTCGTTCTGTTCGTATCAATGGTACGGTGGACGATCGATGGAGGTCTGTAGAGCCCGAATGATTTGACCTGTAGCAAAATTCACTATCCTTGAAACAGTCAGTTGGCTATGAGCCAGGCGGATATACAAGTTACTAACCAACACCATTTCGCCTTCGTTCATCGTATATTTCGTAGGTTTGTGTATTTATAGATGTGTATGGTACATTGCAACAAGGCAGAGGGGCTGTAAAGCTCGTCGGAAACTGCCACGGTGGCGTTCAATTTCCACCAACCATTGTCAATATATTCGTCGAATTGGTACTTAATCGTTTCCTTTAGGCTCACGATTTGGATGAGTCACGGAAAAATGGCTGTTCATCAATAATCAACCATAGTCAACATCCGTTGGATTTGCTATCCTATTCCACATCGTAATGTAGAAACCCTCGTCAGCTTAGGGTATGTTCATCCTATTATTCCTATTTGGCCTCTCATAGCATCGAGAGGCATTTTATCAAAAGTCCATCGACATCTTCCCGTGCAAAAAATTGGCAGGGCCTAAAAAAAGGCCTAATACAATTCGGGGCCTTCAATGGATTATTTGTGGATTCCGTAGTAGGGTTTTCCATAAAAGAGCCGGACCGGGCCCCTATTGGGGAATGGTTGGATAGGTTGGTTGACTAAAACTATGGTCTATGTATGGAGACCAAGTAAAGGCCTTTAATGGGTGTTGTTGTAGATTCCCTAGTGACCGATTTCCCCAATACTACTAAACTTTGCTATTGTAGAGGCAAATCAGTATAAATTGCTTGACTAAAGAATTTTTGGCATAATAATAATCGAGGTCGATTGAATATAATACTTAAACTATGCGTTTAGTAGACGAGCTGTGATGTCTTGAAGCAACACGCAGGCAGTGCGTTCATTGGAACAATGTGGGATCATACGTGTCAAAATATGCAACAGAATTCTAAGCCTCAAATGTATCAAAATAACACATTTCTTTTTCACGGTGCACACACTCGCACGTATGCATATGGCTGCAATAATTTTTATAAGGCACCGTTGAGGCAGTTTCAAAGGGCCTGGTTAGTTTTCCTTCAATGGCCCGCGGTAGCAAAGTGTGACCGGCCGCTGATGGCCCATGCGAGGCTTCCACACTAGGGCCTTAATAACGTTAGGGAAAATTAAGATGGGCCTGATCAAATCCCGAACTCAATTTCCGCACGGGATCGCTCTGACAAAACCAAGCTCTAAAGCTGCACGTTAATTCAGCTGCAGAGAAGTCCGAAAAGATAAGAATAGATGGAAGCCCGCACGGGGCAATGGGTCTTTCGATTGGGGATTCGACTATTGAGGAGGAAGTCATGGGAAGCTGGAAGTCCTGGTGGTCAATGGTTTTGGTCAGTGTTTACGCCGAAGATTTTGCAAGGTGAATCGATCTGAGAAAAGCTGGCCGGGAGCCTGGCGAACCGCACTGGAGATCCTCTCCAGGATTATCTGAAACAACGATTGCTCGTATAGGCCACGACTAGACGGAGCTGACTGTAAAGCTATTTGGCATGGAATTGCGAACCGTGTCTTTCACATATCCAGGGGTCGTTAAAAGCTTGCACCAAGCTGCTTCCGGTGGTGCCATCTTACGACTAACCCTCCCGTGCCTAATAGAGTGTGTGTTCACCACGTGGCATAGGGAGTTCCGTTCTGTCCTACGCTATTACTCAACAGCAGCATCTGGTACACGGTGCAAGGCCATAGAACATTATTACATATTAGTGCCGGTTGTAGCAGAGTTTTCGGGGCAGCGGTGCGAAAGAGGGAGAAAGAGGAAGCCGGGCTGAAATGTATGGACAAAGAAAGAGAAAATAGCTTGGGGAAATCGACAGTAACTCCATGCGATAGCGAGGTAACGCCTCCGCAGTAGGTTCACTACAGAAACTTACACACACGAATGGGATGAACGTTCGAGCGTGAGTAACTCCTCCGTTCTGACCCCCGTACGGTCGTTTACCACTTAGTCGGTGGGTACGGGTGAGGCGCGAATCCCGAGGGAATCTCGTTTGGCGACACCAGCCCCGCCACGCGAGCTCCTAATATAGCTCTCGCAGCAGCAGTAAAGCACACCAGAAATTCTCATTTCCATGCGTGCTTCCACGTTATGCGGCACATGGAGAAACACGCCCCGTTCACGTCATTACCTTATCATTCGCAGCTGGATTCGGTGTAATTCTCACACTCTCCAGCAAGTTCAGGTACACCAACCCTTCTGATCACTATGTCTCTCATTCTCACCCTTCCATTCGTTCCTATTAATCAGGACCTCGCGCTTCCCTGATGTGTTCATTTTTGGAGCCAATGTCTTCTCGTCTAGTTTCAGAGACCTTTAACCCTTGTTTTCCAAAGGGCAACGTCATCTAGGTCATCTAGGACATCTAGGTCTTTCTAGGCATCAAAATGTTCTAGACTGTTCCTTTTATCTCTTCGATATCACAACGGTATAGGATGTTTTTTCAATGAATGCAATTTGGCTAATGGCTGTTTTTGCACGGGATGACTAAAGAAAAAGAGAAACCAGTTTCGATGAGGACTCGCACACACCAGATAACTTGTTTCCCGATGACGAAGATAGGTACACAGAGAAGAAGAAAAACACTAATGAAATGCAGACAGGATTGTCCATTGCAAGAGGTTGGCAATTCTGTAATACGTTAGAAAGCTGCTTCTTTTTATTTTGGACAACTTCGCATAAAATAAAGGTTCGCCCAGTCTCGGTAAAAGCTCCTCCATATGAACTCTAAACGACATCTTCTACTAAGAAACTGCTTTTTATCTGCCACGTTGGTAATTTCTTATTTTCCCCATCTTATCACGTCGATTCGGCTTTTCTTGAAAAAAGAAAATATGCAGCACGTGCTGACTGCGAGAGGGATTTACCGTTGGAGCTAGGAAGGGAACGCACTAGGCCGATCGAATATAACTCGCTGTTAGGGTGCCTCGATTCAAGCAGAATGGAATAGACACACATTCATGCATACACATACACATAGAACGATAAATCTGCGGACTGCACACAAACCCGAGCCAGAAGGGGAGGAGCTGATAGTGACCGAGAGCGTTCATGTTTTGCGCATTCGGTTGGCTAACGGCCATAAATTCTGCGTCCTCTCTCTCTCTCTTTCTCTCGTCCCCTTGGATTTCTCTTCGTTTAGCCTTCGCCTGGCAATGGCACACCGTATACTCCATTTCTTAGATGTACATCACCTTAAAAGCTCAACTTCATTCATAAAGAAAATCACGTATCCATACTCCTTTGTGCATTATTGGTGCTCGATCCGTCGCTTACAATAAAAGTCCCTTGCAAGCGTCACTTTGTGGGCCTTCCAGATTTTGCGGATCTGGAAAACTGGAACATGAAATTTCGTCGGCACCTTGTAAGATATCCCGAATTCGATTTTACCACAATATCATTGACAGATGTAATCATGTTGGAATTAGCATTAATCTTATTATTCCAATCGCCCATTTCAGAGGAATTTTTTCCTCGTCTAGCCAATCGAACGATTCCAACATGCAAATACTCTGCGGTGATGACGGTCGATTCTGTCTGGCATCATTCCCAATTTTTCGAGACCGTCCGAGTGGCAGCATACAAATGTCGTTGAATTCTCGCAGCCTCTCGAGTTGGCCCACGAATACGCGAAATCCAAAACTCTCGGACGTCCGTGAAGACTGGTACTGGAAATTTCCTAATAACGAAACGGCAGTGTTGGCAGAATCTGAGAGAACTGGAGGGGCGAGTTGGCTGTACATGCGCGTTGTTCACAGAGAATAGCACACGGCGACAACGCCAAGTGCTTCGGTTAATTGCTTTAATTCAATTACACCAAAGCGTAGAATAGTTTCATTATCTTAAAAGATCTTACCATCCTCATTTCGCCCATCCGTAACATCCTATAACGTTGTAGCTGCTCGAGGTGTTCTTGTTTTTTTTTCCTCCTACCTCCACGAAACTACTTTAACAGAGATGACAATAAAAGTCCGAGGCTACTTGCTTGGTTGCATCTTGAGGCGATCGGATCTTCGAGGCAACCCAACGCGTCTTTAAAATCACCGTGCCAAGTCCACTTCGAATTTTAAGGACAAATGGATTGTCTTCGATTCCGGAATGGACTGAATCGACTTTTGAACTTTGTCTAGCGTACTTTGGTGTACTTTGAAGACCTATGGGGAAGCTCAGTACCTACAGTGGGTTCTTCAACGGCAAAGATTTTATTTTGTCCAAGTGAAGGCTGCCGGAAAGGGAGATTACGCGGGTAGAAGTTTGACTCAGTAAAAAGTACTGCCCCTTATCTGCCTTCCCTAGGATAATATCAGGCAATGGTCAGGCCTTCCGACGTAGATCAGGTTCACCATGTAACAGGTCTTAGGCCAGAGCCCAATCCGTCGTTCTCTTTTTCGCGAATTGATCAGGAACTCGTCAGGAACGGTAGCTTATCATTGATGAAAAAAATACTTATAATGGTAAATAGAATTACAATATATGTATTGGTTTCATCCTAATCTATCTATCTAGAGTTCTGACTGACTGACTGACTGACTCATCATCGCCCAGCCTAAGCCGCTAAATGTTCATTGTTATTTTGTAAGCACCATTTAGGAAGGGATTTTTCAGAATTCAACCCCTAAGGGGAGAAAGAGGTGGCAAAGTTTGTATGGAATATAAAAAAAATCCGGTCTAATTTACTTGAAACTTTGCATAACTGCTCCTAGACACAATTAATGAAATTTCAGCGTTTTTGGGAAATTCAATCCTTAAGGGGAAAAGAGGGTAGCAAAGTTTGTATGGTAAAAAATAAAACAGTTATGTGACTCACTGACAACGCACAGCCTAAACCGCTGAAGATAAAAAGATGAAATTTGAAAGATATGTTCCTCACAAGATGGAAGTGCATTAAGAGAGGATTTTTCGAAAGCCACAACCCCTAAGAGGATGAAATTGGATGTAAAAGTTTGTATCGAAAATTGCATTCCTTGCGTGTGTCAATTTGAAACTCGGTATAAATATTCTTCAAAACGCATATTTTAAGTGTTTTCAAAACAACCCCTAATAAGGGATGAAACTTTAAAAAAAGTTTCTATGGGTCAAATTGAAAGTTAATCATTTATAAATATCTTTGATAGAGTAAAAAGCACAGTAGCTTTACACAGTTCTTCGAGTCGGCCTCCACTTTTGCAAAAATGTCCATATTCTGGTCGGGTACACAATAAGTAAAAGTGTACTTGCTCGCAATGTATTCCGGCTAGAACATTTTAATTTCGAAACATAGAGGGTAAGACGTATAAAACAACTTCGTGATCTTCCCGGTATGTTTTATTCAAAGGCCCGGACAGATGAATCAGAAGAGGCAAGCCTGGCCAGATTGCGACCCAAAGTAAGAAATGCCCGGTGACATTTCTGCACGGGCAGTACCGCTTCTGAAATGTAATCCTGTTGATACAAAAAATGCGGTAAAAGCTGAGTGAATGATGGACATTGGATACCTTGGCCGGATTTCGCCTTGTCTCATGTCTATCCTTTTTGACAGTCAGAGTGAGCCTCTCCTCAGGAATCTCTGATAAGTATCGAGCGGAAAGAATTCACATCCATTTACGCAATACCAACATCACGGTGTCACCAATGTGATCCTTTTTCACTGGCAGCTTCCTCGCGTATATATCGATGTGTGCATATGTATGCTTGCCCTCCCCCACCCCCCTTCCCCACCCTTCCAGCACTTCGGATAGCGCACATATCCTTCCAGGGTGAATTGCATTTGAAATTGTAATTTCTTTTATACGCCTCGAATCCGCTATCCAAACGATAAAGCTCGTTTGGAATTCCCGCAGTTTCGTTTCCGCTCGTTCGCGCTGGTTCGCAGATAGTTTCCAGTACTCGATTCGCCCATCCCAATCTGCCCTATATATTTTCACCCCTTCTCCATCCGTCCGATGCTCCACGTTTGCGCCATCACTATTTCAACTCCCTCGCTTACTCCACCGCGCGTGATTCTTTTGCTTTCTTGCTTCCCAAAAACGTGCATTATTTTACATTTGACGTGTACATACCGACCAGTCGTCCTTGGCGGTTTTACACCCTCATTTTGCTGAAATCGGAACGACGTGTTGCAAGAGTCGAATTCACGCGAATAAAAAATCCATAGAAGGATTGCAGAGGCGAGCTTGAAATAGTCACTCGTAGGAATGAGCAGCTACATTGACTTTTTTGAAATTGAATTTCCAGGTCAAATGCTTCGTTCTAGACTGAGGAATTAATTTAAATTAAACGAAAGAGACTGCGCTCTTTTCAGTTTCAAATTGAAATCCGTGGCTTTTGTAGCGTTCAATGAGAAACGAACGGGGAGGCACAAAGCAGATCAACGATAAGAGAAAACAGCCTGTTTTCTTCTTGTGTGGTCTCGTCGTAGTGACGATTCTTGCCCTTTGGGAAAATCAACTTGCACGAAGAACAAGTTTTCGGTGCTTGAAACGTGGAGTCAACTCTGGAAGCATCCGCATCATGAATGACGTCCGTGTGAATAGCAAAACAGGTTGATTGACTTGTGCTGGCAAACCCTAGGTCCTTACACATTGGGGTGGCTTTGTCGTACATTCATTGATTCGATAGGATGGGGAGAGGCATGTTGGGCAGTCGGGTTAATGTTATTCAAAAAATTTTACCAAATCATGTTGCATACGTCTGATTTTTTAATGCAATTCTTACTTTGCTCGACTTACCTCATATCCATGCTCAACTTAGCCCACTATCGAGGCAGGTTGAGCAAATATGGCCTTAGTCATTTGAGAGCGATTATCTGTGAAACAATGAGGATGACAGGAATTTCACATACAGACTTTTTTCCCCAGATAAAATTCGTATTGACCAAAGTAGGTTTCATTTTCATATGGCAGACTGTTAAGAAATTACAGGGCGATAAAACTTGCTGAACATGCCCCTCCCTATCCTACGTTGAACACTTGCGAGCAAGGAATGTCAGAATTAAGCTGACGGGTGAACGAACTTTCTTCATTCTGATCCTGGCGTGTTACTCACATCTGTACTTGGATTCTGTTTGACAAAAGCGTGTACGGCTACATTTTTTTCCTGACAACCATGAGAGGGTAGGATTGAACGCGAGCATATAGCAAGACCCTTCCATTAAGATGCTTTATACGGAAAGCGTCAGTTGTCGTCCAACCGTCGTCAATGACGAACCATTTATTATCCGGAAAATACGTCGAAAAAACCACGCACTTCAGCAAAAGAATGTTTGGACCACGATTAGGACAACGTAATTTTTTCGGACGAAGTTTCTTTTTGACTTTCTCCTATGAATCATATCTGGTCTACCAACACCAATAGAAACTAACTAAATAAATATAAATAATCAATATAAATCTATATATAAATTAATATATATATATTTATTTGATACAGACATTCCAGACAATTTCAGTACTTCGACTGAAACTTTGCTGAGGGTCTCACTTCCAGCCCGTAGTAATCTCATACCATCGAAAATTGAAAGCAACGAGTAAATTTCGCGGTTCGACCTACCGCTTACCAGAGCTTCGCGTTTCTCCAAACTCGAATATTCGACCCCTCGACTCCTAGGACCACCTATATCAGCTTCTGTGGTTTTGCCGAACGCGATCCCATACTTGATTCTCCCGGTCGTGGTTTTCTGGGAGATTTGTTCCTTTCGCCAATCTCTCCGGTTCATTCATTCACCACGAGCTTACCCTATGAGAGCCATTTATCCAACGGCCAAAATTTTTTTAATACGCCGGTCGAGATATGGTATTTGCATATCCAGGAGTTGATTTTCATTTTTGCATTCCGGTGTTTTACATTTTTATTATTTTGATATTGTTGTATATGCATAGTTCCGTAACAAAAGTCGATTAAATTTCAAACGCAAAATATGTAGGAAAAAAACGATTTTAATCAACTGAATATGTTCCACTCTGTTCAATGACTCTCTGCCATCTCTTCACGAGCTTTTTTATTCCACTTTCATAGAAGTCCGGAGAATTTTCAGCAAAGAAGTCATCCGAGTTGTTTTTGAGGACATTCAGGGAACTGAAGGTTTCGTTGTTCAAAACTGTTCTGTAGCGCTCGGAACAAGTAACGGACTATACGGTGGGTGCACCAAGACATCCTACCCAAGCCGCAATAACTTTTGCCGGGTCATTAGAGAAACGTGTGGCCTAGCATTGTCGTAGTGGAACGCTACACCGTTTCTGCTCGCCAATTCGGGCCGCTTCTGATCGATTGCCCGCTTTAATTTGGCTAGTTATGAACAGTAGGGTAGAGAGGGACATGTTGGGCAAACTTAGAATTATCGCCCTGTAATTCCTTAAGGCCTTAAGCCACTCTAGAGGCAAAAAGGGCCTATTTTGTGATTTTTTTCAGCGAAACCATAAAATAAATTGGAATTACAAAATAGGGATTTTATTATACACGTAATTGACTGTACAAAATTATTTTTTCACAGCAATACATGTCAAAATGGCAACTGTGCAGTATTTTTTCGATGAGGCCTTTATTTCTGGAAGGTCAACGGCCGAATCAACAGCTCCTATAATTTTTGAGCTATGATGAGACTCTAAAGTTTTTTCACTAGAGTTTTTTCGATTATATATAAGAATAGCTATAGAAGCACGTATGATTTTTTCGATATATTGTTTTTTGTCAAAATGGCGCATTTCTAAAACAAAAAGTATAAAGAGCCATGAGAAAATCGTCAGAAAATTATTTATAAAAAAGGAACTATGCAATCTAATAAAAAAAATCCTACGTAGTGCCTCAGAAAATGTATTTCTAAATATACAGTTAAAATTTCATGTGAATCGGTTGAAATTTGTTTGAGTTATGAGACCGGCCGACTTGAAAAATGTAGTTTTGAGATAAACGCGTTTAAAGTTAGTACAAAGTCACGACATGAATCAAGACGGGTTGCGCTAAAATTCGAAAATCGAGTACTTAGAGATTTTGCATGCCCAAAATCTTTTGACATATAATTTTATAGGTACTAAGGTACATTTTTAACAAAACAGAAAAATCCTAGACTGGTCTAAGGCCTTAACAGTCTGTCGTATAAAAATGAAACGTACTTTGGTCAATAGGAAATTTATCTGGGAAAAAAAGTTTGTAGATAAAATTCCTTTCATCCTTATTGTTTCACCGATAATCGCTCTCAAACGACTAAGGCCACATATGCTCAACCTGCCCCGATAGCGGGGTAAGAGAGCTTTTTCGGGTGTGAACCAGCCTTTGCGACCGTCTGAACAGCCTCCCCGAGCTTCGACCATGATCTTTTTCGACCGAAATCGCTGTAGACAATCCACTCGTGATCGCCAATAATTATTCACTTTAAAAATGTTTCGTTTCGATGGCTTTTCAGCAGCACTTCATATGGTTGACGCATGTGCGAGCGAAGAAACAACTGCAAACGACATCTGTCGGAATTTCGCTATGGAATTATGCATAGACCCAATATCTGTCTATCTATCTATCTCTTTCCAATATTCAACGCTTCGCGTTTCCGTCGTTTTGAATAAATTTTGAAATAACGCTAAGAAATCCAGAGATAACGAGACCATGGTGAGGGATTAACCTTCAGCCTCGATTCAAGCCACGTAACTTGCCAAAACCGCGTTCATTTCATGCACGTTGAAAAATGTTACGAGGCCGTAAAACGTTTCCCGCAAAATCCACGTGTCGTCACGTTTTCCAATGTCACGCCGTATCTTTCGTGGAGAATGGCAGTGGGGCAGGGGTGAAAGGGGGGAGGGGGACTACGAAGCTCTCAATACGAGCAGTAACATACAGGGCGAATTGAGAGTTCCGATACACGAGGGAATATACGTAACTACGTGTACCGTAGAGAGAAAACGACTGCGTATGTATGCGCAGTAACTTTCGTTCAACATGCCATGAGGCCCACATCCCCGTCTATAAAACATACACACTGGCATACATAAAGAAAGTGTGGATGTGCGTATTTTTGTTCGCTTGTGTCGAGGCGCCGAGAAGAGGAAGATGGTTGGAATTTTACGAGACCATTTTATGGAGCTTCCCCATCACGTCGCAGCTCTGTTCTATGGGGTAACAACGACATTTTCCCTCCCAGTTACGAGAAATAATCCCCCCCCCCCCGTTTTCCTCCTTCCTACTTTCCCATCGCTTTATCGTTTCAACGTCTCTGGCTCGTGGCAAAATTCAGTGATTGCAATTTTTTCACTCACACACATACATACAAGTACTATTGCCTTGCCAAGCCCATGGAAGATGTGTCCAAAGTGAAAGAGAAAAGAAGACTTAGACAGAGAAAGAAAGAAAGCTTTAGGATCTTTGGAAGAGGTAACTGGTGATGACAATTTTATGATTCGATCTTACTATGAGCCACTCTTTTGTATACGAAAAGATGATTGTGAACAAAACCAGTTTTTGTTAGGCTGGCCCTTCCTGCCCCCCCCCCTCCCCGCCCAAAAAAAAATACTGGTTCCATCATTGGACATGACGGAGAACCAGCTGAAACTTTTCGCTTTTGCCTGGACGAGCAATGCGTTTTGCAAGCACTCTCGGGAGCATCCATGTACTGGCTGAACGCTCCCATTGCTGGAAAGATCGTAAAAGTCTACAAGAGCACAAGAAGGAATGTGACAAATGAAACTACGAAACAGATTCCAAAGATATCTGGAAATTCTGCTTTTCTCTTCGCCTAGTCCATTGTTCGAAGCCAAAGGATTGGCAGAAAAAGAACTGGATATTGCTCAACTCAGTTACATCAGACTTGATTTTAGCAGCAGGTTTTGATGAAACCATAAAATACCTGAATGAAAATTTTCGAGCCGCGTTCAAGCCGCAAAATAAAGGCCTCCTTCCCCGAGCAGAGAACGGCGATAGCGGATTATCAGGTACTTGAACGAGGATACAATGTTTGAAATACCAATACGTTAAGGTCTCTGATGAACCTCCCGAATGGCAGAAACTGGATATTGCCACTCAAAGGAGGCCAATGCAGAGCGCAATTGAACGTGCGAAACCCCAGGTGGACCTACTTCGAACGCTACCGTAGAACCTACCGGGCCCCCTTTCGGCCTACTGTAAGCGCACAATAGACCCTCTGGACCCTCCATTCAGCCTACTGTAGGCGCACTGTAGACCCTCAGAGCCCTCTATTCAGCCTACTGTAGGCGCACTGTAGACCCTCCGGGTCCTCCATTTAATGAAAACATATTTACTTCATCATCGTACGGGCTACCGATCAGGCCACAATGGAGTGTTGTTGGAGAAGATATCGAATTTCGGCTGAAATCAGGTTAGATGGGGTCGAGGCAACGGACTTGAGATCGAACGCAGGTTAAGGAGGCCTGTGTTCTGCGCGTTTCACTGAAACTGGGGGTCGAAAGAAGGTTGGGGAGGATTAACAGAGGCTACACTGGACCCAATGGAGGCCTCTTCATGGCACTGAACTCGACAAATGGGGGTTGGCAGGTTCAACGAAGGCTGGCAGTTTGTGCATTACAAAAGAAATGGATCCTCCGAGTGTTCAGAGGTGGCTATACATTTTGTCTAGGGATATCTAAGTTAGCAAAGAACGAAGTTATTTTTCACAAGCTTTCGTTGGAAGTTTTATCATCGAAGTTATTTGCGTTTAAGTTATCCATGGTTGGAGGAACAGGACAAACGATAGCTACCAAACTGTATCAAAGTATGGAACGGATGGAGGCGTTTTTTTTATTTTCCGGGAGCAACTCAAGCATTGTTGAGAAACTTGGTCACCGGTAGGCTCTGTTATAGTCAGGGCAAAGAGAATCCATGGATTCTCCGGTGGATGTTGTAATTGCGAATCGAGCAAAGCTCGGGCTCTATAACGAGCCACTGGAGTCGTATTTGTGCTCTCCCGTATGTTACGAAACGCACACGCGTATCGGTAGATACGCGGGACAAAACGAATCCGGTATGTTGAATGTTTCGTTGGACCGATGGGAACGGCTGTTTTGCCGGTTCCCTGCTGGCCGATCGACAAAGCGCAGTATTCGCTTCCGGATGACCGCATCGTATATCGTGAATATACACATAGCTGTGTGCGAATATGTGAGACCTTTATCACCGCGAAGTACTTTTACCCGGCATCAACCGGAGAGATCCGGATTTCTCGTTACCACAGCTGGCCGTATCCGCACGAGGTATTTCCACGTCGTTGTTGAAACTGAAATTCCGCGCGGCATTCGATCTGCCTCGCTGAACCTCCGTCGTCGCCCGCTTTTCGTTAACCGTGTCCATTGGCGATTGGTCCCGTAATTCTATTGATTATAAGCCGGCGAAAGAGGACGAAGTGATGACGCGATGAGATACGAGAAAGCGGATGTAGCCAATCTACAATCTACAGCTGAAAATCGAGACTCCGGTTGAAGAACTTGCTGTCTTCTTTGGACAATCATCAATGAATGCACTATTCATCAGGGTTTTGGCGATTCTAGCAGCGGGGGTCAAGGGCAGTTGCACAGGCGATAGATGATCAGCTGCTCGTTGGAATTTTCCGGAAGACATGACCATTAGCGTGGCCTGGGGGCCCGCCATCAGAGAAAAATACTGGCTACGCCAATAGGCATGGCGGAGAACCAACGCAAGCTCTTTTGCCTGCATGAGCAATGCGTTTTGGAAGCACTCTCGGAAGCCCCCATGTCCTGGCCGAACACTCCCATTGCCGGGGAGATCCTGAAAGTCTCCAAGGGCACACGAAGGAAGGTGACAAATGAAACCTACAAAACAGATTCCAAAGATATCTAAACATTCGGTTTTTCTTGATGGCCATCCGGTCCATTTTCCAAAGCTAAAGGATTGGCAGGAAAAGAACTGGATATTGCTCAACTAAGTTCCTTCAGACTTGTTTTTCTTAACCCGAAGATTTAGCAGTTTAGCATCAGGATTCAATTAAATCTCTGACATACTCTTCGTTATGACCAATTTGATGATCAATAACCTAGAAGAGATTCCCTCATCAGAATCCAGATGGTGGTCACTACGAAGCACAAGGCGGAGACCTGGTGGCAAGAATTTGAAATATTTATTAAATACATTCGTCTTAGAAAATCAGATACATATTTTCTTAGTTCGAACGATCTCTATTTCATTTAAATATAATTACTTAGAATAAATAACCAATATCACTTTTCTCCAGGAAATATAAGCCTTTCAAGGTCTATATTGTTTTTTTTTAAATTTTTTATCAAATGTAGGGATTTTTTTCGAAATTCTGTTATTAGAATATATAAGTTTTGACATTCATACTGTAGTACCAATTTTTATCTATCTTTTTCAGATCCTTGAATAGATGATTTCAGAAAGCGTCCAGGGTCTCCAGCTGATACGGATCGGTATCTCCTGGTGATGTTTACATTCATCCCTGGGATTCGATTCGATATCGAACTAGATCTTGTTCTATAAATTTGGGATTCTAGCCTAGATCCTATGTAAAGTTTCTAGTTGGATTCTAACTAGAGTCCTTAATAGTTCCGGATCCTGGCTGGAATCCGATTTGCGAGCGTTACATTTCGCTCCAGGATCCGATCCAATGTCCGACTGGACCCCGATTGAGAAACCAGGATCCTAGTCCGAATCGGACTGTATCCATGACAGTATTTCTGCACCGGTTGTCTGGAAGAATGTGATTAGATCCAGCTTGAATGAGTTGGCCTTCCGGTTTCGATTCGACGTTGATCCAGGCTCGAAAGTTCTTGTCGTTTGCATCCACCATATTTGACTGCCATCTTGAGACAGATCTGTCATTTTCCCTTCACCGTGTGGATGAATGATCACTCGTAATTCGTTCCATTGCAAATTAAGCGATAGGACAAATAAACAACTCATCAGATAATTCGCACACACATACACTCCTATCTCGTGAATTCCCCGTTTTCGAATATATGGAGAAACCGCACGAGTTAACCAGAAAAAAAACCCTCGTTGGCCCTTTTCACGTGAACGATCGTAGGCATATCCATTTTATCAATTTTCGCTGACCCAATTCGCGGTTCAATCGCCAATCCGTTGGCTTTTCTCTCCGCTCACTAAATACCGACATATTCGCCTGTGGTTGAGCATAGGAGTAACCAACGGGTCTATATTTTTTGAATCTCGGTGACAGTACCACGTATGCGGTCAGTGGATTCACTCAGTTCGAAGCTTTCATTGACGCCGGAGCGCAGCGAACGAAGCGTATCTTGTCGATTTTTTAAATTTTCTAAACTATGTTGCTACGGTAGCGGCGAATTACCCAGGGACCCAATAGCTGGTGAATGGACACTTCGTCGGCGAAGCTGCGAAGATCTTCCTCCATAAGTAGATATCGTTAAGAGACATTTGGCGAGTCCATGACGTGGAATCCAAATGAGTTGAGGGATTTGCGTATCCCATAGCGTCAGAGTCTTCTTATCAACCTCACTTTTCCTTTGTTCCTTATTTCCAAACGCCCTCAGTATTTGCTTGAATCAACCCTCTGCTATGGAACCTGGCGAATTCTTATCTTTTTTTTCCTGTTCTGTTGGATTCGTAAGATTGATTTGGCTTACCATTTTCTCACTTTTCTTCGCCGCAAAGTACTCTCATCGATTATTGATTTTTTTCACAGCCCGTCTACTAAATGCATAGAATATTTCATAAATCCAAAATGGAAGATAATACTCAATTCGGAATTCTACATCAATGATTTTTTTATTATAACTCGTTGTTTCCAAATGTCATGAATTTTTTTTTGTTATTTTTATCCAATTGAACATTGTTTAAATTTATTTTTTGATTTTTATCCAAGTAAACATTGCGATTACGCCAGTTTCGCCAGGTCAGCATTCTTTATCATCTACATGCTACGAGGATATTTGAATCTCCGAAGATAACGAGAAGTTATATGTACATTTTTTTCCGGCAAAGTGGAGAGGCCAGGTGCATGAAGGAAAGTATACTGATGGCTCCACTAGCATCTGGAGAGCGTATCAGATAATCTTATCTAGTCGAAAGCTTTAGCAGTGTCGTTTCACGCAAGGCAACCTAAACAGCATTCCTTTCTCTCTGTCTCATTCTTAGTGTAGCCTAGCCTGGAGCCAATGGAGTTTCGCCACATTGCCGGCTTTTCGTACGTACTCTTCGCGACGTTCTTACCCCTCCTCTGCCCTGCTCCCTCTCCGCCCAGCAAAGAACAATCAGAAGGTTTTCCAAAAAAGAAAATGACGAAGACTATGGTTCAGCGATACCAAGCCTATATAATAAGCCTTTAGCCTTCCATAAAGTTGATTTTCTTCCGTTAATTCATCTCTTCTTGTTTTTCGATTTTCAGATCGTTGTAAATATATATCCCGCCTAAATGAGTTGAATCAGCAAACTCCTGCGGCTTTTGCCTTTCTCTCTCTCTCTCTCTCTCTCTCTCTCTCTCTCTCTCTCTCTCTCTCTCTCTCTCTCTCTCTCTCTCTCTCTCTCTCTCTCTCTCTCTCTCTCTCTCTCTCTCTCTCTCTCTCTCTCTCTCTCTCTCTCTCTCTCTCTCTCTCTCTCTTACTCAATTTTATCTCGACCCTTTCGACTGTACCTCTGCGTATTCCCGGAAATCTCTCATTCTAATCCAACAACGGTGTGGTTCGTGGCCCGGTTCCGATAGTCGCATTCTCCACCCCCAGGTTTTCGGATATCCTGAGTGGAATATCAATCGGGGCAATCCTCTGATTCTACTCTCTCTCTTCCTTTCTGACTCTCTCTCTCTCTCTCTCTCTCTCTCGACTCTCCATGGCTCTCTTCTCTTAGCTCGAATAAAACTCAAGAACTTGGCTGGTTTTCGTTCTATGATGTGACGGTACCGTAGTGCACCAAGTGTGTGTGTGTGTGTCCCTTGCTTCCATCGTTTCTACCACTGGAGTCTCCAGCCCTTTTGCATATATATTGGTAGCCGAGTGCGCACCGTAGGTCGCCACAGAGCTCGCGGTGATGGCACCAGACCTTTTGTAACCAGAAATAGACAACGTGGCTCTTACGGTTCGCGTTGTTCGCTCCAGGCTTCATGAAATTGCAGGCCACATGTCCAAAACACGCGATCCCTTGTTTCCTCTTCTTTCTTTTGTCTTCGCTCCACTTCCATATGCCGTTGTGCGCCACGTTCGAATATAAGGACAAAAATCCAAAGCACAGTTGGGGTTCCATCGCTAAGCTAAAGAAAAATAAAAAAGACTATCCGAATTTACATCCTCTGGCTGTTTGGGTTTATTTGCGACTAGAATGACGTAACTTCTTGACTTTTTTTTTATTGATATCTTGTAATTACGTCTATGATTTTATGAATTCCAAACTTTGAGAAATTATTTTTCCCTCTTCAATTATTCCATTGAAGTTTGCATCGTTGAAACGTAAAACTATTTAAAAAAAAATGTTCTATCTCTTTACATTTACTACAAATTTATTACAAATTTATTAAAAAATTATTACAAATTTATTACAAATTTATTACAAATTTATTACCAATTTATCACAAATTTATTGCAAATTTATTACAAATTTATTACAAATTTGTTACAAATGTATTACAAATTTATTACAATTTATTACAAAGGATTTTTTTTACAAATTGCTGTTGTAAATTTCCAATAAACAATATTTGAGCGATTTTCACAGCCTGAAACAGCCAAAGAAAAACATCGAATAATTAAACTTCAACGATGCAAAATTCAACGTCATTGAATTCTGCAATAATTTATAGTAGCTATTCTTCGAAAAACGTTTCCCACGGAACGTGCTCGACTAAACTCGCGCGATACTTTCTTTCCCCCTTCACGTTTTCTGCACTAGACGCATTACGCTCTCGGGGAAAATACATAACTCGTATCTGTCTCGTAAGAAAGCATGCCCGCAGCCGGTAGCTTCGAACCAGACTGACTGATGAGTATAAAAGGAAAAAGTGCATCGACATGGCCAGGGATATAGATGGAGGTATAACGTTTAATCGAGGTAAAACTTTCCACATTATATATATACATATATATATATATATATAAATATATATATATACACATATATATACCAAAAGCTCAAACTTGATCTACGTTCATTAAGGTCAATGGGCAGTTGATAGCACTTGTTATTTAATTGAGTATTCAATTACTCGAAGCTCCGAAACGTATAAAAAGTTGCTGGTGTGTTGGTCCTCTGGCGATCACCCATGCTGAGCATCGTTGGCCTCGAACTTGGATTGTAGATCGTCAAGTGAATAGAACTAGACCATCCCACGCATACATCCTGTCTCTGATATCGTCTATCTCCTATTGCCTTGTCTCTTCTCCTTTCATCGTCTCTCTCCTTATCTTTCCTTCTTTCGCTCTGCGTCTGAGATTCACTTTCGGAATCAAGAGCACATGAATCTGAAAACTAATCGAAAGCTCAAATGCACCCTAGGCAAGCTCCCATCTTCCGGGCATCGATCTGTCAAACATTTGGAAGTAATCTACGAACGCATACTTTTAAATCTAAGATAACTCAGAAGAAGGCCTGCTTTACCTTGATCAACTCGTGTACCATTCTGCCTGTATGTTTGTTCTGTCCATTTTCTAACTTCGCCAATTACCAGCAATCTCTAACCATTTAACCCAGAATATAGTTATATCGGTGATCGGACAACCGCGTTGGAGTCTGGTTTTAGTTGCCGCAACATTGTCAACAGTGTCATTGCACTATTAACGCATTTGCGGTCTTTAGCCACGCATGAGACCTGGGTAATTCACGCGGTTCGTTCTATGATCCGAATCAATGAACGCTTGTTTTGCTTGCATTCGTCGTTCCTTTTCGATTTTTCGGTAGCCAGTGCACGCTCCCCATTCTTGTAGAGTTTGCCGACTATTTTGATTTTTCCTTATTTGATTTCCTTATAATGAGACTGATTGTTTTCAATCTTTTTATTCAAAGCAAATTACAATTTAACATTGTCTCCCTGGATATAACGTCCTTGGGAAGGCACACAGCGCTGGAGACGGTTCTTCCAATCGTCATAGCAGTGCTGGAACTCGGATACCGGAATAGCCTTCAGCTGGTTGATTACAGCTGTATGAATATTTTCGAGTGACCCAAAATGACGTCCCTTGACGTGATTTTTCAATGTCACGAAGAGGAAAAAGTCACAAGGACTCGAGTCAGGCGAATAAGGATGCTGAGGAGCCACAGGAATGTTTTTACTGGCCAAAAACCTCGTTTATTGAAATTTCTGTGTGACAGCAATTTTTCTCATGCCCAATTCATTGGTCAAAATCTGATGAACGGTGGTGTGAGTCAAATTCAACTCTTCCCTGATCATTCTGACTGTCAACCGACGATATGAACGCACAAGATCACGGATTCTGTCGACATATTCATCGGTTCTTGAAGACGAAGGCCTTCCGATGCGTGATTCATCTTCAATCGAATCTCTTTCTTCTGAAAATGCCTTAAACCACCGAGAAACCTGGGCTCTTGACAAAACACTGTTTCCGTAGGCCTGCTGAAGTTTTGCAAAAGTTTCCGTTGCACTGTGCCCGAGTCTGAAGCAAAACTGTTTCACGAAAAAGAAATCGCTACGGACAACCAAATGACTCTACCGAGTTCTAACTCGTACTGAAGACGTATAACATTTTCACTTACAGCTCCTCCAAGTTCCGCGTCCCAAATGTTGCCAGATTGAACGCTGTGTTGTTAATCTCATTACCTAATTTCCACACCTAGTAAAAAAGAGCTTCGTGACTGACTGGCTCACTCACATGTAAAAAACGCACAGCCTAAACCGTTGAAGATAGAAATATGAAATTTGGAAGATACGTTCGTTAGAAGGTGTATAGGTGTAATAAGAGAGGAATTTCCTAAAAAATTTTAAGGGGGTGAAGTGAGGTGTAAGTCCAGTCTGCCACCGTGCCTGAGAAAAATTACACTCTATCTTTTTGCTTTATTTCTTTTTCTTCTTCTCTTTGTTTATCTCCTCTCTGGATCAAATCCTAAGGTCCACGTGAACGAAGTCTCAGGCAAAAGCTAGTACTAGATATTTGCTATAAATGTAAAAGCTTAAAATACCAAAGAATATTTCGCACTCGAAGCTTGACTGCCTGAAGCTGGGCATCCTTTTAGAGCGTGCCATTTCATCGATCATCTTCCCAAAATAGTTTATCTGCGGCGCGTAATTTCAACGGCCTGAAGGTACAGACACGTGCTGAGGCATGCTCAGGAATGCAATATTGCAGGATAACGTTATGCGTGACATACCTGTGCATCCTGGGCACGGAATATTGGAGGCAATATGCGAGGCACGCAGGCGGGAAAGATCGATGGCACAAAAAAATAAGACACATAAAATTTCCTGTGGCAAAAATATTTTATTGTGGCTATAGCAGAGACAACCACTTTGTTGCCTCACGAAGGAAAGTTCATTTTTATAAATGAGATCCAAAGGATTACGGAAGTTTGTGCAGATTTGGGGATAAGCGATGCAATCAAAGTCTGCCAAAAGACAATACAAAATACGAAGCTGGATCAATTAAACGTAGCTATAAAAAACAATACTGAGCGAAATAAATAAAGAACATTAATAGTTTGTCGGTGCCTGTAGACCGGACGAATGAGATGGGTCAGGGTCTCTCGGTCTAATAGAAAAAGTTACTTATCCGGAAGTAAGAAATTCGATCAAACAATAATGACGACGTGGAAACTCAAAAGGATATTGGGATAAAGTTTCGCAAAAGCCCATACCACCGATTAATTTGGAATTTCGCGCGTCCATGTATTCTGACTCGCTGATCACGAATATAATAATTAAAATATCCGCAAATTTGTTTTTCAACGTCAAAACTCACAAAAACTGATTTTTTTAAAGTGTTTCTATTTTATTTCAATAAATGTTGATGTTAGAAAAAAATGTTTCTTGCAAAAGTTGTAGCCTATAAAACGATTGATTTTTTGTGTTCCATACAGGTTTTGCCTAAAACCATTCTGTTCCGAGAAAAATGGGATAATGCTCCAATAAGTACATTTTGCTAAACTCCATTAGTCCCGATATTAACTACTTACGCACTTTACCGTGGGAAGGTTGGAGTTTGATCTTTAACACTATACGCATACTTAAACAACACACAACAAGCATACTCAAACAGAATATAGGAAAAGTCGACCTGGAAAATTCAACCCACGAAAATTCGTCCCTCGGAAAATTCAAGCCACGGAAAATTCGGCCTTTAAACCTAAACGAACCAACACAACCAACCCCAAACGAACCAAAGAAACCATCTTAACCAAATATTTACAAATAAAACATTAATATATCGGGATGAATTACGTCTACTTATTTATCCGGATATACATTTAAAAGCTACGTTTAGTGTGCCTGGGTCCCGGTCCCCAAACCCAAACGAACACAACATGGACTTATTGGAGCAATATCCCATTTTTCTCAAAACAGAATGGTTTTAGACAAAAACTGTATGAAACATAAAAGATCAATATTTTTATAGGCTACAACTTTTGCACGAAACATTTTTCTCTAAGATCAACATTTATTAAAATAAAATAGAAAAACTTTTTTTAAATCAGTTTTTGTGAGTTTTGACTTTGAAAATCAAATTTGCGAGTATTTTCGCTATCGTATTAGTAATCAGCGAATCAAAATATATTATTATTGAGTTTGTCGAGAGAAAAATGAAAAGAGGAAGAAAAATTGTAACTCGAGTAGCATCAGCCGTCCTTCACAAAATTCATTCAAGGCTGAAATACTACACGATAAATTGACAAACAGCTATTAGGTTACTTTCCCGTATTACCGTGATTCTTACACGACAACCTGGTCCAAAGTAGAATCACCGCACAGCTGTCGTGTTCTCAGCTCGAAGGATTTCAACAGGGGGATCAAAAGCATCCCCTTGCGTTATTTAGCGAGCCTATTCTTAGCTGTGAGGTACGCTCTTCAGCCTCTGAAGGTGTGAAATCCTCTTACACGTTCTAACGACATTGAAGGAGAAAAGCAGAAGGGGAGGCTAGTAGCACTTTCTTCTTTAGCCGCCACGGCTCTCGGCGAGGAAAAACATACGATGGTGTAATTGTGCCAGAAAAACTGAGACATGTTCCAGATACTATTTTTCTTCTTCACTATCTCCTAATGTAATCAACCAATGTAAATGGTAATTGGCCGCGTGGATGATAACTATTTGCTTGGCGGTTTTAAGGACGATCCTTGAAATAACCTTTGGCAAATGGGCGTACATCCATCGAAAAATAACATTGATGGTGCTTGGCCTAATAAGACCAATACTAGAGCTTAGTCGAATAAGACCAATACTAGGGCTTGGCCTAATAAGACCAATACTAGGGCTTGGCCAAATAAGGCCAATACTAGGGCTTGGCAGAATAAACCCAATACTAGGGCTTGGCCAAATAAGGCCAATACTAGGGCTTGGCCTAATAAGACCAATACTAGGGCTTGGCCTAATAAGGCCAATACTAGGGCTTGGCCTAATAAGGCGAATACTAGAGCTTGGCCTGATAAGGCCAATACTAGGGCTTGGCAGAATAAGGCCAATACTAGGGCTTGGCCTAATAAGGCCAATACTAGCGCTTGGCCTAATAAGGTCAATACTAGGGCTTGGCCTAATAAGGCCCTATTGGGGCTTGCCTTATAACTGCCTCAGCATTCCATCAACGCACATAACCTTCTATATCTTACGTGGAAATTTCAATTCAGCAGCATATTTTTTAAAGGTATTGTGGACTGTGACGAAAAAAAACGTTATGCAACTCGGATACGTTCTAGAAGATTCCGCTGTATTTCGAAATCGCAAAAAACAGTACAAAATGTGTCATCGTCGTGCGAACAAGATATGTATAACCTAAAAATATATATAGACGTTTAATACGTTATTAATGCCTAAATTCCGAGAAAAAAAATTGATTTTCACCAAGCCCATATCCGAAAAACACGAACTAATAATTTACGAGCTGTTTGAATTGAACGAGCGTATATTTTCCACCATTTTCCATCAAAATATTTCGAGCAAGCCGAGGGAAAAGTAATTAATAATACCAAGGCTTGAGAGGGAATCGCGGGATTCGGAACAAAAACACTTCAACATAAAACATAAATGAAACATTATTCATCATGATCTCTAAACTATCTTTAATTAATCTAATTACAAACTCTTTTGTAACATTCCTTAATAAAAAATATATCGATAAATCCATTCTATGCCTTGTATACATATATTGTAGAGTGTGTATGTGTACGAGCATTTATGTGCACTGGCTACGTAAGGTAGTATTATAATGACCTGATCAGCCAACATTATGATGACTTGACCAGGCAGAATTACAAACGCCTGGTTAGGTAACATGATAACGGCCTGATCAGGCAACCAGATAAGGCCTATATGTGACAGAATGTTACACTTCCTAGCAGAGCGCCATCGGGTTCCCTTATAAGTGCCCTACCAGGCCAGTCAGGCAACCTGAAAGCATCCTGAATCGAACCCTATCGATATTTCTACGTGGGTGGCCACGTGGATGTTAACTATTCGCTTGACGGTTTTGACGATGATCCTTGAACTTGCCTTTGACGAATATGCTTACATTCATCGAAAGGTAACATTGACGACATTAGGCTGTAGTTAATGTCGAGTGTGGGACCTAATATTGGGACTGATATGAATGTTTTCAAAATCTTTTTTCTGAAAATATACATTCCAGACGAATGAAACGTCATGTCCAGTGATGACATCGTGAATGTCATTTGGAGAAATGGTAATTTTTGTAATCTTTCCAGTGCCCGTTGGTATTATTCAACAATTATTGCAGTAATCACCAATGGAAATACCGCCGCGCACTCAACTTCTTATAATTTTGTACGATTGCAATCGTGAGTCCACTCTACCGTAAATTGGTATTCGACTGGCAAGAACTCGGGCTCGTATAATCGGGTCAGCTACGCGCGGCTTATCCGTTGCGTTATCGCAGGCCACGGTACTTCGGTTAGTTTTTCGACCATTCGGCGACCCTTGATCCGTAGACCCGAGCAAATTAATCACACTGGTGGACCAGAGCGCACTTTCCCTCCACGTCACTTTTTCACGCTGTTTTTGCTTTTCGTTTATCACGCTGGCCAAAACGTGTTTGCGTTTTTATTTGCGCGAGTTGCACCTCGTGTGGCTACTGTTTTTGTCCACCCTCTCTCTCTCTCTCTCTCTCTCTCTCTCTCTCTCTCTCTCTCTCTCTTTCTCTCGCTCTCTGGCTCCCTTTGTCCCCGGCCATGGAATTTTTTTGATGGCACGAGTCCCAGAGGAACACTGGAACGTGTCTAGCGTTGGTGAACAGCCGCATGGTCCAACCGAATACCGCACACCTATCCACTCATCCCAATTTCACGACCCTGGCACAGATGACAAATCACCGGAGAAATTACTCCAACACTCGCACGAAGTATAACCCAAAATACTAGCGCTGCTGTTCGTCATTTCGCTATTTTCTTTTTTGTAAATTGTGCTTTTGTTCAACTCGCAAAGAGACCATCAACTTTTCGTGCAGACATTTTTCTAGGCTTCCGATTGGATTCCCATATTTATTCTTACTTCCTGATAGGGATCCAATGGCTCATCACATCCGTGTACTAAAACGTCAGGCTCGTACATTAGATTCTAATGGGGATTCACCAGGAATCCAATGTACGAATTCAATTTTTCGCAGAAAAAGAGGATGCGATGAAAAATAAATGAAATATACGATCGACAGTCTTTTTTTCAATTTTCAATCTCTTTTCTTCCGTGACGTCAATATCTCGTTCTCAGCTGGCACAGACTTCACAAATAAGTCATTTGGTATTCTAAACATTTAAATAACAATAATTTTCTATATTATAATTCAAAATTTATTGTATTATGTATACAATTATTATATCTACATTATGAATCGGCGTTTTCAGTATTTGTTGTTTAAATACAGTGTATGGTACATAGTATACAGAAATTCCAAATTCCTAACTAGTTTAAATTTTGAGATAGACGCCGTAACAAAAATGATCCGAAACTGACAACTTTGAAGGCCCGTCATTTCTTTATTTTTGAAGATAAAAAAGAATAAAACATATATTTGTAGTCTACTCAATGAGCTTTAGACAACGATACCCCACTTGCCAGGGTAAGCATTTTTTTCGTCTCCTTTTTCGTGTATGGGACATCCCATGAAAAATAATTCAATTGGTCAATTCAACTCGAGGGTTGATTTTCGAAAAATCCTTTCTTAGTGCACATCTACACCTTCTAAAGAACATATCTTCCAAATTTAACGTTTCCATCTGCATTTAGGATGTCCATTGTCTGTATGTCAGTCAGTCACAAAACTGCTTCATACGTATAGACAACATATTTTTATATAATTTTCCACTCGGTATAAATTGTAATACCTATCAATATTTCCAAGCTCATGGATTCTTTTATTGCCACTATATAGCAGACGATGATGTCGTTTACTTTGATTGGGTGACACACAGCCGGACTGGATAGCTTAGCAGAACGTTGTGGTAGAATTACGTGGAATACAAATTAGGATTCATATCGCGTGTGCGCTTGTTGATGGGAACGCGCATGGGTTATAGCCCACTTAACGCGTCCAGTGTGCCTCAAGCCGAGCATGGAAATCAGGCCACTGCCCAATCGTGTAGGAAGCGTAAACGGGTGAGAGGGGGGGGGGGGGGGGGGGTTGGATTATGGCGGCACAAGGTATCATGTCATGCTAACCCTTATGCCTCATTTAATCACGGCGCCAGTCGCCATAACGACGCGTTAAATACACCACCAAAACATCCTACAACCATCACTCTCGACCTCGTTAATACGAAATGCTGCGTTGCCAAAGAAAAAAACACAGGAAATATGAGAATCACATTTCGAAACAGAGAATTGCACGAATTTATGGAGTAACTGTCATTAAGAGTCTTCATGCTTTTGTAACAATTTTTTTTTGAATTTATTTCAATATATTTTTATTTATTTCAATATATTTTTATTTATTTCTATATATTTTTATATTTCAATATATTTTTATATTCCAATATATTCAATATAGAAAGCTATATTTTTCAATATACTTTCAATTACATAAAACTTTTTTAATGGACACGTTTTTCGCGATATCGTTCATTTTCAATGTTCGTTAATTACAAAACTGTTCGATGGCAAACTTCATATGAACTTCACAAGACTTACCATTCCTGTTTCACAAAACTTCCTATAATTTCATAATTATTGTTTATCTATCTTCACATTAGTTAATCACACATTTAAATTTAATTTGATTTTAATTATCATTCAATTTAAATCATTAATATTCGCATATGCACTGCCGGTCAAATTTTGGATCCACTAGTCGAAATTTCTTACCGCACTAAAAGTTAGATAGCGGACTCAAAAATAAAGATAATTGAATTTTCCAAGTAGCGTTTCAAAGAGGACAAGTTTACCTTTATTTTGCTTTTTTTATAAAATTCGCTACGATTTTTTTTTCACGCCGGTACGCACTTTTGAACATGGCTATTTTTCGGTTATTTTTTGACCGTTGGAAATTAACTGCAAAGTTTGTGGAAAATTTTTTCCTCGGTTTTTTCCATGGTAAACTTAAAAAGGATATCAAAACCTACATTTTTATTTTTTAGAAAGTCTCGTACGATTTCTTTTCGCCTGAGTATTGCATTTTTAGCCGAAAAAGACATGTTTTAGAAAAAAAAACGCGTCATCGAAGAACTATAGGGTTTCAGAGAAAATGTTAAGAGGGTAAAAAGTTGCATGGATTCACACTGGAGTGATTAGATTTTTGTTCGAATTTTTCTACAAGTTGTGCAGTTAGTTTCCAATAGCCAAAAAATAGCCGAATAATGGCCACTTTCAAAAGTACGTACCGGGGCGAAAAAAAATCGTAGAAAATTTTCTAAAAAAGTAAAATGAAGATAAACTTGTCTTCTTTAAAACGCTACTTGGAAAATTCAATTATCTTTATTTTTGAGTCCGCTATCTAACTTTTAGTGCGGCCAGAAATTTCGACTAGTGTATCGAATCTTTTCGCCGGCAGTGTACGTAACTATAAATTCCTAAACATTTTTTCTTCTTATATCAACTTTGTTAACTTATATTCTTTTATATCCTCTTCTCGAATGAAAAAAAAAAAAACACAAAATAATGTTTTCGTACTTGGAACAATGCCGCGCATTAGACTGCAAACCGCTATGAATAACGTTATGCGATAAATCACAAAAAAGCTCAAGTTATGCGTCAAACGAAGAAAAGAAATTTTCCGTAAAATCTCCTCGCCCCCCGCGCCCGCCAAAAAAGTTTCGTGCACGCAGCAGTGAGTTCCGCACGTACGGATGAAGGATTGGCGCGTGCGACTCCCCGGACTCGGGCTTGACCACTTTTTTTCTTTTTTTTTTTTTTAAATAAGATCGCCGCGATATACGCTAACGCGAGTAATGGAAGTTTCGTGTCGGCGAATTTACGGCTAAGTGTGAATTGCAAAATCCATAGAGTCCAAAGTTGTCGGTGAATTTGAGAATGGCCAAAGCGTGTCGGGAGGGTCAAAGGAAGGTGGCGAGGCGGTAAGGAATGAATTCTCGAATGAATCGCGCGGCTACGTGACCAGAAACGACTTTGACTGGATTTTCCCGCAAGGGTGTAAGGGAGTCAACGAGTTTACGCCTCAATCGTCCTGTGTGCTAAAGACCCGAGGCTACGTACTTGACACGGCTGGTAGCCAAGATTGCGCCTAGAATAATGTCCCTTCGAATTGTCTGACGTGTTTATCGCCGGTCATCCGGCAAAAGTATGGAACGGATTATGCGATGAGAATAACGAGAGCCTATCCGATCAAATGGATTATAATTGGCGCGGTGGATCAACGGGAATTTTTTCGAAAAGATTCAAGAATCAACGAAACGGAAATCACGATCAGATTGCATAATCTTTTTTCTTCTTACTTTTGCTTTATCTGGAATTTGTGGAACTTTGTAATGTCAGGAGTTGATCCCAAATTATCTTGGATTTTCCATCTACGTGATTGTATATACAGGGTGGATCAATAACTATTAGCACCTTGGATATCTTCGAAATTATAAGGTTGACAGAAATATTTGCTGAAATGAAATTGCACAGTACGAAAAAGGGGCCATCCGTTAGCGATAATAGTTTTTTGCAGGCGGAGGTACTTCGGACATTTGAAGGTCAACTCCATTTTTTTAAATGGATCGGTATGTTTTTTTTTTCTGCATCATGATAGAGGAGCTTAAAACGAGTTCAACGACCTATAACATAAGGTCATTGAAGGTCATAGAAAGTACAGAAAAGCGTTTATATTACTATAAACGTAGTAATTTTATTTACTACCGAAACTGTAAGTATTATCGCCTTTCTGTACTTTCTATGACCTTCAATGACCTTACGTCGTACATGTTTAGCCTTATAAATAGCTAATTTAATAATAAATAAACACCTATAAATGTTAATTTTCCACTTTTAATAATAATTGAAGGTAAATTCGACGATATTGGCGTGTGCTTGCCTGAGATTTTGTCAGTGACTGTACATCTGTTTCAAGTGTCCAACAAAAAAATTTCTCAATTTTAAAATTTAATTAATACGTTCAGATCGTCGTATTATTATCAATAATTACTCAACAACTCAACATACATTGCGTTTTCCAATGATTGCTATTAATTTATCGTTAAAAAAGGCGATGCTCCTCATTACTTTAAGTCATTTCTCGATAATCACTCGGTCGATTGTTTTGCTTGCATTCGTCGTTCCTTGTCCATTTTCTGGTAGCCAGTGCACGCTGCCCAATCTTGTAGCTTTTGCTGACTATTTTGATTTTCCTTATTTGATTTCTTTATAATAGGACTGATTGTTTTCCATTTTTTTATTCGAAGCGAATTACAATTCAATATTGTCACCCTCAAAATAACTTCCTTGGGAAGCGACACAGCGCTGGAGACGGTTCTTCCAATCCTCATAGCAGTGTTGGAACTCGGATACTGGAATAGCCTTGGCCCAAAATGACGTCCCTTACGGTGATTTTTCAATCTCGGGAAGAGGAAAAAGTCACAAGGACTCAAGTCTGGCGAATAAGGAGGCTGAGGAGCCACAGAAATGTTTTTACTGGCCAAAAACCTCGTTTATTGAAATTTCTGTGTGACAGCAATTTTTCTCATCCCCAATTCATTGGTGAAAATCTGATGAACGCTGGTGTGAGTCAAATTCAACTCTTCCCTGATCATTCTGACTGTCAACCAACAATCTGAACGCAACAAGATCCCGGATTCCGTCGACATTTTCATCGGTTCTTGAAGATAATGGCCTTCCGCTGCGTGATTCATCTTCAATCGATGCTCTTCCTTCTGAAAATGCCTTAAACCACCGTAAAACCTGGGCCCTTGACAAAACACTGTCTCCGTAGGCCTGCTGAAGTTTTGCAAAAGTTTCCATTGCACTGTGCCCAAGTCTGAAGCAAAACCTGATAGCGCACCGTTGCTCGAAATTGATGTCACTCATTTTTAGAACGCATCAGAAAAAAAAACTGTTTCGGGAGAAAAAAAAATCGCTACGGACAACCAAATGACTCTAGCGCGTTCAAACTCGTACTGATCGTGTATCACATGTTCACCTGCCACCCTTCCAAGTCCCGCGTCATAAGTGTTGCCATAGATCGAACGCTACGTTGCCAGTATCATCACTTATTTTACATATTTCGTATACATGTAAAAATAAGTGCGGAACAGCCGCACTTTTAATTATCCCTCGAGATCATCGGTTTGCTTTAACCTACATTTGCCATCGTTCTTCCCTTTGGAGCTCGGCTTTCGCACAGCTCGTTTTGTAAGGCAGAGACGAGAATTTCCAATCTTTGACGATAATGAGACGAGGCCGATGGCTGCAGGGAATAAAAGCGGTGAGAATGAAGATTCTAAGGATCGAGTGGAGGTGTGGCAATGGAAAAAGAGTTCAAAAAAAAGATGTGACTGGAGTAACTGCAGTTGGATAATGATGACGGAGCCTCTTCACCAATGTTCAACGTCTTATCGTCTTTTTTTTCGCGAATGTCCCAGGGATTTATTCCAATCCCCGGGGCGCTAAAAGATCACTTGGAACTTCAAAGAACAAGACGTCCGTGTGTCCCGTTGGGTCTTCCATGGCGGAGATTACGAAGTGCTGTAAACGTCGATCCGAAGCTATATTTGTCTATACATATTTATGTACGTCGTTGCTTCGGTGGATTTGCGTGGCTTCCCAACGGTTCTCATATGTACGACGGATTCAACGGATCCGACCTTCCAAACAAGGCGCAAACGGCAAGATCCGTTCCGGGTCAGCAGAAACATACGCTGCCATTTTTTTTTAATTTCAATATTAAGAGAAGTTAAAATTAATTAAATTGTATTGAAATAATGGGAAATTAATAAAATAAAGGGGAATTGAATTATAATTAAATTAAAGTTTATTTAAACAATATAATAAATTGTTTTGTTTTTATTGAATTTATTGAAACGATATAACAATTTAATAAATCAATATAGTATATTAAAATTTAATAAAACAATACACGTGGCTGCGTCGAAAAACGATTTTTTTACGTGCAATGTTGGGAGCTGAAGGACTATTATTGTATAGCTCGGAAATCGCTAATTAGACGGCAAGTCCCTGAAATAATTGAGTTTTCATAGTTCGAAACTTGAAACACGTTTTTTTTCTTCTAAAATCTACATTTTTTTAGTTTGTGGAAAACATAAATTTAAAACGAATTGACCGATCGTCTTAAAAAGTTTACACTCTACTCAATTACAATATTACCTTGAACTTATACCTACTTGTTTGTGAAAATCACTTTTGAAAAGTACTTTTTTTTATTGCAAAAAATAACGAAAATTTGGTGTAAAATTTCAATTTTTTTTCTTCTGGAGTGTCCAACTTTTTTATTTTTACCTTTTTAAATTTTCCTCGGGTACAAGTTTAGCGTTTGAATGTTAAAATACTAAATATTCTTGGCTCATATTTTTCCGATCATTATTGAAGTCGTTGGATTTCCCACAAACGAACGACTTCCGGCAAAACCTTTCTGGAAGACCACGCCATAACGTCGCTATTTTGAAATATTTATTTAATGATTTTTTTTAAATTTAAACAGTTAAATGATGTAATAAATTGTACCCGAAATTTCCTAAATATAGAAAATTTTCTTCCTTATAAAAAAATCGATCAAAATTGGCTATATTTTTGTCGTCCACATGCATTTGTCCCCTTAAAAAAAGATAAACACTCGAAAATTATTAAGCAATTGAGAAAAAAAAATTCCCTTATGTCGAATAATATCGATTCTGACAAAGGGAAGGGAAAAAAAATTATATCCCATCAAACTCAGTGCTCATCCCTTTGGCTTTCATCCCTGTAATGAAATATGCTCATCGTCAGTGAGAAGGTAGTGCAAATTTTTTTTATTCCATTATTATCTCATCCCTGTAATGAAATATACGCGAGCCAATTCTCGAATACCGCAATTCCATACCTATGGAACTTTTCATCTCTCTTTACTTCATCTCTACGCTATTTGAGAAGAATTTCGCAGAATCTCCACCCCCGCAGAGTTGCTCGTCCTTATTCTCCTACAAAACTCTGCGCGATCTTTAACGCAAGCGATCCTTTCACGTTCCACCTGCCGAGTACAAAAAAAAAAAAAAAAAGAAAGAAAAGAAAAAAAAAAGGATCGGCGGAAATGGCGAAAAGGAGAGTGACCACGCCTTTTAGTACCATTTTATTTGCACGCCCTAGCTACCTCACTGAAAGCGTTCGGGGCTCTTGAATGCTACACGCAGCTTTTAAAAACGAGATCCCGAAGCTTGGAATTCATGTAACTCACGAAACGGACCAAAGTGCTGCAAACGTATAAATATATCTGTGTCAAGATGTGTGTATAGTGTGGGAGGGAGAGAGAGAGAGAGAGAGAGAGAGAGAGAGAAAAGAAGAGGCCTTTATTGCGTGCTCTGGAACAAGTTCCCAACGAGAGAGAACGAGATAGAGAGAGAGAGAGAGAACGAGATAGAGAGAGAGAGAGAGAGAGAGAGAGAGAGAGAGAGAGAGAGAGAGAGAGAGAGAGAGAGAGAGAGAGAGAGAGAGACTTCAAGGACCGTCCTCACAGCCGGTCCTCCCCGTACTAAAAATTTATATGGAAAAAAAATAATTTTTTAAAAGCAAGCTTTTATTTCATGCACTGAAAAGTAGAAAATAATTTTTCTTACCAAGTCACCTATATGTGACTATAAATAAAAGCTTGGGGCGCTGAACTTTTCAAATGTTTAATAAAATTGATTTGAATTTGAAATTTGAAATTGAATTTGGCACAATAGTAATTTGAGAAATTATTATCACATGTCTATACTCAGTTTAACGATTTTTATTTAAGAAATCTAAGGTTGTTTTACAGTAAATTCAAAACAGTTTATACGTTAACGGATTTATGTAAATTAAAGATTATATGTATAAATTTTAAGCGCCCCAAGCTTTTATTTATAGTCACATACAAGGTGACTTGGTAAGAAAAATTACTTTCTACTTTTCAGTACATTGAATAAAAGATTTTTGTTAAAAAAATATTTTTTTTTACATATAAATCGCTTTCTACTTTTTCGTCGTTCATTTTTTAAAGTCGAATGATTCAGTGTCACGTCTTAGATGCATGTTTGCAAAATTTCAGAGCTCTAATTGTAAGTAGTTGGGGAGTGGGTGAAATTTCGATTTTCCGTTTTGCATCTCACAGAAAGTCGTTATTTTTTTTATTTTTTTTAAAGTCGAATCATACATTTTCACCTCTTAAATGCATGTTTGCAAAATTTCAGAACTCTAAGTAGTCGGGAAGTGAGTGAAATATCAATTTTCAATTTTGCATCTCACAGAAAGTCGTTATTGTTATTTATTAATTAATATATTTTTTTTTAAGTTGAATCATGCATTGTCACCTCTCAGATGTATTTTTGCAAAATTTTAGAGCCCTAATTAGTCGTGAAGTGGGTGAAATATCGATTTTAAATTTTGCATCTCACAACAAGTGAAGTTATTATAAATAGCTTGTAAAACGATCTACCCTTCATCGTTTTCAAAATCACCATAATTTTAAACTCATCAGCCTAAATAAAAAAAATACTTGTATAAATGTCACTCCAAAAACCGTTCTGACCAAAAATCAGCGATTTTTTTATTGGAAAAAAAAATCAAGAACCATCCTCATAGCCGCCAGATGTGGAATTGTCGATTTTAGGTAGGTATAGTCCAAAATATTCTTTCTCCATATATAAATGCAATAAGTTCGAATTGAGATATTGTACGTACGCGAATGGTCGATTTACCAGAGGAAGGGGAGCGAGGTCGATGCGTTAGGAATCTTGACAGCAAGCTTGGCTGAGCCTGCCCGGAGTTCGATGCGTACTCCACTGGCTTCTCAACTATGGTCAACAGCTTCGAAGGGTTTAAATTAAATCTGCACCGTCCATGTCACTCTCTCTCTCTCCTTCTCTTCGCTTCTCTCTCTCTCTCTCTCTCTCTCTCTCTCTCTCTCTCTCTCTCTTTCTCTCTTTCTCTCTTTCTCTCTGTAGAATCTTAAGTATTTCGTTATAAATCGAAAGATCACTTTTAAGGAGCCAGTCCACTTTGGAGCCACGAAAAAAAGGCTATTTTCGCGATTTTTTTTTTGAGGATTTTACAAAAGATATGAATATAAAAGTTGTTGGGCTTGATAAATAAAATCTTGAAATACATTAAAAAAAAATTTTAATTCATTTTTATTCATTTTTAAGTACAAACACTATAGTTTAACGTAACGCCTCGAAAATAGGTGGGCTAGGTAGCTCCATCACAACTCGGCAACGGCTTGTCTGAAACAAAAAAATCAAAGTCCATTAGATTCAGTATGACACCATCTACAAAATGACCCTCGGATATAAAGTTTTATAAAAAAATAAAAAAATGCCTGATGAAAAACGAAAAAAGTAAAAAAAACCCGTTTTTTCGCAGTTTTTCGCAAAAAAAAGAGTAAAAATCAAAATTTTAAAACCATCGAGGGTCATCTTGTTGCGAATGATGTTTACAATATGTGGTTCAAATTTCAAGAGAATCGGTTTATTAGTTTTAGAGATACGATGGAGCTAGATTTTGAAAACGTTGTTTCGAGAAAAACGCGTTTGAAGTTTATACTATGGAAAACTCTTACCTAAACTCAATCGTCAATATTGACACAATATTGACACAATATTTCTGAATGTATGTACTTTCGAAAACAGTAAAAAAAAATCGATTTTTTTAAATTTTCAAAGTTGACTGGCCCCTTAATCACGTGGGCAACGCTCTCCAGAGTGCGTCAGTAACTGGAAATAATGAAGGACCAAAGGGATGATCAAGACCTGCAAGGGCACAAAAATGGACACTGGATTACTAACAATAGATCATTACAATAATACACTAAATTTTTATTTTCTATTTTTTCAATTTTTAACCTTTAAGGCGTACACTACCTTCGCGCTCGAAAAAATAGGTATAAAAATAAATTAATTTTTTCGATTTACTGGACAAATTTTGGATTTATTTCTATACCTATTTTTTTATTCGTTATAAAATATATTATAAAAAAAATATTGTATATATATAAATTTTTCTTCCCACAAATACATTATGAACATTATAAAATTGTATAAACGAATAAAAAAAGAGAATAAAAAAATTTTATGACGGAGATATGTCGTCTAGTCCTTTTTTGAAAATGCTTGCCGATGTTGGAAATTTTTTTTCTCTGCAAGGAGTCGTCTGAAAAATAAAATAAAACAAATTCTTGTAAGGAATGGCAATAGCTAACGTGTAGCATGGGAGAATTTTTTTTAATAATTCTTTCTAGAAATGGCAACTGCCTACCAAAAAAAACTCTAATTTTTACAACATGTTAAGTTTTAAAAATAAATTAAGAAAAAAAAAACTAAACGCGGCATCCAATCCAAAAAATCCTATGCTACATCTTAGATAATATTATAAAGAATATGTCGTATAAATTTTATCAAAGTTAGTTGTGTAGATCTCGAGATATTTTGTCCACCAGTTTGAAGAGGGTCCTCGACAACTCGACATCTTCGCCATTTTTTATATTATTTTTTAATTCGTTGTTTTTTCAATCTGTTCATGAAACTATAATGTATTTGTGAAAAATAAAAATTATTTTATATTATTAGTCGCGTTAAATGAAAAAAAAAAAATGTCTACATTTTTTTTCCGATCGCCAAAGTGGTGTCAACCCTTAAAAAATAAGAGTATCAGATACCGAGACTTTTCTGAGTGTAAAAATATCACGTAAGAAAGTACGTGGTACGTATTGTTTCTTTTGTTTCAAGGATAAATAGCGATACGCAATGCCGGAATTAATAGCTGAGGACGTGGAAGTATGGGCGCACACCACAACCTTCGTCTCGCATGCCTGACTCCTCGTATAGTTTCCTCGGAGACAATAAATTTAACCTCAGAACCCTGAGAAAACCTTGGGGGTTCGCGAAAGACCTCTTTCGCTGGAGGGCTTGTGCAATCTCGAGACTGCAACCCCTCGAGGCATTCCTTTAGGACGGTGAGCCGCGGTTACTCGGGCGCAAGTGTGCGAACGAGACGGGCTTACTCGCCGATGCTGCCGCAAATCTATTGGTATCGCTACGTACACCCACGTACACGGACGTACTGCATGCACTTAAGTGTACAATTTTCCGGTCTTGCATAGCCAGTTGTTCTGAATATAATCCGACGAACTGCAGATGCCTTGACTGTTCGAAGGCGATGTATCTGTGGCTCATTCCACTTGGAGATGGAATATAAAAATATAAAATATAAAATATAAATACAAATATAAATATACATATAAGTATAAATATAAATATAAATATAAATATAAATATAAATATAAATATAAATATAAATATAAATATAAATATAAATATAAATATAAATATAAATATAAATATAAATATAAATATAAATATACATATAAATATACATATAATATAAATATGAATATAAATATAAATATGAATATAAATATAAATATAAATATAAATATAAATATAAATATACATATAAATGAATATAAATATAAATATACATATAAGTATAAATATAAATATAAATATAAATATAAATATAAATATAAATATAAATATGAATATAAATATAAATATAAATATCAATATCAATATAAATATAAATATAAATATAAATATAAATATAAATATAAATATAAATATAAATATAAATAAAAATATAAATATACATATAAGTATAAATGTAAATATAAATATAAATATAAATATAAATATAAATATAAATATAAATATAAATATAAATATAAATATAAATATAAATATAAATATAAATATAAATATCAATATCAATATCAATATAAATATAAATATAAATATAAATATAAATATCAATATCAATATCAATATCAATATAAATATAAATATAAATATGAATATAAATATAAATATAAATATAAATATAAATATAATATAGAATGTAAAATATAAAATATGAAAATATAAAACTAGGCATAATTCTGTAGCAAAAGTACCCCCTCCCTGTTCGCCGACACGAGCCGCTTCTGATCGATTCCACGCTTTAATTTGGCCAGCTATAATTTCGCTAGATCGGTGTGGACTTATAAAAAAATATATTAAAAATACAAATTTCTAAAAAAACTCGTCAAATATATGTGGCTTCACTAAATGTCGCGTCATTTTTGTTCTCTTCCGATTTGAAACTCCGCTTTATGCGCATTCTCTTCGTGGTCGTTTTCTCTTTAAAATGCCGTTTGATTCGTGGTGTTCCGATGATTTTTCGATTTTTGGCAGAATTTCAAAGACGCACCATCGATCTTTTCTAATTTTTCCATTGCCCTCCTTTGTCTCTTTTTCGGCCATTTTTCAAATGGTCTTTCCGGGAAAACTAATTGAGATAACGGGATGAATCAAGTGGCATTCTCTAAGTCTACCAAAATCCTTTTCAATATTGCCTCAATGAATTTTTATTACTCAAACAGGACCAACCCTAAGCTCGTTTGAAATTTCAGAATTTTGGCGATTCGAGAAAATTGGTCGAAAGGGTCGAAAAAATGTTTTTTTCGACTTTTATCCCATTTCAAGGGTTTACTTAATGGGAAATTTTCCGAGGATTACAAATATCATGGTCTTTTTGTCTAAAGCTGAAAATTACGTCGGGTAAATTCGAACAACTCCATCTCCACACATTATTTTATTTTTTAACGAAAATTCAGGCTTTTGATGGAAATGATGAATTCGTATTCAGAGAGTAAAAGTCCATTGATGCGGACGTGAAAGAAAGATTAATTGACTTTGTGAAAATTAGTGCGTTAATACTGTGCGAATCTTGGGTGTACCTGTCGTCAAGTCCGTTTGCCCCGAAATTGCGAGACAATGGGACAAACAATAAGGCGACGCACAATGAGCCTCAAATTATACCTTAATGAAATTCATTGGATGTGGCTACTGCCAGTGCGGCAGTAGAGTGAGCAAACCCTCTTACTAAACACCTGACGTTATTATTTGAACACTTCTATTGCTCAGGTGGTATAATTATACACCAAGAAACCCCCTCGAGCTGTAGACGCCAAGCTCCCTATTCCGTACGTTTGCGCGATTGTGTGCGCTCTCACAGATGTTGATTTTGAACATATATATATATATATATATATATATATATATATATAGTCTGCTCAGATGCGGCAACGATTCGAATAGTTCGAATCTCAATAATGGAAAATATTCTATTTTTTCGCTATATCTGTATATCTGATTGCTCGTAGAGTGAAATAAAAAAAACGAGAAACCGAGAAAAAAGACAGAGAGAAAGAGAGAAACGTATTTTCGCCGAGGCGATGCAAGGGCAAAGACGAAAAAAATGAAATCACGAGGGAAAAAAAAAGGAGAAAACTCTCATCCGCAACGGACAGACGTGATTGAATTTAAATTCCCATTATTTTACGAGTATCCAAGATGCGCCATGGCGTTCGACACACTCGTCAATCGAGTCGGGTGAAAACAACAAAAAAAAAATAAGACGAAAAGAAAAGCTAAGGAAAAAGAGAACGTGGATATAAAAAAAGATGGCGGGAAAAGGGAGTTTTCATTTCCGGTAAGGCAAGGAGGTCGATTTTTATTTTTACGAGATAACGCTTACAATCGGGAATAGTGTGATACCGGACGAAGAAAATTGTTTTGCGATTTCCTCCCACCTTCTCTGTTTCTCTCTCTCTCTCTCTCTCTCTCTGTCTGTCTGTCTATCTGTCGGGCAATTCCACCACTTCATGAAACTTGGTCCCGTGCAGAAATTTGTTGGGGAATTCCCAGATCCTACCACATCCCTATAGGGATCTCATAGGGTCACCGCAAAGACAGATTCCACGTTAGAATCCAAGTGGATTTTGTGCCACTTCTCGATTGACGTTGTTTAAGAATTCTTGATTTCAAATTCTCAAGTAGAATTTGTTGGATCGTCGAACTAAAAAAAATCTGTCTATACCACGTTTCCCTCGCTTTTTCGTGCGTGTAAACGTAAAAAGGATCTTTTACGTCCTAGGACTTAAAAATTGTGAAACATCGCTGCGTAACAGCTGTCAGTCGTTAGGTGCTGACATCAGTCTTTAGGTACAGGGATTACGTACGCTGAGGCATTATTTACGGGAAGAGAACATAACCTCACTTTCACGTGACACCGGGACAAAGCATCGTCGACATCGCCGCGACATAAAGTAGCTACCCTTTAGGATTCAAATTGAAATTGAGAATCCCAATTAGAATTCAACGTACGAGCATGACGTTCAAGTATAGGTAATCGCATTGAATTCCTATACTTGAACGTCACTTGATCCAATGGGTCATCGCATTGGATCAGGAAGTGGGGACAAATATTGGAATCCAATTGGATCTCTATGACAATTTTTGCACGGGATATGAAATTGCTTCAGTATTCTTGATCAATGAGTTCTGTAGGTACGACCATGACCCTATCCTTCGCTCTTTCACCCAACTGAAGAATGTGGGACGAGTGTTTTGTGCTGAAGGACAGCTTTATCCTCAATTCAACATCCTCATGAAGATGAAATTAATCGGCTGTACTGCTACGCTCTACTTTGCTTTTAGCAATTGCATGTGAAATAGATGAAAATGAAAAAAGGCAAGCTGCGATAGTGAGGGATGATTACGCTAGATGCAGAGAGAGAGAGAGAGAGAGAGAGAGAGAGAGGGAGACGAATACGTAGCAGAGATTTTGAAGCGGTGCAGGAGCTACGGTAGCCGGAGAGACCGGATATTACGTGAGATAAAAATCAAATTAACTTCGCCCCGTCGGGCCCGAAACCGCGAACGATCCTGGTGCATCGAGTCGGTTCACCGGGCGCGGTCCTTCTTCACGTTCTCCCACAGGACACTATTTTTGGCTGCACGTATATGGGGCTTGCATGAGCCTTGCTGCTTTTGGTATGATTCGAGATCGGAGAGAGGGAGGGAGGAAGAGCGAGAGAGAGAGCGAGAGAGAGAGAGAGAGAGAGAGAGAGAGGGAGAGAGAGAGAGAGATATGTCCTGAAGGTGCATCCCGTTAGAATTCGTTGGGAATTGCAATTTCGTCCTTCCTTGCCTCACGAGGAGATTGCAATTTTCGGCTGATAGCTTAACGCATTTGCAACAGTCCTCTCGTGTCCTTTTTGCTCAGAGAAAGCTTCTACTTTCCAGGACGGGAGAGAAGGAGTTAACAGGACTTTTTTTTTTCAAAACCTTGACACAGATAACTCCACGGGTATTTATATTAAGGCTGTTTGAAGAACAGGATCCCTTTTGTCACATACCTAATCGAGATCCTGTACTTTTTTGTGAAAAACTGTTGGATTTTTTTTCTTCTACGAAAGGCCATGGCTCTTCTATATTTTTCAAAACGGAGATGGTAATTGCGTACCGTCGAGTCCGGGATTTTTCATTATTTCCGCGATTTTATCGTGATTCAGGGAACGAGTTCTCAAAGGTATAAAAAAAAATGTGAGCCACGGTGCAAGCCACGTGCCAGTTTCATCGTTCTCTGATGAGCCAGAGCAAACTTTAAGGGGTTACGTGGGTTTCGAAGCCAAAAAAAGCATATTTTCTTTATTTTTTTTTAAATATAATATATAAATTATTTTATTCAAAATGTTAAGCACATAACAAAGCTACATTTCAACAATATTTAAAACAAATTTCATCCAAAAATTTGGGAAATTCAGCCGGTGGGACCTGGTTTCCGGAGAGCCCTGAAAAAAAAGTGTCCTTGTGGTGGTCAGGATAACTCATGATAGCGAATTTCATAATATAGCCTGACTTTTGTAAAAGTATAGTTTTAAACGAATACAAAATTTGAGAAAATGATAGTTCTTGATAGAATAATAATACATGAATGATTTTAGAATTATTCACTAAATAATTTAGTATTTATAAACGAATGGAACTAAATCGCCGTAAATCCTGAAAATATTATATCATCAATATTTAGGATCAAGCGATTGATTATGTTAAGTTTCAAATAAATCGATTGAGTAATTGTCGAGAAATTAATTAAAGTAATGGAGGAGTATCGCCTTTTTCAACGATGAATTAATAGCAATCGTTGGAAAACTCAAAATATATTGAGTTTTTGGGTAATTATTAAAATAATAAGATGATCTAAACGTATTAAATTTAAAAAATGAGAAACGTTATTGTTGGTCTGTTGAAACAGATGTACAGTCACTGACAAAACCACAGTCGAGCACACGCCAATATCGTCGAACGACATTTGCTTTCTCATTGTCAGTGTAGAGACTTCATCGTTATTTCCAACTTTGTAAAATAAATTTTTTATCACCAGTGGTTTTTATTCACTGACAACTCTTATGCGGCACCATTGACAAAAATAAAACACTTGGCGTCACAGCCATGGAATTATTTTTTTGAATTTTAAGGAATCTTGTTATAAATCTTTTTGATGATAAGAAAAATATTTCTCAATCAGCACGATTTTCATAATCATAATTTTGGATGTTAAGTAATGTATCGTTATTTAAGCCGATAATATAATTTATATTACTACGAAATATAATTTGTGCTGATGATAGAATAATTTTTTATTACTATGAAAAGACAGGAACGAAACAAACAATAATATAAGCCAAAAGAACATGTTACTTTTGAGCAAAAAATAGCACTTGGCTACTTTTGAATTTGAGTTTTATTATAAATATTTCGAATAAGGATTTAAAAAATCCATTTGCTTAATCACCACAGGGCTCATCATAATTCTGGATCCTAAGTAATGTATTATTATTTGCGTCGATAATGTAATTAATTTAAATAACAAAACAAGTAAAAACACTGTTAACAATGTTCCTTTTGCACAATAATTCTAGCTATACCTATAAAATTGTTCACATTATTTATATTTGCACAACCATAGTAATCACGTCATAGAAAAAATATAAAACATCACACATATCATCAATATATTCGTATGAAATATTTTCAAATTGGAAGCTTGACATTTTTTTTAACGCTCGCACGTGTACTCGTATGTTTCAGGTGAGTCAAAGCGCAGAGTTTTGCCGGGTGTAACGGAGAGAAAAAAAATCCGCAGTACGAGCGAGGTAAGAACGAATAATAGAACCTTTTTTTTTCCTCCTCCGAGTTTCTCATTTTTTCTATTCGTGTCATTCGAATGACATATATATCCGCGGACGCGTGTAAATGAAATGAAAAAAAAAGAGAAAAAAAAAGAAAGCTTAACGATACTGCGAATCTTTTAACTCCGTGCGCTGTGAATTCTCATCAGCGGGAGTTTTCACGAAACTGGTTCATGTCCCATTTGCGATGTCATACGGAAACAATATATACGCTCTGGGCACGAGTACTGCGTTCCCGTTTCGTGCTTATTCCGCGTGTGCCATTACGATTTAAACGACAATACATCGTGACAGTCGTATTTGTTGTAAAAACACACGTAACCCGCGTGATTGTGCCGCGTTCGCAGAGTGTTTTGAGGCTTCTACGATTAATGAAATAATTCTATTATTTGAAACATGTGTACGATGGTTGTTGCGTAATTTGGTGAATAGCGTCCGGTGGATCATTGATAGCGGAAGAACAATGACACGTTTAACCGTGCTATGAAACACGAGTACGTTAATTACTCGGTCCTATTTTACGATGAGGACAACAACGACAAACAAGAAGATGAAAAAAAAACATATTTCGTTACGTCACCGTTTTGCGTACTAGAAAGGACACAAATGTATGACTCTATAGGAGCAGACCATTTACAAACGGTCACCATAAAATTGCAAACCTTCAAAGTCCAATAATATCCCCAGGGAGTGCGCGTGCCTTTCATTCCGCTCTTGTTTGTCCAATTGAACGAGAAATACTGTGGCAGCGATTCGAGTCCTCGTTGTTTTTGACATGACGATTGAAATTTTGATTAATTTACTTCCTCGGGATATTGAACGGAATGAATCGTGGCTTGAACGAAAAATGTGTAAATGAAGAAGCATCGGTAGAATGATCAATTACCCGTGCAGAAATATTGTCATGGATACAGTCCGATTTGGATTAGGATTGGATTCCAGCCAGGATCCTAATCCGGAACTATTGAAGACTCTAGTCAGAATGCAAATAGAAAATTTGTATCCAGGCTAGAATCCCAAACTTCTGGAACAAGATTTAGTTCGATGTCGAATCGGATCCTAGGGATTAATGTAAAAATCACCTGGAGATACCGATCCGTATCAGCTGGTGACGCTGGACATTTTCTGAAATCTTTTATTCAAGGATCTGAAAAACGATTAGGTAAAAATTCGTGCTACAGTATAACTGTCAAAACTTATATATATGAATAAAAGAATTTCGAAGAAAATTCTTTACATTTGATAATTTTTTTTCGCTAAAACAATATATAGAGCTTGAAAGACTTATATTTTCGGGAGAAAAGTCATATAGGTTATTTATTCGAAGTAATCATATTTAAATTAAATGGAGATGAGATCGATCGAACTAAGAAAATATGTATTTAATTATCTAAGAAAAATGTATTTAATACGTATTTGAAATACGTATTTCAAATTCTTGCCACCACATCACCGCCTTGTGCTACGTAGTGGGCTCCATCTGGATTCCGATGAGGGAATACGTATCATATCCCTATCGGGATCTGATCGGGACTTAGGTATCCCTAAGAAATTTCTGCACAGGTAATGAAATGCTTAGGTGAAGGTTATCGTGGAGAGGCAAGAAAAATGCATGAATTTCGGGAATTGATTTTTTTTAATACAAAATAACTACTTTTGGAAATGGATTTCAACGTATGGGTATTATTTGTTCGAAAAGTACTGTAAATTAAGTAAAATGAGTATCATTTATTTGAAAAGTACGAATATTTTGAATAAGTACGAACCCAAACAAACATGGAGGTTATGTGTGGAACACAATATCCGATAAATAGCCGCCTCGTTCCTGTTTGCAAACGTTCACTCTTTTGACGAAATTTTCAATGACATTTTGGCATCGTTTCAGGCTAAATTCATTAATGGTGCGTCCAATTGCTTCCTTGAGCTCTGGAATGTTCTGTGGATCATTGGCATACACTTATCCTTTCAGAAAATCCCAAAGAAAGAAGTCCAATGACGTCAAATCGCACGATCTTGGTGGCCAACTCACATCGCCGTGGCGCGAGATAACAGGACCATGAAACCACGTCTGCAATAATTGCATTACTTCGCAGTGAATTTTTACAACTTCTATGCGTTGCTCGATCATGTAATTCTCCATGACTAAACCTCAATACCTCCTGATGCCAGTTGTCAAAGATCAGTACTCTATGTTCGCCACAAAAAAAAATGGCGCGCTGTTAAAAATGTCAGGTCATTTTGAGACGCCCTGTACTTACGTTATATTAATCAGCCGTTCTTGCCTCCTGAAGTGGACCTTCCTCACCTTCCAAATGATGATTTTCTAAAGCTCGTTCTTCCCTGCGAGCAGTTCTAGCTTCTGTTTTGCTTCAGAAGTTTCTGAAACACATCACTTTGCAAATATTGGGAATTTCGAAATTTCCTTTTCAAGACATACTCGCAAAAGTTTACACTTCAAGCAGATACCAAAAAAACCAAGCTTTTTTGAAATTTCAAGACTAGAAAACCCTCTTAATTTATGAGAGGTGTTCTCTGTAAAAAGCTGACATGAATGTCATAGCTGTGTATCAATTCCAACGCAAGCTTTCGGGTCATCAGCCGTTTGCAAAACAGCCCAAGGCTCTAGGCTATTCCTTAGCCCTTGGAGACTTCGTCTCGGTTGAAAGTCTACAATATCGCCGAATTGTTTTTTTTTTTGTCCCTACGTTGCTGCAGATGGTTGCGCGCATTGTTGACTTAACTGGTACGCGAGTTGCACCAGCGTGACACGTATGCATGCACCAGTTGGCTGGATATTGTTCCCCGGGTGCTTTAACTCTGTGAAACATATGGCCGCCTATAAAACTCTGCGAAGTTTGGAAAGGTCGCTTTCCACTGCGCCAGTACACTACGCAAGCCTTTTATTCAAACTGCAATGACCGAATTAAACGTGCAAGTATGTAGGCGGGAGCGGTTGTTGGTCGGCGCATCGTTGTGCGGGAAGGAAGACAGGCTGGAGGACAATGTAGCGGTGACTTTCGCGAAGCGGTTGGTGGAGTAAGAGGCTGGCTGATATTAAAAATATTTTTGTGTCTCGGCGAATCCCAGAAACGAGTCATGTAGAATGGCTGAGGCTGAATAACCTTTGCCTTTAATCTGAAACTACAGAGCAATGGAAATAGCGCTGGAAGAGGTTAACTGTAACCACTGGAATTCGCTAGCTGTGTTGAACTAGGCTAGACTGGGTACGGTTGTAACAGTTTTTCGTTGGTCGCCCATAACGTTGCAATTATGGTACAAAACGTGCAAATAAAATGATTTATATCAAAGACTGGACATCTGCGTTTAAATAGAAATCGAAATTAGGTGCCTATCTCTTTAAGAATATGAGATAAAGCTCGTTTTGTAAAACATGTGCCATTGTTACAACCGTACACATAACCAGGTGCGGTTGTAACAGGGCCGGGGGTCAGTTGTAAAACATCCAAATAACACACAGTGCATGTGTTGTAATGACTTTTTAAAATTAAAAACACGTATTAAGGTACTTTCAAATTACTTTACTCTAGTATGGCACTGTTTATTATTATTTAGGTAACGTTTTCATAGTCCTATTTAATCGATCTACAACATTAATGAGATCAACATTGACATATTTATTATTTTTTATCTTAAACTAGCATTAAATAGGAAAAAACCTTTCAATTAATGAAGATAATTCTTGATCGTATCAACAAAACGCATCTTAAACAATTTAAAGTAAAAATAAATTAGTATTCCCAAAAAAACTTAATCAGATTAGTCGCAACTATGGCAAATAAAATGGCGACTACCTTCAGTACACACCAAGTGAGACCAGTGTTGACAACCTCCTTGACATTTCATCCATTTTTCTTCTGGTCTACTCCGTTTATACGGTTCTAGACAAATGTTACAATTGTACCCACCCACGTACGTACTTTCGGCAATAAAACTATCCCAGTAACCAAGAAACGTAACCTACAAATACACAGTTGTTTGCTTACCAAACCCTAAAGTACAATAAGTATTCAGAAAATCACCCAATGCGCAAACTGTTATATGAACGAAGTAACATCAAAAAGATATCGATCAAAAATACTTACTTTTTAACGAAAAAACCCAAAGAGCCCCTCTGCGAACGTCAGTTTTGCGGTAAGTAGCGCGTAGCACTGCCAAGCGTATCGAGGCTTGCAAGACGCGCGTCTTTCCCCTTGTACCCCTCTCCGCACAACTTATACTTTCGTGAATATTCGCAGTGGTTCAATCGTACCCCGTTACAACCGTGCCCAGTCTACCCTGCCACCTAAAGACGCGAGACAACCTAGCCAAAATGCTCTAAGATTTCATTTGTCAACCTTCATAGACCCTCATAGAAATCTTCGTAGAAACCTCCATAGAAACCTTCAGCTTCTGCCACTTTCGCGAGACGCGAAACAACCTACTGCTATAAGATTTCATTTGTCGCTTCGATTGGTGAGCCTAATCGCTCATTCGAGTAGAAATCTTCATAGACCCTCATAGAAACCTTCATAGAAACCTCCATAACCCTCATGAAAATCTTCAGCTTCTGCCACTTTCGTCTTCCGATGGCTCTTGGTCTTTTTATACTGCGGTATCTCTTCGAATAGTAGCCAACCATGGTGGAAAGGAAAAAAAAACGCTATGGTGAACAGACGATAACGAGAAAAGACATCTATATTCCGAAGAATGCTTCGGGCAAGCACGTTCCAGAAGGAAAGACGAAAGGATTGAACGAGGAAAGAAAGGTTTGCCAGAGGGAGGAAGGTGATAGATAGCCTTTGGAGTTTGGCATGGGTCCAAATGTTCAGCTGGATGGTCCTAAAAAAACGCTGGTGCCCCAGTGATCCACGAAGATATCGAATTTATATCCCCAGACAGAAGAATCTGTATACTTTCTCTTTGGGGCGAGGCGGAAGTTCTAGCAAAATAGAGCGATGGGGACTTGTGTAGATCAAGCAGATCATTGATCAAAACAGAAGGGATCACCCGGATTGAACCTCTGACGTCCGCAATGATAATCTCGAACTAATTCTATTGAGAATACAGTTGCTCCACAAATGGCGATGTTCGACAGGCTTGAGATATCCCGTCAGTCATATTTATCCAGATAAAAGGGACATGGACAAGATCACCATGTCGTGTCTCGGTTCGCTCTTTTATCTACTCACCAGGATCTCCTATGAAACTAGATTTACTGCTCTTTGACTAATCCAAGTGCGAGTTCGGTTTACACGCTTGTTGCGTAAAGCCTCACACTGCTTCGGTTCGTGCGTGGCCAATCGTGATAGAACGAACCTACCAGCGGAGAGAAATGGGAATATCATTAATCTGGATTACTTAGCGTGAGCGTTTCATCGGGTAGTTAGCTCGATATCGATATAGTTCAGTCCGTAACTCAGCTGCACGTACTTCCAATGTGTACGCGACACCATGACCTTATACTCCAAGAGCCCAGACCTCGGGTCGCATTGAACAACTTCATTTTTACCTGAAGCTTCCACTTCCTCATCTTCAAACTTTTCCGGCTGGCCAGGACATTATTTACCTTTCGTGTCAAAATCACCTTTTTTCAGCGTCGAGATCAGTACTCACCCGAGTAGAAATTGTGCTAGCCTGCCTAAGTTACGTGTTAGTAACTGGCTCGCCCAACTGAGCTCATACAAACTAACTAATGGCTGCCTGGCTATGAGCTAGTAATATTATAAATGTTTTGTTATCCAGCTCTTGTCTATCTACTGCCCAATCAAATTTCAATATAGATGTCGCTGCGTCACAATAAAAATGCCAGATATTAACTAGGCTGTACTGGACTAGCCAACCATGGTTACGAATAACAAAGTGAGGCTATGGCACTACACGTACTATCATCTAACGAATCACGATTTTGTCATGGTACCAAATGGATTCGTTTGGTCAGCTGAGTCTATGGCAGGTCTTCGACATCATGGATGAGCATCAGGTTGGGATCGGCAGGATGATCATAACGAATCTTCGCTAAGTGTGCACAGTTCCGGAATCGGACGGATCACCGGTTGATAGATGAGCATTTTAGCACGTCAAATTAGAAGTACTTTCCTCTCTGAGTCGTTGAGAGTACGTTGCGTCGGAGTGGAATAAGAGAAAATGTGGAAACTCAAGAGAACAGGATGCACTAGGTATCAAGGCGTATTCTCCTCCCTCGAGTTAATTGTATAAATTTACAAGGAATTAACATTATCTCACCACCAGGGCGAACAGTGAATGTAGAACATTTAAACTTGGATAGAACCGTCTCTCTGTCGTCCCCCAAGGAAAACTTAGAGGGGCAGGAGGGAGGATGTCAAACAAACATGCACGCACACCCGGTATCGTACCAAACTCTTGTCGCATGCATTACAACTTGTATTGTAATCTGAATCAGATAAGAATACTAATCACTGGAGATGGTCTCATCCACCTGAGACTTACGTGCTCGTTCGACACTATTTTCCATTGATACTGAATGACTGGCTGACGTACAGGCAACGCACAGCCTAAACTGTTAAAGATAGAAACATGGAATTTCGAAGATGTGTTCCTTGGAAGAGAAACTGAGAACGAATTTGTCGAAAATCAACTCCTAAGGGGGTGAAATGGGATGTGAAAGTGTGGATGGACAATTGTATTCCTTGGGTGTATCAACTTGAAACTTGGTATAAATATGTTTCAAAACAAATAAGAAAACACACATATTAAGAACTTGACCCATAGAAACTTCATGAACAGTTGCACCCCTTATTAGGGGTTGTTTTAGAAAATCCTAAAACATGCGTTTCATTATTTGTTGCTACCCCCTTTTACCCCTCAGGAATTGAATTTCCAAAAACGTTGAAATTTCATTATTTATGTCTAAGAGCAGTCAAACAAAGTTTCAAGTAAATGCGACCCGATTTCTTTTATTTTTCGTACAAACTTTGCGATCCCCTTTCTCGCGTTAGGGGTTGAATTTGAAAAAAACGCTGAAATACGTCTTTAATTGATTGTGTCAAAAAGCACGTATACCAAAGTTCAAATAAATCCGACCAGATTTTTAAAAATTTCCAAACAAACTTTGCCACCCGTTTTCTCTTCTTAAGGGTTGAATATCACAAATTCCCTTCATAGTGGGTGTTTACATCATAAAAGGATACTGTCCAAATTTCACGTTTCTATCTTCAGTGGTTTGGGCTATGCGTTGTTCTGTCAGTCAGTCAGGACATTTTCTTTTATAGATATATATATATTTTTTCTAAACAACCCCTAGGGGCTATTGGTAATGAAGTGACAAATTCGTTATACTTCTGCTACAACAATGCGAAAACGTCACACATTTTGGAAAAAATGTGCACCACCGCAGGGCCAGTCTGCGTTACTCAACCTTGGATGAATTAAGGGAAGAAACCTTTCGATGTCTTTTGCATTTCCGCTCCCTCGGAACGATTCGCCGCCCGGAAAGCCCTTAATAGTCTTCCGTCTGCCGGCCATGTAATTCAAAAACTGAAAAATGTCTGAACAGCCGAACGTGAGGGTGGAAACGTCGTGGCCCTCCGAGGCGTGAAAGAGCCGTGGCATGGATGCTGTTGAAGGTACGACGCAAAAGAAAAAAAAAGCGGCGAAAGGGAAAGAGAAGGATGGTTAAGAGAAGAAGTGAGGCGAAGAATGAGAAGAAAAAAAGGGCATACGGAGGTTTCGCGAGCGGGTGAGCTGGTCCGTGGTTCGAGACGATCGAAGCCACTTAGCCACGGAACGGCTGTTCCTTACAGTGCTCTCTCTCCCTCTCTCTCTCTCTCTCTCTCTCTCTCGCCAATACGTTTCCTAGTTTGTTCACTCTCCCCTACAAGGCGATTTCCAATTTCTCTCCCTGGAGAGCTTTCCAGCGGGCAACGGATTTCTAGAGCAAGCTACAGCGAAGCAAAATCGAGACGTGTTGGATACACTATTAGACTACATGTACAGATCACGATTTCTCACCGCGGCAATTCTTTTCGAGCGTGATTTCGTCTCGACCTACGAATTATGCAGGCGAACTTCTCGTGTCTTATCGTAACGATCCTTATCTACCAGATCGGATGAGGTCAATTTCTCCAAGTCGAGAATGTTCCCGATAATATTTTAGAATTCTCGTCATCGATCTCCTCGTAAAATGGTAACATCTGCGGAGGCCTGTGGCGTGATTGAAATGTGCAATCACAACTTGGAATCTCTCACATGCTCATCAAAAGTTCCATGTACCAGTCAATTGGAGACAGTGCAATGTTAATTGGCAGTTCTGCGTGAACTGTACGTAACCATTGCAGTAACCAATTTCGTGATAAAACCGGTCATTGATGTCTTCAACGTCATCAACGGAATTCTTCAGTAATGACGACCACTGTACTGACCCAGCGGTCGATCTCCTTGGTATTTTCATAGACTACAGAACTTCCATGCCAGAAATGATCGCAGGTAGCTCGTACAGTTGTCTTTTTTTTTCGAAAAGCCACGCTTCATTTAGGAACGTTCAAGCCAGAAGTATATCATCGGCAAGCATTCACATGGGGTGGCTTTAAGAGTGAGCGTGGCTGTGAGGCGTATCGCGTTTCCACAGGACTGAACGAAACCACCACACCGTAATGCCAAAGCAACCGTAACAAAACTCGGGTAGGAGGCGCCCACTCAGTCATGTGGTCCATTCGCAATACGTAACTCTATGGCAGCAGCAACAGCAGCAGCAGCAGAGCAATGATACAGGAATGTTATAAGCGAAATGTGGGGACCGTATGAGCAGGGTTAACGGGTAAACCCAGCCACTTTGCGCACACCATAGCGTGGATAAATCTGGTGACGCGTCTCGCCGTTAACGCGAGATAGGATTATACGCCTCGAGTGTAAAAGATTTGTTATTGTTGGCACAACGGCTGGTGTTGGCGAGATACCGTCTTTTCAGGCTATAATGCGTTCACCGCGATGTCCCTCGGTCCCTAACTCCGTACACCATATTACGCCAGCCAGTAATTGCACCAAATCCATTACTCTTCGCTTATACGAAGCGCACATTGATCTCTTTCCAAACTTTTACGAGTGGCTGCCTTTCGAAATTGCCAATTTTTCGATACGTTGAACCACACCCCCGTCGGATTTCAACGTCTTTTTTTATTTCCGTCATTTCGAGATTGGCGAATTTACCAACACTCGGCTGCTGCCTGAAAAGACGAATAGCAATACAAGCTTGGCCAGGGGTTATTTTGAAAGAGCTTGCGAATACTTTCGGGTCGTTGCACTCGTTCTGGACTCCTAACTCAATTTGCCCCATTTCAATGCCTTCAAAAAAAAAATGGATGGACGGTCACAGCTTTAGGTTGTGTCTGTTTATTATGGAGCTCGAGTTGATGAGACCTTATGGCGAAACCCATGGAATCTGATCCAATTTGGATTGAAGGTGTGATTATTAGAAGATTCGTCTTGTGTACAATTGGATAGCATCATTGATGAGCACAACCTATCGTGAAATATAAAATTTGCTTAGAATTTTATTGACAGCAATTCTCCTGTTGCTCGATGGTTCTTCTTGGATTATTTTCATACCTAGCATCCGGTGAAACTGTTAGAAAAAAAGTGATGCAATGCAGAAAGGAAGAGAATGAGAGAGAGGCAGAAGAAGCCAGTTAGGTTGACCACTCAAATTACCCAAATTAATTCTCTTTTCCCTTCCCTATAAATCAACCTCTTTTACTTTTTTACAACTTCGTACTATGGAATTACCTCTGACAATTTACAAGATGCGGAATTCACGATGACGCAAATGGGAGTGATGAGTTATCCTAAAAATCGAAAAACAAAAAAGAAATCGCCAATTTAAGCCGCAGCTTGGTAAATACTTTATACAGGATTATAAGGGTAGGTCACGTATGCTGCGGGAATTCGACCCCCTCCACTACGTACTCCGTTACCATATCGACATCCGCAGTGCTGGTGTTGGCACCGGTCCAACTTCTACTTGGAGCTCCCGCGTCCGGGCTCGCCCGGACGGTCGTTAGTCCACATTTCCACGGTGCCTTTATCACACTTGTACGGTAAAAATGAAGGAACGAAGGCAGAAAGAGAAAGCGAAAAAGAGGGAGAGAGAGAGAGTGTGTGTGAGAAAGAGATAGAGAGAGAGAGAGAGAGAGAGAGAGAGAGAGAGAGAGAGAGAGAGAGAGAGAGAGAGAGAGAGAGAGAGAGAGAGAAAGCAAGCAAGTTCCATGAGAACCCAACCGTTGGCCACTGGATTCCAGCTATGCTGGAATATCCAACATACGTGTTTTTTCGTGTACAATTTAGAAAAAAAATGTCAAATAAATGTACTCTTTCCATTCACACATATTCCGGACAATTACGCCAATCGTTCTCAACTTATCGATCGTCTTTGCAATGCCTACAACTCTTGGTGGAAAATAAATGCTCGGGATCTAATAAAGTAAGTTGAACAGTGTGTACCATCGCGTGGATCCTGCACGACTTTGATCAATGTATCGTGAAAAATTGGGATCTCGGTAGGAGAATCGGGGTGAAAAGGTGATAACGGTAATACAATGTTTCGCGCGAATGCGCACGTGTACACGTTTCGTACGACGGATAAAACTGATAGCGAAGAAGTCTAACCCCGAATCTCTGAGTCTCATATATCTCGTGTCGTGGGTGTTTACGTGGAAAACTTTGGAATCCCTATTTCTTCTTGTCCTTTCCTCTCTCGCTCTCTCCCGCTCTCTCCTTCTCTCTCTCTCTCTCTCTCTCTCTCTCTCTCGTCCTGTACAATTCGCCCAGCCACCATTACATCCACTTGCAGGACCTTTCTCTCCCCCATTCTTTATCGTTTAGAGAAGGGTTTGCGTGGATTTATGAATACGGGCGTTGAAGGCAATCCATCTTGAGACAACCAACGAACGGATGATCCGGATCGAGGTGAAAATTTCACGAAGGTGGAGGTACGATAGTAGCAGGAATATCGCCTGACTTATCCGAATATCTTAACCGCGCACAATGACATCCTCGAATTATCGTCTTGTCACCAGTACGCGAAGCATTACACGGATCTTACGCTACACCCAACACCAACCATCTTGTCGGTTGTCCTTCCGAGGAGGGTAAAGTATACGATAACTTTAACCCTTGATGCTGGTAGCCGAGTAAAGGTCTTGTGTAAATCTTGGCGAAATCAGGACGAAAGTCTAAAACAGAAGAGTCATCAGAGTGAGTCGTTCTGCAACGGTATACAAGATGTGTAAATTAAGCAATGAAGCTGATTTTTTCAATTATTTCATTCGAATAGAATGAATAGTTTTCCCAATAGCAGAGAGTCTATAAACTCCAGTGGTGACGACGACGCACTTGGAATGCTTGATCCGACGAGATCTCTCCAGTCTGTAATAACCACGCTACCTCAAAAATGGATACATTTTTCGCTCGCCACGGTATCCACATTGGAAGGGACACGCTGACGTGCGAGCTTGGCCAACTCTTCCGCGCCTATTTGCACTATTCATTGCGTTTGTCAAATTTATGACGTAACAGTCGTTACTTTTTGACAACGGGTGCAGGCGCGATTCCGGGTCTGTGCTGCGTGTTCAAATTTCAACACCTATCGTGCTCCTGCTGGAAATCCAGCCATTCTGGAAATGAATGATGTGCGGAGAATGATTTGTGTAATGGGGAAACAAAAATTGGGTCAGGACGACACGAAGGTTCGTTGGCCAAACTAGATAGCAGCGATACTAAAAAATTGTCACGATCTGGCTTTTTAGCCTCTTTCGCACAAGAGAATTTGAAAGCTTTACCATCGAAACGCTGTTCTCCATAACCAATTAACTAATCAACCATCCAATTCTACCATAAAGAGTCCTGGCCTTGATGAACTCCAAGCTCATGACATTTAATGCGCCACTGCGCCTTCCACATTTTCATTACACATACGCGCACGGAACAGCACACATATCGAAGGCAGCGCCGTATTCTGCAGCTGTGGCCCATAATTAGTTCAATTCATTACTCTGACAGCCAGCACTCGACCATGCGACTAAATACACGCGGCGTTTTCCCCCACTGTTCAGGATTTTGCAGAAACACCGCTTCGGCATGGGCTCCCAATATTCTTGATGTTCCGCTAGGGTTGAGGGTTGAGCCAAACTGCTCTAACCCAATCCAGCTTGCGCTGCACGGCTACAACAGGACCGTGAAAACTTTAGCTCGGGTATATACCAGTGAGTCGAATCCAACGACCAAAGATTGACTAGGACAACAGCCGGTTGTATGGACCAGTTGTGCAATAGCACGAATGGAGTTACCATATGGCGAGTAATCAAAGTAATGAGCTTCGTGGTGAGCGTCGATTGAGTTGATTCACTACGACTTACTCGATGATGTTACTAGATGGATGGACGGAGCGAAATTCCACAGCTAGTGGTCAGTTCTATAGTACTTAGAAGACACGTTAGGCAGTGCACAGTTCCAAGGGGGGAAGGAATATTGAACATTTCCGTACATTTACAACAATGGAAACAGCAACAGCAATACCGGAAATGTCATTTGGTCTTGAAAGACATTGCCGTTTGTCTAACAATGATGGTACCAAAACTGGCTGCTGTGATCGTCGACGAATTGGCAATCCCTTAGTTGACCCACGTGGTGCCAATGACGGGGGTGTCCAATGCTCTATGTCGACAGAAAGTACAACGCGAGAGTTGATCCATAATGGATGACCCGATGCTCGTGACATCCGCGATTTCCAACTTTGAACAGCGATGAGGATCAACGTGTTACGGCTCGTAATAATTTACGATCGCATCTTGAGTGAATTACCAAATGTCCACGTACGTGAAAGACCTTCCGGATGATAGGAAGGTAAGGAGACTTTCATCCGTCGAAATGTTTTCGATCGAGAATTTTTCTACGTCTTGCAGAATGTAGGAGCTAGTGGATACCAATAGAATCTTTGCGATCGTATGTACGCGATGAGATTGAAACGATTTCGTTGAATTCTTACGATCGGCTGTCATAAATCGACGCAGAAACGTTCATCTTTTATTACGAGGGCTATAAATGTCCAAGGTGTCTAAGAAAATGCCCGTGGGATGTGAAAGGAAGTGACCCAGATTGGTGTTAAAGCGGATATACTCGAGGAAACATGCTGCCAACGTACTCATCCGGATTCAAAATTATCGCGATGCAGTTGCCTCGCTGAGGTCTAAGGGCTATTTTAGGAAATTATAGCTTAGCCTGATGGAAAAGGTTGATGATCATTGGAAGGTGAACAAGGGTTCGAGCAAAGGGCAAAAGAAGCCAAGATCATCATTCTTCACCCTTGGCTAGATCCATTCGAGAACACTTCAAAGTCTTACTTGAGTGACTCCAAGTCACTCGGTCTCTGCATAGATCAGCTGACCTTCCGGATCACCGGTCAAGAATGTTCACAGAAGGTTATGAAATTGAAGGAGAGAGTTCTTTTTTTATTTCTTCGTCCAGAGGTTTATGATCTGTGGGAGAATTACAGACAGAGAGGGAGGGGGGTCTGAACAGAGGCAGAGAGGTAATGCTGGATGGAGTCTTCAGGAAGAGGGATAATCCACCATTGTATATATTCCATTCGCGTTCTATATCCGAACGGACTGTTATATAGAAAGGTTTCAGTTGCTACAGATGAGAAAGGGCTCAAGCGAAGAATAAAAAGGAAGGCAAGAGAGAGAGAGAGAGAGAGAGAGAGAGAGAGAGAGAGAGAGAGAGAGAGAGAGAGAGAGAGAGAGAGAGAAAGATAGAGAAGGAAAGAGATTTAACCGCCAACCTCCGCAATATCCTTGCTAAGTACGTTCGATCCAAAGTCGCGGTCGGTGTACGGTTTAAGGTTGATTTACGGTCGGTGCTGTCTCTCCATGTGGATAGGTGGGAGCAAAATAGCGAAATTGGCCAGTATAGCCGTTTGGGTTTTGCTCAGTTATCCTGCGCCGCCACTACTCGGGGATTATGTACAGGGAAAATACGAAGATGAGGGGTCTTTAAGGTGCGGTCGAAGTTAGAGTGTGAGGAGATAGAGAAAGGGTGATTGGGAGGCCTATTGCACGTGAACGGACTTCCGTTGTTGAACTACTATTAGAGAGCTCCCTCAACTCGGCGGAATACCAAAGCCAACGGCAAATGAAGTGTAGACGTTTTCACTACGTATATCTTTCACCGACTAGATCGTCTCATAACTTACGGCTATCTCGTAATGGTAGGGTTGGTGACCTACTAACTATACCAGCCTTAGATACCGTTTGTTCAGGTTCTTTCGCCAGATAATTTTGGACAAAAACAAATCATTCACAACGGCATAATCTACACTTGATATGGTTCTATTGAATGTGATAATGCCCGAGGCCAATAACGTTCGTTGAAAAATGAAAAAAAAACTGCAAACATTCGCGACTTGGTCCGCATGGAATTTAGGATTTGATCCAGAGAGGAGATAAACGAAGAGAGGAAAAAAGTAAGAAATGAAGAGAGAAGGTAGTCATATTTCTGAAGCATGATGGTAGACTGAGTAACTGAGGTAAGGGTTGGCTATTAGGAATATAGTTGTATAAAAGTGCCAACATTCAACTCCAGTATCGTACAATTTAAATGTTGCCTACAGACATGGCTTTGCAATGTTGTTCTGTAGACAACATGGTATGATGGTCTTTGGCAAGCGCATTCAAGTTTTGGGCACTCTCTATTATCGAACAGCCCATGTATAGTTAACTATGCGAGAAGCTAATCCTTTCTAAGTGCACGTCTACGCCCTTTAAGGAACGTATCTTCCGAATTTCATTGAGATAAGAGCAGAGGATTTGATTTTCCCATACAAATTTCAAGACCTCGTTGCACCCCTAATTAGGGGTTGTTTGAAAAAATCCCAAAATATGCGTTTTATTATTTGTTTAGAAGAATATTTATACCAAGTTTCAAGTTCGTACACGCAAGGAATACAATTTTTTCCATACAAACTTTTACATCCCGGTTCATTCTTTTATGGTTTGATTTTCGAAAAATCCTTTTTTAGTGCACTTCTACACCTTCTAAGAAACATATCTTTCAAATTTCATATTTTTATCGTCAACGGGTCAGGCTGTGGCGTTGTCTATATGTCAGTCAGTCACGGAACTGTTTCATATATTTAGATGTAGATTGGAATTTTATTGAAATTATGACGTCAAGCTTGGACAACATTACCTCCTGGATAAAACTCTAAAGGGCCGAAGGGCCCTGGCCAATTTTCACTTTTTCTATTGTATCAACGATTGTATACTATATTTTCGTTTCAATTCTGTCATACGTGTAATAAATGAAATATCATGTCACCTAATTTTACTGAAATAGCAATAACAACGAACATTTTCTTGTGATCAAATCAAGGCAATGTCAAAATTTAATTGAAGATTCAATTTGATAGTTAATAATTAATTGCAAGTGGAGCTTGCAACATCGCAACAATGAAAACGATTGGGTGCACGTTCCAAAGTCAGGAAATAAACCGGTTGCCACTAAAATGAGGGAAATTCAACAAATTTATTACACTGCAAGAAATGCGTGACTGTTTTTTTTCCCCCATTGTCAACGCAAATTTTCATTCATTTAGCGAAATCCAGAGTACAATTTAATGTCCAATTAGCATAGACCAACGAGAAAAAAAAGCAAGAATCTGAGAAAATGACCCTACCACATACCACGAGCTGACTCCTCGAGTTAATTTGAATTCTGGAAGTATGGAGTTCGATAAAAAAAAAATATATATATTTAACTCGTATCGTCGGAGAAGGAAAGAAAGAGTAAGAGTGAGGGGGCGGGAGCGAGACATCGAAGTTCAAGGGGTCCGAGAATTAATGGGAGTTGAGAAGAGCCAGATGAGGTAGAGTATAAGGAAAAAAAAAAAAAAAAAGAAAATGGAAACGTCAGAGCTATAGGGGAAAAGCGGAAGAGAGTAACTGCAATTAGTCAGACAATTGAGTTCTCCTTAAAGGGATCAACCCTGGTATAGCCGTCTGAGTATTCGACACCTCTCAAGCCGAAGGAACGAGTAAGAACGTCCTCTCTCTCTCTCTCGCTCTCTACTCAGGACAATCAAGTACTGGAAAAGTCTGAGACTTTCCTTGCGTGTGTGGTACAAAAGGGTGGGAGGTTTTAGATTTTCGTCGCCTCCAAGGCGTCTCGTCGTCTCCTTGCCTCTCTAAGAATGTGACCTACGACCTTTTCATCGTCGCGGCCATCAAGCGTTTCCTAGTCACCCCGGTGCCATGAATTTCATCACAGGAAATATATATTTTTTTTTCCTTTCTCTTACTTTGCCTCCACCTTGTTTTCCTCTTCTCCCGCATGAAAAAGGTCGCAGCTATTTCGCATTTGAATAATGAAGTCGTGCGATAGCCTATATCACTGACATTCTAAGACGCCCGGCTTCGTTCCTTTCCTATTATTGAAATTCTGTATTTCTCGAATGGGGCTTTGGGATCGGAAATCCGGGAATTTCTAGCAAAGATTGGCATTTCTGGCGCATGGAGATTCGGCCTTTGATGATGAAAGGGTCAACAGGTCCATTTGATTGAATCAGTAAGAGATGGTCTATTGGGGACAATTTCTTCGATGTCTTTCATCGTGGGAGTAGTTGCATACAGTAGCGTTTGACAACTGGAGAAATCTAGGGAAAAATTCTCCTAGAGGGTAAGGACGAAATTAAGGAATGGAAATTTTAATTTTAAACTCTAAGGGATTTTTTTTTAATGACTTTATTGTGAAAATATGCTTACAAATTGATCATTGAAAATATTGTCCATCGATGGCGATAACTTTTTCCCAGCTTTTTGGTAATAGGTGGATTCCACGTTGAAAGAACGACACAAACCATACCAATTTTGATGAAATTTATTGTGTACATGCAATATTGTTGCACCAAGAGCATGACGGTTTGCATTTCTAGTATGCAATATAATTTAAAGAATCCTACGTAGTGCCTCAGAAAATGTAATTCTAAATATACAGTTGAAACTTCAAGTGAATCGGTTGAAATTTGTTTGAGTTGTGAGTCCGGCCGACTTGAAAAATGTAGTTTTGAGATAAACGCGTTTAAAGTTAGTAGAAAGTCACGACATGAATCAAGAGGAGTTGCGCTAGAATTCGAAAATCGAGTACTTAGAGATTTTTCACACCCACAATCCTTGGGAATAGAATTTTATCGGTACTAAGGTACATTTTTAACACAAAAAAAATCGATTTTTGGAAAATCCTAGAGTGGCCTAAAGCCCTCAACGTTTCCTTGATCGGTTTCGTAACATGAGGTCGAACTTTGTCATGCTGGAAAATCACTTTTTCGTGTCTTTTCGCGTAATCTGGCCGTTTTTGCTTCAATGCTCGGCTCAATTGCATCAATTGTTGTTGGTAACATTTGACGTTGATCAACATTTAATGTTTCTGCAAGTTCTTCTTGCGTTTTACTCGGCTCTTCATCGATAAAAGCTTCCACTTCCTCATCTTTAAACTTTTTCGTCTGGCCTGGACGTTCCTTATCTTCCGTGTCGAAATCACCTTTTTTCCGTGTCATAATTACCATAAGCTCCCGACGGCATTCATTGACTTTCAGCAGAACTTTTCTTCAAATGGAAGCAAAGAAGCAAAGCTTCCCGTAAATTGCGTTTTCCCGGCACAAAAATCGACATATTCAAGGCTCAAAAAAAAAATGTCTTTTACACTTCAGCAAAATAACACGTACTGAAAACTAAAGCCACGTGATGATGCTTTGACATAACTTGACACGCTTTGACACACCTAATACTTTGATGACATTTTATCTCTATCGATTGGGACAAAAAATTCTACAAATCATCAGCCTATGGTGAACAATGATACATTTTTACTTACGCCAATGATACTTCATACCAATGTTCAATGTTTGCTTCACAAGGGAGGAGAACAACCCGAATAAAAATTATTAATCAATTGTTTTTCGCATCAATTCGGTTTTTAGTGACGTTCGATTTTTCTGATGATTACCTTCAACGTCGCACTCAAGATCCAGCCCGAACTTCTCGTTTACTTGGCAAACACGAGCGATAAAAGCAAACGACGCGACTATAAATTTTCTCGGACAATTTCGCCGTCTCCAGCGTTAAGAACGCGCACACACGAAGACAAATTCAACGCCGCTGAGGCAAGCGCGTTATTTTCGATGTGGGATATCGTTATCGGTAACGAGAAGGAGAGTGAAAAGGAGGAAGAGGGAAAGAGAGAGAGTGAGAGAGAGAGAGAGAGAGAGAGAGAGAGAGAGAGAGAGAGAGAGAGAGAGAGAGAGAGAGAGAGAGAGAGAGAAAGAGAGAGAGAGCAATTCTCTCGCGACTAGAACGATCTATCGAGATTCCTGACGCGTAAGAAGGGTTAGGGGTTATGGTGAAGACCCGGAGGGTGAAACTATTCAGTGACTCGAAAAAAGTTTCATTTCATGCGAATGAAGGTCAGAGAGTGGGTGGTGGAAGCACACAATGGCCCAGCCACCTAAATTCTTGTAAGGAATACGTCGTTCTATAAGGAGAATTATCTAGTAGACAAACGCTGTGTCTTATCTGCAACCATACGTTACGTTTAAGTCGAAACAGTGAACTTCAGCTACGCAGAGGAAACGAGCTTTCTACTATCTGTGTATGTAAGTAAGAGAAACAGAGGAGAGAGAGAGAGAGAGAGAGAGAGAGAGAGAGAGAGAGAGAGGGAATGAGGCGGGGGGGATGAGAGAAAGATAGCGAAAAAGAGAGCGAGAGACAGAGAGAGAGAGAGAGGGCAAACCTCCTCCCTTGAGAAAGTCTCATAGATTGTCGTTGGCTCCTAATTTGTCGATCTTAATACTCCGAAGCAATATAAGTTTACGATCGGAAAATGGCTCACAGCGATGAGAATGAAGGGACGATAGGACGAACTGAAGAGTAGTCGATTGATAAAAGAAGGGAATTCAACCGAGGCAGCGAGTAGAAATAGTCAGATGAAGATGGACTTAGCTGGTAATGACTTACGCGAGAAAAAGAGATGCTGTCAAAGGTTGCATCGTCCATATGCAATGTTTTTATTTTTTCTTCCTTAACCCTTCGTAACTCAGTAATGTACAAATTTAATAATAGTTGACTTTTTAGTAATTAAACGTTTTAGTAATTAAAAAACACGTATTATTGAGTTTTTTAAGAATTTAATCAGGGGGCTAGTTAGAAGGTAATTTAAGGCGGGACCCCACTGTGACAGACAGAAAAATAAGCTTTATCGTGAATTTTTTAAATTCACTTAATGGTTTTTTTGGGCTCAATTGAAAATATGTTCCACATACTTTAAAGTAGATTCAAGTAAATTTTTATTAAAAAAAAAAACACTAGTTGAAGTACAATAAATGGCAGAGGGAACGCGTATCGGAAATTTCCTTCTTCCTGGTGGGATTGAAATCTCTGCTTTGATCCGTCTGAAACAAAAAAAATATATATATATGCCCTTAATCTGCATTAACGTCGCTATTGTTAAGCGTAGCCGTTCTTGATTTTGTTTATCTTTCGAAATATGGCCACGTTTCGAAATAAAAAGTATTATTTTTACCGAAAATATTTTCATTCGAGAAGCTTTAAGAAATAGTAATTTTCAAAACAAAAAAAAACGGCTACGCTCAACGATAGCTATTACAGTTACAAAAAATTCCGTTCAAAAATTGTATATATCTGACTATTATGGTATTGCTCGAGTTATCGTCCGCAACTATTCGAAAAAAGTGGTTTCGTGAAAAACGCGATTCAAATTTCCAGTACAAACTTTGTATATGTTTGCGTCCTCCTACTAAAAGTGCTGTAACTCTGTCATTTTTGTAAATTATAAAATAATTTTTCATATATACATATTTTTGTAAGTACATACTACAAGAAAATGCAAAAAAATCAATTTTTTTTTAAGCCATCACAGTGGGGTTTCCTCTTAAAGTAATAAAAGGAGTGTGGCAGACATTTTACGTTGTGTGGTAACATTAATTTATGTTCTATGGAATGCTTTGAAGCAGTTGTTTTGCTTATTGTAGCACAAAGCTACGTCAGCACAGAATTTGATGTAACTCCTGCCATCTAGTTTGCACGAATCGCATTAAAACCCATAGAACGGTTTGTAGCCGTCTTCTGACATTGTTTTGAAAAAGGATTAAACGTCAATATGGGATTCTGTGAAGACGTGGGTGGTTTGTTACAGAACTGTCACACGGTGATACAAAGGATTCATTTTCGTCACCATCCAACATATTTATTCGCAGATTTAGGTTGTAGATCTCTGATGCGGAAAACAAAAAGGTTTCAACCATTTTCGTAAATGGTTTGATGAAAATTTAAGAAAAATGGATTTCCATTGCATTCTAACTGTGCAAGCTTCAAAGTTCCACGCAAAAGGATTCCGTTGCCATGCAACAGTTCTCAACAATTGTGAAGGTTCAAAATGAGATTGATAATCGTTGAGGTAAGCTGTTAAAGAAATTGCGAGTCTTTTGGCTGATGATCATGACTGCGTAGGTCAATTCACGGATCAGTGGACTGCCCCAAAGTATTAGGTCGTCACGGAAGATGAAGTGTCGAGGATGCGTTGTTTTTTGTTCTGACGTTTAATTGTACAACTATGACCTCTTATGTACCATAACAATAAATCATTTCGATGTTGAAGAAGAAAATTCTGTGGTTGTAGAAGACGCGTCCAGTGATGGACGCACTTCTATCTGTGATTATTACGCATTAGTGTTTGACGTTTTGTTTTTCTGACTTTTCTGTTTTAACTTAATTCGTCACGTAATCTCTGCCGCAAGTCTAGTAGCTTGAATTTCTTCGATCATCTTGGTATTGTTCTTCATCTGTCCATTAGATTGGATGCTAACATGTTTGTATGACTGCCAAGCCTCGTCTCGTAGCTTGTGCAGACGTTTTGTTGCTACTCTTTTGACGATTCGAGGGTACGTTTGAGATCCAAAAAAACAAGCAACAGTTAACAACTATCCGAATAATTACGATGATCTCTGAACGTCAGAGTCATGAAGTCCTTCATCTTATCTCCGACGCGGAGAGTCCGCCAATGTAAATTCATGGGCGAACGAGCGCAGAGACCTCAATCAACGAACTCGCGCGACTAATTACGAGACTGGCGCGTGGATCAAAAGGCAAAGAGAGATGGAACGGAAGCAAAGGAAGTAAATGATGGAATGAGAGGAGACAAGTCATGTGGATAGCGTAGATGAGATAAATCGAACAAAGATAGATGGTGGTGGTGCTTCAGAGTGAGAAAATGGAAGGGAATGATTTTCTAATTAAGTGAAGACCGCAAAGTCCGCACGTGATCTCAATTCAAAAGATGCCAAGCGCTTCAAGCTCTCTCTCTCTCTCTCTCTCTCTCTCTCTCTCTCTCTCTCCATCTCTCGCTGTCTATTTTTCTCCCTTTAGCTTTTATTCTGGTACCTCACGGCGCAGTGTCTCGAGACCAATTGTAAAGTTGCTCTCAAAGTATTCCCATATCGCCTTGGCGTTGGTATGCCAATATAACGTAGGATCTCATGCGACCTCTTCCGCTACGTCGTTGTCATCGTCATCCACGGCGTCGTTTCTCCTTCGGGATATACCCGACCTCTTTGTTCCCCGTCGATCGTCCGACCTTCCTCGGTAGCTCTCATTCCGGACTCCATACAAGATACTGCCGCCTCTAATATACCTATTTCCTCCTGTACATTGCGTGATATATATATATGTGTGTGTGTGTGTGTGTGTGACTGTTCATATACATGACATAACTGTGTCCGCCCCAACCCGCATACTTCCCGACGAACGCCAAGGTATGTCTGCATACCCCTGGTGGATGATAATGATTACGACAGGGGTCGGTCCGGACCGTCAAAGGAGCCACAGCCACGCGTAAGTGACATACGTGTCTACGTCATTTCCACCGGAAACCCTATCTGCCCAGACATCCCAGGCAGGATGGGCATTGAGCGAACGAATAAACGCCATCTTCACCCCTTTGCCAATCGAGAAGTCAGAACCGAGCGAAGTTCTTTCAAGAGTTTAGACACCGGTGAGACGATTGGAATCTGACGTAGCGTAGGGAGGGGCATGTTGAGCAAGTTTGGAATTATCGCCCTGTAATTCCTCAACAGTCTGCCGTATAAAAATGAAACCTACTTTGGTCGATAGGAAATTTATCTGGGGAAAAAAACGCCAGTAGACGAAATTCCTGTTATACTTATTGTTTCACAGATAATCGCTCTCAAATGACTGAGGCCATATTTGCTCAACCTATCCCGATAGTGGGGTAAGTTGAGCATGGGTATGATGGCAAGTTGGGTAAAGTAAGAATTGCATTAAAAAATCAGACATATGCAACATGATTTGGTACAATGTAGTGATAAACCAACAGTTGCTTGTTAATTAGTTAGGTTTTGAAACATTAACATTAATTGCAATGAACTTTGAAATATTTTTTCTCATACAATGGTAGAAGAAAATCTTTCAATCACGTTTTTTTTTACTTTTGGTTATAAAAATAATGCAATGCCCCGTATTTACCGTCTCATGCGCCGCATGGCAACGGGCGATGGCGTGATATGTTCCCCTCCGCCATTTGATGCACCCGCGTGCGGTGCTTAGTTTTCCAGATATTTCGATTGCCCAACTTACCCGACTGAACAACATGCCCCTCCCTACCCTACTATTTCTCGGATTCGCTATTTTTCGGGTAGCAACGGCGGCGATGGCAATCGGAGTTGAAAAAAATTGACTGACAGTGGCGCATCTGGAAACAAAATGCAACACGCTGTGCATAAATTGTCGTAGGGATCCAATTGGATTCCTATACTTGTCATCATTTCCTGATAGGGATCGAATTGGACTCCTATACCTGTCATCACTTCCTGATAGTGATCCAATTAGATTCCTATACTTGTCATCACTTCCTGATAGTGATCCAATTAGATTTCTATACTTGTCATCACTTCCTGATAGGGATCCAATTCGACTCCTATACTTATCATCACTTCCTGGTAGGGATTCAATTGGACTACTACACTGGCCATCACTTCCTGATAGGGATCCAATTGGACACTTATACTTGTCATCATTTCCTGATAGGAATCCAATTGGACTCCTATACTTGTCATCACTTCCTGATAGTGATCTAATTAGATTCCTATACTTGTCATCACTTCCTGATAGAGATCCAATTGGACTCCTATACTTTTCATCATTCCAGATAGTTATCTAATAGGGATAGGAGTCCAATTTGACTCCTATACTTGTCATCACTTCCTGATAGGGTTCCAATTGGATTCCTATACTTGTCATCACTTCCTGATAGGGTAGGATCTGGGGACTCCCAAACAAATTTCCGCACGGGACACTCGAGATGTTTCCCAAGGAGTCGAAAAAAAATGGACAAACATAGGTTCAAAGTGAATCGGATTGTACCGTGAAATGGAAAAAAGCCACACGAAGGAACATTGAAAACAACATTTAAAAAAAGGGGAAAATTATTTGAAAGCGACTAGGATTTGAGATTTGGCAATAATTTCACGAGCAATTTTGTCGAGTGATTCGGTCTCAGAGATTGGCTGCAAATTAGAGAGTTGGTTGAACGAATAAGGAGGAAAGGTGTGCAATGAATGAATGCATGAAAGGAGAAAATAAATTCGTGGCATTTCCTCGGAAAGGTGAGAGAGATAGGGAAAGATTTCACGGTGAAATCTCATTACAACGAGTGAAAGGTGCTCCGGGAAGGAGTCCAATGGATGCGGAGAGATGGCCAGGATATGCACGCGGGCTTCACCCACGGCTTCTGATACTTTGTTTTCCTTTTTCATCACATTTTTTCTTGTGATGCGAGAGGAAACGAGAATTTAGGCGAATCGCGGTATATATCGTATATGCGCTTGGTCTCGTGGCTCGCCGTTTGCGATCGGTGTCCGGACCCTCCAAAGGCATCACCTACTCGCCGAGGGTGTAAGGTTACTCGTTCGTTCAGACACGTTGGAAACGCTTCTTGCATTATTCAACGACCACTCCTATTTATCAAGCAGATAACACACAGTGCTCTCTCTCTCTCTCTCTCCCTCTCTCTCTCTCTCGCTCTCTTTCTCCCTCTTTCCTGTATCCTATCGCTTCCCAAGTCCCCATACTTTTTCGTTTCAAGGCGCCCACCGATCCGAGTATCCTGCTGCTTCCCAAAGCGCATACAAGTGGAGAAGCGGCACGCGTGTACCGCAAGCTCTCTCTCTCTCTCTCTCTCTCTCTCTCTCTCTCTCTCTCTCTCTCTCTCTCTCTCTTTCTTTCTATTCCTCTTCTCCGCGCACCTCGTTTTCTCTTCTCGTGATGTATTCTCGTGTATCAGACATTGCGCGCTTGCGACTTCGCACAAAGCATCACGTGTTCTCCACGAGCCCGTTAAGGCCTTATATACGCGATTTCGCCGATTTCCAAAGGTACTTTTCTAGACGCGGTTAAAAAAAAATGACGCACATATTGACAACATTTTTTTTACAGATCATTTATGCACATGGTTGAGTATATGTAAAAAAAAAAGAGAAATATTAACAAATTGCGGAGATATAACATAACAAAGCAATGTATTTTATTTTGCGCGCGCGTTGATGGTGAAAGTTCTCGGCATCGATGTGGGTGTCTAAAAAAAATGAACATTTTGCCCTAGTATAATTCGATATCCATAATTATAAATCTCGTAAAAAGAACATTATTAAAATGAAACATCAGTCGATAATTTGATCAAACGATGGCCTCGTTGAGTACTGCACCTTCGATCATTTTTCTTCAACGTACCCCTCACCAAACCTGTAACGAGAGCTCTCGTAACAACGCAAAGTAACGACGAAAACAAAACGAAGGAAAAAAAACGAATAAATTGATTTTCCACGTATCCTTGATGTTGATAAATTATATGGCATCGCTCTCAACGAGCTTCAGGTTCCGGGGCCAAAGTGCGGCCGAGGTTTTAGCCCGTTGGAACGCATGAATAAGGGATGGGTATCATTGACACACGAGAATGAGTATGAGGAGCCTCTACGTCCGTGGAGGAAGGGTCGAGCACAGACATTATTTGCCACGGTCGTGATGGATGCTCGAGCAAGTGCTTGATAAATTAACTGTAACTTGGTGAAAAGCAAGAAGACAAGTGAGCTATATGTACATATGTATATATATATATATATATATATATATATTGAAAGCTATCTCGCGTCAAACGTTGCATGGGCGAATGATAATAGATGGACCACCCTCCAAAACTAAGTGGATTTGGTTATGCAGTATCGTGAATAAATTTTCGAACTGAGAGCATTGTGTTATGAAATGTAACCGGGTGTGCCTGCGTGATCTCGAGAGACAGGAAATCCAGGAATAATTGGATATTCGTGATCGATTATGACTCGCCTAAAGTTTGATTGAACAATAATAATAAAAACGTTTTACCTTTAGCGGAAAAGGTTACGCAAATTTTTATTTACTTTTGGAGAAAGTGCTCGTTTTGGAGACGTTTATGTGCAAGCAATTTTTGATAACATTCAACTTTGAGGTATTGCTGGATGGATGAAAAATTGCCAAAATTCTTGAAAATTTGAGGAATGATAGTTCTTGATAGAATACATACATGAATACATGAATTTGTTTGGGTTTGTTTGATACATGAATTATTAGAATTTTTTAAAAATGTTTTTAGAATTTTTTAAATTAAAAAGAAAATTCTAAAGAAATTTATAAAATCATAAAGTAATTTCGAAATCTAAAGAAAAATTCTAAAAAATTCTAGAAGAAATTTCGAATTTTTTTAGTATTTAAAAAAATACAGGAATTATTTTACAATTTTTCACAAAATCATTTAGTTGTTATAAACATATGAATTTAACACGGTCGCTCATGGAATAAACAGCTTAATGATAGTTCTTGATAGAATAATACATGAATACATGAATTTGTTTGGGTTTGTTTGATACATGAATTATTTTTAAATGTTTTTAGAATTTTTTTAGAATTTTTCAAAATTCTAAAGAAATTTAGAAATTCAAAGAAAATTCTAAAGAAATTTAGAAATTCAAAGAAAATTCTAAAGAAATTTAGGAATCTAAAGGAAATTCTAAAGAAATTTATAAATCTAAAGAAAATTGTAAAGAAATTTAGGAATCTGAAGAAAATTCTAAAGAAATTCAGAAATCTAAAGAAAATTCTCAAAAATTCTAGAAGAAATTTAGAATTTTAGAATAATACATGAATAATTTTAGAATTTTTCACTAAATAATTTAGTAGTTACAAACATATGAATTTAACACGGTCGCTTATGGGGAAACATCTTCTGCAGACATTAATGGTTGCAAAACGAATGGAACTAAATCGTCGTAAATTCGGAAAATATTATATCATCAAGATTTAGGATCAAGCGATTGATTATGCTAAGTTTCAAATGAATCGACTGAGTAATTGTCGATAAATTAATTAAAGTAATGAGAAGTATCGCCTTTTTTAACGATGAATTAATAACAATCATTAGAAAACTCGATATATATTGAGTTTTTGGGTAATTATTGATAAAAATAAGATGATCTGAACGTATTGATTAACAATTAAGAAATTTTTTGTTGGACAGTTGAAACAGATGTACAGTCACTGACAAAATCTCAGTCAAGCACACGCCAATGTCGTCGAATTTCACTTCAATTATTATTAAAAGTGGAACAATTAACATTTCTAAGTATTAATTTATTATTAAATTAGCTATTTGTAAGGCTAAACATGTACGACATGATCTAGACTTGTAAATCCACTATTCGCCAATTTTGGACTAACTTTTTGCCCGACTAAAATATAACGCTACATTGTGCAATAAGATTCGATTGTAAGGCAGTGTCCCCTTCTGAGTCAAGCATTCTCAAGGCAGAGTGATTGGCTCCAACATTCCAAATAATTGTTCTTGATAGTCATCACCTCGCGCGTTTCCAAACCGTAGAATTTTACTAATTCAGAACAGTTGGTCCTTTGGCTTGCCATTCCCTCAAGATGTTTCAAAGAAGAGGATTTTGCTAAAGGAGGAGCAAAAAAAAATCCTTGTTACGTGATCTGTCCATGATAATGAAATGGAATCCCCTGTATTAGATGGTACCTGAAACTCACGATCCAATAAATAATATTGGCTATCTCCTGAAAAGACCTATCAACGTGATCATATTGCCCTGCTTCGTGTAGGGCCATAGTAGAATTCATCGTCGAACGTATAGCTCGCGTACGTGCAACACCCTCGTAGAATTTCCCTTCCCTCATCGTTCAGGAATGGCATACAGCATTCCCGTATTCTAATCTCGATCCACACAGGAGGTACCGGAGGCGCGGTTCGCTGTGACCAATATAATTAGTCCTACGATGCCTTCCGATATACATCAAATCGCCTTGGCACACACTCGATACGTGATGCCAATATTCTATTACGTGCACAAAATCGAATTTTGACGCCAGAAATCCATCCGTCCGTTTTCACTTCACGTACAAAATACCCATGAGACTTTTAAATGCTTCTCGATGCGTCCATCGATCATAATGGGGATGATCAAGAAATTGCATGTGTCATTACGTACTAGAGTAGGGAGTGGCATGTTGAGCAAGTTTGGAATTATCGCCCTGTAATGTCTTCAGTCTGCCGTATAAAAATGAAACCTACTTTGGTCAATAGGAATTTTATCTGGGGGAAAAAAAAAATGTTATGGGATTTTACTCAAGAATAAAAAAAAAAAAACAAGTTCCAATTATACTTATTTCTCATTCTCTGCTACGTTTTTTCCCACCAGATGGCCTCAAGCATGGTTGCCTTTCAATGCGATTTTCCTATCCTCGTAAACTCGAGTGTTATTTTTCGAGAAATCGCGATAGGAAATTATGTTCAAAGTGACTCGAAAGGGCCGATATTGTCCTCTAATTGTCCTGAAAAAAAACCTTTTTCACCCAAAGTTATTCAGTTTTTCCTGAGCTAATGCTATTTTCGAAAATGCGCTGTAATTTGATAGCTGTGGGGCTTAAAATAAAATGTCCAGAGGAGAATAAGTTCGATAAAAAAGTAATTAACAAATCAAGGTTGAAAAAATTTTTCTTTATAAAAATATTGTTTTTAAAAACGGTCGAAAATCGTGTACCTCAAGATACACGAATTAATTTCCATTTTAAGGTTGCACCAGACACATATTTTCCCCATAGCGAAATTCTGATAAATGTACAATATTATTATTCAGCGGTTTACGGCCATGGGACCGGTTAAAAAAAACTACCCTTGAAGATCAAAAAGTCAAAAGGATGTATCGACGTCAAAAAATCCATCATAAAAAAGAGAATCGCAGCGGTATGTCGTCTCAAAATGGTTTTCCTCGGAGAACAAAAAAATCCACGCAGCTCTCTCTCTCTCTCTCTCTCTCGCTCTCTCGTATTTCTCGAACGCCGTCGATTTGACTTTACGAAACGTTCCGAAATTTTCGCACCCCTTCGTAACGTGAAGCTCGACGGGAACGTTCACCGCGACAGACTCTCGTGACATGTCACGTTTTGGCCAGAGGTTTTCCTCGTCGACGTGATTCTCGAGGACATTGAAGCATTCGAGAGTGTCGCGTTTGATATTCGATAGCAACATCGGGGCGAAGTGTGGCCCACTTACGCCAAGGTTGTCCTCTCCAGACGAATGAACGTCACGAACGTTCCGCGTGTCTGATAAAAAAAGAAATCTTTTTCCGCATTTCATCAATCTGCATGCGTTACCGCGAGCGTACGACGGACAAAAAGGGAACGCCGTCAAAGAAATATCGGAAGAGCTTCGATTTGACACTTGTAGGTTGCGTCCTCCATTTTTGTTTTTTTTTTTCAATCTGAATTCGCGAAATCGAAACGTTCGCGAAATCGAAATTTTCGGTTACGGGGTTGAACGTATTTGAAGCTGGAAAAAAAATGAGTGTCCTTTAGCGTTCGTCGATGAAACAGTCGATTCCCCATTAGTGACTATAAATTGAATCTCAAGATTCTAAAGATTATGCCATAAGTGCTCTTGACAGCGTATGAGTTGAAAATATTGGGATATTGAATAAGTTCTCGCTGTTTTTGTTTCGAGGAAATTAATGCTTTATTTTAAAAAATTAATAAAAAAAAAACATGTCACCGAAAGTATTATCCATCGTTAGCCACTACTTTTTCTCATCTTTCTGGCAGCATTTTAATTCTACGTCCGAAAAACGACACGTCTTTTGAGGCTATCCAAGAGTCGATTCATTTTTTAACATGTTCATGAGAATAGAAGTGCTGCTCAGCCAGGCCATGTGTCATCGATCGGAACAAGTGATAATCGGAAGGAGCAATGTCTGAGGAATACGGCGGGTGGGATAGAACTTCCAATTTAAGCGTTTCCAAGTATCTTTTCACTGGTTTTGCAACATGTGGCCGAGTGTTGTCATGCTGCAAAATCACTTTGTCTTGTCTCTGCTCGTATAGCGACCGTTTTTTCCTTCAATGCTCGGCTCAAACGCATCAATTGTAGTCGATAGCGATCTCCCGTGATGGTTTCGTTCGGTTTTAGCAGCTCATAATAAACTACACCCAGCTGATCCCACCAAATGCAGAGCAGAAGCTTGGAACCATGGATATCCGGCTTTGCCGACGATGTTGATGCATGGCCGGGCTTACCCCACGATTTTCTACGCTTAGGGTTATCGTAGTGTATCCATTTATCATCGCCAGTCGCGATACGATGCAAAAAAACCTTTCCTTTTCGGCCGTTATAGCAGCTGTTCACACGTTAAAACGACGCCGTTCGACGTCTCTCGGCTTCAACTCGTACCACACCCAATGCCCTTGCTTTTCAATCATTCCTAATGCTTTCAAACGTTTCGAAACTCTTGTGTGATCAACTCCTAATGATTCTGTAAGTTCAGCTAGCGCCTGACATGAGTGTCCATGAAGTAATGCCTCAAATTATTCGTCTGCAAACTTTTTCGGTGCGCCAGAGCGTTCTTTATCTTCAACATCAAAATCATTATTTTTGAAGCGTCTAAAGCAATCTCTGCATGTTGTTTCCGACAGAGCATGATCGCCGTAAGTCTTAACAAGAATTCTGTGTGCTGCAGGTGCAGATTTCAAAAAAAATTAAGTAGTGCAGTAAATTTCTCCGGAAATATTCTTTTCTCGGCACGAAATTTGACAAGTTTAACACTACGAAAAAAAATTGTTCACACTTTAACGAGATGAAAATCAGTTAATTGTTAAATATTCAGGTTCGTGATAAGAATACCTTAAATCCCTCGATATACGAATAACGAATATTCTCTATTCACGGAAAATACATCTCCCCGAGACCATAAAAAGTAAATAAAGAGAAAGAAAACGGTCGAAGACTATGAGTATCGCAGAAACGAACGTAGAGAGAGAGAGAGAGAGAGAGAGAGAGAGAGAGAAGGAGGGATAGAGAGAGAGAGAGAGAGATTGAGGGAGCGAGAGCTAGAAACAAAAAGAGAGAGATAAAGCGAGAGAGAGAGAGGAAATATTTGCCGCATATTTTTCGCTTTTCGAGATTCCAGTCTCGCGCGTTCTCTCTTTCATCCCCAGAGCGCGGGATTGCGCGCGATGTGCGAACTCGAGAAGACCAGCAGTGTCCTAGCCGCAAGTTTCCCTCTCTCCACGAGACTGGCTCTGTCCCCTTCTCGCGTCTCTATCCGGTTAGCTTTCGCGAATCCTGGACACGCCTACCCACCCCCTTCCTCCGTGCGAGACCTGGCGGGGTGATCCGAGGTGGGGGAACAGGATTTTGCGCTGGCGGAAGAGAGCCGCGAAACGATCGACGCGGGAGAAGAGAGAGAGAGAGAGAGAGAGAGAGAGAGAGAGACAGCGAGAGAGAGAGCGAGAGAAAGAGAGAGAGAGGGTGGGAGGGAGAGAGAGAGAGTTAGAGAAAGGGGTGGGGAGAATCGCGCTAGTCGTGGTGGTGGTTGCACGCAACGGGGGTAGTTTCGCTGCCGGCAGTCGAGTCTGACCGTTGCGGCGCCAGTACTACTGTCGCCACCATCACGACCGCAGGCACAAGACACCATGGACATACTGGGTATGTCCGTTTCAACCGCATGCACTTTTAACTGTGTGATTCTCGCGTTCGTCCCGGACTTGTTCTTATTGTCCAAACACACACACCCACATATACACAATACACAGATTCCCTAGTGTACACGCAAATTTGTATGCATTTGTCTGTGTACGTGAAAGTGTGTGGATATTTACGTACGCTCATTTATCTTCGCGTACATATATATATATATATAATTATAATAATTTTTATTATTATTTATTATGATAATATATATATATTAGTATATTAGTTTATATATAAACTATAAAATATTATATAATATAATATGTAATATCAAATGATATATTTTATATAATATATACAGTATATATATTATATATTTATTGTAATACTATTTTTTATTATAAAAAATATATAATATTACATAATATAAACACACAAACTCCCTCGTATATACCCAAATTTATATACATATGTATGTATATGTGTAAGTGTGTGGATATTTACGTACGCTCATTTATCTCTTTGTACATATATATATATTTATATTTATATTATAACAGAAATTATTATTATAATTTATTATAATACTATTACCTGTATATAAAATATAATAATATATATATATACAAAATATTACATATTATAATATTTAATATGATAATATATATCTTTTACAATATATTATAATATTATAAATTTAATATAATAATAACTTTCATTATTATTATTAATAATAAGTAATCGAATAATAAAAATATCTATGCAAAATGTATACAAGTCCTCGAATGTACATCAACAACAAATAATTGCACTGCTGGCATACGAACATACAATCAACCATATGACAGTACGAGAACGTGACGAATAAATAAACATAAATAAATTCATCGAGTCAAAAAGTTCGCGAATCAATGGAAAATCATTTTTAAAAAAATACGTTACGTAGAAAAAAAAAGAATAATAAAAGAAATAAAAAAATGTAGATAGGACGATTACGAGTAGATAAAAGTGCCGGGGGAATAATAAAAAATACGAGGGGCTGTAAAATTATAAAAAGAACGGACGTATGTACGCAGTGCGCAAATCTGCGAATGAACGTAGAAACGTCTTGGGTTACTTTGCAGACCTTATATATGCGTGTGGGCGTGTGTGTGTGTCTGTGTGGGGCGAGGGGGTGGAGGGGAGGGGAGGGCGGGAGAAAAAGTTTGGCGGGTGTGGTGGCAAAGGACGAGGAGACACCCCATAAAGAGCGAGAGAGTTTGGTAAGCGCGCGAGAGTATCCTCGGTTGGGCTAGGTCATGAACGACGGTCGCGCGCCCGCGCTCGATTACACCCCTATATTCGACTACAACTTCCTCACCCTCTCGACTATCCCCTCTCAACCCGTCGTCGTTACCTACGAACTTTTGCAACCCGTCTCGCGTTACCATCGCCGAGGGATTCTTTCTCTTTTCGCTAATACCTCGCACACGGGTCCCTATTTGTTACCCTCTTTAGAGGGGCGAGGAGGGCGAGGGGGAAGTTTTTACTACTTGACGATGACTCGGCGTCTCGAAAGTTCAATGGTTTTTTCTTGTAGAGGTTTTTTTTTCTTTTTTCCTAAAGAATTATGACACCGTTAATTTTTCGGAAGCTTGACAACAAGGGTGCAACGGGGTGTTGTAGTTTGTATAAGAAAATTAATTTTCCTGCTTTTATATCAATGAAATTCGGAAGATATGTTCCTTAGGTGTAGAATTGCGCTAATAAAGAATTTTTCAGAAATCAACCCCCAAAAGGATGAAATGGGGTTAAAAGTTTGTGTGGAAAATTGTATTCCTTCCGTGTATGAACTTGAAACTTGGTATAAAAATTCTTTAAAACACATAACAAAATGCACATCTTAGGAATTTTCAAAACAACCCCTAATTATGGGTGTATCAGGGTGTTGAATTTTATATGGAAAAATCCAATTTCCTACTTTTATCTCAATGAAATTTGGAAGATAGGTTCTTTAAAGGGCCTAGCTGTACAAGAATAAAGGATTTTTCGGAAACCAACCCCTAAAAGGATGATATGGGGTGTCAAAGTTTGCAGTATTCCTTGCACGTATCAACTTGAAACTTGGATTAAATATTCTTCAAGAGAAATAATAGAATACATATTTTAGGATTTTTCAAAACAACCCCCAATTAAGGGTGCAACGAGATATTGAAGTTTGCATAGAAAAATCCATTTTTCTGCTTTTATATCAATGAAATGCGGAAGATATGTTCCTTAGGTGTAGAGTTGCACGAACAAAGGATTTTTCGTAAATCAACCCCTAAAAGGATGAAATTGGATGTTAAAGTTTGTATGGAAAATTGTATTCCTTGCGTGTATCAACTTAAAACTTGGTATAAATATTCTTTAAAACACATAACAAAATGCACATCTTAGGAATTTTTCAAAACAACCCCTAATTAAGGGTGCAACGGGGTGTTAAAGTTTGTATGGGAAAATCCAATTTCCTACTTTCATCTGTTCTGGAAAGGATTTTTCGGAAATCAACCCCTATATAAGGATGAAATTGGATTTAAAAGTTTGTGTGGAAAATTGTATTCCTTCAGTGTATCAACTTGAAAATTGGTATAAATATTCTTTGAAACAAATAATAAAATGCACATCTTAGGAATTTTCGAAACAACCCTCAATTAAGGGTGCACCGGGGTGTTGAAGTTTGTTTGGAAAAATCCAATTCATTAATGATCGAGGATTTTATATTATCGAAACGTCAATAGGGCGAGGAAGATCTTTGGAAATGGAAACTTCGAACTCCAGCGTACACTTTATCGGATCAATTTCATGGCAAAGTTTCGTTGGCCTCGAATTGTAATAACTCGATGGTCTTTCAATTATATCTACGAAGGGAGCACGAGTAAGGATGACCCAGGTTTAGACTTGGCGATTTGCCAGAGCTGTAGTGAGTGCATTTCTCTTTCCCTAGTTTTGTTGGACGTAACAATGGGTTACGTCCAACCCGTTGTTACGTCCTGGTATGCATGGTCCGATCACCTTTATTTTCCATTGTGAAAAACGATTTTCTAATTCTTGATAGACAAGCAGAATAGACATTTCTAGCCTTTCCATCGTTTAATATTATTCAAAATATTTTTATTATTATATTTAAAAAAAATGAAAGTAAGACAATTAACGCATTTTTTTTTATCGATCCTTCGTTTTCGTCTGAATTTTTTTTTTTTATCCTAGCGAAGAAGTCACGAATTGAAGTTTTGTGGGCTATCGAGCAACGTTTTCCATCCATATGCGATGGAAAAACATACTTTACTCGTCCTTTAGTCGTCCAGAATAAAACTGAATCGATGATCAAGAAAATAATGAGGAAAGTCGGATAGAACACCTCGGAAAATGGAAGTTGGTGAAGTTTTTCACAGAAACGGAAAATTCTCGTCGAGCGAGTATTGGCGTAAAGAATTTACACTGCCAAAAAAAAATGTATTTAAATAGAATCTATTTAAATTAAATAGGTTTTTTCCTTATCTCACGGCTTACTACGACCCTATTTGTTTCAAATATTTTTATTTGTTCAAGCTATTCTTTTTAAATATTAAATAATATTTAAATTAAATAAATAAAGATAAAATCAAATCACAGATTTATTAGGAATAAATAAAATAATTAGTTATTAGACGATATTAAATAGATCTTGATTTGATTCAATAAATATATTTAAAAAAAAATAATATTAATAATCGAATGCAATAGGAAAGATTTGATTTCGCAAAAAATCTAGTTAATTCAAGTAAAAAAAAATCAATTAGACGCATCTTGTTGATATCAAAAGAATTTTTCTGTCAGTGTATAACAATATTTACGGCTAACAACACCACTGGATTTAGAGTTATCGTTGTTGCCTGACGTTCTAACTTTTGAAAGCATACATTAAGAAAGATCGTACAGTGCGAATAGACCTTTTGTCCCTTCGTCAGCAACGTCGTCACGTACGGGAAAGAGGCGAGCTTGGCTTTGCCGAAAACTTCGCTACATTGAATACTTGATTTCTCTCTCTAACTCGTTCTCTCTCTCTCTCCCTCTCTCTCTCTCTCTCTCTCTCTCTCTCTCTCTCTCTATCTGTCTATCTATCGATCTATCTATCTCTCTTCAGGCTGCAAGCGTGCATTTCCTTTCAACTTTGCTCTCTGTTTTGCTGACTTGTAATTGGAACAGTCTGGTCTTTCTTCGCGCTCTTCTTGAAAACTTGGGGCTCGCGCACTCTCCGCTTGACGCGTTTTATTTCCTCCTTCAATCTGTCAGGCTCTTTGGATTTCTTTGAAAAGTCAGCTATTTAGAAGCAACGGAGGTTAAGAAATAGTGTGATCACGAGACGAGAATATTTTCTTTCCTCCTTCGTTTCGAGGAGAATGGCAATTTATACGGAAAATAAAAATATCACCCGGCAATTTGTAAAAAACAAATTTTCGAAGCATTTAACTCTCTCTCTCTCTCTATGTGTAAAAAGAAAATCACTTAAGGAGGAGCAGTGTATAAAGGCTGACTGAAAATGCAGACGGAACAGGAAAAAAAACTGCGAAATTACTCTACACTCAATGGGCTAAAACGAATGTCGGGAAAAATACTTGCCAAATATTAAATAGCAATCCTAAAAGGTTTTTTGAACCCTGACAAATTGGACTTCCAAGCTAATTAAATATCAACAGAGGGAGAAAAATGTCACCCTGGAATTAAATGTTAACAAATGCAGGTGAAACGATTTAAACAAAAAAAAACATTTATCTCGAAATCTGGGTCCTGATCTACATGACTATGTTTAATTTACTAATAATATTACTAATTTTTATTTTCAACTAGGACAGATACCTAAGTATTTTTCATTTCTAGGTTTTTTTCAGATATCTAACTATTTTCATAGACAGATATCTAGGTTTTTTTTATTTAAAAAAATTCGACAAAGTGCACGAATTATTTTAAATGTCTAAGTATTTCTTAATTTTTAAGAATTTTAAATTGCTACGTATATTAAATTTTCTTTTTTAGATTTCGAAGTATTTTAAAATTCTAAATATTATCTAAGGAAGATATATAAGTATTACAAATTAACAAAATGCACGACTTATTTTGAATTTTCTAAGTTTGTTAAATTTCCAAGTATCATCTAAGACAGATATATAAGTATTTAAAATAAAATAAATAGACAAAATGCACGAATTATTTTGAATTTCTAAGTATTTTAAAGTTCTAAGTATTATCTAAGCCAGATATACAAGTATTTCAAATTAAAAAATAAACAAAATGCCCGAATTAGTTTGAATTTCTAAGTATGTTTAATTTCTAAGTATTATCTAAGACAGATATATAAGGATTTCAAATTTAAAAAATAGACGACATGCACAAATTAGTTCGAATTTCTAAGTATTTTTAATTTCTAAGTATATCAAATTTTTAAGTATATTAACTTCCGAAGTATTTTAAAGTTCTAAATTTATTTTGTATTATTTTTATATTCAAATTTTATTTTATTTAATTTTAAATACTTAGAACTTTAAAATACTTAGAATTTTAAGTACTTGGAATTTAAAAATTCTAAGTATTTAAAATTCTAATTATTTGAAAGTTCGAAGTATTTAAAATCCCAAGTATTTCAAAGTTTTAAGTATTAAAAAATTCCAAGTATTTTACAGTTAACAAGTATTATTTAAGTATTACAAACAAAATAATTACACCAAATGCACGAATTGTCGTTACGAGGTGCAATTTCATCGAGACACTCTACATACCTGTCGTGACCTGCTTGCTGATATATCGAATCGCGAGACCGAGATAGAGAGCCGAAGAGGAGAAAAATTGCGATGAAAAGTGTAGAGAGGCGAGGATTTAAAGGTAGGATAGAGAACGAGCACGCTTTCTTTCCGGGATGATGAACAAAAAAAGAAGAAAAAAAAAAAATGTCTACAATGATGCGGAAGATCGAATACGAATCCAATTCCCGCGGGGAAGTCGACTGAGACGCGAACATTCCGTGATCGTGGAGTAAGATAGAAATAGCTGCGGGGATGCGGGAGCAGCGAGACGAGATGCGGTCGCGCGTCTTATGTGACGCTCCGCAAAGAGGAATCCCCCCCTCGAGGATCGTATAACGGAGAGACTGAAATTCCGTAGACCCTAAACTCCCCGAGGGACTGTGTTTTCGTCTTTGGCTTGAAGGGAGTGTCTGTGCTTCCTGCACTCCTCGCACTCCCCGTTCTCATTTCTCGCCAACCCTTGCCATCAGTTCGTTGCCAATCCTTCGGAACAGTCAGACGGGCAAAAAAAAATGGCTTTCCTTATATCGCGGATCATAGAGTTACGATTTCTTTTATTACGGAGAGAGGACGTCGTGATAAAATTTCTTGCGCACTTGGAATGAAAATTCTAAGTATTCGCCAGGGTGTCTAAGTCTTGTACAATTTATCAATTTTTCTTGGAAAATAATGATTTTAGACAAAATTTGTATAGAACATAAATTATCGGTCTTTTGATGGGTTACAATTTTTGTTCGAGATATATTCCTCTACGATCAACATTTATTAAAATAAAATAGAAAAACGAAAAAAAAAACCGTTTTTTTTTTTTAGTTTTGACCTTGAAAATCAAGTCACTATGACAATCGTGATCAGCGAGTCAACATACACAAGTACACGAAGTTCTAAATTATTCGGAGGTGTAGGCTTTTCGGAAGTTTATCCAAAATAACTTGCCTTATCCTTGTGCATCAATCGCCCGGTCCACGTGATGGCAATTTGACACGTACGTATGGGGAAAGAAAGTCGATGGCGTTAACGAGGAATGCTTATGGGAAAGTAGTGGAGTGTCCCTTGAGGTAGTAGTCTCGCCACTGTCACGTTCAATGAAAGCTTCGAAATATTGCGACATTGTTCGCGCACATGTACGGGCTCGTAGATCTCTGTGTTTACATTACCAATCGGCATTCACAACTTTCATTGCTCAATCGAGCCTCTGTTTGAAACAAAAAGATATAGGAAGTGTGAATGAAATGTTTGCAAAAGTATTCGAAGATAATGCTGACGTAGACGTTTGCTCTATTGTTTAACATTTCGTTGAACATTTCGCTCAATCGTTTCACATACGAACGAGATACACGTGCGTATACGTTTGAACATTGAAATGGACGGTAGCGTTGGAATTGCCTCGATTTCTCTCTCACTCTGTTGTTCGATTCATGGATACACGTACGTTGGGTGCAGCCTCGGTTCGTTTCTTTTTTTTTTTTTTTTCCATTCGCTATTCCCCTCGGGCTCGTCGAATACCGAAGGGGGAGGTTGAAAAAAAAAAACAAAACAAAACAAAACAAAACAAAAAATAAGAAAAAAGAGAGGAAATCCCGATTCCAGAACTTTCGTGTTTGCACGTCGTATTCGTGTTGCCCAATGGTATTAGCTATTGTGCCAGGAAATACAATCGACCCTACGTGTAAACGGGTTGCGAAAGCACCGCTTAACCGCCCGCGCTCTCTGCTCTCTCCGTATATATAGTACGTCTGGTAACGTCATTTATGGCATTGCGAAACAACCACTTACCATGAGACCGACTGTGCAATATTGTAAAAATTATTTCAAAAGCCCCCCCCCCCCCCCACCCCCGCTAAAGCACGGTACGTATTGTTATTGTACACGGATGAGGATGAAAAAAAATGTATATTGCAGCTCTAAGATTTTTTAAGCCTAACGTGCGAAAATATCGTCATGGGTACAGTCCGATTCGGAGTAGGATCCTGATTTCTCAATCGGGATCCAGATCGGATTGGATCCAGGAGCGAAATGTAACGCTCGCAAAAAAAAGCATTCCGAAAAAACAATATTTCGAAAATATATATAAAAAATATTTTATATTGTTATATTTTTTTGTAATAAACAACATGAAATTTGTTGTTATCTGCATCGTTCTCGTGCCCAATGTATAGTACACGAAAAAATAAACGTTGTTGCAATTTGAATTTTTTTCATATCTCGTAGCGTTAAAACGTTATCGACGAAAAATGAAAAACACCCCTATTTTTGAGGGTGCGTTTCACCAGTTGAAAATCGGGTTCCGCAGATATAAAAAAATACGTGTCGCTTAATTTTACCCGTAGTACAAACATGCGAAATTTCATCGAAATCGGAGAGATCGACCTCGCGCCCTTTCCTTGTTAGTAATTATATTTAAATTAAATGGAGATCGTACTAAGAAAATATGTATTTAAATTGTTAAGAAAAATGTATTTAATAGGTATTTGAAATACGTATTTCAAATTCTTGCCAGCCCGTGCCCGCTTTGTGCTACGTAGCGGGCGCCGTCTGGATTCCGATGAGGATACCCCTTCTAGGGAATCCGTATGATATCCTGATCGGGATCCGATCGGAACTTGGGTATCCTTAAGAAATTGCTGCACGAGTCGACCAGAAAAATGCGAAACGGATTGGTGCAGAAATTGTTGTAGGAATCCAGTGGGCCATCGTATTGAAACCCTATACTAAAATTTCCTACATTGGATTCTAATTGGGATTCCCTATTGGATTCCAATATACGAATCGAATTTGAATCCTAAAGGATTTCCGCATTATCGAACAGAATCCGATAAGAATCTTGATGGATTCCGTCGTATTTTGTATATTGAATTTTCTAAAAGATATACACATGTTCTACTATATGCCGAACTTTCAGTTTAGTAAAAGTCCCACGCTTTCCCGAGATTTTGAGCTTCATCTTCTTTTTTTAATCATCTGCTTATTGTTTTTTGTTTTTTTTTTTTGCATGCCATTTCTACAAATGATACATCACACAAAATACATCATTTTGTTTTTTCGCATGCCATTTGCGAGTAACTCAAACAAATAATAACTTTTTTACCCGTTTTTTTTCAAATACTCTTGGTTATTTGTTTTATCTAGAAAAGTCTTTTTTTTAATCTTAACTGTTAAGGAAACTTTATGAACAAAGATCTTATGCGAAATTTTCATACAAACCAATTCGAAAATCTGGAACGTAACGAAGAGAATTTTATTCTAATTGCCAATTTTTTATTTTTTATTTTTTTTCGACGTTTCACATCCGCGAAATTGTTTTTTTTTTTTATCCTCGTTAGAGACCTCCAAAGTGTATAAAAATATCCTTTTCCGTTGATGGAAAAGAAAAGAGAGTTGGTGTTCGGTAGGGATGTAAATCGAGGTCGTCCGTAAGGAGAATTAATCCAACCGGTCGGTCTATTCGTGAATCCACCCTCGAAAAACCAGCCCCTACCCAGCCCCTACCTTCGTTGTCTAGGCTCGACCACTGCACAGCAGCAATGCTCGTGGTCTCATTCATTCGCTCGGCTCGTCGACTCGATGCACATATTGCAGTAAACCTTTCCAGAAAGCTCGCGCCGCGAGTTAATTAACCGCTGTTTTCAGTACGATATATTCTCTTAAATTGGTTTATTCTTCGAACGCAGATGCTCGAAACGATAATACAAGGAGACGTCAAAATCAAAATTTACGTTATTACGTGTTTCCGATCAACTTTCAAAGCAAAGAATTTTCATTTGCTTATTAACAGCCTTGAAAAATGAGAGTGAAGAGAATTTTTTCGTAGTCATTGGATCGAGAACTACCGCAGTTGACACACATTGCACCCAATACACGTTGAAATCGAAAAATGAAAAAAAAAAACTTACGTTTGCTACCGTCTCTAATCACAATCGATGCGACTTTAAATTGACAAGAAAATAAAAACGATAATTTTTTTATTAAAAAATTACACGAATAATTGATTTAAAAGAGATAATGTTTAATAATAAATTTAAATTGAAAATGGAATAAAAGAAAATGACTGATGATTTTGTTAATTAAAAAATTGAATTGAAAATGGAATTGAAGAAAAGGAAGACACGGTTTTTCTTTTTAAAAAATTAAATTTAGAATTGATTATAAAATAACTGATGATTTTTATTATAGAAAAATCAAATTGAAAAGGGAATTAAAATAGATAAGACACGATTTTTCTCATTAAAAAATTAAATAGAGAATTGATTAAAAAATAACTGATGATTTTTATTGTTGAAAAATTGAACTGAAAATGGAATAAAAAAAATAAGACTGATGATATTGTTAATGAGAAATTGAAATGACAATGGAAATAACAAAAAAAAAAACAAGACTGATGATTTTGTTGATTGAAAAATTGAATTGAAAATAAAATTAAAAAGAAAAAGCCTAATTTTTTTAATTGACAAATTAAATTAAGAATTGATGAAAAATAAAAAAAAACTCATGATTTGTTTAATTAAAAAATTAAATTAAAAACGGAATAAAAAAAATAAAACTAATGATCTTTCAAATTAGAAAATTAAATTAAAAATGGAAGTTTTATCTAAAAATTGAAAAAAAAAACTGATGATTTTTCTGGCTTCCGTTCCTTATCGCGTAGTCAAAAAGCTCCCGTGCTGTAAAAGTTCCAAACGATCAAACTTTATCGGCCGTATCGATCTTCCCCTCCCACACCGCATAAGGTTGCAACCATCACGCGATAGTGCAAGCAAACTTTGACAACCCGGTCACTTGATAATGCATCAAAGTGTCTGGTTTTCTCACACGCGTAGGCGTGTACCTGTAATAATCGAGCCGCGTACACGGTGGCTCGTGCAAACGAAAACGTTTTAATAAGATTTCGCACGCAAGGTGTCACCAACTTTTGGCATTCTATCCCGTATGCGCGTACAGCATATCGAGAAATATATACTCGCTCGAAATATTGCGTACACGTATATAAGGAAAATGTTTAATTTTCTATGCAAGCTTGAATAATTATTGGACGTTCGCACGTGTGCATAATGTTTACGTACACCCGGCGTTTCGTTTGGGTTTATGTTCTTCTGATACGTGACTGAACTTTATTAAATATTGTGCATATTACACCGGGAGAGAAAGATCGAGAGAGAAACTGAAATTTATTTCTGCTCTATCTTGTCCTCCTGGCACGTGGGCCCTTTCCAAAAGATATATATATATATATATATATATATATATATATATATATATACATCTCCGTCACGTACGAATTTATGGCTAGCGTAGAGACATACGTAGCGAGCCCCTAAATACACATCACTGCGAACCTCACAAACCCTACTTCCGGATTACTCGCAACGACGGCAGTTTATCGATTGTTGAATTATTTCTGTGTATGTATATATGCATGTCGAAACAGACAGTACGCTGTATTCTCGGGAGAACAGTGCGATTTATTATGAGACAGATGCGAAGTAGAAGTGGACAGTTTTGGTCAGACGTGACGCTTGTACGAGAAATAATCTAGGGGAAAAACAACCCCGAGGAAACGATTCAGTGTGAAGTGCGAATTGACGATATCGATTCGAGAATCGAAATCTTTAGGTATTTAGGAGAAAATGAAATTACTCAAAAATCTTGGGGAATTTTACAATTTTACGATTGTTGAAGTGGAAAGTTTTGGTCAAACATGACACTTGTATTAGGAGTAATCTAGGGGAAAAACAACTTCCAGGAAACGATTCAGTGTGAAGTGAAAATTGAAGATGTCGATTCGAGGATCGACATCTTTAGGTAATTGGGAGAAAATAAAGTTACTAAATATCTTGGGGAATTTTACAATTTTACGATGATTGATTTGTTTCTGTGTATGTAACTATGCATGTCGAAATAGATAGTTCGTTCTATTCTCGGGAGAACAGTGCGATTTATTATGAGACAGGTACGGAGTAGAAGTGGAAAGTTTTGGTCAGACGTAGTGTTGGTACGAGGAATAATCTAGGGGAAAAACAACTTCGAGGAAACGATTCAGTGTGAAGTGCGAATTGACGATATCGATTCGAGAATCGAGATCTTTAGGTATTTAGGAGAAAATGAAATTACTCAAAAATCTTGGGGAATTTTACAATTTTACGATTGTTGAAGTGGAAAATTTTGGTCAGACATGACACTTGTATTAGGAGTCATCTAGGGGAAAAACAACTTCCAGGAAACGATTCAGTGTGAAGTGAAAATTGAAGATGTCGATTCGAGGATCGACATCTTTAGGTAATTGGGAGAAAATAAAGTTACTAAATATCTTGGGGAATTTTACAATTTTACGATTATTGATTTGTTTCTGTGTATGTAAATATGCATGTCGAAATAGATAATTCGTTCTATTCTCGGGAGAACAGTGCGATTTATTATGAGACAGCTGCGAAGTAGAAGTGGAACGTTTTGGTCAGACGTAGTGCTTGTACGAGAAATAATCTAGGGGAAAAACAACTTCGAGGAAACGATTCAGTGTGAAGTGCGAATTGACGATATCGATTCGAGGATCTACATCTTTAGGTACTTAAAAGAAAAAGAAATTACAAAAAAATTTGGAAAATTTTCTATACCTGAGAGACCTCATTAGCTCTAAAATCGAAAAAAAACTGTTGATAAATGTTTTCAGGTGTCGATTTCTCTTGACACTTTATTAATGGTATACCGGCTACACGGCTTACAAAATGTAATTAACGATTAAACGGCTTTGAAACTTTTCACGAAGTGAGCTTTATTAATTATCATTAGATTAGTATCAAGAAAGTACAGCGAACATATAAAGAGGCGAGTAACCATTAATCTACGTAGAAGGAGACTGGTTTGAGGCAATTTTCTCCAAACTCCATCCACGTATCAAACTTACGAAGCGGAGTTCCGGTTTTACAGAGCTCATTTTCCGTGTTAAATTAAATAGAGAATGGACTCCTTACCCAAGTGGAACACTAGAATTTACACGTAAATAGAATTAAAAAAAAAAAGTATAAATATTATTTCTCTAATTGATGGAATGAAGTAAAATAATAATTTTCCTACACGTAAAATTACAAAGGTTTCTTCTTCATTCATAAATTGATTCATGCATTGACAAATCATTTTTTAAATACACTCATTCTGGAATTGAGCCAAATGAAAAAAGAAAACGAATAATATTAGTCATTTAGAGAATAAATTGTCGAAACAATTTTATTCAATGTTCTATTTCCTCCACACATTGACAGTCCACCCAATTTTCAATACAATTAATTCCGTCTAAGCCTTGCAAATTTTCGTTACATTCGGTATTGAGGAATTTCTGTTCAATTCACAAAAAAAAAACGTTGACGTCAAACAGATCGATAATGCATTAACGGTAACGTGCCACGAAATTGTGTCAATATTGTTACAGTTATTGAGCGAATCCCTCTCTTGCGAGGGCAAACCGGAGCAAGACGCCCCCGCTCAATAACTTATTACATATTTACATTGAGACGATTCACTGAAGATTTTACGAATCGCATAGTGCGCTGCAAGAGAAGCAATCAATCTTGCACTTCAACAGGATATTTCTCGAGTTATTTTACAGCGTAAGTTATATTACCGAAAAGCTTTTAGCGGTTGTGGTTACGCTAATTAACAGGCATCTTGAGAACCCTTAACACTTGACTTCTCATTCTCAACGTACTCTACTTATTTTGAAGTTCCCTTCGTCATGACAAAAACTTCTACTGCGGGCTTAATTTTTTTTTTTTACGAATAAACTTGCCATTTATAATTTCATCTTTATTTATTGATCCGTTCGTATAATAATTAAATAAACTGTGCACAATAATTTTGCGTCTCTAAGACTTTTGGAATATTTCGTAAATCATTGACAATAGATTTCAACGATGAAATGGAGATTATATTTTTATTCGGAATAATTGGCCAAGTCGTGACAGGTCGAAGTCTCACGATCAATATCAATATCATAGCAAATGCTTTTCCGTGCAGATATTTCTTAGAGATACCTAAGTTCCGATCGGATCCCGGTCGGGATATGAGACGGATTCCCTGATAGGGATATCCTCATCGGAATCCAGATGGTGCCCACTGCGTAGCACAAGACGGAGACGTGGTGGCAAGAATTTGAAATACGTATTAAATACATTTTTCTTAGCAAATTAAATACATATTTTCTTAGTTCGAACGATCTCCCTTTAATTTTAATATTATTACTTATAATAAATAACCTCTATCACTTTTCTCCAGGAAATATAAATCTTTCAAGGTCTATATTGTTTTTTTTTTCGAATATTGTTTTTTTTCGAATTTTTTTATTAAATGGAAAGAATTTTGTTCGAAATTCTGTTATTCAAATCTATAAGTTTTGACAGTTATACTGTAGCACGAATTTTTGCCTAGTCGTTTTTCAGATCCTTGGATAAATGATTTAAGGGGTTCGGGAGTTTCGAAGCCAAACAAAAGCATATTTTCTCTTTTTTTTAAATATAATATATGAATTATTTTATTTAAAATCTTAAGCACATAAAAGAGCAACATTTCAACAATATTTAAAAAAAATTTCATCCAAAAATTTGGGAAATTCAGCCGGTGGGACCTGGTTTCCGGAGACCCCTAAAAAAAAAAGTGTCCTCGTGGTGGTCAGGATAACTCGTGATAGCTTTATCTGAAATTAAAAAACCATATTTTTTCTGTTAGTAGATAAGTATAGCTGGTGATTGAACGAAGGATTTTAAAAAAATTAAAATTTGAATTTTTGGCAGAGTTGTATTCAAAATAGTTCAATTTTTTGTACAATTTACACTACGTATAGCCTTGTAAAATAAGTTGTAATCGAAAAAAAACCTTCGTTCAATCACTAGTCAATGCTATTTTGAAGAAGTGTGCAAAATTTCAATAAGATCGGTGCATCAGTTTTTGAGAAATCGTGTCTACCGACTTCAAAAATAGTGTTTTGAGAAAAATGCGTATACCTGCGTCGTTCCCGGTCGGTTTTTCCCAACGGGGGGAATTCCCAAAGGCTCTCTCTCCTAGACTTTTACTCCGACTGACTTAAAACTTTGGGAGAATATTCTAGACATATTGTACTATTAGATAATAAAATTAAAAAATGGATTTTTTTATCCCAAATCCAAAAATGGATTTTCAAACCCACGTAACCTCTTAAGAAAACTTCCAGTCTTTCTAGCTGATACGGATCTGTATCTCCTGGTGATTTTTACATTCATCCCTGGCATCCGATTCTATATCGAACTAGATCTTGTTCTAGAAGTTCGGGATTCTAGTCTGGATGTAAAGTTTCTATTTGGATTCTGACTAGAGTCCTTAATAGCTCCGGATTAGAATCCTGGCTGGAATCCGATTTGCGAGCGTTACATTTGGCTCTCAGATCTGTTCGTATATCCGACTCAATCTCGATTGAGAAAACAGGATCCTAATCCGAATCGGACTTTATCCATGACAATATTTCTGCACAGTTTATTGATGAATTATTATTTTTTAATCCACTGAATTTTTTTCCACAAATTCCAGACAAATTGTTGAAGATTCAAGTCTACACGCATATCACCCATCGATCATTTTCCACGTTACTGCCGAAACGATAAAACGAGATCTTGATGAGAATGTTCGCGACGCCATGAAATGAAATTCAAATCGCTTTTGAAAGCTCTGCTTCAAATAATATTCCATATCACTGCATTTACGTCCATTTACGTGCGATAAAACTCTCGAATGAACCGTTCATAGATGGAAGCACCAAATAATCGACGTCTATATATATATATATATATATATATATATGCATGGGCAGTACATTGTTTTAATTGTTATGCGTAACATAGCCGGGGGCCGATTACGTATAATGGAACTCAATGAAATTCGAGCCGGAGGAGTCAGGATTCGTTCTTCTCCCGTTTCACTCCCCACACCAAATTAACGATGCACCATACAAATATATTTTCCGATCCAGGCTCCCTATGTATATAACTTTCCAACGGGATGCCGGATACTTAAGAGAGAGATAGAGAGAGAGAGAGAGAGAGAGAGAGAGAGAGAGAGAGAGAGAGAGAGAGAGAGAGAGAGAGAGAGAGAGGGAAAAAAGTGCTCGCTGTCATGAATATTCCACTTAGGCTGTTTGCTCGAACAAAATACACGAACGAAAAGAGAAAAAAAAACGGGAAACCTCTCTTAGTTGCTTTCATTACCATCGGATTACCGTAACTGAGATGTCACTGATTAATTATTCCCCCGTCAATATCTTCGTGAATTAAAGCCATGAATAGTTTACCGAAAGAAACGTGGCTTCATCACGTAATCCATGTATAATCAAACCTGCAAACTGGATCGTGGCGTTTACGATATGTAACGAAGGTTTTTTTCGCTTCAGTAGAAAAATATTCGATTGCTTCGTTTGATATTACTGAATAGATATTAAAGAATCGTCAAAATTCTTGACAATTTGAGGAATTATAGTTCTTAATAGAATAATAATACATGAATAATTGTAGAATTTTTTACTAAATAATTTAGTAGTTATAAACGTATGAATGTAAATTCTGAAAATATTATATCATCAAGATTTAGGATCAAGCGATTGATTATGCTAAGTTTCAAATAAATCGACTGAGCAATTGTCGAGAAATGAATAAAGGTAATGAGGAGTATCGCCTTTTTTAACGATGAATTAATAGCAGTTATCGGAAAACTCAATATATATTGAGTTTTTGGGTCATTATTGATAATAATTAAGATGAACGTATTGATTATATTTACAAAATGAGAATTTTTTTTTGGATAGTTGAAACAGATGTACAGTCACTGACATAAACTCAGTCAAGCACACACGAATATCGTTGAATTTGACTTCAATTATTATTTAAAGTGAAAAATTGACATTTCTAAGTGTTAATTTATTATTAACCCTTCGTGGTCACCTTCCAAATTCAATTGTGGCGGTCACATTCGGGTCGATTCTACCCAGTCAGTTTTCAAAAAAGTATTGTGACCAAACTATCCGTGCGAAGTGGTTCAAAAAATTATGGAACATGCTTTGAACTTTATAGATGATGTACGAAAAATTTATTTATAAGAAATAAAATGGTGACGTGTTAAAAAAAATTCAAAAAGAGGTGAAAACGCAAAAAAGTACACTGTTTCCCTCCAAAAATCATAGTTCCGTGAATTTTCAATATTTATACCTAAAATTTGGATGTGATACTCCTTAGATATGCTACTATTGGGAAAAAAATAGCAGCATAGTGCGCGTTCAAAAAAAAATATTTATTCCAATATGTGAAGAGGGTAAATTTTATGGTATGAGGATACTTCAAACTCCAGGTAATATAGTGAATACAGTCCCATTCGAAGCCGAGAAGTATTATATATTTACGCCAAAAATTGATCGACGGATCGATTCTACCCAGGGTGACCACGAAGGGTTAAATTAGCTATTTGTAAGACTGAACATGTACGACACGATCTAGACGTGTAAATCCACGATTCGCTCATTTTGGACTAACTTTTTGCCCGACGGTCCATCCAGTAATAATTGAATGGTAAAACTTAAATCAAAAGTAAATGTTTTTTTTTAACATTTACGCCGTAAATGTTTACAAAAATTTACTTTTTAATTAAGCGTTTCGCGGACCATACTTTAGCTCTCGCGGACCACCGGTTGGGAACCAATGCGATAAATAGTACGTTTTTTTTTATAGTACATTATGACACGAGGACGAACAAACTTTTTCTAACCGCGTGTAATTGCAACACTTGCCTTTGGCTCGTGCTGCAAACTCACACTCGTTAGAAAAAGTTTTTTTCGTCGAGTATTATACAAAATTTTATTGTACGCGGCGTGAAAATTGAGGTTTTACGCTCGCGAAGCGTACGTAAAACGTCCATTATCGTTCCAAGTGGAATTAATACTTTTATATCACTTGGTGACACATTGTTCCCCACTAGTAAAATATTTGATTATTGATGAAAATAACTATTATTAATACTTTTATAACACTTGGTGACACATTGTTCCCCACTAGTAAAATATTTGATTATTGATGAAAATAACTATTAATCAAACTACGAATGGAAAAACACAAGTCACTGAGTGCATCATAAATAGTAAAACTATCGATTAGAATCGAAAAACCGGAGCCGCTACGGAAAGTGTCGTTATATTTTACGTTTTCCCGGCGAGCGAAATATTTTTTTTCCAAGCCTCAAATTAATTTTTAATTTTCAATAATCCCTTGTGAGCTGCTATCGACTCTCTTTTAGGCTTGACGAAACCTAATAGAAATCGCGATCCAACACATAAAATTTCGGAATTTACGAGCTACAAACTTCCGAGAAACCGCATGTGGCTCACTGTGCCCCGTGACACATTGTGCCCCACTCTCCTCTATTCACCAGAGAATTCGTTTTCTCATCAATCACTGCGCCCCAATGAGTCGGTCCTAATCAGATCACTATATACACCCACACACCCATATCTGGTGCATATATACAGGATGTTTGGCGCATGGACGGACACCATTTTTTAGGGATGGAGGGGGTATTTGTTGATTTTGTCACCCTTAGACCCTATTTCCTAAGTGTCACGGTAATTGAGATATGAATTTTTTTCTTTTTGTTTTTTTTTTTACTCCTGAGCTTCCAAAGTCTTAAAAATGTGTAAATAAGTAAAAAAACGAAAAAAAAAATAATGTCTCAATTACCGTGGCACTTAGGACATAGGGTCTAAGGATGAAAAAAAAACTAGAAAATGACCACCCCAAATCTTCAAAACAAACATCCTGTATATACCACATCACTGCTTGTGTCTTCTTTTTTACATTCAGTCCCCTTGCCAACAAAAGAGCATTGCATTGGATCACCCATGGCCTGTACCTTGCTTCGAAACATCCACATCTAATTAGTGAGTAAAACAACCATTGAATGCATATGCCGAGCTTGTACGAGTCACACGTATATGTGGAGTGTAGCTCGTGAGAGTGATGTCGAAAAATAGTGAAAAAGGAGAGTCCGTATGCTCGTATGTCGATACGAATGTACATGATAAGTATTTATATGTCTGTGTCTATGTATATCCGTCTATATACATATCAATTCGAATCGAAATTAATTCAACTCGCTCATCGATGATCAACGAAGCAGTAATCAGCGATCCTATAGAACGTGTATATCTATACTGTGCAAGTATTGCGATATATATATTTATGTATCATAGAAATTATATAGATAGGACCACACGGTATGAATGGACCTGCGAGACTCGGAGTACAAGTGCGATAAGGATTGAAATTAATTGTGACACGGAAAATGTCGGTACAGAAACCCGTACCGGAATTCTATAGGAAGGAACACATATACGACTGGCCAAACACGAATTTATAATCATTCTTTTGTAACAGAGTGTTCAATTATAATCTTTTTTTTTTTACCATTATGAATGATGGTAGAAACAGTGGCTTTTAGGACAATATTTTTAATATTCTGCTGAGTATTGTTTCTTTCTGTAATTTTTTTTTACACCAATACTATTTTACTTCATATACTTTCACAAATACGATTTTTCGTATTTTTTTTTACAAATACTATTCACAAAATACTTTCACAAATACAAATGGTTTTATAAACAAATAAAAACACGTAAAAAATTCATTTATTTCACTCGGTACGATAATGGACTTTTTACGTACGCCTCGCGTGCGTAAAACCCCCATTTTCACACCGCGTACAATAAAATTTCGTATAATACTCGACGAAAAAAACTTTTTCTAACCTCGTGTGATTGCAACGCTCGCCTTCGGATTGTGCTGCAAACTCACACTCGTAAAAAAAAAACAATTTTTTTCGTCCTCGTGTCATAATGTACTATTATATACCGGATACCGTTGGTGGCATTAATTTCTCTGCCAGGCATCGTCTTCAAAATAAAAGTAAAATGTTTTCTCATAAAGAAAGGTAATAGCTAAAGTGTAGCATGAGAAAAACATTTTTTTAAATTTTTTGCTGTAGAAATGACATCTGTTTAAAAAAAAAACTTTAATTTTTACCAAAATTTTGCGTTCCAAAAATTAATAAAAAATGAGCCCAGCATCCAATCGAAAAAATCTTACGCTACATCCCACATAATATTATAAAGAATATGTGGTATTAATTTCATCAAATTCGGTAGAGTAGATCTCGAGATATTTTGTCCAACGCCGAGTCCACTTAAAATTGCTATAATTCCGGTAATAATTAGAATGTTGACATGCATAAACGTTTAAAATATTCTCAAAAGTATAAATAATAAATCTATAGAAAAAAATCGATTTTTCAAAAATTTCAAGGGAGGTGTAACCCCTAAAAAATAATTAGTTTTGGAATTTTTTGTGAATTGATAAAAAGGTTGTGTCGAATATGCCACCGTAAAATTTCGTGATTAACTTCACCATCATTGAGGAGATCGTTCCTTCTGCCATCCTTTTTTTCTACAAGGTAGCGAATTTTTAAAACGCCTTGTGGTCAGTTTTTCATATGGGAGATTTTTTTTTAAAGAATTTATCCTCGTCGCTTACGAGGCAGTCCCGCGGGGTCGAGGGTCTTGCGGTGAAGACCAAACACGACGATAAGAGCAAGCGGATATTCTGTACGAAAAAAAAAATAGCAAGTGGTGGGTATCCGAGAGGTCAGCGATAGATTGAGGATCGCTTTTCCGGGATAATTTGAATCCATGTAAAAAAAAACCGATTATCGACCTGGTCGAGGGTATAGAAGTGTGCGTGGGCGTGTGTGAGGATTCGTATGTGGGCGATGACTTCGGTACGACGAAGCTACCGACGCTGATACCGGTCACGTGCCGGACCCGGATGAACTGCTGAGGTTTCCTCTTTACCACACACTTGTCCGCCTCTCACCAGCCACCAACGTCTTTTATCAACCAACAGCTCTCACCCTCTTTTTCTGTCTCTTCTTCGTCCTCTCTCTCTCTCTCTCTCTCTCTCTCTCTCTCTCTGTCTCTCTCTCTCTGCACCCTCGGGCTCGAAGCGAGCTTCAAGACCGGAAAATGTCGACGTTTCATACGTGCGCAAGCTGGCCTAGTTCTGACAGACACGTGGTGCACACACTTTCCACTGCCCCAAGGGAAGATGAATATTTGAACGCACAATGCATGTGCCATTGACGAGAAGAAGATTAATAGAAATGGACAAATCAATTTTTTGAATTTTTTTACTGTTTTTATTATTATTTTTTTTAAGGTAGTAGTCTCGCCACAGTCAAGTTTGAAAAGTTTATTCTCCGTTCAAACGAAGAAAGATTCGAAATATTGCGACATATCCTTATAATGTTGTTTGTACATAATATCGGGATGTAAAAAACTTATAAAGTTTTGATGAAAAGGCCTTATATGATGTTTACCTAATCCTCACGTTAGGTGAACGTAATTGAGAATTTGAAAAAAAATCTGTAGAAAAGTTTCGTGAAATGTGAAATTTTACGACGTTGAATTTTGCATCGTTGGGATGCAACGATTTTTTGTCTTCATTTTTCATTTCTTTATTTTTATCGTTATTCAAAGCATTATTTCTTTGCAAATTGGGTTTGTAAATCCTCAATAAAAAAAAAACGTAAAACGTTTGAGTGATTTCCACAGCCTAAATTGGCCGAATAAAATTCGTTTAGATAGAGAAAAAAATTATTTTCGTTGCGTTCCAACGACGCAAACTTCGACATCGTGAAATTTTCCACTGCTGTGTTCCAACACGTGTAAAACCATGAAATCTTTGATTGCCAATATCTCGATAACGGAAAGGTGAATCCTTTTGAAATTTTGCAGGTAATCATTCAATAGTTTCCTGAATGAGTCCTCAAAATAAATTTTAAAAATTTATAGAAAAATGTCTTGACGAGACTATTACCATGACGTTTCGACACCAAAATCGAAATTCTTGTAGACGGTTGAAATTTATATCACCGAGAGATTCCCGACTAGTTACGTTATATTAAATATAAAAATTCGATTAAATAGAAATAATATAAAAATAAAGATTAGATTCAAATTAAATAAATAATAATAAATTAATAAAGATAAAAGTGCGGTGAAAAAAGTTAAATTGTTTTTCTTTTTTTTTTCACTAACAGCGCTGTCATTTGGAAAAAAAAGAAAGATGTCATCGTGTCTTTTATTAACAGGCGCGACTATTGATTAATAGAAAGGCTAACCCTTTTCCTCAACTGCAGAATGTTACAACAGTCTTCTAATGAAAACAACGCCATGAGATTTTTGAGAGACTGAAATCGTGTACCATTTTTCCGTCTGTCTCTTTTGTCTTATACTACCAAATGAAACCAAATCACAGATTTATTTGGTATAAATAAAATATTTAGATATCAAACGAAATTAAATAAATTTTGCTTAGAATAAATAAATATATTTAAAATAAATAATTTTACTCCACTCGGTACGATAATGAACGTTTTAACACCTCGTAAAATAAAATTTCGTATAATACTCGACAATAAAAGCCTACACTGACAGAAAAATTCTTTTAATATTAACTAGATGCGTCTATTTGTTTTTCTTCTTTTTATTTGAATTAACTTGATTTTTCGTGAAATAAAATTTTTCCTATTCCATTTCGATATTAATAGTACATTATGATACGAGGACGAAAAAAACTTTTTCTAACGATTGTGAGTTTGCAGCACGAGGCGAAGGCGAGTGTTGCAATCACACGAGATTAGAAAAAGTTTTTTTTCGTCCTTGTATCATAATGTACTATTAATATCGAAATGCAATAGGAAAAAAAAATTATTTCACGAAAAATCTAGTTAATTCAAATAAAAAGAAGAAAAACAAATAGACGCATCTAGTTAGTGTCAAAAGAATTTTTCTGTCAGTGTAGGCCTGTATTGTCATTTATTTTGAACACTCTCATTGTGTGTTTAAAATTCCTCGAAATATATAAGTCGATAATTCACTTTCCTTGAAAACCACCCTTGGTCTAGATTTCCATACGGATTTTATTGTGAGATACAATTTTCGAAAGTGGCCAAAATCTTCTTTCCACCACTACTCAACGGGATTATCGAGCAGGGAACGTAGCACTGAGGAAAAATCCTGTTTGTCAATTTCAACCCCAACACAGACGATTATATTTCTGGGGTGGGTTGACAGAAAGACGAGAGGAGGATAATCCTTTCGAAATTTAGACAGCCATAATAGCTCGAAACGTAAAAAAAAAAAAACGTATGTTCAAATGTTTCGTTTTTGGTGCAGCTCACTGTACGTTCGCGTAGTTCGTTTTCGTGAGAACCAAAGTCAAGCATTGCACAATGATTCTCGTTTCCGGAAAAAAAGAGAAAAAAAAAAACAAAACAAAAAAAACAAACCCCCTTTGACGCTAGGGTAAAATCTCTTCTTTCTTTCTCTCTTTTATGCGCGCTTTCGTTTCGACTAGATATCTTTTCTCTTCACTCGTGGTTCCGAGGTTTCCGCATGGAGAAAAAAAAAAGCACACAAGCACACAGACTTAGACGGCTTGGCTTTCACGTTTGGAAAGCTCGCTTAGAAGCTCGCTGCGGGAAACGAAATTCGAACCTTGAATCTCGTCCAGGAACAAAGGAGGAGGGAAAAAAATGTATACAGTTTCGTGCAACGCGAGGAGAGAGCGAGAGATAAACTTTTCTCTACACTCACAGAGCCATCTTACACAAACTCGGTGCTCTCCATTTCTTCAGACATTTCCAATGGCACAGTTTTCTTTTTTGTTTTCCATACCTTTCGTTTCATTCTTTCGTACTGTGTATACTCTTTCCTTAATCGCCTCCGGCGTACTTTTATTTTCGAAAAGAAAAAAAAAACTGCCCTGCTTACGCGTTTTCAGAATTCGACTCTTATTTGTCATTCGGCAAGTTTTCATACGGTGAAGAAGTTTGAAGTTAATTTTTCGAGAATAAAATATGTTGCCATTGACACAGGAAGGAATCGCAATAAATTGGCGAATTAAAATCTCGAATTAGAGATTTTTCAGGCCTTTGAATATTTTTAATGCCAGAGGAAAAGATTTTTTGATGTCACAACGTTCAGCTTTTTTCATAATCGATCGACTGTGACGAAAAAGTATTCAAACCTCTAGTACTGAAATTTTATTGGCAGAGAGGAAGATTATGCTCTAACCCGTGTAGAAATTTTAGACGGGAAAAAGTACTGCCCTTTATCTGCCTTCCTTACACTGACAGAAAAAATCTTTTGATGTTAACTAGACGCGTCTATTTGTTTTCTTTTTTTTTGAATTAACTAGATTTTTCGGGAAATCAAATTTTTCCTATTGCATTCCATTGTTAAAATAATTTATTTTCAACATATTTATTTATTCAAATCAAGATCTATTTAACCTTTCGTGGTCCCACTTCCAAATTCAATCGCGGTGGTCACACTTGGGTCGATTCTACCCAGTCAGTTTTTCAAAAAAGTATTGTGACCAAACTATCCGTCCGAAGCGGTTCAAAAAATTACGGAACATGCTTTGAACTTCCTAGATGATGTACGAAAAATTTATTTATAAGAAATAAAATGGCGACATGTTAAAAAAAAATCATAAAAAGGTGAAAACGCACAAAAGACACTTGTTCACTAAAAAAAATCATAGTTCCGTGAATTTTAAACATTTTTACCTCAAATTTAGATGTGATACTCCTTAGATATGCTACTTTTGGGAAAAAATAGTAGAATAGTGCGCGTTCGAAAAAAGATATTTTTTCCGACATGTGAAGAGGGTAAATTTTATGGTATGAGGATACTTCAAACTCCAGGTAAGATGGGGAATACAGTCCCATTCAACTATTATCTATTTACGCAAAAAATTGATCGACGGGTCGATTCTACCGAGGGTAGAACCACGAAGGGTTCATATCGTCCAATAACTAAATATTTTATTTCTTCATAATAAATCTGTGATTTGGTTTCATCTGGTAGTATAAGATAAAAGAGACAAACGGAAAAATGGTACACGATTCGGTCTCTCAAAAATCTCATGGCTTTGTTTTCATTGGAAGACTGTTGTAACATTCTGCAGTTGAGGATAAGGGTTAGTCTTTCTATACATAAATAGCCGCGTCTGTCAATAAAAGGCACGACGATACATTTCTTTTTTTTTCCAAATAACGAAAAAGGTTTAACTTTTTTTCACCGCACTTTTGTGTCATGAACCTATAATCCTTTCTCGTATTTATGCGATATATCGTATTTTGTCTTGATTTTTTTAATTTCAATCTAATCTTTATTTATTTAATTCGAATATATTTAATATTTAAAAAGAATAGCTTGACCAAACAATAAAATATTTGAAAAAAAGGGTCGTAGTAGGCTCTGAGACAAGAAAAAAAACCTATTTGATTTAAATAAATCCTATTTAAATTAAATCTTTTTTTTTTGCAGTGTATATTAAAATAAAAATATTCGTACTTTTCAAATAACTAAGACGTTTTATTAATAAATAAAAATGTCAGGTCATTTCGGGACGCCCTTTATTTTCACTTTAGGTTTATTCCTTGTCTCACGGCCAACTACGACCCTATTTGTTTCAAACATTTTTTTTTTTCAATCCAATCCGACATTAAACCAAATTATAAAAAATCAAATAGACGCATCTAGTTGATATCAAAAGAATTTTTCTGTCATTGCATGAACCATTATCGTAACTTAAAACTGGCAAAACTGTATGATAACAAGTTAATAAAAAAAAAACATTCGTTGCATTCCAAACGATGCAATTACAAACGAACCCAAACCCAACCCAAACAAACTTCACCGCTATTAATTTTTTTTTTCCGCCACTCTTTTACGACCACACGAAGAATAATCCGAAAACCTCACACTTCCATGGCCAGTCTTGTATACCGTATTTATCGCTGAGTCCCGGGGATAATTTGTGCGCGAATAAAACATTGCCTGGGGCAACGATTACGCGGTCGAATTGCGCCTCAATATTTATCATTAATGGTATCATCGCACGTAAAAGCTGGGGTCACGTGAAGCTCAAATTTCCCTTGAGATTCTTTCATTGCCACGAAGACATCGAATCGTGATGCAAGCCCCTTCCACGTCCACCTCGTTTCAGGATCTCCCTTATTCCTCGAACGTTTCTCAAAAAAAAAAAAAAAAAAAAAAAACGTGAACACTATAAATAACAATTCGCAGGCAGTAATATATTCGAATCTTGACACGCGAGGGAGTCTCGCAAGGATAACTCGAGGGCCGGTTGTACATACGCCTGCACGAACGAAAACGATCGGTCTGTGCCAAGAGGCAGATCGAAAAAAGCACCAAGCAAAAGAAACAAAAAGAAAAACAAGAAGAAAAGAAACGATATCAAGCCTTTCGGAAACTCGGGCGATTGTCTGGCCAAAGTATGATATCGCGTGCCATGGGGAAACGCAGAACTCCCGAAGTCGTTCAACCCTCGGTTTCGAGCTTGTTCCTAAGTGGCCAAAGAAAGATACGAGAGCAATGAGCAATTGTACCGGACGAGTTCAAAGTCGTGAAAAAATATCAAAGTATACGTAATTTCGTTATTAGATGTTTGCATTGCAATTGATCATCGAAAAATCATGTTCATCAAGTGTCAATTCATCAATTATCGAAAAATCAAGTTTCTCCATCAAGTGAATGAAAAGTTTTCATCGTGAAATAAAGGCGTCATCGGAAAAATGCTGCACAGTCGTAATTTTGACATGTATCGCTGTGAAAAAATAATTTTTTACAGTCAATTACGTGTATAATAAAACCCCTATTTTATAATTCCGATTTATTCTATGGTTCCGCTGAAAAAAAAATCACAAAATATGCCCTTTTCTGGCCTTTGGAGTGGCCTAAGGCCATAAAAAATAATTTTGTATTAAAAAAATAACTTTTTATTAAAAAATAATAAAACGTGTATTTTTTATTTATTAAAACTTACGAAAAAGTAACTTATTTTGAAATTTTCACGTTGCTGAGTTACGAAGGGTTAAGGTGATGCGACTCGGATGGACATCCGCTCCAAATTGTCACTACCTCATTTATTCCTCGATTACTTCCTCCCTAGTCTCTCAATCGATGAATTCCATAAATCGAATGAGAGCTGAATGATGAAACTGGATCTGACGAGTGAGTGAGGCGTTTGAATTTTTCTCACTGCTACAGTCCTGCGTCAGATTTTCAATGATGAGAAAATGCTGGTTCAGAGAGAAAGAGAGAGAAAGAGAGAGGGAGAGAGAGAGAGAGAGAGAGAGAGAGAGAGAGAGAGAGAGAGAGAGAGAGAGAGAGAGAGAGAAAGAAAGAGAGGAAAATACGAGTTTTCCAGATAGCACCCACTTCCTCGGGCTGTACCTACGTATCTGTCCCTCAAAGCCTTCTCCATTTCACGCGTATCCATGTATGCCTATGTAACGGTTCGTTACCTCTGTATCGAATGATTTACTCGAAATGGCATCCTGAATGGTACAGAGTTCAATTACTGGTGGATCCAACTAGTCCGCTGACATCGTTCCTGTTTGCCTGTCAAAAGGATTTCTCCACAATGTTATACGCAGTCCTTGGCGAAACAATCCTTTCACCCTGATGTGTAGATCGGCCATTGTACGATGGATCCAATTGCGTTGGACTAGAAACGATGTGGAGAGGAAAAAAACGAATGATGAAATTTCGACAGAGATAAAGGCAGATAAATGTGTTGAACGAGGAACGGTCAGATGGATTGATAGATAGTGAGAGAGAGAGAGAGAGAGAGAGAGAGAGAGAGAGAGAGAGATATGGGTTCACTAATTGCCAATAGAAAGCTTCGTACTGCCCGGTTGAATGAAAATTCTAATGAAATCGATCACTTGACTAGACGACCTCTCCTCGCGCCTTGCACACGGCATCGTTCACGGAACAATTGGGTCCAGAGAACATCAGTGATATCTTCAGGGAAATAAATTTTTCAGATGATCGAAAAAACAATGAAGAATTAAAAAAAAATTATATTTCCATCAGCGCCGTTGGAGTAGGGATAAAAAAAAGAGCGAGTATGCGAAAAAAGCTCGCCAGAGATTTCCGGAAATTCGAGACCAGCGAGAGGAAGCGCAAATTTCGCTGTGTACTCTCGCCGCTTGCTCTCTATGTGTCTCACCCGGATCGCCAACGACCTGTAAAACTTTTCTCATGCTTTTATAACAAAGTTTCACCCTCGAGCTAATTAACGCTATCCCCGGATCGTGGAATAATATTTTTCGACTACGGTGGTCTGAAAAAAGAAGACATGTCGTATATCTTCATAAACATCATCATCATCTGAATTGCCATTGGCTTTGTTGTATATACAGAGTGGTCCAAGGGTCGTGAGGAGGTAGCTTCCAAGATCGCTTCCAACCAAAAAGGTCATATAGAGGTTGGTCCTTTTCTCAACGATTTCAAAACTATCATTTTTTTTCAATACTTTCGAAAAAGTCGATGACCAGCTTTACAAAAGAAATTAATTTTTAAAAACGACTAGATTTTTCCCGTGACTTCGTCCGCGTGGACTTTAAGATTTGATCCAGGGAGGAGATAAACAAAGAGAGAGAAAAAAAAGTAAGAGATAATGAAGAAGGTAGACTGTTTTATTTCTCAGGTACGATGGTAGACTCACTGGCTGAGCTAAGGGTTGGTAATTAATGAAACAGTATTACAAAATTGTCAATCTTTATGCAGTGTCATTGTTGTCTACAGAACTATATGGCTTTGCAGTATAGTTCTGTAGACAACATCTTATGATTTATGGTCTTCGGCAAGCACATTCAAATTTCAGACATTCGATACGCTTGAACAGCCCACATATAGTTGACCATGCGAGAAGCCAATCCTTTTTAGTGCATCACTATGCCTTCTATAGCGGGCAACCACTTTAGGACACCAAAAATTAGATGACTTTTTGGATTTTTATTATTGTGAAAAAAAACAGAAATTTCCGCAACTCTGACAATAATTTATTCATATTTTCGTACATCTCTGGTAATTTTTTCAAGTTATTTCATGCATTAATTAAGGTGTAATCCGCTGTGTCCGTTGACGTGTCCTCATCGTCGTTGTCGATTTGCGGGAATTGTGCAGCTCGCAATTCGCATCTGAAATAGTCCAACAAATTTTTATACATTCTTGAGATGTTTTTTAAGAACATGAACCTAATTTTAAAAAACGAGAATTAAATGTTGGAACGTGTTTGAAAAAAAAAATGTTCGATTTTTATCATTTTTTCCCCCGGCATTTTGCAATAATAAATATGTTTCAAACAATCTAATCTTTCCAACCTTAGGTACATGTTTTAATAAATTATATTATGTAAACGTGGTCCAAATTTGAAGATGATCCATCAATTAGTTTTTGAGTTTCGATTCCCGCAAATTGAAAAAATGTCGTTTCAAGAAAAACACGTTTAAAGTTTCACAAACGAAAAACTCAAAGTCAAATGTGTTTAATCAAATGATAAAATGTCTTACCGATTAATCAGCGATTTCAGCCCCATACAGCAGTCCTTCCTCTTCCTCATGCAACTCATTTGAAGCTTGCATTTCCTCTTTACGAGCTTTTCGAGCTTCTTTGTCTCTAATAAACTTTTTCTATTTTGCCAAGCCACGCGCATCTGATCCATTTGCTCGGCATATCCGTAGCTCTGCCTGCCAACTATGATTTGTAGTTCATTCATAACCATGAGTAGGGCTGAATTTCCTTCATTGAATAAAATAGCAGCAAGAAATGCCGCCACCTCGATTATTTTCTATCCAGAATTGGAGATGTTTTGGAGCTAATCGCCAAACGGTCGAGTTTGGGTTGGTTTGGATTATGAAAACCCAAATTTGAGTTATGAAAACCCAAACAAACCCAAATAAGCCCAAACAAACTACCTAACTGAGCGCTCGTGGATACCTGAGCGCGCTTGGGAGTCGAGCAGAGAGTCTTTATCATTTATATACATACCGTTAGAAGGAATCCGAAAATCGTTTTGAAATTTTCAGGGTGTATTCTTAAGATATTTAGAATATCTTAAGAATTCCTTAATGAACGTATTTTTCGAACTTCATTGAGATAAAACGCAGGGAAATCGACTTTTCCATACAAACTTCAACACAACATTGCATCCCTAATTAGGGGTTATTTAAAAAAAATCCTAAAATACGCCTTGTTATTTGTTTTGAAAAATATTTATACCAAGTTTCAGTAGTTTTTAATAATTATTTTTTTTTTGTACAGCTGGGAAGCCATTTTTCAAAAATATTGAAAAAAAGAGCATAGCTTCGGAATCTTTGAGAAACGGACCAACCGGCATATGACCTTTTTGGTTGGAAATTATCTTGGCCACCTCCCCGCTTCGTTTGATCCGAGACTTTTGAACGATCCTGTATATGTGTCTGTTGAAAGGGTGGTATTTTCTGAGAGATAGCAAACTCCATGGATGTTTGTATGTGGACCTTGAGAAGACACGATCGTAGCCGGAAAATGAAGCGACTGACTACGAAAGAACGATAACCTGGTGAGGTTACGAGGCGAATTAAAATTCAAATTAAACCACGAGATAGCGCGAGACACGGGAGATATCGCCCGAGGACTCTTCTCCGCTAACTACGATCCGTGTGAAGAATCTTGCTCGCTGAATTACGAAAGGAAACTATCTTATTCGGTAAGAGAGAGAGAGAGAGAGAGAGAGAGAGAGAGAGAGAGAGAGAGAGAGAGAGAGAGAGAGAGAGAGAGAGAGAGAGAGAGAGAGAGAGAGAGAGAGAGAGAGAGAGAGAGAGAGAGAGAGAGAGAGAGAGAGAGAGAGAGAGAGAGAGAGAGAGAGAGAGAGAGAATAAGGAGGCTGCCGTGGCACAAAAGAGAGAATGGCTATCACAGCGACAAGGGTTCGTGACACGCTTCGTGGAGTCGCCACAATGCTGATATCCCACACGAACTCTCGTTCTCGCAATGTCGAGGAGTCTTCACTTCACCTTGAATGACATGTAGACTGAATAACGTATCACATTTGCCAGGAAAACTGCCGGGATGCTTTTTTTTGTAAACCCAAACGTGTTTTTGCAGGATGTGCACAAGCCTGTGCATTAAGAATTTATTGAAGTTTTATAGAAATGCTACTATATGCTGATAAGAATTGGTGAAATCATTATTTTGTCCGTCCTAAGTTTGTGTAGAAAATTTGGAATCGATTCATCAGTCTATCGAAAAATGATGTCAATCTCGAGAGTTTTATTTAAATATTAGCAAATACAGATGAAACAATTATTTTTGAGACGTTACACCACCTTGGAGCTCGGAAAAATAGGTATGAAAATAAATAAAAATTCTGACGCGACTATTGAATATATTAAATAATTTTTATTTTTTACAAATTCATTATGAGTGAATAAAAAAAAGCGAATAAAAAAATGTTTAAATGGCGGAGATATGAGTGGTCGAGTGATTGAAAATCCTTGACGATGGTGGAATTTTTTTTCTCTGACAGGCATCGTCCAAAATCGAAAAACAATATTTTTCTTGTAAAGAAACATCATAGCAAAAGTGTAGCAGAAGGGAAACATTTTTGACATTTTTTTGTAGAAATGACAGCTGTTCGAACAAAACTCTGATTTGTACCAAAACTTTGAGTTTTAAAAATTAATAAAAAAAAATTAACGCCGCGTTCAATTTAAAAAAAACCTATGATGCATCCTAGATAATATTATAAAGAATATGTGGTATAAATTTCATGAAAATCGATTGAGTAGATCTCGAGACATTTTGTCCACCAGTTTGAAAAGAGGGTCCTAGTGGATGACTTATATCTCCACTATTTTTTTTTTTAATTTGTTCACAAAACTATAATGTATTTATAAATAATAAACATTATTTCAAATAATAGTCGCGACAAAAAATAAATATTTTTATACCTATCTTTCCAAGCGCCAAGGTGGTGTAACCCCTTGGGAAAAAAAAAACACTTCTTACTGAAAAATTATAAATGATGTAACTTCAAATCTACAAGAGATATTTGAATATTTTAAATTTCGGCTGCTTTTGCCTGGGATTGTATCACCCGCACATCCTTGAAGACAGAAACCTCATTGTTTGAAAGATTGACTGGGTGAAGAGGATTTTTTCACGCTGCAAGCATACCGGTCTCTCCATTCCAACTTCGTATCACAATTCAGATAATCTTTGGGACACGTCACAGCCTAGTCTTTTCCGCAAACTACAAAGATTCGTACAACGATCCGTCAGTTGCAAAGCTGACACGTTTGAACGAAAGACAACGTGTAATCGCAAGGATGAGGGTATTTGACGGACAGGGTCAGTCCAGACAGAGTCTATTAGATTTTCGTGGACGCAAAATTGACGGGCCAAAATCTCCCTGGTGCCCTGAGATGAGGGCTACGAAGTACACACGTGAATATGTATATAAACAAACCAGGTAAAGTAAAGCAGAGAGAGAGAGAGAAAGAGAGAGAGAGAGAGAGAGAGAGAGAGAGAGAGAGAGAGTGCAAGTAAAACTTGAAGAACGGACGAGAGATAGATGGGGACCCAAGAGCAGTTGGGCTACATTATACAAGAAACGACGAGGGTAGACGAGGGTCGCGAGGAGCAAAAGGGGTGGTGTCAACCGCAGTGCGGAAACCTTGTCGAGTCTGGAAAACTAGTTTGCCCAAAGATAGCCGAACCCTTTTATCGTGATGAGACGTACAAAATTTCAACACGAGGATCGGTAGGCCCAACTCGCGTGCGTAGGATAAGAAAAAAGAATATTGTTTGTCGAGGGTCATCAGCTGATATGTCGAGAGTATCTCTGTGTTGAGAAGCTCTCACGAAAAGTAAATAAAAATAAGAACTCCGCGGAGATATTGTCGTAGGAATTCAATTAGATTCCTATACTTGTCTCTACTTCCTGATCCAATTGGTCATCGTATTTATCCCTATACTAATCCCTATACTAAAAACGTCACGCTCGTACATTGAATTCTAATCAGGATTCCCCGTTGGAATCCAATTTAGGAATTCAATTCAAATACTAATTCCCACATCATCGAACGGAATTCGATAGGATACTTGATGGATCCCAATGACATTCTGGATTTGCGAACTCCTGAGGATGTCCATCAGAACATTGACGACTTCATCCAGTCAAAATCATCTTCCTTTCAATGTCAAATCTCTATAAGGATGTGATAGAATCTGGAGATTTCCCAACAAATTTCTCCACGGGACGCGAAAGGATAACGAAAGAATTTTTTGAGGGGAGGCTGCGAAATTATAACGTCCCGTGCGGAAAATTGGCAGGGTATGCCAATACAATTCGGGGCCTTCAATGGATTATTTGTGGATTCCATAGTCAGATTTTCCGTAAGAGAGCCGGACCGAGCCCCTATTAGGGAATTGTAGGCTAGGTAGGTTGAATAAAACTATGATCTAAGTAGGGAGACCAAGTAAAGGCATTTAAGGGGTGTAGTTGTAGATTGCCTAGGAGCGATTTCTCCAATACTACTAGACTTTGCAATTATAGGGGCAAATCTGTATAAATTGCTTGACTAAAGAATTTGTGGCATAATAATTATCGAGATCGATTAAATATAATAATTAAACTATGCGTTTAGTAGATGAGCTGTGATGCCTTGAACCAACACGCATGCAGTTAGTTCATTGAAACAATCGAAAATTTTAAACTCCCTGGTTATTTTGCCTTCAATGGCCCTTGGTAGCAAAATATGATCGGCCACTGATGGCCCATGTGAGGCTTCCTGACTAGGGACTTAACCCTTCGTGGCCACACTTCCAAATTCAATCACGGTGGTCACACTTGGGTCGATTCTACTCAGTCAGTTTTCAAAAAAGTATTGTGACCAAACTATCCGTCCGAAGTGGTTCAAAAAATTACGAAACATGCTTTGAACTTTCTAGATGATGTACGAAAAATTTATTCATAAAAAATAAGATGGCGACACGATAAAAAAAAATCATAAAGAGGTGAAAAAGCAAAAAAGACACTTTTTCGCTCAAAAAATCATAGTTCCGTCAATTTTCAACATTTCTACCTAAAATTTGGACGTGATACTCCTTAAATATGCTACTTTTGGGGATAAATAGTAGCATAGTGCGCGTTCCAAAAATGGTATTTATTCCGATATGTGAAGAGGGTAAATTTTATGGTATGAGGTATACTTCAAACTCCAGGTAAGATGGTGAATACAGTTCCATTCGAAGCTGGGCACTATTATATATTTACGTCAAAAATTGATCGACGGGTCGACTCTACCCATAGCAACCACGAAGGGTTAATAAAGTTAGGGAAAATTAAGAAGGGCCAGCGTTCGTATCCATCAATTGATCACTTGCCAACATAAGTTATTCGTCGCTTTCGACGAAGGTTCATTGATAGTGATAATTGTGTTGTCTGAACTGCTGACGTGATGCAAAGTGGAAAAATATTGAGAAATAAAAATACGGTGGTGGAAGGAGAATCAGGTGTCATGGTGTTTCTCGGTTGATCGGAAATTTATCGTCCGGTATATTCGAAGCGGATTTCCGCAAGGGTGTACGGAGTCACCACGGGTTTAATAAGATCGATGGGCCGCAGAATTCCCGGTGGTGGCGACTCACACCCATTGACGTGTACACGAACGCGTGCATCCTTGTTCGGACAAACGGGCGATCAGGAAGCGAACTTACGTATACCTGAGAACATTGCAACCAAGCCTCTGAACTTATAGAGTGAGAGACGAGGGGCGGAAGGGGGAGGAGAGAACAGGAGCGAACAAAAGCCAAGTTCGACGTCCGTTTACGTTAACATTCCACGAGAAGAAAGTTGCATGATGCATGTATTATGCATGAGATGAGAGAAACTCTACGGATCCTTCATACAGAAAGGGACAAGAAAGATCAAGTATTTCTCGTCTATGAAGGAAATTCTCAAGTGCTGCGAACACTGCATATTCGTTGCCTATTACTATTGGAATCGAAAATCGACTCTCGCAATGTACATCCTCGATGTTTCGTTTCTACACATTAATAATTTTATTTTTTAAATTAGAAACCAAAATATTTGAAGTTCTCCTTCACCGACTCTCCATCAATTTTTCATCTAAAACAATATTAATTCTCCGTTTCGTACAATTGAATATTGTTTTCAATTATTCTATACTAATGCAAAATCCTGTCTTTCTCATTCGTTATATATTCACGTAAAAGAGTTTCGTGACTGACTGACATATTGACAACGCACAGTCTAAACCCCTGAAGGTCGAAACATGAAATTTGGAAGATATGTTCCTTAGAAGGTGTAGAGATGTACTGTAAAAAAGAATTTTTTCGAAAATCAACCCCTAAAAGGATGAAATTGGATGCAAAAGTTTGTATGGAAAATTGTATTCCTTGCGTTTATCAACTTGACACTTGGTATAAATATTCTTCAAAGCAAATAACAAGACGCATATTGTATGATTTTTTAAAACAACCCCTAATTAAGGATGCAATGTGATGTTGGAGTTTGTATGGGGAATTCAAATTCCCTGCTTTCATTTCAAGGAAATTCGGATGACATGTTCCTTAAAGGGCGTAGAGGTGCACTAAGAAAGTGTTTTTCGAAAATCAATTTCGAAAATCAATGATTTTTTAAAACAACCCCTAATTAAGGGCCTAATGGGGTGGTGGAGTTTGTACAGGGAAATTGAATTCCCTGCTTTCATTTCAAGAAAATTCGGATGACATGTTTCTTAAAGTGTTTTTCGAAAATCAACCCCTAAAAGGATAAAAAGGGATGTGAACTTCGTATGGAAAATTGTATTCCTTGCGTTTATCGACTTAAAACTCGGTATAAATATTCTTCAGAACAAACAACAAGACGCATATTTTAGGATTTGTTTAAAACAACCCCTAATTAGGGGTGCATCGGGGTGTTAAAGTTTGTATGGGAAAATCGAATTTCCTGCTTCTATCCCAATGAAATTCGGTAGATGTGTTCGTCAAAGGGCGTAGATGTGTACTAAAAAAGTGTTTATTCTACTCGGTACTATAATGGACGTTTTACGTACGCTTCGCGTGCGTAAAACTTCCATTTTCACACCGCGTACGATAAAAAATTTCGTATGATACTCGACGAAAAAACTTTTTCTAACCTCGTGTGATTGCAATACTCTCTAGAAAAAGTTTTTTTGTCCTCGTGTTATAATGTACTATTTTTGATAATCAACCCCGAAAAGGATGATATGAGATATAAAACTTCGTATAGAATATTGTATTTCTTGCGTGTATCAACTCAAAACTCGGTTAAAATATTCTTCAAAGTAAATAACAAGTCGCATATTTTAGGATTTTTGAAAACAACCCGTAATTAGGGGTGCTACGGGGTATTGAAGTTACTTAAAGGGCGTAGAGGTGTTCCTCAAAGGGCGTAGCAGTGTCGAAGACTATAAATCGTACAATGTAGTCTACGAAACTACAGCGGGTGAAAAAAGTAGTTGCACGCGTCGTGTTTTTCAAATTATCCTGCAAAAAAAAATACTTTAGCTTTCTTGCGAAGAAATATAACAAATTCGAAAAAAAATAAAATACTAAAGCATTTTTTTTGTGGGATAATTTGAAAAACACGCGGTATGGAAATACCTTTTTTACCCACTATATACTGCAAAGCCATATAGTTCCGTAAGCAACAATAACATTGTACGATACTGGAGTTGAAGGTTAGTACGTTTATACTACTATTTCATTAATTACCATCCTTTACCTGAGTCAGCCAGTCCACAAACCATGCCCGAGAAATATAAAACTCTACCTTCTTTCTATATTTCTTACTTTTTTTCTCTCCTCGTTTGTCTCCTCTCTGGATCAACTCCTAAAATCCACGGGGATGAAGTCGCGGACAAAAGCTCGTACATTCCTATACGTTCGGAATTATTGATCACTTGTTTATCTTCCGCGTATGTTAATCCATTATTCATTATTTAATTGTAAAGTCATTGTGAAACGTTATCCATTCGAATAGTAATTACGATCGTGCCGTCAAGCGCGGGGGAGGAGTACGATAGGCGGCAGTCACGAAAAGGAAAACGACAATTATCAAAGCCCTATCTTCCTTTCCTTCTCTCTCTCTCTCTCTCTCTCTCTCCCCTCCCTCCCTCCCTCCCTCCCTCCCTCCCTCCCTCCCTCCCTCCCTCCCTCTCTCCCTCAATCTCTCCTCGCGTTGGCTCCTGTATGCCGCATTGCAGCAATTTCGATGCAATATGCCTTCTCGAGGCGAGAGATCTCTCGCGAGTCGCCCGACAATTTCACAAACAATAGGGTGAGCACTTTCAGCAGAAAATACTGTGCTCTCGCGCTTCTCGAGAGATTCCATATCGCGCCAACCTCTTACGCTTGTCGCGTGTGTATTCGAAGTATACTTTACGTTGCCCGTGTACGCGCATTGAGCGATTCATTCCCGTGCATGTTAACCCGCGCTTGTGGTCGTTGCCATTTTTTTTATTTTCAGCGATTACATTTCACAGCGCAAAAAAAAATACAGGGTGTTTGGTGCATGGACCGACACAATTTTTTGAGAGATGAGGTTGCTAGTTTTTTCACCCTTCGACCCTATGTCCTAAGTGTCACGGTAATTGAGGTATGATTTTTTTTTCAATTACCCGACATTTTGCCTTAACCCTTCGTGGTCATCCTGGGTAAAATCTACCCGTCGTTCAATTTTTGGTGTAAATATATAATAGTTCCCGGCGTCGAATAGGACTGTATTCACCATCTTACTTGGAGTTTGAATTATCCTCACACCATAAAATTTACCCTCTTCACATGTCGGAATAAATACCTTTTTTGGGAGGTGCATTATGCTACTATTTTTTTCCCAAAAGTAGCACATCTAAGGAGTATCACGTCCAAATTTTAGGTAAAAATGTTGAAAATTCATAGAACTATGATTTTTTTTAGCGAAAAAGTTTATTTTTTGCGTTTTCACCTCTTTATGATTTTTTTTTAACATGTCGCCATTTTATTTCTTACAAATAAATTTTTCGTACATCATCTAGAAAGTTCAAAGCATGTTCCATAATTTTTTAAACCACTTCGGACGGATAGTTTGGTCACAATACTTTTATGAAAACTGACTGGGAAGAATCGACCCAAATGTGACCACGGCAATTGAATTTGAAAGTGTGACCACGAAGGATTAAAATCGTTATAACTTCTTTGTTTGTGGTTGTAATAGCACGAAATAACTTTTGTTGCATGCATACGCATCAAACGAGGTCAATTTGAGCAAAATTTATAACTCAAGTTTAATAATAAATAAAAAAAAATCGGAAACATAAAAAGTCTTTTCTTAAACCTGACTCTGGCAAACTGGTATCTCTTATTTTAACCACATAATTAATGATTTTTATGACATGTAGCATACCGTTGGAAAAGGGTATAAACTAGAGAACTTTTTAAAACGAAGCTAAGTTCAAACGAGCTTTTAGTTTTTTTTTTATAATGAATTGAGAAGTTTACATTTTTCATACATTTACACTTTTTTAAGACTTTGGAAGCTCATGAGTCATTTTCTTGAAACCAATTGTATCAAATAATGATTCATTTATAATAAACATACATTGCAAAATACAACAAGATTTATTTCGTCGTATTACGACCACAAACAAAAAATGTTATGACGATTCAAGAGCAAAATTTTGAGTAATTTAAGAAAAAACAGAAAAAAAATCATATCTCAATTACCGTGACACTTAGGACCTAGGGTCTAAGTGTAAAAAAGTTAGAGAATAACCCTTCCAATCCCCCAAAAAATTATCTCGGTCCATGTGCCAAACACCCTGTCTACAGAACAACAGCTACACTTTTTCCTTCTTCCCCTTTTCGTGTAACCCACTTTATCGAATATCTCGTGCTTTTCCATTTGCAAAGAAACGGAAAAGTATTCCGGAAATTGTAGAAAAATATTGCGACAAAATCTGGCGAGAATTCTTCGTCCATTGGCGGCCGAGGACACGATTAAAACGACGGCAACGAAAGAAATGTCCAGCGATAATCTAAATGCACGCGTGAAAACGTGAGAGCTTTTCCATAACGAGAATTTTTATTTTTAATGACTCTCGGAGAATCCAGTCAAAGGCAGAAAATTGGGAACGCAACTAGTGTGTGTCATTTTACGATTGGAAAAAATATATATATATATATATGTATATGTATATTTTCGAACGTAGCGGTGTGCAGTGCCGAGAAATTAAAAGCACACTTCCATTAAATGTAATTTTCGGATCTGCACGTGCCACACGTTCGAGGGCTACACGTATTTCCGGCTGTCTGGTATAAATGGATCTGCTGGCAAACGAAGAAGCGTAATCCTTGATAACTTTGCAGGCTGTAACGTGGAAGCTGTGCCCTTTAGTTCGTCCACCAATACTCGTACGTTTCTCCCACGAATTTGCCACGTTTTTTTTTCCTCACCCATGGACTATCCCGCCCAGTTTCCAATTTTCATCGGAGATAACACGTTTCTGTTTTGCAATAAGAACTTTGCGTTCATTCCGATTTGTTTTTACAGCAAATGGAGTACGTTGCGTTTATACGTGTAGAAATGTGCGTATTTTTCGCTGTATTCGACCAATACAGTTTACACACACACACACATGTGTATAGGTTCATTTGCAGGATGCGCTAGATTGAGAAAGAAAATTAAATGTACATTGCAAACGGATTTTTCCGTCACCTAAACCGAATCCAAATGGATCAGCGTATACGGTAGAGAGGAATGGAGACTAGTTTTTTTTTATTTTTGGATAAAATGGACTGGGCCGGCTTTCATCTGATGGGAAATCGTTTGGTGGTGGAGAATTTCCAAGTGCTTGTCCAGCCCTCATTTGGCTTGGAAGGTCGATTTTTTTTATATACGTGTCCTGGGCCAAGACTTTGTTCAATCGAGTGCTGCATAGGAAATTCGTAATCTGCGGATGATTTTGCATGGATATAGCAAGTCGAATGGACCACTAGATTAAAATTAGCCTTAATCAATGGAACACGAGACCTAAAATTGGATTATTTTTACAAGCTTTTATTTAACTTGACTTTCTGTGAGATGCAAAGCGGAAAATCGATATTTCATCCAATTTCCAACTACTTAGAGCTCTGAAATTTTGCAAACATGCAAGAGGTGACAATGCATTACTCAACTTAAAAAAAAAAGACAAAAGAATATCCATAAAATGTTCAACTTTTCATGTAAAATTAGCGATCACTAATCATTCGTATAAAATCTCACTAACATTAGTACAATCAATCTAGTAAAATCAATTAAAGACTAAAAAGTAGAAAATAACTTTTATGTAAAAAATATATTTAAAAAAACAAGCTTTTATTTAATGGCCTAAAATTAGAAAATAATTTTTTTTTCCCAAGTCACCCATACGTGACTATAAATGAAAGCTTGGAGCGCTCAAAATTTAGACATATAATCTTTAATTTACATAAATCCGTTAACATATCAACTGTATTTAATTTACTGTAAAACAACCTTAGATTTCTTAAATAAAAATCATGAAACTGAGTATAAACGTGTGATAATAATTTCTGTAATTACTATTGTGCGAAATTAAATACGGTTAACCCTTCGCCATCTTACCTGGAGTTTGAAGTATCCTCATACCATGAGATTTACCCACTTCACATGTCGGAATAAATACCTTTTTTGGAATCCGCACTATGCTACTATTTTTTCCCAAAAGTAGCATACCTAAGGAGTATCACGTCCAAGTTTTAGGTAAAAATGTTGACAATTCGCGGAACTATGATTTTTTTTAGCGAAAAAGTATCTTTTTTGCGTTTTCATCTTTATGAATTTTTTTTTAACATGTCGCCATTTTATTTCTTATGAATAAATTTTTCGTACGTCATCTAGAAAGTTCAAAGCATGTTCCGTAATTTTTTGTACCGCTTCGGACGGATAGTTTGGTCACAATACTTTTTTTGAAAACTGACTGGATAGAATCGACCTAAGTGTGATCACCAGTTAAAATTTCAAGTGAATCTTGAAACTTTAACTGTATATTTAGAATGTAGTTTTGAGATAAACGCGTTTAAAGTTAGTAGAATGTCACGACATGAATCAAGAGGGGTTGCGCTAGAGTTCGAAAATCGAGTACTTAGAGATTTTTCACACCCATAATCGTTCGGAATATAATTTTAGAGAAACTAGGGTACATTTTTAACAACAAAAAAATTGGTTTTTGGAAAATCCTAGAGTGGCCTAAGGCCTTAACCGATAACCGAAGGGACACTACAAAATACAGAGGGATTCTCTTTCTTTCTCCCTCGCTCTCCTCTCTAGCTCGCCTTCTATATTGTCAAAAGTGAGGGCCAAATGATCATTGAAATTTATGAGAGTTGCTATGATATGAAGAATAGTGAAAGAAAAACGACCATCCGATGACATGCTCCATTTTTTTTCACCGCGCCGGTACATGGCGAAAAGCACGATAGAAGTGAGGCAGCGGGCGCAAGTGGAAAAAGCCAGGATATGATCAGACGAGGCATGCTGGCAGTTTCCTCGAACGTTTAAGCTGACGCAGCATCGAATACTTTTGTATATACGTATACACACACGTATGTGAGTACATACATATATATATATATATATATATATATATATATATACGTCTCATGCCCCATTAACATCCATTCTGTATCTATTTACTCTCTTGCCTGCTTGCCTGGCTCGCTTACCCGTAACTATTAGCCGAGTCTGCATCAACGAAAGTTTCGCCCTCGTTTCTGCCTCTCATTCCCTCGTGCCTTCTCTTTCCTTCCATGTTTCTCATCCTCCTCCTCAGCAACCCTCATTTGTTCATATAGATTTTTCTTTCACACAACCTTTCACAAAGCAAACAACCATCCAAGTGGAGCTAAAATTTATGAGATTGTCGAATCGATGAAATAAATTTCCTATATATATTTGTTTGCTATCTGCTTTGATCGTAATCATGGCTTGATGGGTCGGGAATTAAAAATACGAGGGAAATGTGGAAAATTCTTTGTCGAAACGAGGGTATTCGTTGAAATATATTAACGGAGCAGTAAGTGGAATCCCTTTTATAATTTTAACTAAATATTCTCGAGAATCGTAATGCAGATCTGCAACGAAAAAAGTCTGGTTGTAAAAATAAATCTGAAAATTCTATTTGACTCGAGAGAAATCGATGAATTTTTTAAAGAATATTCGATACATCGTATCTATTCTCTTTTTTTTTAAGAACTCACTGTAGAGCGGAAAGACTACCCCGGTTCATACCACATACACCCATGAAAAAAAAGCGAATTACAAACAACATCAGCGTCGTGTCGCTCTCTGAAACTCACATGAATGGCAGAGCATTAAAAACTGATGGATGCTGATTTTTTTACATCAGCGAAAAAACGATTTTAAGGGGTGAAACCATCGTTCAAAGGATGCTTTTGCAGTTTTACCCATTAGCAGTTGACCGAGTTCAACGAAACGAAAACGGAAGTTCGCGAAAATAGATCGAGCGGAATTTGAAATTTTGCCAAAAATCGAAAAATAATCGTACCTCGATGTATAAATCTACAGTTTTTAGAGCAAATGATAAACAAGAGAATGAGCATAGAGTGGCGTTCGAAGTCGAAAGAGAAAAAAAATTATCGATGATTCACCGAAGCTACTTATTTTTGGCCCAGATGGATAAAACATTTTGAATTAAAATTTATGTTTTATTAAAGTTTAAAAAAATACTAAATTAAAAAATAAATAAGAAAATTAAAATATTTTTGTTATAAGTCCCTGATACGTAAATATAAATCGGATACGTAAATAATATACGTAAATAATATTTTATTTACCCTGATACGTAAATAAAATATAAATCGGTATAAATCGGAAATACCTATTTCGGGTGTAGCCATCGTAATATTGAGCTTTCGATAAAAACTCCGTGATATTCGTAATCGGCAGCAAATTTCCCATCGGATAGAGCCTTAAAGAGGTTTGATACTTGAAGAAAAAAAAACCATTATCGTACGTTTTGTCGACTCTTTCAAAATCGCTAAAATCCTATTTTTTCATGCCTGTTCAAAGTTTCATTTTTGTTTCATTGAAATGGTATTTTTGATATTTAGATGAAGACACCGATTGCTGGAAATGGAAAAAGTCGATAAAATTCGTATTCGATAGAACAAACAAAATCTTACGAATAATCCAAAATGTTATACATGTGACGTAATAAACTCCAAATTCCAAAAAAAAGTCCAGTTCCAAAAAAACTGTTTAAAAAAAAAACAATTTCATAACTCAAATAAACTAAAACTAAATTTAAAAAAAGATCGATCGATTTTGGTCAACTCGATCCTAAACGGCCTGCTCTTGCAACCATTTTAGTTTTTTTTTTTTTTTTTTCACTGTTGCCTCCCTAACACCCTGTATACATAACATTTTCGCGTGTACGTTTTAGTATCGCGCCATTTCGACGATAGTCTCGCGAGGTGGGAAATGAAGTCGAAACTTCAATCTTTCGTACTCTTCGGTGTTGTTATCATTCCTCGTCGCTTCCATCGCTCGTATTGTACTGCCGGAAGTAGTACAATGCACGCGCAATATCAAAAACAAGAGATCCGCGAAACGAGGAACAGCGCCGACTAAAGGAAATGGAGAGAGAAGATAAAATGACTCTGGATAAAATGCAAAGACGTTCCCGAGAGCACTTTCCTCTCGCTCCACTTGTCTTTGTTGTAACACGAGTTTTGCCGCTTTTCGACTGCTCCAAAGTCTCCGTCGAAATTTCACGTTTTACCGAATACGTATAGGCCGCGGTGTACGATGAGGTGGCCACGCTCCCTTGTGAGTACATCCCCGGAAAACACTTCAACGCCAACGACGACTTGTTTCCGTCTTTTCTCTCTCTCTCTCTCTCTCTCTCTCTCTCTCTCTCTCTCTCTCTCTCTCTCTCGGTCTCTCTCTCTCTCTCTCTCTTCTCTCTCGTAGTTTTGACACGTTTCTTGTCTGCTAACGAGCGCCCCATAATAGAGATAAGAATAAGAAAGGACTAATGGCACGCAGACGAATATCTGCGGCTTTACGTATCTTTACGTACCTTTACGTATCGCGGCTGTTTTGAAGAATTTTCAAACCCAAGAAATCTATACACATAAGATATTTCGGTGACTGACTGACTGACTGAAATGTAGTCAACGCACAGCCTAAACCGCTGAAAATGGAAACATGAAATTTGAATATGTTCCTTCGAGGTGCACTCAGAAAGGATTTTTCGTCGAAAATCAACCCCTGAAAGTATGAAATGGGATGTGAAAGTTTGTATGGAAAATTGTATTCCTTGCGTGTATCAACTTGAAGCTTGGTATATTTTAAGATTTTTCAAAACAACCCCTGATTAGGGGTACAAGGGGGTGTTGAAGTTTGTACAGGAAAATCGAATTTCCTACTTTGATCTCTGTAAAATTTGGAAGATATGCTCTTTACTGGGCGTAGAGGTGCACTAAGGACGGATTTTTCGAAAATCAACTTCTGACAGGATAAAATGGGATGTAAAAGTTTGTATAGAAAATTGTATTCCTTGCATTTATCAACTTGAAACTTGGTATAAATGTTTCTGAAAATAAAGAATAAAATGCATATATTAGGATTTGTCGAAACAACCCCTAATTAGGGGTGCAAGGGGGTTGAAATTTGTACAGGAAAATCGAATTCCCTGCGATTATATCTCAATAAAATTCGGAAGATATGTTCCTTAAGGCCTTAGGCCACTCTAGGATTTCCAAAAATCGATTTTTTTGTTTGTTCAAAATGTACCTCATTACCTATAAAATTATATTCCAAAAGATTATGGGTGTGAAAAATCTCTAAGTACTCGATTTTCGAATTCTAGTGCAACCCCTCTTGATTCTTGTCGTGACTTTCTACTAACTTTAAACGCGTTTATCTCAAAACTACATTTTTCAAGTCGGCCGGACTCATAACTCAAACAAATTTCAACCGATTCACTTGAAATTTTAACTGTACATTTAGAATTACATTTTCTGAGGCACTACGTAGGATTTTTTAAATTATATTCCATAGTTCCTTTTTTTATAAACAATTTTCTGACGATTTTCTCATGGCATTTTATACTTTCTGTTTTAGAAGTGCGCCATTTTGACAAAAAACAATATATGAAAAAAATCCTACGTACATCTATAGTTATTCTTATATATAATCGAAAAAACTTTAGTGTCTCATCGTAACTCAAAAATTATAGGAGCTGTTGATCCAGCCGTTGACCTTCCAGAAATAAAGGCGTCATCGGAAAAATGCTCCACAGTCGCCATTTTGACACGTATCGCTGTGAAAAAATGATTTTTTATAATCAATTCCGTGTATAATAAAACTCCATTTTTGTAATTCCGATTTATTTTATGGTTCCGCTGAGAAAAAATCACAAAATATGCCCTTTTTTGGCCTCTATAGTGGCCTAAGGCCTTAATGACACTAGGAAGTCACGCTGGACTCGCTTGGAGAGAACGGACAGGTTGAAGAGGATCAGAGAGTCCTCATGTGCGTGTATGTGTGTGTATATCTGAATGCACGAGGACCTCCATTGGAGACTAGGAGAAGTGAACGTGGAGGGCACTTAGGCAAATTATCGGATCATCCAGGAGACTCTCGGCGTTCGACATCCTTCACACCTTCGGCCCTTGACTCCGTCTCCCTGTGGCTATGTGTCTCCTCTTGTTCTCGTCTATCATGCTCTCCTCTCTCCCTCTCTTACATCCACGCACACACTTTTGATAGCTCTCGTGCCCCATTCTCTGCAGACATGGCTGAGGTGGATCCTCTCGTCCTTCGATGAGCTCTGGCTCAGCCTGATGTCCTGACTGCATGCATGTATTTGTGGATGTGCGTGTGTATTTGTCTATGCACATACTTGCTCGAGGTACTCGCGTACTTTATACGTACGTAGGTACGAAGTCTACCGGCAAGGACCTTTTCGAATATTTATGCTTTACCAATAATGTATTACCTGAGAATAGACAGAGGAGCGAAAGAAGCGTGAGAATGGTGAGTGCTACAAGAGATCATTTCCTTGCATGTTTCCTGTGGGCTTGAAGCTCCTTTTCTTGTGTCAGAACTACTGGCATGGGTAAATTCTGACACCTGACCTTATGTACGTATAGAAGTCCGGGGTAGTTGGCCACCTTTTCTCTCAAGATTCTGTCAAAATAAAAGTACAGGCTCTTTACTCATCTCTATTTGCAATGACAATAAGAACATTTAGATCATTAAGGAGAATCCAACTTTTGGGCTTGAAATTAAAGAATCTTTTAAGATTTATACACAGATTTTTCTACTTTATAAAGACACTGAAGGCCTTAGGCCACATTAGAGGCCAAAAAGGGCATATTTTTTTTTTCGGCGAAACTATAAAATAAATCGATATTACAAAATAGGGATTTCATTATACACGTAACTGGCTATACAAAATTATTTTTTCACAGCGATACATGTCAAAATGCTGACTGTACAGCATTTTTCCGATGACGCCTTTATTTCTGGAAAGTCAACGGCTCGACCAACAGATCCTATAATTTTTTAGTTATGATGAGATACTAAAGTTTTTTTTAGGTTATATATAAGAATAGCTATAGAAGTACGTAGGATTTTTTTGATATATTGTTTTTTGTCAAAATGGCGCATTTCTAAAACAAAAAGTATAAAATGCCATGCGAAAATCGTCAGAAAATTGTTTATAAAAAAGGAACTATGCAATATAATTTAAAAAATCCTACGTAGTGCCTCAGAAAATGTAATTATAAATATACAGTTAAAATTTCAAGTGAATCGGTTGAAATGTGTTTGAGTTATGAGTCCGGCCCACTTGAAAAATGTAGTTTTGAAATAAACGCGTTTAAAGTTCGTAGAAAGTCACGACATGAATCAAGAGTACTTAGAGATTTTTCACATTCATAATCTTTTGGAATATAATTTTATAGGTACTAGGATACATTTTTAACAAAAAGAAATCGATTTTTGGACAATCCTAGAATTGCCTAAGGCCTGAAGTGAGCGTCGACGATCTATTATTCGTAAGAAAGAGGAGGAGAGAGAATGAACGAAAAAGAGAGAGATAAATTTCGGGTTTACTTTTCTGAATCCTCCATGGTAATATTTTTTTCACGACAACTCCTTTGCTGACTTCTCTTTTGTCCACATTTTACGAACTTCCGGAGAAAAATCATGAAAATTCAAGAACTAGATATCATAGTTCTTAGACTTTTTGTTCGGGATATCCAAGCTAACCGGGAGCCACGCACGGAGTTTGGCAGTGCTTCGGTCTACGGTTCTCTGCTTATTTCACTCTAGGGATTTTCCACACAAAGTGGAGCATGGAAAATATTTTTATGGCCGGAAACGGGATCTCCCAAGAAGACATCTCATAATTTTCATTCACGAAGTCTCAGCTAATCTTTTCATTCGTATTTTTTCTTTTTATCGTCTCTTTTTTGTATTGTATTTTTTTTGTTCGCCAATTTTTTGTATCGTATTCTTTCTGTTATATATATATTTTTTACTCGTATCTTTCTTGTATTATATTTTGTTTTCATTCGTAAATTTTTTTCTATCGTATAAGATACGAATAAAAAAAAATTCCCAGCTTTTTTCGTATTGTTTAATTTTAAATCGTACGTACGTACGAATGTTCACATTTTTACATGTAAAATAGTTCCGTGAACGACTGAATGACTTATTGACTGACTGACATATAGACAACGCACAGCTAAAACAGCTAAAAATAGAAACATGATATTTGGAAGATATGTTCCTTAGAATGTATAGAGATGCACTTAAAAAGGATTTTTTTTTTTCGGAAATTTACTCCTTGCGGGATTAAAAGTTTGTATGGAAAATAATATTGCTTGCGTGTATCAATTTGAAATTTGGTATAAATATTTCTCGAAATAAATAATAAAATGCATCTTTTAGGATTTTTCATAACAACCCCTAATTTGGGGTGCAAGGGGTGTTGAAGTTTGTACAGGAGAATCAAGTTTCCTGCTTTTATCTCAATGAAATTCGGAAGTTGTGTTCCTTGAAGGGCGTGGAGGTGCACGAAAGAAAGGATTTTCCAGAAAACCAACCCCTAAAAGGATTAAATATGATGTGAAAGTTTTTATAGAAAATGCATTTTGATCAGTTATTTTTATTCGAACTAAGCAATTTTAATGAGATTTTTTTTTCGATGAATCGTCATTATTTTGGATTTTTTTCGACTTAAATGTTATCTTTTCAGAAACAGCCCTGCCCTGAGGCCCTAATAGCTTGAAACCTACTGTAATGCTGGCATACGTATAATATTCTCCACGCTTGTGTATATTTTGAACTCGCTACATCTATACAATGTTGACTATTAGCTTAGGCGGCTGTTTTGAGGAGAGTCCTCGAAGTCAATTGTCTCGAAAATAACTTTCCCCATATATATATATATATATATAATTTCAACTTTTCCTGTCCAATTATCCATTGCAATGGATAAGAGCTGTTGTTGACTGCAGCCGCGTGTACTCGCCGACTAATCCCGGATGCTTTGCTTTATTCGCTCGGATATCCCACACCGGAATACCCGCTCTCACCGCTCTCATCTGCATCGTCATCTCCGCGGTGCTTTCCCCTATCCCTTCGCATACCACTGGCAATTCCATTGACGTTTATTCGTGGGCACATAAAAATTCACACCGCGGGAGCTAAGCCAAGCCGTCGACTTGATTGTCCCACGATTTTCGAAACCATTTTTTTTTTCTTTTTTTTTCGCCAGCCACCGCCTCCCCGTGGGAGTTAACGAGCCGAGCGTACTCGCGCTCTCGACCGTTCTCACTACTTTGTTTTATTTTTTTTCTTTCTTTTTTTTTTTTCGTTGCCGCACTCTCGAACGAAATCGCAAACGATTTAATTCCCTCCCACTCCCCGTGCCCTCGTTTCGCACTTCCAACGGGACTTTGGATTATTCCAATTAGCGTTGGAAAATGAATGCGTGAATAAAATGATAAAAAGAAGAGAATGAATGCGGAAGTGGAAGAGGCCCAAGTCTCCTTCTCCTCCTCCTAATTTATAATAATAAAAAATAACACTTAAAAATCTAAATTTGCCACTTTGAATAATAATTGATGTCAAATTCCACAATATTGGCGTGTTCTTGACTGAGGTTTTGTCAGTGACTGTACATCTGTTTCAACTGCTCAGCGAAAGAGTTTCTCAATTTTTTAATTTAATTAATACGTTCAGATCATTTTATTATTATCAATAATTACCTAAAAACTCAATATATATTGAGTTTTCCAATGATTGCTATTAATGCATCGTTAAAAAAAAGCGATACTCCTCATTACTTTAATTAATTTCTCGACAATTACTCAGTCGATTTATTTGAAACTTAGCATAATCAATCGCTTGATCCTAAATCTTGATGATGTAATATTTTTCCGAATTTACGGCTATTTAGTTCCATTCGTTTTGCAACCATTAACGTCTGCACGAGAAAAATTCTATAATAATTCATGTATTATTATTCTATCAAGAACTATTATTCCTCAAATTTTCAAGAATTTTGGCGATTTTTTTAATATCCATCCAGTAATACCTCAAGTGATGTTCCCCATAAGATACATTTGATGACACGAAAAACCCAATGTCTTCAAAATCACCGATAGATAAATGCAGGCATTCTTATACAAAGATAACTTCAAGGGGGGAAAAACCCTTTACAATGTTCAAAAAATCGATTTTTTTCACATATTTTGAAAGTATAATATACTGGAAAATCGAAAAATAAAAATATTTACGAAGTTATAGCACATAGTCGAGAGAGAACTTTAAACGCGATTATCTCGAAACTGCATTTTCAAAAACTGCTCATGTTATAGCTCAAAAAGGTTATCGATCCATCCGGCTGAAATTTTGGAAAGTTTCTCACTATAACATTATCGGAAGGATATACCTAAAGTTTTAAGATTATCGCGGGAATAAATGATTTTTTTGGGGTAAAAATTGTCGAGAAAATGGTCAAAAATATGAAAATTTAATTAACGAGCCTACTTAATTTTTTTATTTTATACTTTTTCATATTTTTATAGGCATATCCTTCCCCTAAACATGTCAATAATCAACTTTTTTTTCTTTCGATTATTGACATGCCGCCTTAAGGACCATCGGATAGCCTAATCGACGACTTATTTTTTTAAATTTGAAATACCGTCCTCGAAACAACCATGTAGGCTGAAAGCCAACATTGCATAAAAATATCAGGTTTAGAGTATCCGTTAATTGTCTATTTACGAAAGATATCTTGAAGGCCTTAGGCCACTCGTGGAAAAATAATTTTGTATAGTCAATTACGTGTATAATAAAACCCCTATTTTGTAATTCCGATTTATTTTATGGTTTCGCTGATAAAAAAAAAAATAACAAAATATACCCTCTTTTTTTTGGCCTCTAGAGTGGCCTAAAGGCTTAAGGATTGAGCTGCGCATTTGTATAAATTCCTACGGAGAAAGTTAGTAGCGTACAAAAGTTTTACAAGCTCGAGTCTATCGGAAGTATTTCAATTCGCTCCATGGATTAAGCGAACTTGTTCGACTGAAAACAGGGAAATTATGGCCGAAGTGCTTTTCTACTTGGCGAAACTTCGGCGAGAATTTGTAATCTTCCGAAATACGAGCGCATACCACCAGAGACAAAATCGTTTGAACTTTGGGGCAATGCCGAAAGAGGAATTCCACTGTCTTCGAATGTACGTGTGTATCGACAGTCGACATAATACGACGAAGTTTGTACGCGACTTATGAGAATTCAGAGGATCAAAGCAGTATACGAATGCTGAAGTGGCAAAATAATGCAGTTCTCGACAGTGGCAGCTTGGGGAAAAAAAAAAGATTTTGCGCACAGTAGAACAAGTCTGGGTTCGATCAGACGGTGCTTTTTTTACTGCACATACTTTCGTTGTACTTTGTTTCGAAAGTACGTATACTATCTCTGAATAATAATCCTTTCAATCGTATCTCAAGGGTGTATTATCATTACTTAAGGGGTTATTCTACTGTAAAGATTCAAAAAATAAACAATATTTAATAATTTTTTTTTAACTGTTGCATGTATCAGTAGAAACTTTTTTCCGCTTAACCCTTCATGGTCACACTTCCATATTCAATCGCGGTGGTCACACTTGGGTCGATTCTAACCAGTCAGTTTTCAAAAAAATATTGTGACCAAACTATCCGTCCGAAATGATTCAAAAAATTACGGAATATGCTTTGAACTTTCTAGATTTTATACGAAAAATTTATTTATAAGAAATAAAATAGCCACGTGTTTAAAAAAATTCATAAAGACGCGAAAACGAAAAAAAAAAACACTTTTTCGCTCAAAAAATCATAGTTCCGTGAATTTGCAACATTTTTACGTAAAATTTGGACGTGCTACTCCTTAGATATGCAAGATTCTAACGAGTTATCAGAATCCTGATGATACATCGCTATAATTATCGCTCGGCTAGAATCGCCGAAGCGAAGGAAAGGGAAAAGTTAAAAAAAACGTGAATGAGAAAAAAAAAAGAATAAATACGAGGAAAGAGTAACAGACAATACCGAGAGTAATATTAATTCCTCTGGGGCAGCCGGAGGGCCCGCTTCTCACAGATCATTCTCGCGTTTCTGTTTATCCCTTATATCTCGACACACACACCCGTCACTCAGCCAGCGGAAAAACGTGACAACTGATACGTACACTGTATGCGTATAATCTCGATAAGAGAAGAAAAGAATATCATGGGTGTTTTTTTTTCCTCTTCTTCCAACCGGCAACGATGGTTGAGAATCGCAAAGACACATTAATTCTCTCTTGACGTGGGTGGATTTTCCGATGTCAAAAACTCATATCTGTGCTCGCTCGTTTTCTCGATCCCGAGGGTTCCTTTGTAGTCGCACACGACCAGGATACGTTTTGGATCGCTACAAAAGGCCGAGAAACGGATAACGAATAAAATGTACAATAAAATGAACAATTATACGAATCGATGGAAATTTAAAAAAAAAAAAGTGAGAAACTTACGCAGTCGTGCCAATCCGGAAAAGGAGAATTTTTCTGGTTTATAATACACTGAAAATTTCTTTTAGTCTTGTCTCCAGTGACGTAAATATATTTATACTAATTATATAAAAAAATTGTGTGTTCGTCTTCAATGCGTTCGCGCATCGTTCATCCGATTGAGTTGAAACTTTGTACAGTTGTTGTTGGCAATTGCGTGAAAGTTTCTGACATAGTATCATCAACGTACAATAGGTGGCGCGCGAGTCGTATATGTAATAAAATATATGTAATAACAGATATATGTAATAAAAGCAAACAAACGAGTAATAAAAAATAAAGTAAGAAAAATAGGAGAAAAAAAAGCGCTGGGTCACTTTGGTCGAAGGCCTTGAGCCATACCCGATATATATGTGTGCCATGGAAAATTGATTTTACCGTTATTATTATTATTTAAAAAAATGTATTATTCGATTTTATTTCCCTCAATTTGCATTGGGAAAAATTTACCTACACGGAGAGAATTAAAAAGTAATTTTTGTCGTGAATTTCACGGTAAAAATTACCGTGATATATTTCAATGTGGTGACAAGTGAGAAAAGCATAATAATTCGTATGCGACAAGTTTTGTTTTAACTCACGTTACAGAAAATTTCAAATACGTAGCTAAAATTTTACTATACAAGAAGGGTAGCGCGCACGATAATTTTTACCGAGCGCACAATACATTTTCCTATAACGGTCATTAAATTTTATAATAAATTTTAAAATAACTGTTATAAAGACGATACTTTTTTATAGACATTTTTGAAAGGCATAAAATAATAAAATGCACAGTAAAATTTAGCTGATATTATATATTTTTTAAATTTAAGTTTTGCGTATTTCGTTACACATCAAAATTTACTAGAAAATCTGGTGAAATTTTCTATCTGAAGAAGAAATTTTATTTTATTTTTGTGAAAATCTGTGTTTTACTCAGCAATAATAAGCGAAGTTTCAGGGTTGTCATCTGGTTACCGTTACTGCACGGTAATTTTTAACATTTAATTCCCTCCGTGTACCCCCGGTGGTTAGGCTCGATCTTCATCTAGATAGTCATCTACATTTATTCATTTTTTTTTCTTCTATTATCTTCTATTCGTGTAAAACAGTTCCGTGACTGACTGACTGACATATAGACAAAAACTAGGATGAGGTAATGTCACTGGTAGATCATTCATAACAAAAATACGAAATTCGAATCGATGTACTCTCAACCGTCCTTGCAACTGCACTCCAAATGAAAAATGTTTGACCCAATATTTCGATTGATGGGGTCATTTAATAGTTTTATATATTCCACTTGATTATGTCACGAGTGATTTCACTATAGTTTTTAACGTCACGTTATATACTACTGATACGAAGCTGTCACCTCGATGTTTGCGAAGCTCTCATCGACAAAAACCCAACGAGCCTCGTCGTCGAGTGTGCACTTCTAGTCCCAGGGAATTTTATTCTCTCCTTTTGCCTGAGAGCTCGAGGTCAAAACCTTGGGCCTCAACGACCTCTTCATCATTTCGTATTACGAAGTATGTTATGGCAAAAGGAAAAATGACGTTTTCACGTCACGATACTTAAGCAAAATATCCCGAGAGTATTTGTAATATAAAGGGTGTCTCAAAATGACCTGACATTTTTTAATGCGCGCCATTTTTTTTTTGTAGCGAACATAGAGTACTAATCATTGACAACTGGCATCAGGAAGTATTGAGGTTTAGTCATGGAGAATTACACGATCGAGCAACGCATAGAATTTGTGAAAATGCAATGTGAAAGGATGCAGAAATGCAGACGAAGTTTCATGGTCGTGTTATCTCGCGTCGGGGCTATGTGAATTGGCCACCAAGATCGTGCGATTTGACGCCATTGTACTTCTTTCTTTGGGGTTTATATGAATGGAAAAGTGTAGACCAATGATCCACAGACCATTCCGGAGCTCAAGGAAGCAATTGGACGAACCATTACTGAAATTAGTCCGCAATTATGCGAAAATGTTATTGAAACATTTCGTCAAAAGAGTGAACGTTTGCAAAGAGGAACGAGGCGGCTATTTATCGGATATTGCGTTCCACACGTAACCTCCGTGTTTGTACCTTATATTAAAATAAATAAATTAAAATAAAATTCTTTTTTTAATATACCACGTTTTTAAAAATGAACTAAAAAGCATAAAATAATTCCTCTTAGCCCCAACAGATTCGTAACCCCATACAAATTGTCCCGAAAATTTGTGATTGTGAATTTTTAAGGCCTTGGGTCACTCTAAAGGCCAAAAAAAAGGGCATATTTTGTGATTTTTTTTCAGCGAAACCATATAATAAATCGGAATTACAAAATTGGGGTTTTATTATACACGTGATTGACTATACAAAATTATTTTTTCACAGCCATACATGTCAAAATGGCGACTGTGCATCATTTTTCCGATGACGTCTTTATTTCTGGAAGGTCAACGGCCGGACCAACAGCTCCTATAATTTTTCAGTTATGATGAGACACTAAAGTTTTTTCGATTATATATAAGAATAGCTATAGAAGTACGTAGGATTTTTTTGATATATTGTTTTTTTGTCAAAATGGCGCATTTCTAAAACAAAAAGTATAAAATGCCATGAGAAAATCGTCAGAAAATTGTTTGTAAAAAGGAACTATGCAATATAATTTAAAAAATCCTACGTAGTACCTCAGAAAATGTAATTCTAAATATACAGTCAAAATTTCAAGTGAATCGGTTGAAATTTGTTTGAGTTATGAGTCCGGCCGACTTGAAAAATGTAGTTTTGAGATAAACGCGTTTAAAGTTAGTAGAAAGTCACGACATGAATAAAGAGGAGTTACGCTAGAATTCGAAAATCGAGTACTTAGAGATTTTTCACACCCATAATTTTTTGGAATATAATTTTATAGGTACTAAGGTACATTTAAAAAAAAAAAAAATAGATTTTTGGAAAATCATTGAGTGGCCTAAGGCCACTCAAATTTTCAGGACTATCAGTATGGAGTTAGGGATCTTTATAAGGGTTATAAATCTGTATGAGGCTAGGAGAAATTATTTTATACTTTTTAGTTCGTGTTAAAAACATAGAATATTTTTAAAATATTTTAATTTTTATTTCAATTTGATTTTTTTATTTTTCCTCTTTCACTAAACTATAGTTTATTTCTTTATTTTTCCCCCTTTTTCTCTGTCTCTCACTCTTAGACACTTAATTCTTCAACCTGAAACCTGTTGTAAACTGTTAAATATTGTATATATTATTTCAATATATACAATATCTATTTATATATTATTATTTATATTATTATTATATATATATTTTTATATTTATATTTATCTTGTCTATTTGTTTATTTATTTGTTTGTCATCCAGTTCTGAGCTTGTTTAAAGTTTCAAGTCTCCAGCACATCCGGAAGTTAGTTTGAAATCGATTGCAAAATTTGTACCGAACAGACAAACAGACGGACAAGAAAGCTAGTTAATAAAAACGTGGTCAAATATTCGTACTTTTCAAATGAATAATACGTTTTATTAATAAATTAAAATGTCTGATCATTTTGAGGCACCCTTTACTTTAGATATGAAAATATCCCTTTACCCACGTGTCCTAAACACTTTGAGGATGCAAATTATGTTAAAAAAAGTCGAATTTTTCATTATCATGAACTGACCTTAAGCAACAAAAAAATCCGCACGATATTGATATTCGGGAAGTCGCGACAATTACGTATTCCGATCATTATTTGAATTGGCATGTATATTAAATTTGAGTCAATGCTGATGCTAATTGGATATTGAATGTACACATTCGAGGTCCAGGTTGCGGTTTGGTCTGGGTGCACATAGCCTGGTGGTTACAGTTGGGTACACACACCCTGTTATACACATGGGATCTCCGTTCTCCATATATGTTAGTGGGGGGAAAAGTGACGTATCTGAAAAATGCAATTTTTCGCTTCACAGGTGCGGTAGGTGGAGAGGGTGGCGACGAAGATGACAAGGAGAAGGAAGAGGAGGCCGAGAGGGAACGACAGGAGGCCATCAAAGAAGCCGAGGACAGAAGGAAAGAGAAGCATCGCAAGATGGAAGAGGAACGTGAGAAGATGCGACAGGAGATCAGAGACAAGGTTAGAATTCGTAACTCTATTTTATTCAACGAATATCAATATTGATAAAAACAAAACCAATGATGACGTTGGAAGTACTCTAGCCGCAAAACATTTATAGAGACTGGACGCGATACTTTTCGACCAGTGGCAGTCGTCCATTAGGAAGGTTGAAACGGTCCAGTTGAGGCAAATGACAATTGATGAGTTTTTTTTTTCAATAAACCTAAAAAAATGAGGTATAGATTTATTTTGTAGATGCTAAATTGCTGTTCTTTTTCATAAAGTAGATAATTAAAGGGAAAAAATTATGAATTTTATATATTACTATTACGTGAAGAATAAAAACTGTTGTGTTTCTACGAAATTGAAAAAGTATAACATTGATGACTATTACGAAAGAGTCATTTTTACCAAAAGTATTGGGATGTTGAATAAGTTCTCGCTGTTTTTTTTCGTGAAAATTAATACTTTGTTCGAAAAAAAAATGTAAAACCAACATGTCACTGAAAGTATTGTCCATCGCTAGCCACTAGTTGGTCCCATCTTTCTGGCAGTATTTTAATTCCACGTCGGAAAAGTGACACGTCTTTTGAGGCTATCCAAGCGTCGATCCATTTTTTGGCATCTTCGTAAGAATGGAAGTGCTGGTCAGCCAGGCCATGTGCCATTGATCGGAACAAGTGATAATCGGAAGGGGATATGTCTGGTGAATACGGCGGGTGGGCTAGGACTTCCCATTTAAGCGTTTCCAAGTAGGTTTTTCTCCGATTTTGCAACATGTCGACGAGCGTTGTCATGCTGCAAAATCACTTTGTCGTGTCTCTGCTCGTACAGCGGCCGTTTTTCCTTCAATGCTCGGCTCAAACGCATCAATTGTAGTCGATAGCGATCTCCCGTGATGGTTTCGTTCGGTTTGAGCAGCTCGTAATCAACTACATCCAGCTGATCCCACCAAATGCAGAGCAGAAGCTTGAAACCATGGATATTCGGCTTTGCCGACGATGTTGATGCATGGCCGGGCTTACCCCACGATTTTCTACGCATAGGGTTATCGTAGTGTATCCATTCTTCATCGCCAGTCACGATACGATGCAAAAAAAAACCTTTCCTTTTCTGCCGTTGAAGCAGCTGTTCACACGTGAAAACGACGCCGTTCGACGTCTCTCGGATTCAACTCGTACGACACTCAATGTCCTTGCTTTTCAATCATTCCTAGTGCATTCAAACGTTTCGAAACTGTTGTGTGATGAACTCCTAATGATTCTGCAAGTTCAGCTAGCGTCTGGCATGGGTCTTCATGAAGTAATGCCTCCAATTCTTCGTCTTCAAACTTTTTCGATGCGCCAGAGCGTTCTTTATCTTCAACATCAAAATCATTATTTTTGAAGCGTCTAAACCAATCTCTGCATTTTGTTTCCGACAGAGCATTGTTGCCGTAAGTCTCAACAAGAATTCTGTTTGCTTCAACTGCAGATTTCTTTTTCAATAAAGGAGTGCAGTGAAATTCTCTGCAAATACTCTTTTTTGGCACGAAATATGACGTGTTGAACACTATGAAAAAAAAAGCTGTTTACACTTCGGCGAAATGACATAGACCGAATGTCAAACTTACTTATGCTACTTCTTTATAGATGCGTTATCATCTTAAACTACACTCACGCAGTTGTGGTAACGCCATCTGATGGGAAACAGCGAGAATTTATTCAACGTCCCAATACTTTAATTACATTTTGCCCATCTCCGATCGATCAAACGTCATAAATCAAACCGATCAATCAATTACGATAACGCATCACAAAGCTGAGAAAATTAAACCTCAAGCTACAGACTAATCAGCATTTGTTCTTTTTTTTTCATTCGCCCATTATTTTTATTACTGCGGAAGCAAAGCTCTGAAAATTCTCACCCCGACGAATACTAATGTCCCCTACCCATAAATATCCATTTTTTCGCCCGATCAGATCTGGTACTGTTCTGATGAAAAAAAAATTCGTGTGCGAAATGTTCGCGGTGCGAAGGAAAATCGCGATCCACTTTGTGACGAACGTCGGTAGATATCGAGTAGAACGAGAAGCCTGGCGAACCGTGCACGCATTACGTGAGCAGATTAATAGAATTTGCTTAATCACGTAAATCACGAGATATCGCACTTGACTTTTGGTACAACGCGTTGTTGAATCTAGACATGTATGTGAGTGGTGTGAGTGGTAACAGCGTGCCACTCGCACGTTGACCTGAATAAGAGGGGTAATTGAAGCGCTGACGAGTTTCGAGAGTGTGACCCAGCGATTAATGTGCTCTATATACGTCTATACATACACACACACGTATATATACAGGGTGGACCACGCAACGTGTGCACCTCTTTTACGACCAAAATATGCGTTGCACAAAAAAATGTTTTATACAAAAGTTACATGGTTTATAAGGCTACACTATGTGGTGCATTTATTTTTTTTTATAGGTGGAGGCGCTTCGAAGATTTGAAGGTCAACTTTATTTTTTCAAATGGAATGCTATATTTATTATAGCGTAATATGATAGAGTATCGAATTCTGAGTAAAAAAGTATAGACCCTTATTAGCCCTAGAGTTAATAGCTAACGAGTAATTTCACTTTATTACTTTAAAATTTTCTTCACGTAATATCAAGTTGGAGATTCAAATCTACTACAAATTTCTGAATGGCAGTGTTTACATCACAGTGTTTACCAATATGAACACATTTACCACATCACACACACTTATCATGATTCACAATCTTCTCAATGATTGTAATCCAGTATTAAAGTATCCTTCGGTGATTGTGCGTGATTATTATCAGAAAGATAAAAGTGAAAATGAATGAATGAATCTCCAACTTGATATTACGTGAAGAAAATTTTAAAGTAGAAAAGTGAAATTACTCGTTAGCTATTAACTCTAGGGCTAATAAAGGTCTATACTTTTTTACTCAGAATTCGATACTCTATCATATTACGCTATAAAAAATATAGCATTCCATTTGAAAAAATAAAGTTGACCTTCAAATCTTCGAAGCGCCTCCACCTATAAAAAAAATAAATGCATCACATAGTGTAGCCTTATAAACCATGTAACTTTTGTATAAAACATTTTTTTGTGCAACGCATATTTTGGTCGTAAAAGAGGTGCACACGTTGCGTGGTCCACCCTGTATATATATTCATCGTATACGTGTATTGTGCTTATCTAAATATAGCTGCATATCGGTTAATACAGCTCCAGTCGTAGACGTACGTTTGATGGCGTACGACGTGTTTTAATGTATTAATATAAAATGTTATACCCTCCCAGGTTTTTACGTATTACCCTTTCCAATTGAACCCTTTTTTGTCACTCCTACCCGCAATTCGCTAATCTAATCTAACTTCTTTTTTATTTTTTAAATTTGTTCAAGATATTCTTTCTAAATATTGAATATATTCAAATTAAATAAATATAGATGAAGCATGATATATCGCACGAATACGAAAAAGGCATATAGGTACAGGACATAAAAGTTAAATTATTGTTCTTTTTTTTTAACTAACAAGGCTGTTATTTGGAAAAAAAAAGAAAGGTATCGTCGTGCCTTTTATTAACAGGCGCGACTATTTATGTATAGAAAGACTAACCCTTTTCAAACCTCGACAAACCTCGACAAATCCAAACAAACCTCAACAAACCCAAACCCACCAACATTACAATGTACACACCAAAATTGAAACTTACAACTTGTAACCACAAATGACTACTCCACATGTAATGCAGCATTTTTCAACAAATCACAAGCATTTAACATGTCGCAGCTCCCCCCACCCTGCTGCAACACAGCGGCAGTGGAGTGGGGATAGCGTTAGTTTCGTGTGACATCTCGCTAAATCAGACGCCCTATATACATCTTTAAAAGCATTCGCAATGCTAGTATATTTGAAATGTATAATTTTAATAATGAAATGCAACAGGAAAAATTTGATTTCACGAAAAATCTAGTTAATTCAAATTTGAAAAAAAAATCAAATAAACGCATCTAGTTAATATCAAAAGAATTCTTCTGTCAGTGCATATTTATGAAACATCTATGCATATGAGCCCTAATTTCACAAAAAAATATATTGTCCCTAACGTCGAACCATTTTGCCCATAAAGAATTCGTCGCGAATTTTACAGAGCGTGACAATAGTAATAAAATTAATTAATCACAGCAACGTTAATGAAAGTTTATCGTAACACAAAACAAGGGCACGTCCAATTAAATCGAAAAAACATTTTGAAAAATATTTGATTAAATTGAAGAATAAAAAAGCAAACTAATTTGAATAAAATAAAGAAGAAAAATGATTGAAAAAATATTAAATCAAATTATTTAATAAAATATGTTTTCAAATTTGAAAAATTTTAATTTCATTAATACTCCAATGCAATTAAGAAAGAAAATTAGTTATTTAATTTAATTATAATAACTTGTGGGCTGTACGGACGTTAAATTAAAAAAAAAAAAATGTTTTTTGCCTCTCTTGTGCATTTTTGACGACAGCCGCCGTTTTGTCGTTACGTTTTTATCAGACACGGTATGGCGATCCTGTCGTGACGGTAATGAGCGCTATATCTGACGCATAAACAAGTTACATGATTAAATCGTGTTCTAGGGGGTGGTTTATATATCTATACGTGTGTACGTACTTAGAGCGCTCAGCTGTTTACCAAAGAGTATAACGAGCCCTGGATACCGACCATCGTCGCAGACGTAAATAAATTTTGCATTCCTTTATCCGTGTTCCATAATTCGCACTGGATGCTCCACAAGCACTACCCCAATACTATATATGTAACGTTCGTTACATATTCACGTAAACTCTTGCAGCTTATTTATCATGATACTTCCTCACGCCAGAGTCGGTACGGCTATTCATAATGGCAATATAATCGCCTCGTGTAAATAAAAATGCTGCGAGGGTGTTTTTTTTTTAGTAGATTTACAGAAGCCTCACGAAGATCATCTTCACGTGAATAATGTCGATTACCAAAAATCAATGTTCAGTAAGTTTTTATTTCGAACATTATTCGATATTGAAATTTTTATTCGAACAATACGCCTGTTGAAAAGTGCCTGCTTATCTTTTGATACGCTGCCATGAGTAGAAATTTTTCGTCCTGTTTTCGGAGTAGGTGTATTTTATTTTGAAAAAAAATCGATGACAATTCATAATAAAGAAGAAAAATTATTATAAAATATTAAATGAAATGATTCAAATTAATAATATTAAATTAATTTATTCAATTCAATAATATTAAATTAAAGAATTCAATTTAATATTGAATTTAATAAATATCAAATTAAATTGTTCTATTAAATTATTCTAAAAAATATAATAAAAGTATTTTATTTATGTAAAAAGTGTGCATTTTATTAATTGCTTCAGAATGCAACATTTTTTCGTGTTTTTTATTTTCGTATTAGGAAAATCATCGGATTGATACCCCATCAGAAAAATCATTATAACATATTAAATTAAATTATTTGATTTAATAATATTGAATGAACCCTTCGTGGTCACCATGGGTAAAATCGACCCGCCGATTAATTTTTTGGCGTAAATATATATCAAAATTCAAAATAACATCAAATTTACCCTCTCCACATGTCGGAATAAATACTGTTTTTGAAACGCGCACTATGCTACTATTTTTTCCCAAAAGTACCATATCTAAGAAGTATCACGTCCAAATTTTAGGTAAAAATGTTGAAAATTCACGGAACTATGATTTTTTGAGCAAAAAAAATCGTCTTTTTTGCGTTTTCACCTCTTTATGATTTTTTTCTAACATATCGCCATTTGGTTCCTTATAAATAAATTTGTCGTACATTATCTAGAAAGTTCGAAGCATGTTCCCTAATTTTTTGAACCACTTCGGATGGATAATTTGGTCAGAATAATTTTTTGAAAACTGACTGGGTAGAATCGACCCAAGTGTGACCACCGCGATTGAACTTAGGTGTGTGACCACAAAGGGTTAAATTATTCAATTAAAATATTTAATTCAAACGATACCATATGAAATTATTCAATTAATATTTTCCAAGAAATATAATAAAAGTCTTTTATTTTCATTATATTTTTATTTACAAAATAGTGATATTTCATTTTCATTTTATATGAAAATAAACCGTGTCGGTGTTTATATAAAAAATGTGAATTTTTTTTGTTTCCTTGAGCCTGCTACTTTTTTCGCGTTCTTTATTTTCGTATTATAAAAATCATCGGATTAATACCCCATCAATAAAATTGAATACACACAGAGAAATATTTATTTATATGAAAATACAAAACTCATCAGTCCATTGGTGTACATTCCCAGGACAATACCTTGGTGCATTGAAGCGGAAGCGCCATGACGGACATTAATCCAGCAGAAAATGCAAAACAATAGGGCCGAAATGTGGAAAAATAATGGTGGAAGTAAAAGAGGAGATAATAATTTAAAAAACCAGAGGGTGCATACGGAGAAATAAGCCCATACACACCGAAGTAGAATTGTTTATTGCTCGTTGTTCAGCGAGCGTAGCACAAAAGGATTTTTTCTCACAATTCTAAAAAAGTCACGGGGGGAAATTGCCCTCAAGAAGAGTCGCAAGCTCTTCCAACATTGAACCCAGCGTCAATGCTCCAAGAATAAAAGATATAAAAAATAGAAAAAATAGGAAGTAAGCTGAAAAGTTCTTCCTCCGATTTCGTATAAAAACGTATACAGTCGGATATTCGAAAGCGTAGTGCTTTATAAAAGAAAAGTGCTGGAAAGTGAAATACTCCGGGACTGCATATATTGCTTGTAAATATTGTACAAGCACGAGTCCACCATTCGCGAATATTTTTCGTCCTCTTTTCTGACCCCTCGGGCGAATTGCTCCTTTTCTTGAGACAAAAAAAAAACATCCTCAGGGAATAATAGAGGGTGGCTGAGCGATCCTTGTTGAGAGGTAATATCGTGAAAACCAAGCCGACCAGCTCTGTTCGATATCTTCGAAGACTTCCGGTCACGTTCGAAAGCGTTTTTTTTTGTTTTGTTTTCCCGTAAGATTGCACACATCGACACATCGGACAGATGAACAATTCCAAAGATATTCTTTGATTAAAAAGTTTCTTCGAACCACTGGGAAACAATATGTTCCGCACTAACAATATCGAGAAATATGTTTTTTAGTACAATAAAAGAGTAACAAATTGAAGGGTAAGTTGGTGTGAGAAGCTTTATGGTTTCTGCGTCGATATTTTCAACTTCTTCGCCGTTAAGTGAAGCCACCTGTGGAGAAATTTCTCAACCATTCGTGGTCACCCTAGAATCGACCCGTCGATCAATTTTTGCCGTAAATATATAATAATTCCCGACTTCGAATGGGACTGTATTCACCATCTTACCTGGAGTTTGAAGTATGCTCATACGATGAAATTTACCCTCTTCACATGTCGAAATAAATACATTTTTTGAAACGCGCACTATGCTAGTATTTTTTTCCCAAAAGTAACATATCCGAGGAGCATCAAGTCCAAATTTTAGGTAAAAATGTTGAAAATTCACGGATCTATGATTTTTTGAACGCAAAAGTGTCTTATGCAAATGGTTCCAAACGGTTTTCTGGCTAATCTTCAATTCCTGGGCAATGGAATAAGTGCTCACATGCCGGTCCGACTCGACGATTTCCATGATTTTATCGACATTTTCGACGATTGGCCTACCAGAGAGTGCCTCATCCTCGACGTCCATATTACCAGAACGGAATCGCTGGAACCACCTCTTTGCTGTTACAATCGATACTGTATTGGGTCCATAAACAGCACAATTTTTTTTGGCCGCCTGCTCCGCCTTTTCACCTTGGTCGTAGTGGTACTGAAGAATGTATCGAATTTTCTCTTTTTTTTTACCTCCATTTTGGAACGCTGTAACACACAACTGGCTTCACCAAACACAAAACTGTCAAAGAACTTTTTTTTTGAAGCGTAATGTCACCTTTAAATCGCCGTGTAGTATGACCCGATGCGACGTATACATCGCGAGATATGGCTCACTAAAGAAATCTAGCGGAAAACGCTCAAAACTTTTTATTTCACCCAATATTATTTATTCGCATAAGCCCCACGTTTTTTCTTTTAAATCTTACAAGTATTTTCATAGCTATTAAAAATTCACAATGACAAATTTTCAGGACAATCTGTATGGGGTCTTGTACGGGGCTAGGAGAAATTATTTTATACTTTAAAAACGTGATATACTAAATTTTTTTTCTAAATATTCTCCATTATCTAAATAATAATTCCTTCGCAATGAATTCTGTTCCAATTTCATAATTGCGAGAAAAAAAAAACATGATCCTTCTTGCCAATATCGATAAAATTATAATAACCGCATGGTGTGTATAACAGGCACCAACGATTGATTTTTCGATATTTTTACGACCTCACGCAATAATTTACTACGGAAAGGAAACCAGGACGTAACAATTGGCGGTTGTTAAAAATGCATTGAGCGCGTCATCATTCGTCCGATGAGACGTATGTATGCGAAAGCATACGTGCTGCATGAGAATCCACGAGGAGACGAGTCAGTTAGTCGCTATCGCAATTTCAGGTCATACCTAAAAACAAGAGAGCGAGAACGATGAAACGTCGTCTAGAAATTGCGGTCTCCGTGAAGTGTACGCGTTCTGTATGTGCGTGCATAAGCAACAACCTGGGTCCGCAGGGGCAGGGGCGGGGGGGAAAGGGGTGAGGATGCGGGGGTGCGGCTTAAAATGCAAATTCGATTATAGAACACCGAGGAGAGTCGCGGCGAGCACGACCTGTCACGCGCATACGGTATCTTTCCATGCATAAAATTACGCAACAGTTTGTAGCCGAAAGTCACGAGTGCTTTTTCTTTTTGTACCTTGGATGGGCATCATATTGCGTGGGCGTAAGAAAAAGCTGGCCGTGCATAAGTGGAATTAAGCATAGCAGAAGCGACGAGTTTGCAATATGTGATGCAGATGTCGCCTTTCGAATATTCCCGCGTAGAAATTTTTGTAGTGCTTTAATTGGATACCCCGTAAGGTAGGGGGAGGCATGTTGAGCAAGCTTGGAATTGTCGCCCTGTAATACCTCAAGGAGGTACGACCGCTCCCTCAGGGTCAACAAAGTGACTAAATTAATTTTAACCCACGAGTGTTCTGATTTATGTTAAATTATGTTGAATATTCGTATTTTCGAACCCAAAGTGTCAAATTTTTGGTAAATATTTTATTTATTGCATATTTACTAATTAAAAAACTGAAAAATTAGGTCCTCGACGACTGTGGAGTCTTCACGACGATTTCCAAGCAGTAGCGAGATTCTGTAACTCGGTTGCGACCGTTTTCGTTGTCGTTAACCAGGGATAGCCAATGAGAGGCTCACTTTCTTCTGATCGTGCGTGCGATTGGCTGTCGCTAGCAACTACGTCCAATCGGATCCTAGCATACTTCTACCCCCACCGTGAGAAAAAAGGAGAAGGGGCATCGGAACAAGAATACGCAATTCTGTTGTCAATGACTACACTACCAGGCATGTAAAATGTGATAGTATTTTCTTTAGCGATTGATGAATAGAAGACTCTTTTCGTAAATTTGATCGTCAAATCTCGACTGAGCCTGTCGGCCGTTAATAACGTCGACGCGTTTATCCATCCGGTCGTACGTCGGAGTTATAGTTCCAGCTACGAGCGGACGGATAAGCACAGCCTCAAATCGAATAAATCAGTCGCAGACCTGGGAAAATTGAGAGCAGGATGGGAATTGGTGGGCATCGGAGCGGTCCAGGGAAATACGCCGTATAACTAACGCACGTGGCGATAACGTGGTCACTCGGTGAGAGGATAAGATAAATACAGCTGCGATGCTTTATTATGCACATCGAGTTCTCTCTCTCTCTCTCTCTCTCTCTCTCTCTCTCTCTCTCTCTCTCTCTCTCTCTCTCTCTCTCTCTCTCTCTCTCTCTCTCTCTCTCTCTCTCTCTCTCTCTCTCTCTCTCTCTCTCTCTCTCTCTCTCTCTCTCTCTCTCTCTCTCTCTCTCTCTCTCTCTCTCTCTCTTCCTGTCGTTCCATTCGAAATGATCGTAAATCCTGATGTTGGTCGCTCATTTTTATATCGAATGTTATCTCACCGATACTGATGGATGGGCGATCGAGGTTTGTCTATGCCGATACGGGTTTTCCACAGTTTCCCCGAACCTTCGGCAAATGCGGTACAGTGTAGCTTAAGACTGGACAAGTTTAAGGTATTCCTTTCGGAGAGGGCTGTATTTTGTGGACGCATAAGCCAGGCTCCTTTTTGGTAGATTACAGTGATGCTTGATAAAAATGGGTTACAATCAATTCCGGTGCAGATATATTGTCATGGATACAGCCTGACTCGGACTAGGATAATTGTCGACGAAAATCAATTAATGTTGACCAATTAAACGGAATACCGTAAAATTAGAAATTAAAAAAACAATACTAAATTTCATCTCTCGCAGATGGGGAGGGAGAGAAGCATTATGGTGAGGGTTAAGTGTAAATAAAAAATAAAACCTTATAGACGATAATGACGACTTTTTCAATGGATGAAGCGATCGAGAAGAAAAGAATTCTTATTGTTTATGTATTGCCTTGATTTTTACCTCCGCAGATTATTTCTTCAATAAAACTGAAAATTAGCGAGGAATTAACGCACACCGCCGCTCATCAGATAAGAAATGGTTCGTTATTTTGTATGCGGCATGAAGAAACCCTCATTGAGATACTTCCTCAGCGGACGTCGGAGGCGCTAGACTTAATCGTTGGAAATTTTATTATCAATTAGCAGCGGTACTTAAATGCGACGATTAAAGATAAAGCTATTTTTTTTTTCCTCGTGCACCGAATGCGAGTTCAGAGCGCGCAATATTTTACGAGCACCGTAAAAAAGACTTAAGAAGTTGCGAAATTAATTTACTTTTTAAGAAGCAGCCGTAATTGAGATAGTGAAAAAAAATGTTATCAGCCCTTTTGATTCTGGAATTCCATTAAATTCACGGTGGAAGTTTTTCTTCCGCGATACTTAATATTATTCTAGGTAAGTTCGTAATTAATGTTATCCAAAGTAAGATTGTTCAATTACACTTGGAAATCGAGTTTGCAAATAGTTTTTCGATTAATTCGTCCTAGGTACGAGCTGCGTTCGATTTTATTTTCTTCCAAGACTCTGCGATGATCCTCCCATAATTGTTCGCAGTATATATGTGGAGAAAAGTGATTTTAAGAATATCGACTGGAAAAGTCAACTTTGAGTTATGGTGAGCATATTTATAGGAAGACTATTAAATGCAAACCCATCCAAATGAGGACTGGGAATGGAGGGAGCCATGGAGGAGGTAGGGGTGGGAGAAATATGGAAATATGGCAAAGGAACCAGGAAGTACAACAAGACTGGAACAAAATTGATAATTCGACAAAATAGGGAGTACAAAAATGAAAAACAACGTATAGCAATGGGCAAGTACTGGAAAGAGAAGAGCACCCTTCGTGGTCACCCTGGGTAGAATCGACCCGTCAATCAACTTTTGGCGTAAATATATAATAGTTCCCGGCTTCGAATGGGACTGTATTCACCATTTTACCTGGAGTTTGAAGTATCCTCATACCATAAAATTTACCCTCTTTACATGTCGGAATAAATACCTTTTTTGGAACGCGCACTATGCTACTATTTTTTCCCAAAAGTAGCATATCTAAGAAGTGTCACGTCCAAATTTTAGGTAAAAATGTTGAAAATTCACGGAACTATGATTTTTTGAGCGAAAAAGTATCTTTTTTGCGTTTTCGCCTCTTTATGAATTTTTTTTAACGTGTCGCCATTTTATTTTTTATGAATAAATTTTTCGTACATCATCTAGAAAGTTCAAAGCATGTTCCGTAATTTTTTCAACCACTTCGGACGGATAGTTTGGTTACAATACTTTTTTGAAAACTGACTGGGCGCAATCGACCCAAGTGTGACCACCACGATTGAATTTCGAAGTGTGACCACGATGGATTAAGAACCCGTGGAAAAATATTGTCATGGATGCAGTCCGATGCGGACTAGAATCCTGGTTTCTCAATCGGGATCTAGTAGGACCCCGGATCGGATCCAAGAGCGAAATGTAACGCTCGCAAATCGAATTCCAGCCAGGATCCTAATCCGGAACTATTAAGGACTCTAGTCAGAATCCAGATAGAAACTTTGCATAGGATCTAGACTAGAATCCCGAACATCTAGAACAAGATCTGGTTCGATATCGAATCGCATCCCAGGGATTAATGTAAAAATCACCAGAAGATACCGATCCGTATCAGCTGGAGACACTGGACGTTTTCTGAAATCATTTATTCAAGGATCCGAAAAACGATTAGGTAAAAATTGGTGCTACAGTGTAACTGTCGAAACTTATATATTTTAATAATAGAATTGCCAACAGAATTCTTTACATTTAATAAAAATTTTCGAAAAAAAACAATATTCAGATATTGGAAGACTTATATTTCCTGGCGAAAAGTGATATAGGTTATTTATTCTAGGTAATTATATTTAAATTAAATGGAGATCGTTCGAACTAAGAAAATATGTATTTAATTTGCTAAGGCAAAATGTATTTCATACGTATATCAAGTTCTTGCCACCACGTCTCCTCCTTGTGGTACGTAGTGGGCGCCATCTGGATTCCAATGAGGATACCCCTTCTAGGGAATCCGTATCATATCCCGATCGGTATCCGATCGGAACTTAGGTATCCCTAAGCAATGTCTACACGGGTCATTGATCGGAATAGAATATATTTAGTTAATTAACCCTTCGTGGTCACGCACTTCCAAATTCAAACGCGGTGGTCACACTTGAGTCGATTCCACCCAGTAAGTTTTCAAATAAGTATTGTGACCAAACTATCCGTCCGTAGTGGTTCAAAAAATTACCGAACATGCTTTGAACATTCTAGATAATGTACGAAAAATTTATTTATAAGAGATAAAATGGCGACAGGTTAAAAAAAATTCATAAAGAGGTGAAAACGTAAAAAAGACACTTTTTCGCTCAAAAAATCATAGTTCCGTGAATTCTCAACACTTTTACCTAAAATTTGGACGTGATACTCCTTAGATATGCTACTTTTGGGAAAAAAAATAGTAACATAGTGCGCGTTCAAAAAAAAAGATATTTATTACGACATGCAAAAAGGGTAAATTTTATGGTATGAGGATACTTCAAACTCCTGGTAAGATGGTGAATACAGTCCCATTCGAAGCCGGGAACTATTATATATTTACGCCAAAAATTGATCGACGAGTCGATTCTACCCACGATGACCACGAAAGATTAAAATCGCTTTTTTTTTCGTAAACATTTTGCGTTCGAAATTTACTCGATTTTCCCTACGCAATTATGCATAGGCCCAATATATCCTGAAAGTCGATGATGCCGAAGGGAATGTCCAAAAGTCTCTTATCCGTGCTAACATTCATCCTGCGACTGGTCGTTCTCAATTCTTGCCCGTGTATTCGTGTGTGCGAGTATATTTAGCGTGTCAGGATCCAGCGCAAATAAAATGAAATATTCATGCATACGGCTTTTATATACAGCAAACGGAATTGTTTATCGTGACGAGGTCCAACAAAGCGGCCCACAGTTTGCACGCTCGCCAATCTCTTTTGCGCGAAACGTTTTGCGCATGGATGTTGTATTCGTCCGGCACTCCAACACACCCACACACACCCACCCACACAACAAGTGGAAAAAGCTTGGCTTTCCCGAGCACGTTATACACAAGCCTCTCATTCCTTCGCACGCTTTCCTTTCATCCACGACGTTTTTTTTAATCTCTTCCGTCGGAGCTCTTCGAATGCTCATTCCTGCTTGGCTTGTTTTTTTTTTTCGCTCCACTTCTATCGTTTCTCATTCGTGGGCAACTTGGCGAGCACGATTTTTTTTTCTCGCGAATTCTTTTCGGAGCTCGCAAAGTTTTTTGTTTAATTTCTCCATTTTTTTATTGTTTTTTTTTTTAATCTTAAGCTTGCATTTTTTTCACGTACCAACGGTCTCCCCCAGTTATTCTTGCTGCCCAAGGCTATCAATGGAATGCATACGTTCCTTGTCGAGGCTCACGCGAGCCTCGATTATCGCGTAATTAGACAGATTTGATGTACCGCGTACACGTAGACGTCGCTTCAGAGACGAAAAAAACTTCATTTTGATCGTCGTCTCGCCAAGGCGTTTTTCGATAGATTTTTTGTAATTTTAAGGGCTCATTCAGGACACTAACAAATGATTATGTGCAAAATTTCGAAAGAATTCACCGTTCCGTTTTCGAGATATTGGCAATCAAAGATTTCATGGTTTTATACACGTGGTCTTATGGGAGGCAGTGGAAGATTTCACATTTCACGCAATAACTTCGAAACTTTTCTACAGATAAAAAAAATCTCAATTACAGAGGAACATATGACAAAGAGGGTAAAAAAATCATGAATTTTGACCTTTTTTTTGAATATTATCTTGAAAAAGATAATATTCATAGCTTTTTAAGATCCACTGATTTTGTTTATCTATATATTTTGTTTGGAAAATTCAACATACAGAATCCAATGCGATGACCCATTGGCTCCCAATCAGGAAGTAGGGACAATTATGGGAATCCAATTGGATGCCGCCGACAATTCCTGCACCATTTCCAAAGACAACAGATACGTGTAGTTGGAAACTAGGAATGCCAATGCGGTTATTACGAAAGTAGAAAGCTACATGGACGCGTTGAGGTCGAGTAAACCTGAATTACCTCCTGACCCGGCCTGTTGGAAGTAAATGGAATGGCACAAGTCGAAAGTAAACAATAACTGTAATTAAAACGGCTGGATGGAAACAATACGATAGGGAAGAGTAAATATATATATATATAAAATTAAAAATAATCAGAGAAATATATCATTAAAAATAATGATAAAAAAACAAAAGAAAATAATGATTAAATATAAATCAGTTTACGCATTACGTCGTACAGACATTACGTATTGTGTTGAGCAGGGAGAGACTTTACGCGAGAACGAAGCGGTTACTTTAAATATCAATGGACTGTGGAAAAGGTTCATAAAAATCCAAAAGTTAAAATGGAATTCAAAAATCCATCCACAATCCAATAGATGGAGTTCAAAAATCCACAAGAACTCTAATAAATTTTTATTGCCAATTTCGTTGTTTTTATTATTATTATTATTATTATTATTATTATTATTATTATTATACACGACAATTATGAATTGTTGGAAATAATTGTACAGTTGGAGAGTAAATAGGAAAAACGATGAAAGCTTGTGAATGAAAAAAAAAAAAAATTATTACAATAAAAGAGCGAAGCTGAAACGTGATCAAACGAAATTTCTCGTAAAATGGAATATTAAATTTCACGAAATTCACAAAAAGTATAAAACGCGGCATTCTCGGCAGACTATACGAGCTGTCATCGAGCAACATTTTACGGCAATGTTTTCTTTCAGAACGAATGAAATGAAGGCAGTATTGAGTGAGCGCGGCTATAGGTGTCCAATCAATTTTTTTTATCCGTGGAATTGGAAATTATCATACAAATAGTTTAGTTTTTTTTATTGACCCCGTTTCCATTTCAATCTCATTTTATCGGTTAGAAAAATATTTTATACTGTCGTTCAATAAGTGAGATCCATTGTTCTTCATATTTAAAAAAAAACGCAATATTTTTTCCAATCCTGTCAATTTGGTTAATAAAATGTTTCTTTATCGTTCCTTAAAACGAAATAAAAGTTGAGATATCGGGAGGCTTGTTGACCGCTCGGCACTACTCGAGGCGGGCTGACTATTGCTGGACTTTACTACTGATCCTATATCTTGATTCGATCTTACATAAGAGAAAGTATATTATGCAATCATGACGATAGGCATTGAATGCATTATTATTTCGTATAAATTTCGAGAGCTTTGCCTTAATAAAGTTAAACATTAACGAGTACAAATGATAGAAGCAATGAAAAAAAAAATCTTTCGACTGTGAATTTGTACTTTTTCCATTATGGCTGATTTTTCGTCACATCTCCGACATATATTTGAAAATCTTTAAATTACGCTACTTTTGCCTTTGACTGAATCTTTCTTCAAAAACTCTAGGAGTCTGGAAAACACAGCGGTATAAAAAAAAATTATTAAGGCGTTACACCACCTTGGCGCTCGAAAAAGTAGATATAAAAATATGACACTACTATTAAATATATAAAATAATTTTTAGTTTTCATAAATAATTTATAGTTGTATGAACAATTTTTTTTAAATTAAAAAATGGCGGAGTTATTTCGTCTAGAAGACCCTATCTTGAAAATCCTTGTCGATGGTGGAATTTTTTTCTCTCAGGCATCGTCGGAAAATTAAAAAAAAATGGTAAAAAGAATTAATAGCTAAAGTGTAGCGTACGAAAAAAAAATTAATTCTTTTTGTAAAATTGACAGCTGTTTGAAAAAGAAATCTGAATTTTACCAAATTTTCGAGTTTGAAAAATTGATAATAAATGAACGCAGCATCCAATCGAAAAAATTCCTATGCTACATCCTAGATAATATTATAAAGAATATTTGTTATAAATTTTATCAAAATCAGTTGAGTTAATTTCGAAATATTTTGTCTTCCATTTCGAAAAGAGGGTCGTACTAGGCGAATTATATCTCCGCCATTTATACATATATATATTTTTTTTTTTCATTTTGTTCATAAAACTATAATGTGTTTGAGAAAAATAAAAATGATTTTTTTTATTTTCAATAGTCGCATCAATAAACATTTTTTTCTCTATATAAATTTTTCCAAGCGCTAAGGTGATGTAATGACCCCTTAAAATAATTAAATTTGCCTCGTTCTCCAGGTGAAACCTTTCCTTCGTAAAAGATGCTTTCGATTGCGAAAACGCAAACCTTCCGGAGTCACGATCTGGTAGGTCTGACCTATGCAGGATTGTGACTACTACACAAAAACGTCAAATTTGCATACACATCTTGTTTCCTTACAATAACATTGTAAATTCCAGCAATAACGCGTGCCATCTCCAACGAGACTGGAGTCGGGAATTACGTCTGACGTTAAAATCTGTGCGGCGTGCATACCACGGGCAATAAATTGTCATGCAGCTCGTTGGTAACCATTAGGAAGTATCGCGGGACATGCGAAATTTCCTAGACCCTCGTGTCACTTTTGTATACGCAAATTAATTCGTTTTTGCTGGTAAATACCTGGACGAAGTATGTTTTCGAATGTTTCCCATTGTTGCTCTCCTTACTATTCCGTCGTTAACGGAATTATGACATTCGTCCCACTCTTCCTATCCTTTTTTATAAACAATTTTCTGACGATTTTCTCATGGCATTTTATACTTTTTGTTTTAGAAATGCGCCATTTTGACAAAAAACAATATATCAAAAAAATGCTACGTACTTCTATAGCTATTCTTATATATAATTGAAAAAACTTTAGTGTCTCATCATAACCCAAAAATGATAGGAGATGTTGGTCCGGCCGTTAACCTCCCAGAAATAAAGGCGTCATCGGAAAAATACTGCACAGTCGCCATTTTGACATGTATCGCTGTGAAAAAAATTATTTTTTATAGTCGATTACGTGTATAATAAAACCCCTATATTATAATTCCGATTTATTTTATGGTTTCGCTGGAAAAAAAAATCACAAAATATGCCCTTTTTGGCCTCCAGAGTGGCCTAAGGCCGTAAATAGATCCTGTTTGAATTAATTTTTTTTTTGGCAGTGTACCACTTGCCACCATACTCAGAACTGTCCAATCTGTCCAAATTACATTCAAAATTGCGTCCATCCCCAGTCCACAAATTCATGGAATATTTGCCAATCAACAGAAGTATTTTTCCACGTTCTTCAACGAAAAATCAAATGCTAGGTTCCAGTTGAAGTATGCAGGAAGGTTGACAGGTGCACTAAGAATTTTTTTTCAAAAATCAACTCCTTAAGGGTTGAAATGGGGTGCAAAAGTTTATATAGAAAATCGTAGTCCCTGCCTGTATCAATTTGAAACACGGTATAAATATTCTTCCAAATAAATAATAAAACTCATTTTTTGGGATTTTTTTAAACAACCCTCAATTAGGGGTGCAACGGGGTGTTGTATGGGTAAAACGAATTTTCTGATTATACCTCAATGAAATTCGGGAGATATATTCCGCAACGATTGAAGATGTGCTCTAAGCAAGGATTTTTCGAAAACCACCCTCCAAAATAATGAAACGGGATGTAAAGAAAATTAAAAAAAAGGGATGCAGCCGCTGGGCAAAGCCGCGAGCGGAAGCTCATAAAAAAATTTAAAAAATAAAGCGATGCAACGACAGCAATTCGGAACAAGTAAATATGGCGACAGCAGGTGCGATGGGAAAGTTTTACTGTGACGGCATACCTCTTCGTCTTTTCGTCGTTATCCTGCTGCGAACACTCTTGTCCAGGCGTGCGGTACTTGTTAAATATGAATATATTGGATAAGTTGATTTTGAAGGTGCACGGCTTCGAGGACTGTCCTCGAAACAGCCGAATGTGCTGATAGCCATCATTGTATAGGTGAAACGAGATTCAAAATGTCTTTTGACCGTGTATGTGTGTGGAGGTGGATGTGAAGAGTGTCACGAATAGGTACGATGGAACGAGAGTGATCCGATGGGAGTTTCATCCGGCGAAGAAGTCGGAATGAAATGGAGAAAAAAAAGCTGAGGTTGAGACGACGAACAGAGAAAAAGCGTGCCGAAAGATTGACGAGAATGAGAGTGTGAAGGGCGCACAATACGAAGGAGGGCTGGTTGCAGGAAGTGCAGTGAAAAAAAAACGAGTATACGAAGAATGGAGGAAGGATGGAGCGATGGGAGGAGAGAGAAAGGGCGAAGGAAGAAAAACGTGCAACGTCAACGAAGAACCTCTGCGTCTTTGAATACGACCCCCAGAAGCGTGGTATTTTTTTTTTTTTTTTTTACGACTCTCGAGACCTTTTTTCTCTAGCTGCTTCCGCTTTTCATTCCTTCATATATAAACTAGACTGCCCCGTTGTACTTCTCACTATTCTTCTCTCTCTCTCTCTCTTTCTCTCTCTCTCTCTCTCTCTCTCTCTCTCTCTCTCTCTCTCTCTGCCTTTTTTTCCGCTTCTGTTTATTCTTCCCAGATCTGGGTCATAATTTTTTCTTCTTCCTTCTTTTTTTACCCTCTTCTAAAGCCGTGTGCACGTCGAGTTACTTTTTATTCGTTTCAACAGCAGCCAGCACGTTCGTTGTCGCACGACTAAATACAATTAACAGTGACTCAACCCCTCTCTTCTTTATTGTACTGCCAAAAAAAAAAAAAAAATCAATTTAAATAGGATCTATCTTAATCAAATAGGTTTTTTTCCTGGTCTTGGGCCCTACTACGATCCTATTTGTTTAAAATATATTTTTTTATTCGTTCAAACTATTCTTTTTAAATATTAAATATATTTAAATTAAATAAATAAAGATAAAACACGATATATCGCACGAATACGAGAAAGGAATACAGGTTCATGACATAAAAGTGCGGTGGAAAAAAGTTAAATTGTTTTTCTTTTTTTTTTCACTAACAAAGCTGTTATTTGGAAAGAAAAGGCGCGATTTATTAACAGGCGCGACTATTTATGTATAGAAAGACTAACCATTTTTCTCAATTGCAGAAAGTTACAACAGTCTTCAAATGAAAACAAAGCAATGAGATTTTTGAGACACTGACTCGTGTCTGATACTACCAAATGAAATCAAGTCACAGGTTTATTAGAGATAAATAAAATATTTCGTTATTAGACGATATTAAATAAATCTTTATTTGAATTTAAACATTTATTTAAAATAAGTATGAAGATTATAAATATGTTGGGTGAGAAAACACAGAATGGGATATGTAAATATTTTAGGGAAGTAGAGGAAGTTTGCAAAAAAATGAGTGGGACGGAAGGGGAGGAAAAATAAATGGGGTAGAGGATTAAATGAATACTAAATTATGAATAAATGGAAAAAAAAAAAGAAAAATGTTAGAGAGTACAGAGTACAAGAATAAGAGGTGTAGTAATTAAGTGATTTAATGTTAAAGCGGAAAGTTACGATTTTGTAAAAAAAAAAAAACTTTTGTAAAAAGTTGTGCAAATGAAACTCGTTTTGATTTTATTTTGATAATTTTAATAATGGAATGCAATAGAAAAAATTGGATTTCACGAAAAATCGAGTTAATTCAAATTAAAAAAAAAATCAAATAGACGCATCTAGATATCGAACGAATTTTTCTGTCAGCGTAGGCTTGGAATTCTGTCGAATAATTTAACACGTTTGATCCCGCGTTGTTCTAGGAAGAGGAAGTGCACTGAGGAAATCCTTTCTTAGTGCACCTCTGCACCTTCTAAGGAACATATCGTCCAAATTTCATGTTTCTATCTTCAGCGGTTAAGGCTGTAGAGGAGAGTGGGGCACAATGTGTCACGGGGCAACATCCGGTTTCTCGGAGGTTTGTAGCTCGTAAATTCCGAAATTTGATGTGCTAGACCGCGACTTATATTAGGTTTCGTCAAGCCTAAAAGAAAGTCGATAGCAGCTCACAAAGGATTATTGAAAATTAAAAATTGATTTGAGGCACGGAAAAAAAATATTTCGCTCGCCGGAAAAACGTAAAATATAACGACACTTTCTGTAGCGTCTCCGGTTTTCGGTCCTAATCGATAGTTTTATTATTTATGATGCACTCAGTGTCTTGTGTTTTTTTCATTCGTAGTTTAATGAATAGTTATTTTCATCAATAATGAAATATTTTACTAGTGGGGTACAATGTGTCACCGAATGGTGGAGCAAAATGAGTCGACTCCCAATGAGGAAACAAAGAAGTGACGACGCTCCGAAGAAGCGCAATGTGTCACGGGCAACTGTCAACCACATGCGATTTCTCGGAGTTTGTAGCTTGCAAAATCCGAAATTTTTTGTGTTGGTCCGTGATTTATATTAAGTTTTGGCTAGTATAAAAGAAAGTCAATAGCAGCTCACGAAGAATTATTAAAAATACAAAATTAATTTGAGCCTCGAAAAAAAAAAATCTCGCTTGCCGGGAAAACGTCAAATATTGTGGGACAATTGTGTGGAGCACAATGTATCATCGAGTTGTTGAGCACAATCAGTCGACTCCCAATGTTATTGGCAAATAATACCCGTTGTGAAATTATCGGTACGTATGAAAATCTGTTATCTATGTTAGGAAAATATAAGAATTTCAACCAGCTCGTTGTACCCGACGTTTAGCAGCACTTGACACACTGTACCCACCTATCTGACACATTGTATCCCACCCGTGGGGCACAATGAGCCAATCCGCAAATTTTTTTTTAGGATTTTAGAATTTTTAATCTTTTTGCAAAAAAAATATGGTAGCTTAATTGTACGCCCAAAGGTCTAATAAAAAGGGTTATGACCTTTTTTTCTGATCAGACTGCTTTGGTAAGAGTAAAAATTCGATAGAAAAAAGTGACACACTATGCCCCACCATCCCCTACGTTGTTCATATGACGTGACTGACTGACTGATAGTCAGTCAGTCATTCACGGAATTCTTTTATATTTTCGATTATCTACAAAACGCATCGTAAGCTGCAGGACGTTGGGAAATTAATTTTTTTCTCGTAATTCTTTTTCCAATTGGCAATGAGAAAAGTACGTTGAATATTCATTCTCTCAATCTAACGAACGTGTATTCACAAAGTGAAGAGAAGCAATCAGCTAGTAATTAACACGAAGACCGCGACTCGTTTGTCGAGATCGTTGCTCAGTTCAATTTCGTCATCGTCGTCTCCGCTGGAAAATTGTACATTAATTCCTAGATGCAAATATGTCCTGACGTATAGTCGCACTTACCGGAAAAGTCGATACGAAAGATGCTGTATGGCAAGCTACGCTCCAATGAGTGAATCATCTTTGATTGGTAATTGAATTGATATTTGCTGTTTAATATATGTCCCGGAAATTTTGCACGGTATGGACTATACAAAAAAAAATGCATAACATCATATTTGAGCCATTTTATTAAACATTTTTTTTTGACAATTTGGAAAGAAATTAATTACGTTGAGATTATGTTGAAAATTCGATAAATTGGTATGTTTGGTGTTCCAAATTGATGTGCTTTTTTTTTTGTAACTGTAGACAGTTAACCACATCAACCAACAAATTGAATTGTTACGTCCACCCATTCATTCCGATCGTTGCATGTATCCACTTCTGTTCTTCTGTTTCTCCGTTTCTCTCTTTCTCCCTCTCGTTCGCGTTGCCAGTTATCCGCAAGCTTCTCTAGGGAAAACGGCAACCGCTGGTATCGATCGGAGGCCAACAGGCTCGACCTCGATTGGAAATCAATCTCGGGTATTATTTGCATTATTTAGTGGTGGCTTTTGCATTCTTCAATCTACTACCATCTCTTTTTCGCTTTTTGTGCATCTCTTTGTCTGTGTCTCCGCCTCTTTATTATGCGGTCGTTTAAAGTTTTTCTTTTTTTCTTTTAAACCGAAGACCATGCACGTTAATTTTCGATAAAAAAATTGTTCAGTTACGTAGAATTAAAAAATCACGTTTGATGACATTTTTCGGACGGATAAATTTACAATTATTGCGATGATGAATAAGATCTCGCTGTTTTTTTCATGAAAATTAATGCTTTATGTTGAAAAATTAGTAAAAAAAAAAACATTTCACTGGAAGGATTGGCCATCGCTAGCCACTACTTTTACCCATATTTTTGGCAGCTTTTTAATTCCACGTTGTCAAAGTGACACGTCTTTTGAGGCTATCCAAGCATCGAGCCATTTTTTTGGCATCTTCGTAAGAATGGAAGTGCTGGTCAGCCAGGCCATGTGCCATCGATCGGAGCAAGTGATAATCGAAAGGGGCAATGTCTGGTGAATACGGCGGGTGGACTAGGACTTCCCATTTAAGCGTTTCTAAGTAGGTTTTCACCGGTTTTGCAACATGTGGACGAGTGTTGTCATGCTGCAAAATCACTTTGTCGTGTCGCTGCTCGTATAGCGGCCGTTTTTCCATCAATGCTCGGCTCAAACGCATTAATTGTAGTCGATAGCGATCTCCCGTGATGGTTTCGTTCGGTTTGAACAGCTCATAATAAACTACACCCAGCTGATCCCACCAAATGCAGAGCAGAAGCTTGAAACCATGGATATTCGGCTTTGCCGACGATGTCGATGCATGGCCGGGCTTACCCCACGATTTTCTACGCATAGGGTTATCGTGGCGTATCCATTTTTCATCGCCAGTCACGATACGATGCAAAAAAAACCTTTCCTTTTCTGCCGTTGAAGCAGCTGTCCACACGTGAAAACGACGCCGTTCGACGTCTCTCGGCTTCAACTCGTACGGCACCCAATGTCCTTGCTTTTCAATCATTCCCAATGCTTTCAAACGTTTCGAAACTGTTGTGTGATCAACTCCTAATGATTCTGCAAGTTCAGCTAGCGTCTCACATGAGTCTTCGTGAAGGAATGCCTCCAATTATTCGTCTTCAAACTTTTTCGGTGCGCCAGAGCGTTCTTTATCTTCAACATCAAAATCATGATTTTCGAAGCGTCTAAACCAATCTTTGCATGCTGTTACTGACAGAGCACGGTCTCCGTAAGTCTCAACAAGAATTCTGTGTACTTCAGCTGAAGATTTTTTATAAATTCAGTAGTGCAGTAAAATTCACCGCAAATACTCTTTTTTTGCCACGAAATTTGACATGTTTAACACTATGAAAAAGAAAGTTGTGTACACTTCGGCGAAATGACATACACTGAATGTCAATATTGCTTATAGTACTTTATAGATGCGTTACTATCTTAAACTACACGCACGCAGTTCTAGTAACGCCATCTGTCGGAAAACAGCGACAACATATTCAACGTCCCAATATACGTACAACTAACTTTCGCCCGCGACTTCGTTCAAATGGACTTTAGGATTTGATCCAAAGAAGCGATAAAAAGAAAACGGAAAAAAGTAAGAAACAAAAAAAGAAGGTTGGCCCGTGCGGAAATTGATTTAGGACTTTGATCGGGCTGATCCTCATTTCCCCTCCCTTTATTAGGGCCCGAGTCCAGAAGCCTCACATCAATGGCCGTTTACACTTCCCTACAGTGTGCCTTCCCCTGTAGATTTCCACTTGAGTCGTATCAAAACGAACATTATACTTTTCATCCAATCTTTATTTCAAACAGAGGCTTTGCGCGTAATTGATATTCGCGAAATGACATTTGTTCCAGTAGATCAACGTATTAATGTTTCCCTCTAGATAGAGAAAAAAAACGTATCCAGGCTCTCAAGACACGGTCATTTACCCTTGACGTAAAAATTATCTCAAAAGCTAATGAAAAACTACAATGCCCGAATATTTAATTAAGTGTTAATGTTATTAGCGCGGTAGTGGATGAGGGACATACAGTGAAATTAAAAATTTCACGAAGGGTCGAGGGTTGACGTTCGAGACGTGATGGTTGAAAAGGTCGAGTAGCGCAATCAGTGTCGTCGTCGACGTCGCCGACGAATTACCAAGGCTCCAACCCCGGACCCGTATACTTCATCTTTCCTCGGCTACTTCGGAGCACCGTTGCTTCTTACAGTTTTCCCAATATATATATATATATATATATGCGTACATACAGACTGTACATGTGGAAATCGGCACTGTAGCAAACCTCCAAGACGTCAACGACATCAACGTCATCTTCTTCCCCAAACGAGTACCTTTGCTCACGAAAGTTCCACTTGCGAAAGTCACGTACAGTTCTCCGACCCTTTGCTCAGCCCTTTTGTACAAAAAAAAAACTCGAAAATACATCAAAGCATCGTAGATTCAGCCTTAAGAGCTTGAAAAAGCTCTTCCAGGATACGTGGATGTGCTACCGAGTCTTGCGTGACCTTACACGATTTATTGGTTGCCATTACACGACTCGACGACTCTGTCATAAAATCCAATTTTTTTTAATGTTGGAAAGTAGCAGATTTACGACTTTTTTTTTTGCAAATATACGAATACCAGAGGAACGGATTCTGTTGACAAAAAAAAATCGTGAATCCTTTTACGATTTTTTGCAAATCAGTACCCAACTGAGTATACCAGCTTTTGAAATTGAAAAAGTCGCCACTTCTATTTCTGATGAATTCTTGCCAAATTGAATGATGTTAGAGAAAGGTGGGGAAAAATGGATTACTAGACGAAAATATTTATATGTCATCAACGACTTTATTGATAACCTTTTTAATTGGAAACATGAGTATTTAACAGAGAATTTAATGAAAATTAATAAAAATCTACTCAAAAACTGTTTTTGGTAAGCACAACGCTAAAACACTCTGACTCAACAACTCTGACTCGAGTAAAGTGACTTAAGGGACTATTCTACTGTGAAGGCTCAAAAAATAAGCTATTTTTTAATAATTTTGTTTTTATTAAACTGTTGCATTTATCGATACAAACTTTTTTTTCACTTAAAGGTACACTCTTATAGAATAGAAAACGATATTTTTATTTGCATATAAATTTATATTTATTTAACAATGTATGATCGTGTAAAGGCATGAAAATTAAAGTATCTCGCTGGCGTTGATGATTTGCGCTCTCCAGGTAATCCGAAACAAAAAATTCAAAAAGATTCTTAATCTGTATGAATGTCGCTATCGCCCGAACTAGAATTATTATAAAATATTAATTTTTACTTATACTTTTGCCCGAATTATAACGAAAAAAAATCGTGTTTTTCGAACACTTTTGCAAAAAACGACGCCATTTTACATGCAACAACAAAAAATTATTTTCTATTCTACAAGAGTGTACATTTAAGTGAAAAAAAAGTTTGTACCGATACATGCAACACTTTTCGAAAAAAAAAATATTCAAAATAGCTTATTTTTTCAGCCATCTAAAATTACCGATCACTTTTCAAATGATTTCTAATTCTACTTTTCCATGTAATTCCAAGTTGAATATCATTTCGGAAAAACAAATCTCACTTTCTACACTTGCGTTAGATAAATAATGCATACTAAACAAAAATGGTAAAATTCTTCTCCTGAACAACAGATATGCAACAATAAATGACAGTACTAAGCATCCAAATTAATTTACACAATAATTACATATAGTTATTTCCAAAATTAATTATTAAAATTCATCCAGTGAGTAAACATCCGACTCTACCGTAAATAATAAAACTTCTCCTATAAGTTATTAATTATCGACTTAACAAAGAGAAATACGATGACGTAATTTTTTTTTTCTACACATCTTCGTAACACGCAAACCGTCAGACACTTTCGATCCACAATTTTCGTGCGTACGTGACAGCCTCGTATACGAATATACAATACTTCGTATACGCAGGGGGAAAATTCTATTGCGGTGCAATCATAAGTTACATACGATTGCCATAACGATTTCTCGTTCATGATACGTACCAACGGTAAAGACGGAGAGTAACAATGCAAGTTCTCGCGTGTGCCAGGTAGTTCGGAAGAGGGCCGCACGCAAATGAAACTCATGGCTCATGAGGCTTCTGGACTTGAAGAAAATGAAAGACGATCTGCCAAAGGGACTCGCAACCCTTTGGCAGATCGTTCTTTATCGTCTGTGCAAATATTGTTTACCGAGAAATTAAGGCCTTGGGCCACTCTAGGATTTCCCAAAAATCGATATTTTTTTTTGCTAAAAATCTACCTTAGTACCTATAAAATTATATTCCAAAAGATTATGAGTGTGAAAAATCTCTAAGTGCTCGATTTTCGAATTCTAGCGCAACACCTCTTGATTCATTTCGTGACTTTCTACTAACTTTAAACGCGTTTATCTCAAAACTAAATTTTTCAAATCGGCCGGACTCACAACTCAAACAAATTTCAACCGATTCGCTTGAAATTTTTAACTGTATATTTAGAATTACATTTTCTTAGGCACTACGTAGGATTTTTTAAATTATATTCCATAGTTCCTTTTTTTATAAACAATTTTCTGACGATTTTCTCATGGCATTTTATACTTTTTGTTTTAGAAGTGCGCCATTTTGATAAAAAAACAATATATCAAAAAAATCCTACGTACTTCTATAGCTATTCTTATATATAATCGAAAAAACTTTAGTGTCTCATCATAACTGAAAAATTATAGGAGCTGTTGGTCCGGCCGTTGACCTTCCAGAAATAAAGGCGTCATCGGAAAAATGCTGCGCCGTCGCCATTTTGACATGTATCGCTGTGCAAAAATAATTTTGTATAGTCAATTACGTGTATAATAAAACCCCTATTTTGTAATTCCGATTTATTTTATGGTTTCGCTGAAAAAAAAAATCACAAAATATGCTCTTTTTTGGCCTCTAGAGTGGCCTGAGGCCTCAAGGAAAATTGGGGAAAAAAATTATTTTTAACCCGTTATATTAATGTAATGTTGGCTATCGGCACATCTGGCTGTTCTGAGGATAGTCCTTAAACTTCTTGAAACGAATCGCTCATTTCGGACAAAGGGCAGTCCTTGAAATGACCTTCAAACATGTTTCCATTTATCGAAAGGTGTTTTTGCAGAGAGTCGGATATCGGATTGGATCGGGGAGCGAAATGTAACGCTCCCAAAACGGATTCCAGCCAGGATCCTATCCTATTAAATTTCATGGAAATCGATCAAGCCGTTTTGACGTGATTGAGTAACAAACAGACAAAAAGTCACATTTATAATATCACTTAGGATTCAATGGAGATCGTTCGAACTAAGAAAATATGTATTTAATTTGCTAAGACAAATGTATTTAATACATATTTCAAATTCTTGCCCCCACGTCTCCGCCTCGTGCTACGTAGTGGGCGCCATCTGGATTCCGATGAGGATAATCCTTCTAGGGAATCCGTATCACATCCCGATCGGGATCCGATCGGAACTTAGGTATCCCGAAGAAATCTTTGCACTGGTAGGGATGAAACAAGGCTTCGAAATGGATAGCACAATCGTTAATCCAAAAGTTTCTCCTCCCAGAAATTTTGTGCCGTAGCCTTCGAGTTTTTTGGCCTCGTTCCTAGTAAAAAATATCGAAGCATCGTTCAGAACTTTTGTTTTACACAAAACTGAACATATTGCTGTGTGAGATACGCGTATAGGGTTTCTTTTTTTGCTCGGTAATTGTGGAATGTTTCGCGATCGTTCTTACGCAGCTCTACCCTAAACGAACTTTTTGCTTATCTCCGTTTTTCCCCGTAATTTTTTTTATTATTTTCCATGCGATCGTTTATATTCAAAGCGAAAAGAAATTTCATAATTATCGTGCAGCGATGGTCGAGCTCGTGGTCCTAAGAGGAAAAAAAAAAAACAGAAAAACGACGAAAAAGCTCCGGAAAGTACTTTCATCAAGCAAGCCAACCTTCATAGCCCAACGCTTTTGTTCGGAAATTTCATTAAATCGTACGAAATGCGAACGTTCTTTCGAATACACTCGTTAAAACCGAATCAACATGCCAGACGAGTGTGTTACGCGTGGGAGGTAGAGAATCTCCTCTTTTCCGTTTATATGCTCCGTGGACACGAGGTAGGAACCGCGAGGGATTCTATTCCACCCTCTTTAATATATATTATATATATATATATTTATACATATAGACGATGTATACATTATATCGGGCTGCGAGAACGCGATCGTCCAGTTCTACCGCAGGACGCCAGCGAACAATTGGCCTGGCGAATAAAATTTGCATAATACAGCTTTCTCGTAGCCCACACCCTCCCCCATGGACGACATCGTCGTTTTTCCACGTTCAAACGAAGGGTCTCAATGGAGTCCCGTGCCAATTATACAAGACAAGTTGATACCGTGCACGGAAAACACCCGAGGATTATCCGCACAGATCTGAATCTGTACGGGGAAGTCTGAGAAAAAAAAACTCACACATACACACACTTTTACCCGGTGGTAAGTAGTAGAGACTCGCATTGGTCAGACATGTGCCGGAAACCGCTTGGCCGCAGGGAATCCGCGAATGGTAGGATTCTTTTTCTTGCGGTGATTACAACGCCATTTTAGTTTGTAAAGTAATTGAGGAACTTTAATGTTGGTTTGGAAAGTATTGATCTATACATATAGTAGGTGACTGGCTGACATGGATTTTGGAAGATGTTCCTTAGAAGATGTACCCGTGCAGAAGTTCCGATCAGATCCCGATCGGGATATGATACGGTTTTCCTAGAAGGGGTATCCTCATCGGAATCTAGATGACGCCCACTACGTAGCACAAGGCGGAGACGTAGTACCAAGAATTTGAAATACGCATTTCAAATACGGTAGGCGGGGTACCATTTTAGGAGACCGAAAATTAGATGATTTTTTGGATTTTTTTTTTTATTGTGAAAAAATAACGGAATTTTCCGGAACTCTGACAATAATTTATTCATATTTTCATACATCTCTGGTAATTTTTTCAAGTTATTTCATGGATTAATTAAGGTGTAATCCGCTGTGTCCCTTGGCGTGTCCTCATCGTCGTTGTCGATTTGTGGGAATTGTCCAGCTCGCAATTCGCATCTGAAATAGTCCAACAAATTTGTATACATTCTTGAGATGTTTTTTTTAAGAACATGAACCTAAATTTTGAAAAAAAAATCGAGAATTGAATGTTGGAAGGTTTTTGAAAAAAAAATGATCGATTTTTAGCATTTTTTCCCTGACATTTTGCAATAATAAATATGTTTTAAACAATCTAATCTTTCAAACTTTAGGTTCATGTTTGAATAAATTATATTATGTAAACATGTTCCAAACAAGGGATTAGATAATAATAAAAACAAAAAAGTGAAAAAATAACGATGAATTTTCGTTGTATTCCAACGATGCAAACTTCAACGCCATCCTACATGACCGCTTCACAATGTTCCATCCCTCAAACCAAACATTCGTAGCTATGGTAACGAGGGTACAGCTTACGAGAGAATGGCATGTGATAGTAATTCCACTGGTGAGCTTCATATTCGAAACTGCACTGTGAGGGAAAATTCCATGGTATTTGCAATAAACACCCGAATGATACAATGGATCATCCAGACATGTGAAATTTATCCAGCATAGTTTTCCATCCCCTAAAGTGGATCGCTCATCGAATAATCAACTATACGTTTATCATTGAGCACTTCAATTATCGATGTACATTAACACAAAGTAGATTCATGTTTTGATTTCTTATTCCATGCTAATCATTTGGCTCCAGCTTCACGAACAAATTATCCACGCTATTGAGATCAACGTTTGTACACTTCATACAATTTTTTTAACATTTCCAAATTGGCTCTTAATTGGCTATGTGCACAAGTATGAATATACTAAATTTTTCCGCAATTTCGTCCGCGTGGACTGTAGGCTTTGATCCAGGGAGGAGATAAACAAAGAGAGAAGAAAGTAAGAAATGCAGAGAGAACCTACATTGTCATATTTCTCAGGCCAAAATTTCTCTCCCAGGGTATTTATTTCTCAAAATAAGTTTCTTGGTAAGCCACACAGCGCTGAAGACGGTTCATTCAATACTCATAGCAGTGCTAGAACTCGGATACTGGAATAGCCTTCAGCTGGTCGATTACAGCCGTTGGAATGTTTTAGAGTGTCCCAAAATGACGTCCCTTGAGATGATTTTTCAATCTCGAGAAGAGAAAAAAGTCACAAGGACTCAAGTCAGGTGAATAAGGAGACTGAGGAGCCACAGGAATGTTTTTTACTGGCCAAAAACTCGTTTATTGAAATTGCTGTGTGACAGCAATTTTTCTCATCCACCAATTCATTGGTCAAAATCTGATGAACGGTGGTGTGAGTCAAATTCAATTCTTCCCCGATCATTCTGACTGTCAACCGACAATCTGAATGCACAAGATCCCGGATTCTGTCGACATTTTCCTCGGTTCTTGAAGACGAAGGCCTTCCGCTGCGTGGTTCATCTTCAATCGACTCTCTTCCTTCCGAAAATGCCTTAAAACACCGAAAAACCTGGGCACTTGACAAAACACTGTCTCCGTAGGCCTGCTGAAGTTTTGCAAAAGTTTCCATTGCCCTGTGCCCAAGTCTGAAGCAAAACCTGATAGCACACCGTTGCTCGAAATTGATGTCATTCTTTTTTAGAACGCACTAGAAAAAATTGTTTCGCGAAAAAAAATCTCTACGAACAACCAAATGACTCTTGCGAGTTCAAACTCGTACTGAAGGCGCATCACATGTTCACCTGCCGCCCTTCCAAGTCCCGCGTCCCAAGTGTTGCCAGATCGAACACTACGTTGCCAGTCTCATTATTTAATTTACACACCTCGTATATTTCGTAGAAGAACACAAGGAACACAATTTTCCATACAAACATTTACTTCCCATTTCATCCTTTTAGGGGTTGATTTTCGAGAAATCCTTTCTTAGTGCACCTCTACGCCCTTTAAGTAACATATCTTCCGAATTTCACTGACATAAAAACAAGGAGTTCGATTTTCCCATTCAAACTTCAACACCCCGTTGCACCCCTATTTAGGGGTTGTTTTATAAAATTCCAATTTCGCTCTTTTGGGGGTTGATTTACGAAAAATCCTTTCTCAGTGCACATCTACACCTTCTAAGGAACATATCTTCCAAATTTCATGTTTCTACCTTCAGCGGTTTAGGCTGGACGTTGTATATATATCAGTCAGTCACGAAACTATTTTATATTCATAAATTAATTATTCAAAGTAATCGATTTCTAACCACGACTCCATACACTACATTCAACAAAATAATAATGGCCAGTACGCACCTGGCCATTTACTTTGAACGCTTTAGGTAGTCCAGCGCGGCATGGATAAAATCTCACACGGAAAACCAGTACCCCCCGATCAATTGAATTCCAGTTACAAGTAACAATCCATAATTAGCAGTTGAAATTACAATTAAAGCCTTTGCCATCCAACACGCTCGCACCATAATTTCTCCCATACAGCTACAGTTGTCGCTTGCTCATGTGCTTGAAGGCTTTTCCAATTAATCCAAACAAATGACATGTCATAGAAAAAAAAAAACGTTCCATTGCACTCAACCCAAATTCCCTTTGACTCGTGATAGTGATTTAATGTAAATCGAACGAGAGTGCATT